>CM071646.1:4808236-6008236 GCA_036419045.1 Scirpophaga incertulas | reverse complement strand
TTTTTTTTTTTTTGTTTTTTTTTTTTTTTTTGTTTCCCTGAGGAAAATGCATTAAATTGCATACCCCGGCTGTGGCGAGCCGGGTTATGTGGGGCTCTCTTCCTCAGAAGGGGGAGGCCTACCCACTAAAAACCTCAGGGATGGCCTTCCTCAGGCATGTAGGGAGCCCCCGGGAACACAAAGGCCATCCGGGAACCCCCAGCCTCCGCTCCCCTGCCTAGAGGGGAGCCCTCCTAGGGGGAAGCTACCACCTCCCCCGGATTTAATCGAATTTAAGTGACCTAATCTAAAATTATTGTTCTAATTAATTATACAGACTAGTTTAGTATACAATCATGAAAACAATTCATAAACTACCATTCCCAATAAAAAATATGACAATTTGACGTAGACTTTAAAGCATTATAATAGAAAAACAAAAAAAAATTACCAACTCTTCAATCACATTTTTAGCGTTTACCAAAAAACAAGAATTTTGGATTAGGTCACGTCAATTCTAAAGGTGCGATACGTCCTTTGCGGTAATTGAACCCGCGACCCGTTGCGTAGTAATCGATTACTTGATCGATGCGCCAAACATATAAACGTACTTTAAACTTAATATTTTGAAAAAAGCAGGAAAATACGTACTTCTTATATTTTTATACAGTTTTAAAATAATATTTTCAAATAAATTGTTAGTTATAAATTAAGAAGAGATCTTAAAATTATGAAACTTCAATTAAAGATACGTTTATAGAGAGAGAGAGAGAGAGAGATCATAGTATACACATAAGTGGTGTGAGCGTATGTTTGTAGGGAAAATATGCGGCGCGATTTTTTTTAAGGCATACATTTTAGCTGAGCATATTATAAATGTTGTAAGATAAAGATTAGATGAGTAAATATTCGAATGCGAAACTAAGTTTTAATTACGTTTTCAGCTTCGCAGTAGGAGGAGAAGGGCGCGTGTATGAAGGCCGCGGCTGGAACGTCGTGGGCGCTCACGCAGTTGGCTATAACAGTAACGGAATAGGAATAGCCCTGATCGGCGATTGGGTCTGTGAGTACTAAAAATGTATCAATTGTCATTTACTTATATTATATTATAAAAAAAAAGTATTTGTTACACTTACACACGTTAGCTGTAGCACAAAGTAAGCTTTAGCTAAGCCCTAAGGCTTGTGTTTAGAGTAACGGTGTTGCGGATAATGTCCTAACTTCATTATTAGGAAGATTTACCCAGTTATTGATTTATAATTAAATAGTGGACTGTATATTAGGTACTAGCTATATTATATATATATACACAAGTCACGCCCGACAAATTGCTTTCGACTCGCTAGTAACGTAGTATTGTTCGCGAATGTTCGATGTATTCTGCCGTAATTTTACTGTTATAAAATCACAAATAAAGTTTTGTATAACGATTTCAAAATAGCTTGGGCGCAAGTTTTAACAATATTTTTAAAACTAAACTAACTATATGTCTTGACTCGACGTTAACTGCAAGGATAAAAAAGAAAATATTTCTGAGGAATACCACGAGTATTCTGAATAAATATATTTGTATTTAACGATATCGTAATTGGCGGATCGTTATTTTGCAGTACCTATAATTATCTTGTTGTCCCGAAAAACTGCCGATTTTGGTGAGTTTTCATCATAAAATAATCCTCGTTTGTAACTATATCCCTATGTATGCGGAATCTTTAAAACTACCCAACGCATTTTGATGAGGTTTTTTTAAAAGAGTGATTGAAGAGGGAGGTTTATATGTATAATAACATTCATTCAATAGTGGAGAAATTCTGTCATTTTTGAGGTTTCTAATGTGATGTCGTAAATAATTAATTTTTTTTCCGCTTACATTGCAAACGATTATATACAACGTTCATAGTTTTTCTGTAGTGTATTTAGTATCAGCAATGCACCCGTGCGAAGCCGGGGCGGGTCGCTAGTATAGTATATTGAAAGATGACTTATTCTAAATACACAACTACCTTTAAAGTAGAATGTATAAATATTCAATTTTACCCTTATAACAAAAACCTGTACAATTAGATAGAAAACAATGTCGCACAATAAATTTCGTTATCGCTTCATAAGTAATGGTGTCAACTTTCTCTGTACCTACAGCAAACGCAGCATTAACGGTACAAAAAATATCGCTCAACCGCGGGAACTTCCCGTAGAGCCTGTTTAGCAATTTTGCACTTGAGTCATTTTACACGTGTCAACACTAAATCAATCCAAACAGGCAATAAAGATGACATTAATTTATGCATTAAAATTATGACAACTGTACCTATATTATGAGATTTGAAGCATTTCGAAATATGATTACGTTCATGATTTATTTATAGCGTTGTATCGTAAATGGTTACTAGTGTTGCCAGATTTTTTATTGGCAAGTCGTAATACCTGACGACGACCTCTGTAGCCGAGTGATTAATATTCTAGTTCCAGGTGTCACTATCTCTTGGGGGACTGTCCAAGGGTTCTCGGGCAGTCCCTCCTTTGGCGGTGGCTTGACCAGCTAGGTCGAGCCGGCCCCGGCACACATGGCGGTCGAATCGCGAAAGCGCACCCCCCCATGTGCCCCGTATGGGCCCAGAGAACTCGGGGCGGTTTTAGTGGGTAGCCCGGTCCTCTATGACCGGAGAGTCCCACACACGGCCGCGCCTTGCCAGCGCGGTGTCATGGTGCATAAGGTCACATTTCCCCCCTCAAAAAAAAAAAGGTGTCACTATCTCTGAGGTCCCGCGTTCGAATAGTCATAGTTGTTAATATATATTTTATATGTATAATACCTGTATGTCTATTCCGTTAACCTATATCCCATAACTCAAGCCTTACAGAACTTACTTTGGGCTAGGCTAATTGGTGTGTACGGCGGTCGAATTGCGAGAGCGCACCCCGCCATGTGCCCCGTATGGGCCCAGAGAACTCGAAGGGGGGGGTTAGTGGGTAGGCCGGTCCTCTTGACCGGAGAGCCCCACACACGGCCGCGTCTTGCCAGCGCGGTGTCATGGTGCACAAGATCGCATTTCCCTCCCTCAAAAAAAAAAAATCAAAATAGGCTGCTTGGTGTGAGTGCAAGAAATATTATTTTTTTTCATAACTGTACTCAAAGGACATTGTTCCGGCTCCATACATGTTCTGCCTAAGAACCGCTCGAATCGAAAGTGACTTATATAAACTCTTAAAATTATATGGAATCCTATGAAATAAGTTTTCACGAACGGACACTTCAGAAAACTAAAAAATTACGAAATAAGTTAATATTTTGAGGTTATAAATAAAAAATAACCAACCTTGCGTGAAATAGCAGAGTAGTAATATCAAAGTAATATTAAGATACTATGAACAGCTATATATGGTCTCCAGTTCTAGAACTAGGAAAGGACTACTCTACTAGATACTAGGAAAAGAGATAGTATCTGTTTAAGATAATTCTTTGTCAATTGTCATTTTACAAAATCCACTCCTTTATACACAGCCGAGTCTACCAAGTACGCAATGTAATCGGAGTCCGTAACCAAGCCAAAGTTGTTAGAATAAAACCATGAAACGCATAGAAAATCACTAAAGAAACGATAGTCGCAAAGCAATCAAAAATTAAATGAAACGGACACAGATAAGGTATGAAGTAAACCGAGAGTAAACCAGTGTTGCCAATTACGAAAACTATAATACTCGAATGCCAACCTAGAAATTCGCGATTTCGCTTAAAAAATATATAATACTAGTTTTTTTCTAGCTAGTCAATTTAGGTATTTAAATGAATGAAGTGTTATCAACTAATTTTAATAATCGACTTCAAAAAGGAGGAGGTTTTAAATTCGATCCGTATTTACCGAAATCGCGAAAACTTCCGAAACTGGCAGCACTGGCTGACGGAAAACATTTTATACGGCATCAATAATTGTGACCCAACTTTTTATTTGGAATTTATTTATTTGAAGTGTCCGTGGAATACTAAAATATGTTTCAAATAATATAAAAATAAATAAAAATTATAGTATAATTTATATTCACATCGGTTCTTAGGCCAAAATTGAACAATGTCCTTTCAGCGATTTGAGTTTTAACAAAACCTGACTTATGCATTTGTTTCTTATCTTATACTTATTAGATATACGTAAGCGATGTGGTACCCGAATAGTCAATAGGACCACCCATGACGCTTTGCGCATTCGCTTAACCTTTTAATATTGTATGTCGAGGTTAGAATTCGTTACTTTCCCGACTTCTTAGATAAGACAATTCTTATAATTTTTTGGAGTTTGTACACGGTGCACATATTTTTGACACGACGTAGTATCCAAGCATCGAAAAACTTGTTTGTGAACTAGGAACTATTTTACTAGAGTTTCCGATATCACGCGGGAGCTATTCAGCGGTAAAATGGAAATTATTGAAAAATGGGACACGACATTAGTAGTTACTTTTGTAAGCGTAAGCTTACTCTGTGTATAAATTCTCTAAGGGTCGTGTTCGAAAATCAAACTCATATCTCTACTTGAGTACACATAGAAAGGAATGATGCTATTGGATGCAAATATCGTCATACCTTTCTTATTGTACTCAAGCAAAGATACGAGTTAAGTCTCGTTCTCATGTAGTATTTTAATTTCGTTCTAATTTTAAACTTCACAATTTATCTAAAACATATCGTACCTTTTTTTTACAGCCGAAGCTCCATCTCAGAAGCAGTTGAATGCAGCAAAGAGGTTAATCGAAATAGGTGTACGATTAGGTCGCATCGCTCCCGACTACAAACTCATCGGGCATCGGCAAGCTTCGGCGACGGAATGTCCTGGCGAGGCCCTTTTCGAAGAGATCTCCACTTGGAAGAACTTTGCGAAGATGTAAATTGTCCTTATCATTGCTTATAGGATACCCACAATATTATTTTCATAGTCATTAGACGCTTTACACACTATAAATCTTAGACCAAAGTTTACTCAACGCGTCTAATAGGCAGATTTATGCTAAAATTTTCTGTTCATTTTGTTACAAGAATTGGAGTTTTAATACTTAACCTAATTCAATAATTGTTTGAACATGTGTAAAGTGATATTAACATTTTCTGTGTATCGAATTATATAGTTCTCTCCAGCCGAAGATTCTGTTAGCGCTTAGCGTTTTCTAAGTGAGATGAGGAAACTGTCGTGCTGTTAGATCGCAGCGCTTTATCAAATAGTGACTCTGAGGTTATGTTGGTACCCCTATATGCTTATGCCTAGCAATAGATTATTAGATTATGTTCTTCTCTATCACAATTTGTTTAGAACAAAGTATTTATTATTATTAGTTATTATAGGTGTCAATACTAGCATTACACTAGTACACTAGCATTATATGTGTATGGGTAGCCTAAGTCGTTTGAGTTTATTATGATGTATGTAAAATAATAATATAGCTGAAACTTACTGTGATAAATAATCATTTAATAATTATTAATATTTATTTAAGTACCTGCAGACAGCAACAATGAGTCTATTTCCTGGCTTTTTATGCATTGTGTAAAATGTTGTATCTACTACTTATTTTAAGGCTTTCAATCAAAGTTATAAATATAGCTACATAGAAACGTCCTGTATTTTGTTATTAAATATCTCTAGATGCCAAAAAATGAAGTTCCAGAACGTTGAACAATTTTTTTAAAAGGAAAAGATATTTATTAAAAGTAGGTATATTTACTTACATTTCATATGATAAACTTAGAAAGAACCCAGAGAGCATTACTGAAAGTAATGACTTTTAAAATAATTAGATATCCTACTAGGAGTCTTTACGAAGAGTGTAAGCTTTTGACTGTCAGGCAACTATATATACTCAATGTAATAAGCAATAGTCGTGGTAGTTCTCTACTCGGCACCGTCACTGTAATGGGTAAAAGAAGGAGTAGAAATATTTGTGTGGTTCCCCTTGTACGGACTGCTTTCGCTAGGCATCAAAAGAAATGGCTCTCTTCTTTTCTCTATAATAAAATAAATAATAAAATAAAAATATGTTCATTATCACGTTATGAAGTAAAATCGAAGCTTAAATGCTACCTACTAGCGCTTAACTATGATGAGACTGAACGCCTTTTGATTGGTTAGGTGTACACTCAATCACACACACATACTCAGACACACACACACACACACACACACACACACACACCCACGCATGCACACATGCACTAGTTTATATTTTTATGATGGTGTTTATCTGTGTCTTTATAGAGGAGGACACTGCCTACCGAAATACAGACAATTAGTCTAGCTCGGTGGTCAGGGAATCCTTATGTATTGTTACAAATGTATATTGCAAATAAACTTATTTATTATTATTATATTATTATTATTTATAAGCTAAATAGTCAGCTCCTTTTTTTTAAGAGGGGAAATACACCTTTTGCACCGTGACACAGGCCAGGCCACAGGGCCGTGTGTGAGCTCTCCGATCTGACAGGACCGGCCTACCCTCTAAAACCCCCTGAGTTCTCTAGGCCCATGTGGGGCACATGGCGGTGTGCCCTTTCGCAATTCTACCGCCATGAGCTCCGGGGCCGGCTCGACCTAGATCTGGTAGAGCCAACGCCAAGGGAGGGACTGTCCGAGAACCCCTGGGCAGTCCCCCAAAATAGTCAGCTCCTACTTTGCAGGGTTGCAATGGAGATAGATACGTGATATACGTGATAGGTACGTAAAGAAGTGTATACTGATTTTCTGTATTTTAATATGCACCAATAAACACATACTTGAATAACTCGTTATTGCTAGAAATTTTATTAAAATCTGTTGCGTAGATTAAAAGATTTAATTGTTACAACAATGAATTCAGTTTTGTCTTATATGTACAATATAAAAATTAATACATACATGTTGTTGGAAACTTTATATTTAAATGAGTCGGCTGTAATTTTTCCGTACGCCGCTGATGTTTCATTAAGGGTGTCAATTAAATGGTTAGCATAGTATTGTTATTTCTGTGAGCAGAAAAATATAATCGGTGAGCAGAAATAGCTAATTGGTCAGCAACTCATGGTCAGCAAACATTTCAAAATCAATCAGCAATTTATGTCATTCTGGATGGCTGTAATTATTTTTGTACAGCATATTAATTATATAAGCTGCAATCAGCTGCTCATGTTTAATAAAATTTTGGTAAGCACTCAGAGTGTAAGCAAAAAAAATGCATTTTGTGCTGCATATAAGAGTAGCAAAAATACTTTATTTGTCATGCCTAACCTAACCTAACCTAACCTAACCTAACCAACTCTATGGGAAAACTTAAAAAAAAAAAAAAAAAACCTAACCTAACCTAACCTAACATACCAATCAAATATACTGCTTATAGACATGTTTTTCTGCCGCTCAATCATGAAATCTTGCCGCTCAAGTAGTTATTTTGCGGACTGAATGTTTATTATGCAGACTCATGTTATTGTTGGCTGCCTATGTATGATTTAATTTTTGACCATTATCAAAATTAGTTGCGGAACAAGAATTGCTGCTGTTTTTTTTTTATTGCAAACAAAATCTTTGTATGCTGACCAAATTATTTAAATGCTGCTTTTGGGTGGCTCGCCAAATTTTATAATTGCTGACCAATGTAATTACTTCTCTTTCATTAAGATGTCACTAAAAAATACTTTAATTTCACTTTATTTTACCGGAAGAAGAAGAGAAAAAAATTCATGGTTATGCCAATAATATATACCAGAGGTTCCCGAATTTTTTTGTGTCGTAAACCCTTTGTCGTGGTTTTCGGTTTTACGTAGACTCCCTTTTTTTTTGTTCCCCTAAGGAAAATGCATTAATTTGCATACCCCGGCTGTGGCGAGCCGGCGGTTATGTGGGGCTCTCCTCCTCAGAAGGGGGAGGCCTACCCACTAAAAACCTCAGGGATGGCCTTCCTCAGGCATGTAGGAAGCCCTCGGGAACATCAAGCTACTTCCGGGAACCCCCAGCCTCCGCTCCCCTGCCCAGAGGGGAGCCCTCCTCGAGGAGGCTACACTACCTCCCCCGATCTCCTCCACCGACGACGCCCCCCGGCTACGGAAGGGGCGTGGTCCCTCCCGGGTCGCCGTATCCGTCGATGACCCGCGGCAGCACCGCAGCTGTGCTACCGAGCCCGGCGTCGCCTCCTTCGAGCGGGATCGGCCATCTCCCGACCCCGCTCGGCGGCCTCCTTCTGGAGCATCACTGCTTCACAGAAGGAGGCCACAGCCCTCCAACCTCTCCCGTCCGCCAGCATTGCCGCAATCAATGCCGGTACGTAGATACTTAGCTGATATTGAATGACTATAATTTACAAAATATATATAATAAATATATGTAATAACTTTTTTACTTCATAGATATATTTATAAATAATGTATGTAGGTATATGTCTTTATATTAGATATTATGCAAATAAATAGGTACTCTCAGTGTTTGTTGAGATCCATTATCGTGGACCCCCACTTTTCATTTCATGGACCCGAAACTTTATTTTCGCTGACGTAGACCTCTTGCTCGTCACCATAGACCCCTGGGGGTCGATATAGACCACTTGGGAATCACTGATCTATACTTATAATAAATCTGTAGAGAGGTCAATCCCGTACATGAAATATATTTCCAAAATAACTATCAGGGGGTGATTACGGATCGATACTGATACCAAAAATGCAATCAGTAAATTTTTTATCTGTTTATCTGTCTGTCTGTCTGTCTATATAACTGTTAAAGAAACAAAAACTACTCGACGGATTTTAACTTAGTACAATTATTTTTCATACACCTGAGCTGGTTATAGTATACTTTTCATCACGCTACAATCAATAGCAGCAGAGCAGTGAAGGGAAATGTTGGGAAAACCGGACAAGCTTCTCCATTTTTTAAGCTTTCGTCGCGTGTGTAACCTTAATGGTTAAAGCTACACAGAAATCACGTATGACGGAAATGTTCTCCTTAACATTAATTCAAAAATATCCCACGATATGTCTATCTTTTATGGTTGACTCACAATAACACGTGTAACTCACGATAGCTTGGCAATTCCAAGCTTTCTGATTATATTTGTCTACTCTTACGTTTACAAAACATAACATAACATAACATAACATAACCCTTTATTGTATTCATAAAATATTCACACACAAAAAAAAAGAAAAATAAAAATGTACAAAAGGCGGCCTTATTGCTAAACAGCAATCTCTTCCAGGCAACCTAGGACCAGGGAAATATTAAAAGGAGATTTAAATATAGGATGGATACAGTAATTGGACAGGACAATAGGCTATAACTAGTTTAAGTTAAGGAATATTTGACAGGAAGTGAATACGGACTTGATTCTTAAAGGACTCCAGCGTTCGCGCTCCCCTAATACCCTCAGGGAGAGAGGGGGCGGTATATCCAGAGTCAGATTAAAATTAGAACGCAAGGCACGACATGACGAATGGGATCGAAAAGAAAACAAAGATTTAAGGTAGGATGGAGATGTTGGAAGATACAAAATATTGTAAAGTAGGGATAAAACATGTAAGTCTCTGCGCTGGCGAATAGGTAACCATTTGAGTTGAAAGCGACAATTAGAAACATGGTCAAACCTACGCAGATTAAAAATGAACCTGATGGCTACATTTTGCAGCCGCTCCAAACTGTCAAGTAGTTCCTCAGATAAATTAATCCACGCAGCGTCAGCGTAGTCAATCAAGGAAAGCAAGAGAGACTGAGCTAACACTGTCTTTGTAGCTATAGGGAGAAAGCTTCTTTTTTATTTAGAGTACTATATGCAGCAAATAACTTCTTCCGGACAGCCTCAACCTGCGGCCGCCATGTCATGCACTGGTCAAAATACAATTCCTTCAAATACAAACTTTCAGTCGTCTCTAATTAAAAAGTAAAAATGCTACCCAAAATTACAATTCCACGCGGACGAAGCCGTGAGCACAGCTAGCAACATTTACATGACCAAAAATAATAGTATAAAACTTAGCGGGATTTTAATGTTAAGCACTTATGAGTTTTAAAATATTACAATTTTATCAGAGCTTATCAGTTTCTTAGACCTGGTATAAGTTAATATTTAAATAGTAAGTAAATATATTCCTTACACTTACACCACTTAGTCTAGCCCAAACTAAGCTCTGTAAGGGTTGTGATATGGGATCTAGGGTAACGGACATATATAAATATTTGAGGTGTCTAGGTTATCTAAGATACAAATGCTCGCATTCATAACACAAACATCTGGCCCCACCGGGACTCGAATCAAGACCTCAGAGATGGCGACACCTCAAAACCGGTTTACCAACCATTCGACTACGGAGGTCATTTGAGAATAGGCTTGTATCCACTATGAACAAATCTGATGCATTAGGTTGCATAACTATTAAGATGATCATTTAATTATAAAAAACAAAGTTTTTATAAAATAATAACTTTTGATTATTTATATTTTCATAAAATAAAATTGCACAAAATAAGCCATAAGTCACGTGACAGCAAACCAATTAAAAAGTGTTACGTCACGCCGTGCGAAACGTCAAAGTCAAAATGTCATTCCCAAGTGTCTTGTGGAAGTGCAAAAGAATGGGCATCATTCCTTCTCGCGAGTGTTAGCCACTTTTTACGTATCTGCTGATTGTTTGGCACGTATATAAATAATTTTTTTGCTGTTTATACTTGTGCTTGTACACTGGGGCACTATGCAGTACTTGTAATACAATGAATCCATTTTTTTATTAAAATAACTTCACAATACCGAATATTCCGATACTAAAACAGCTGTGTTTTGCACGGCGTGACGTCATTCAAGACGCCATTGACAGTCATGAGCGTTTTTGATGACTAATGTCAAATATTAATTAAATGCAAAATTATTCTTATAAATAAGCATTTTTTTTCAAAAATAATAATTATTGTATAGAATAGGCATCAAGGTATATTAGTATCTAACTACTGAAATTTAGGCAACAAGCCTATTGTGATTAGTATAATCCAAAAATGAACGTTATTTTATATATGTCAAAAACTGACAGCACCTGTCAAAAACGCATTCTTTCAGCGACCAGTTTAAAAAACCAGTTATATCAAAAGATTTTGACGATTATCAGTACCAAAAGTACTGTAGCTAGAAGCATGAAATTCGTTTATGGCTTATATAGAAACATGATAAATATGGATTTTCCAACAAGTAGCCAAGAAATCCTGTAAAATCTTTTTAAGGTGAAACGAGGATCTTTTACTTTGTTGTAAATTATATAAATGTAGATATAATAGTTCGTTCTATAAATATTGTTATCTGTGGAAAGTATATCAAGAAAGTATTAAGTAAACAATAAATTATTGAAATGCAATTATTAAAATTATCATGATAAGTATCACGGCTACTGCATCACAGGACTCCCCCTTTTGATTATGCATAACCTAAAAAAAGTTAAAAAACATATTGAAAGATATATATTAAAAATATATAATGATGAACGATAACAGAAGTTTCTTAAACTGTGGCATAACAAGAGGTATCACACATGAGTTCAAGTAGCAAAAAAATTACAGAATGGTTAAATCTAAAAGTATTGTCCTCATAAAAATTAAGTAACCAGCAATATGACTGCATTTCGACGCAAATCATAAAGACTTATGTAGAAGTTTTAGTAGAGTCATATAAATTAGTATTCTTACCTCTTATTACCCTATACAAGAATTAGCATTGTTATATCTTGTTATAAAGCAAAAATGTTGTTATAAAGGAGAATTAATTTATAGCATCAACGTTAAAGTGACCTCATGGATTCTGACGAAATGCGAAGTAACCTTAAAAATGAAATGATAAATGTGAAAATTATGGTTGTTCAATTTAATTGCGAGTTAAATTATGGCAATTCTGAATATGTTTTGTAAATTGTTTATGATTTCACTATAACAACGAAAGTACTTAAAAAGACACGGCAACTACTCCTATAAAGGTCGCACCACCCACCGCTCTGGAGGGCGGGAGCTTTAGTTCAAAGCCGATAAGGTCCCAGGCCTTCTGCCCGACCAAAGGCTTGTAGGTAGTGTTTAGTTGGTAATGCTGGCCTTCCGCTAGAGTCCAACATAACCAGCCACCGTAGACCGGTTGTGGGTGGTATCCGGTGCAAGGTCGTCCGAGCACCAGGGGGTTGTTAAGACGACCACTGTGTTGGCGCGCCACTTATGAGGATTCACTATATATATATATATAGTGAATCCTCATAAGTGCTACTATATATATATATATTACTATATATATATATATTCACTATTATATTCGAAACACTATATTGAGTGGATATTAAAATATTACGGGGTTCACAAATTTTAATAAATAAAAACAAAGCTTCGTGTCGGTATGCTTGTCAAATGTTTAGAATAGCACCATCAAATATTCCATACGTTTTGACCTGTAATGACAAAAGGTCCTGTGCATCTAACTGGTTTTTAGCTGTATTGCGTTTGGTCTTTAGCTGCATTCCTTAGCATTATACATAATATTGTTTATATATGGTGGGAAACGTTTAGCGAAAGAAGTGTTAACTGGAACTGGAGATGGAGCCCTGAAAAACCTTCACAGAATTAATTTACTAAATTCATCTGATCTAGCTATGTTTTTGTGAGTTAGCATGATGTTGTTGTGTTGCTCTCAATATAAAAAAGTTGATGTAGATAAAGTTTTGTATGCAACTGTATAGGTTTAATTAAATATTAAACAACTCACGTGTATACTCGGCTTTGATACTCGGCTCTCGTGACTCACATTCGTTATTCAAATTTAATTCAATTTCCACCTTTCATTCAACGACAGTTACATAGATAATATATTACAATCATTTTAATATTAAAATTTACTATAGGTACAATACTTACTACAAAATTAACAACACCCCAACTCCGATTTTCAGTCCTCTATCGGCAAAAACATGAATAGAAAAGATTTTAAAAATGAAATAGTAATGTCGTTGTCAATAAAAAATATAATGTTTATTCTTTTCATGTTTTTGCCGATAAAGGGGTAGAGGGTTGAAAATCGGGGTTGGGGTGTTGTTAATTTTGTAGTCCTTAATTAGCTCGAAATTTTGATGTATATAAACAATGTGTTTTGATCATTAAAACGCAGTGGGGGTGCTAACTTAATTCGCAGTTAGCACCCCCATTGAAAATTTCGAATATCTCAAACTAGGGGGTGGATGGAAATTTTATTTTTGCAGTCGTAAATTGTCCTTAATTACTCCGAAATTTTCACCGTTTTACTTTTTTTTTTCGAAAGTGGGGGTGCCAACTTTATGACCATGCGATTTCGTATGCCCGGGATTAGTATTTCAAGTAACGTATATTAGCGTGGCGTATATCTTTATACATTACTAGCTTTTGCCCGCGACTTCGTCCGCGTGGAATAGTGACTTCCGGCAGATTTTTGGTTTTTCCCACATAGTTCCCGTTCTTGCGGGATTTTCGGAATGGTCGAGTTTCCGCAGAATTTTTAGTATTATTATGTTGATACAACTTAAACAAATTATTTCGACCAAATTTGGTACCATAAAAACGGTCATTGTGACTAAACCTTAAAAGATAGACATATGCCGTCGCGGACTTTTTTTTAGATCATGTATAGAGGAATAATTCTTTCATACATATTTTTTGTGTATCTTGAACCGTTTTCGCAGCGCACGCAAAGAAAGCCTTCAAAAATGAATAATTTTCCCCGTTTTTTACACATTTACCGCTCTATCTTTGCTCCTATTGGTCATAGCGTAATGTTATTTAGCCTATAGCCTTCCTCGATAAATGGACTATCCAACAAAAAAAGAATTATTCAAATCGCACCAGTAGTTTCGGAGATTAGCGCGTTCAAACAAACAAACAAACTCTTCAGCTTTATTATATTAGTATAGATAGTACATTATAGCCTATATGTTATTCTGATGTTAGCTATATGATTGCGAAATTTCATTTTGTAGTTTTAACGTGAAAGAGTAACAACCATCCATCCATACGCGCTTATTGTACTTGTATTAGTAGAATATAAATTAAAGGCATTTGACATGCGTTTGGTGAATCAATAAATGTTTTTGTGTTACTGAGTACACACATTTAGATATTTGTTCTGGGAAATGGCGCAAATGGTCACCTTTTTGCCGAGAGGTCAATGATTTCTGGGGAACTACCTTCGCGGTTGATGCTGTGGCTTGTGAGAACCACCATCTGTTTTTCTGAAACAAGGTGACAATGTTATTTACCTATTAACTGACCCGACACACTCTGTACCTCTTCTGTCAATGAATAGACATGCGTGAACTGAACAAAAACTTATTTTTCCAAAACTGATCTTTTATAATAAAATCGTGTTTCGTTTATTTATTTTTGAATGAATGAAGTCAATGATTGAATACACATTACTGTACATATAATATTAACAGGATATAACAATTAAAAAATGTTGATATAGCAATTTCTTTCACATAACCTTTGGGTCTGGGTAGTTTTAGACACTTGAGACGGATAGTGCTTTCCAATTCTGCGTTTATGCAATGTGAAAAAAAAAATACTTTGAAAGATAAACAGTAATAACTATACATAAATCTTATATATAAAAATGAATCGCAAAGTGTGTTGGTAAGCTCATAACTCAACAACGCCTGGACCGATTTGGCCAATTCTTTTTTGTTAATGTTCGTTGAAGTTCAAGGAGGGTTTTTACAATGAGGAAAATTTGAATAATTATCGGAAATACCCTAAAAACAGCCCTTTTATTTTCCCATGCAAACGTTTTCTAACTAAAACGTACAGTCGAATTGAGCTTTATTGTTATTGTATAAAGTTCATATTGCAAGCACTCACTGTTGTCTAAGCAATGAAGGTGTGTTCCTAACATCAAAGAGTCAATTTGCGCTTTATTAACGCTACATATAGTTGAAATTCAATCATATCTATCAAAACAGTGTGCGTGCGTGCGTTGGAGCACAGAATACATCGTTGGAGGATTTAATGTCACGTTCCAAAATTGAATAGCCACAAAATGTAATAGGTCATTTAGACTTTTTTTTGCGATTTGGTTGGCTATGCGACATTATCTATAAAATAATTAGGAACAAAAAACTGCCACTGTACAAATCTTTTTGACAGGACGAAGTCTGTCGGGTCCGCTAGTTTTAGATAAATATATATAAATATATAGTCAGGGTGGAATGACACACCTGTGTCGGAGCATCGGTGGCACTAAGTGGTGATACGAAGAGGATAATTTGGTGGTCCGGGGTCGATCCTGCATGCACCATACATTTCTAGGACGCTCCTACGATGAAGAAAATATGGTTAGGCAACCTGCATAAGCCTGCAAAGAAGTAAAAAGATGTATGTAGTCACCCAATCCACACTTGACCAGTGTGTTTGACGAAGGCCTAATCGTTTTAACGTAGGGTAGACTCGTGCTCCTCGATGGAGACTTCCATGAGCTTTAATGATGCATTAAAATATAATTTGTTTTTTTTTCCTTCGTATAGTATACACAATATTTTTGTTGGCTTACTATAATGCTGGAGTAGCCTACAAAAAATAGGCTTGAGTTCCATTAGATATAACTCAAAACACACAAACGAGACCGCTCCATTTGTTCAGATCCTTGGCATCGGCACCGTTTCGTTGAGATGTATTGACATTTCAACGAAATGGTGCCGATGCTTATTATGATAATCATTATTGAATGATACTTCTTTCCCTCTGGAGAAAGACGTCGTGACCGCCTCGGTCACGAAGTCGTGGTGATTATGTCGGACTGGACCTACCTACTAAACTCAGCCTAAGCGTTGGCCAAAACGGCCTTACGGCTTGAATAGAAGGGGATATAATCTGTGAAACATATGTCTAAGTTAAGGTAATCAAGGGACAAAATATAAACTGAAAAAATAGAGTCCATCTATTTAGAAGAGAATTGATACATAACCCCCACAGAGACAATGCATAGATAAGCATTACGAGTAACCTTTGAAGCCGATGACAGCGCGCCGATAAAGTTTCACTGGTGAATTACCGGACTGGGATATTTGTATAAAAGCAATCTCCATACGAGTGCGACTCAATTGGTTTGTCATATCCACTTAATAAGCTTACAATTATGCTCGTTGCTGCGTTTTGTGCTATGGCGTCTGTCATTGTCGCAGCCGTTGCTTTCCCCGAAAAATTGAATCCAGGTAACAATAAACTTGTACTTATACCTGTAAATTTAGATGTTATATTTTTATTTTAATGATGTTAACATTGTGTTGTAATCGCTACAATTACTTTTCATTTATTAATGGAAAGTAATTCCTAACACGAAAAGATAAAAACTTTACAGACAAAATGTATAAACATCTTACTAATGTCACGTTATTTATATTTTTATAAATTGTTGTTATTATTCGTGTACAATATTTTTTTTTATGAAATTTAATTTGTAAAAGACGTATATAGTTATTGCAAGAATTGCCGGCATTATTTAATTGATTGCAAATAATTCAATAGTTTTATTATATATTTTTTTTAATTCTAAACTAACAAATCTGTAAGTCTTTGACCAATCAATCAAATCTAAAGACGTATGTTTTACAATCATCTTTGATGATAAAGTAGGTGAAATATAGTAAGCAACTAAGACGTATTATGAATCAAAACAACTCCTATTAGATATACCATTTTATCATCTGCTTATTGTTATGTAACTTTGATGATGACGAGTACAAATGACGTCAATAGTTTACTAAATCTGATAAAAAACATTACATACTCGTATAAAATAAAGGTTAATTTATTTGATTACCGTACAAAACAAATACATATTTACGTTTCCCTATTTTTCACATTTAAAATAGGCATTTGTGAAATTCATTTGTAAATAAACGGATAGGCTGATCGTAAAAATAAATTTATCTCAATGAAGCTTGGAGTGTTCAATACATCGAGACGAAATGCAGTTTTATGAACACATATATTACTATTCTCATCTTTGGGCAAGGAATTCTCAATATCAACTTCTCCCTCCTTCTCCATTCAACGGAGAGGGATTAGAATCGTTGATGACAGGATATTTTGTATCGGCTTGACCCATAAAGATTTGTTTGCCTTGTTATATATTTTTATGGGTTAGAAATTGTCGCTGACACTATTACCAAACTGATGCGGTTTCGAGGATCAAGTGTGTTTGGTTCGAATCTAATTTGATTGCCGTATGTTGTATTAGGTTCTATTTTTAAATAAATAGCATAAGCTAGAGAGATAAATGGTCATAGATTAAGCCCAGCTTTTTATATCTTTATTAATATGAACCATTAACTATTCGTAAAATTTTAAGAAAACTTTCGTGCTCATTTTTATTTTGTTTACACTTGGATCTATAACTGTTTTTTTATTACAACCAGAACCATCGCTGCCGTTTAAATTGTACAAGCGCGCAGACTGGAAAGCTACTCCCGCGACGGAGGTGGAACCGCTGTCGACCCCGGTGCAGTACGTGGTGATTCACCATACATACATCCCGGGCGCCTGCTACACCGCCGACCAGTGCAAGCTCAGCATGCAGTCTATGCAACACTACCACCAGAGTTTGGAATGGGGAGACATTGGCTACAAGTAAGTTCTAATGTAGCGCGTAGCCAGTCACCATACGTGTAGCCTTTTATTTTTTTTTTCCTTGAGGAAATTGCATTAAGTTGCATACCCCGGTTGTGGCGAACGGGCAGTTATGTGGGGCTCTCCTCCCCAGAAGGGGGAGGCCTACCCACTAAAAACCTCAGGGAAGGCCTTCCTTAAGCATGTAGGGAGCCCCCGGGAACACCAAGCTACTTCCGGGAACGCCCAGCCTCCGCTCCCCCGCCGATACAAGGAAGCCCTCCTCGGGGGAGGCTACAATACTTCCCCCGATCTCCACCACCGACGACGCCCCCCGGCCACGGAAGGGGCGTGGTCCCTCCCGGATCGCCGTATCCGCGGGCGCGATTTCCAGCCCAGAATCGCCCGCACGACACATGCCACACCATACGTGTAGCCTGGCACACTGCTAACCAGTGCAATCTCAACGTGAAGCTATGTGTAGCTGTCACAAAAGGTTACAGTAAACAGTAGATGTAGGCTACAACATAAAGTGATGATACCACACGGCTTCAACACAAACAGATGACAGGAGATATAGGCTACAAAACAAACAGATGAAAGGAAACTTAGGTTGTAATCAAATTCATATAAAAACAAATGACAGAAAATAAAGAACGAAAAGAAAGGACAAAACGATTATAAGCGACATAACGTACAATATAAATAGAAGATATATTTTACAATTAAACAACTGACATGAGAGGGCTACAATACATATTTTATATTGTCGCTTCCAATAATAAATAAAATTGTTATCGCTATATAACATACAATTTTTTTATTAAATACCACATTTAATTTGTAACACACAAAAGTGGGCCTTAATAGCATTTAATAAGTAACTAATAATTTTAATAATAAATAAATATTTTTTACATTCACACCAGTTGGCATAGTCCAAATTAAGCACTATAGACTTGTGTTAGGATTTAGAGTGACGGATAAACATATATTTTAATAGATACATACTTTTTAATAGAATGTTATAGCAGCCATGATTAAGAACATAACACTCACACAATAAAATATTATTTAAATATTCATATATATATATATACATAACAGGCTATATCCGTACTAATATTATAAATTGGAAAGTGAGTTTGTTTGTTTGTTTGTTCCGCTTTCACGCCGTAACTACTGAACCGATTGCTTGGAAATTTTGCAGATGTAAAGATAAATAATGGGCTACTTTTTATCCCAGAAAAATTGACAGATCCCACGGGATGCGTAATAAAGACTTCGCTCAAAAACTACTGCACAGATTTTCATGCGGTTTTCATCAATAGATAGAGTGATTCTTGAGCAAGGTTTTGCGGTATTTTTTATCTCGGAAAAACTGATAGTCCCACGGGAAGCGCGATAAAACCTTCGCGCTATAAACCGACTTCCACGCATATGTAGCTGTGGGTTAAAAAGCTATGATCCCTAGCCCTCTATAGACCCAATCCCGAAATCCACGCAGGCGAAGCCGCGGGCAGAAAGTTAGTATTATTATATATGGAAAAAATTATTCCATTTCAATAACTTGCAACTTAGATTCTTTTTTGGATTAGAAAACGACCTAGATGATAAGATTTCAATGCAAAGCATGTTTTGCATATAAATTATCTATAATCAACACAGATAACACAGCTAAATATACGATAGATAAATTAAAGAAATGATCAATCATGTTTTGCATTTCTGATATGGTAATGATAAAATAAATGTTGTCGAAATTTCAATTTATCAAAAAATCAAACTAATTAAATAAAATGGAAGACCGAGCGCAATATTTTTCTTTACTACTGTTTCTTACCTTAGTAAAAGTAAATTCTTATGATCTTATCATCAAAACTTGCTTAAAAGTTGTACAATCAAACATTTTATACTTAACTTTTATTACTGATTCATTTCATTACCATTACTTAATAATTTATATAACTGACCTACAACAATGATTTGAGAACAACAATGATAATTCGAAAGAGATTCGGACTAGTTTACTAAGTCATAGATGGCGCCACTTATACAAACCATATTTCATAGATTAATAAGAGAATTTAAAAAATTCCATCGTATAAACACATATTTTTTGCATTTTGTATTAATTAAAAATTTGACTCATTTTCCTTACGGACTAAAGAGGCATTAGGAATAAAATGTGCGCTTCAAAACATGTTAAATTACTATCAAAAGATTATTTCGTGACAAATCAATATTATTTTTTACTCTTCTTGTGGCAAAGGTACTAAGCTAAAAAATGGCCAATCAATTAAATTCGGTACAAAATCAAGCTAAGCTCCTGCTGAAGAGTTTACAGCGTTATTAGAACTTTAAAAAGACGATTCCAAAGTACGAGTTCCAACCCCAGACGATTTCCACTTACTGATCTAAGTTGCGATGAAGTCTATTCAAGGCTTTAGATCGTCGCTCTGATTTGTACTATAATCAAACTAACTGGCCGAATACAATATTGTCAATATCATTATATTATTATACAAAGATAAGAATAACTAATAACCATAATACCTGCAAATGATTCTGACATCACTCTTAATAACCGAAATAAACAAATGCTAAGTCACTTATTTAAATTACAGAAGGCATCAATCATATTTTCACATCTTACGACACCTGCAGACGTCGTAAAACTAATAGTTTCTATTAGTTATGCTAAGAAGTCGATTAAAAACAGTATTGTTTGCAGTTATAACTATGATAATCTTTAAAAATGTCTAGAAGAATCACATATCTACAAGTGATTTACATTAAAAAACTTCACATATGTATATATATCATTTCCAGGAATGTTTGCATATTCATCTATTATATTATTTTGTTACATTAACGGTTCACTTAACCATATAAGAGTTTTATTTTAATCTGTTACATAAAAATAACGCTATTATTATGCTTAATAATTCTTTATTTTAAATTGAACAAGATCTAAATTCCTATAATTTACTACAATTACCGAAGGGTCTCAGTATTATCTATAATTACCGCTAAGCGTCCTAGTAATTATGCAAAATTCCTGGCAATTATCTATTATTACTGCATTAACTACTTTTATCTTAATATACTTATAAATTCTTATTTTTGAGATGTTTAAATGTAAATTAGACTTCTATCACTTTCCCGATAACACGTTTTTTCACTACCTTTGTGAAATGAAAAAATAATTGTTGCAGTTTTTGCGTGGGAAGCGAAGGAGGAGCATATGAAGGTCGCGGCTGGGAGGTTCGAGGCATCCATGCAGGACGGGCTAACTCTATCAGCGTCGGCATCTGTCTGATTGGAGATTGGAGGAGTAAGCACAAATTGATTATAAAAACCACAAAAAATGGAACAATTAAATCGTCGGACATACTTTAAGCGCCTATACAACTCATATTACTGACGAGATTCACCAATGATACTTTGCTATGTAGGTGTTAAGGCTTAATAGATTATTTTATACTATTAATATCAAATCTTGTAATTCAATTTTTTTCACGTAGAATTCTTCCGCTCTATAATTAAGACTACAATGACCAGACTTTTAAAAATATCGTTTTCTTCTACGAGTTCGCTTATTATATTTGTTGCTCTCACTAACACCAAGGAATCTCTGAACCTCTTTTAATCATATAGATAGAGAAAACTCGCTGCTAGACTGCTGTTTAATAGTCGCAAGTTTTGAGGACAGATTCTTTGATTGTTAAATAACTTATGACTGGGATATATTAAGCAAGCTAGGAACAAGGAACTAAGTTAAACTAGGACAGCTGTTAAAACGCCATATTTATTCAGAGGTAACTTAGCGATTATAAAAATGGTCAATACGATTTTTTATTAATAATGTATGTCATTAATTTAATTTAACTTGTCACAGCCGAAGTACCCCCTGCTAAGCAACTGCAGACCACCAAAGAACTCATAGAATACGGCGTGTCGAAGGGGTTTATACGATCAGACTACAAGCTGATGGGGCACCAGCAGGTGATGCCGACGGAGTGTCCTGGTGGAGCCCTCTTCAACACCATATCAAAATGGGATCACTTCGAACCCAATGCAGTGCTACCTACCCTTTCTAGTTAACTATTTAGAAGATATGTATGCGACCAGCTGTGCTCGCCACGTGTCATGTAATTTTTCAGAAAGCAATGACTATTTCGGTCGTTTATTTTTATTATTTTTCTGCTATTTATTAATTGTTACTAACTTGCAAATCATCTACTAGGGTGGGACTGAAACCCACGTCTACGACACGATTTTGTAGGTTATTTCACTAATTCCTATCGTTTTATCATATCTATGGGGGATTAACATGTTTTCTACCACAAATCCCTATAAGTCGAGAGATTTAGTGGAATAAGATTGTTGCGTTTTTTCGAATTGGTATCATTTAAAATTATGAATAAAATACAATGTATTAAAAATGACAAAAATAGTAATTAATCTTTATACCAGTTCCATTTTCCTTTTTTATGATCATTAGTAATATATATATATATATATATACAGGTGTCTCATTCAAATCGGTCAGTATGAGAAAGTCTGAAACTATAAGACATACGAAGATCTGTTCTGAGGAACCATGTCATCGATTTTAATAACAAGAAAAACTGCATTCATACATTTTAAAAATCATCTGTGTGTCATGTCTTATAGTTTCAGACTTTCCCATACTGAGCGATTTGAATGAGACACCCTATATATATATATTAATATTATTGCATTTATAGTTTCAAAATGAAAATATGGCAAATAAATATTAAAAGTATTGATTTTAAAAACATTTACTATTATATAAAAAAAATCATAATAATTAAATAATATAAATCATAGTCGAATTTCACATTTAATATTTTTTAAACGCACATGAATTAATTGTACAATTATAATATTGAATTACCACATATCTACATTAAATATTTCATAGTATAGTAATATTTTATATAATAAAATAATTTATAGATAATAACTTCCTTATTGGCATAATTCTGTGATATATTCTTATGTTATTTAGAAATAAGTTAATAAATAAACACACACATATATCTAGCTTATTATTTGATTTTACACCACCTTAAAAATTATTCGTGTTATTTGTAAACCCATTAAACGAACGAGGTCTTTGAAACAATATTTCCCAAGCTAAAGACCAAAGAGTTACCAAAGACTTGTATAATTTAAAAGTATTATGCAATATGTATTTAATTTTTAATACACACATACATACATACATACACTCACGCCTTTTTCCCACGGGGGTAGGCAGAGATTACGTCCTTCCACTTGCTACGGTCCTTACATATCTGTTTCGCTTCATCTACTTTCATAACTTTAATTCTAACTTAATATAAAATATGTATTGTATTAAACTTTACATCAAAGCCATATGCCATCTAAGGTTAAAAGTTCCCATAAATCGTGACCGTTTTCACATCATACGAAGTTAAGCGAGACAATATCGTCGGAAGTCATAGTTATAAACTTTGTACTATAGTCTTCACAATGTAAATAGTTTATTTCGACAGGTGTCATCCCCATAGTTTATCTGTCAAAATGTAGTGTCAAAAAATCAATGTCATAGTAAAAAATAATATGAAAACAACGCCGTAACACCTAGTGCGGTAACTCCGTAAAAATTTATTTATTTGAAAGATTTATATATTTATTTAATTTACTTACTTTCATTTACCTACTAAGTCCCATTATTACATAAGGTAATCACGCTCATTCGAGTATAAATCATCAATTAATTAATTTTGTTAAGATAATTCAAGTCCGTCAAATTTATAAGTAGATAATTTCACTCCAAACGATTTATTGTTTCTGTTACGTAATCTTATAGCTCACTTCGTTCGGTAATCGTAGCTCATTTACTTAACTATTTAGTACAAATGACATATTCAAATATTGCATTAAGTACTTTAAAAAAATATTTCATAGATTAATATAAATTCTACGGGAATTATCTTAAAGCATTAGCTTTAAGCTCTCTTTTTACTATTGTATAAATATATACCCGTACAAAATAAAAATGTAATTAGACTTCATATAATTTCAATACACTCACGAGATCCCTCACGGCTGACTGTGGCAACTCTATAATATGACACTGTAACAGGGCTTCAGACAATTACAGATCCTGTATGTAATAACTTGAAACACCAAAGCAGCTTTTGTGCGATTCTGAAGTGCTAATAAACCGACGTAGTGGTTCTCTCGACAAACATATGAATTCTGACGATTACACTCTTAAAAGGACAAAAAGCCATCTTTTTTTTTTTTTCTCATTCTTATAACACCGCCCACCGCTCTGGAGGGTGGGCGCTTTATTTCAAAGGCGATAAGGTCCCAATCCTTCTGCCCGACGAAAGACTGTAGGTAGTGTTTAGTTGGGAGGCTAGCCTTCTGCTAGAGTCCAACATAACCACCCGCGATAGACCGGGCGCGGGTGGTATCCGGTGTAAGGTCGTCCGAGCACCAACCACTGCGCATCCGACCTCGACTCGGCCCAGCACACGCTGGCGGAGTGTCCCGCGTGGGCCTCCGAGCGCCGAGTCTCCCCCGCGTAGGAAGAGAGCGCAGAGATCGGGCGAGATCTGTCTCCGCCGGCATTGATTGCGGCAATGCTGGCGGACGTGGGAGGTTGGAGGGCTGTGGCCTCCTTCTGTGAAGCAGTGATGCTCCAGAAGGAGGCTGCCGAGCGGGGTCGGGAGATAGCCGATCCCGCTCGAAGGAGGCGGCGCCGGGCACGGTAGCACAGCTGCGGCGACCCGGGATGGACCACGCCCCTTCCGTGGCCGGGGGGGCGTCGTTGGTGGAGGAGACCGGGGGAGGTAGTGAGCCTCCCCCGAGGAGGGCTCCCCTGTACCGGCGGGGAGCGGAGGCTGGGGCTTCCCGGAAGTGGCTTGATGTTCCCGGGGGTTCCCTACATGCCTGAGGAAGACCATCCCTGAGGTTTTAGTGGGTAGGCCACCCCTTCTGGGGAGGAGAGCTCCACATAACCGCCGGCTCGCCACAGCCGGGGTATGCAATTTAATGCATTTTCCTCAGGGGGAAAAAAAAAAGGTCGTCCGAGCACCAAGGGAATATTAAGACGACTACAGTAGTACTTAGCGTATCTTTATGAGCATTCACCGCCATTCCCCGACGAAAAAAAAAATTCTTATTCATGAAGGATTTAGGACTTACGAAGGAACTTTTTGAACGGAGTTAGAATCACAAAAGTTTTATCTAGGTGTATTATATCCTTATATCTTACATTGTTATAATCCAAAGCTTGTGCATTGACTAATAATAAATCCTTCTCACTGTGGGATATATCTTTCAGCCAGGTCTGAATACTGCTAAACTATAACGTGGTCGGAGATTAAAAATATATGCCTCAGTATGAAGTTTAACTTGTATTATACAGACTGTTTAAAGGCTTGCCAAAATAAATTCAAATAAATTTAATTCGAATAATTTTAGGTTTTAAGATGTTAGACGCAATAAAGAATTATATATATACTAGCTTTCTGCCCGCGGCTTCACCGGCGTGGATTTCGGGATTTAGGGTCTATAGAGGGTTAAGGGTCATAGCTTTTGCCCACGGCTACATACGGCTACTATATCACTCTATCTATTGATGAAAACCGCATGAAAATCTGTTCAGTAGTTTTTGAGCGAAGCCTTTATTGCGCATTCCGAGGGATCTGTCGATTTTTCCGGGATAAAAAGTAGCCTATTATTTAATCCGGACTTTTATCTTTACGTCTGCAAAGCTATCGGTTTAGTAGTTACGGCGTGAAAGCGGAACAAACAAACAAACTCACTTTCCGATTTATAATATTAGTAAGGAAGTAAGGATAATATTTATTAGTGACAAAAAAAAACATATCCGTTCATACCTAGTATAAAAATGGACAGCTTAATTTGAAACGTTCACCGTGTAGTGATACGCCGTGTTAGAACTTAAGTGGTGATATTCATTTGATCTGTGCCTTTTAAATATTTCTTTAGAAATTTCATAAGACATTTCTATAACTT
This sequence comes from Scirpophaga incertulas, assembly GCA_036419045.1. Lineage (NCBI taxonomy): Eukaryota > Metazoa > Arthropoda > Insecta > Lepidoptera > Crambidae > Scirpophaga > Scirpophaga incertulas. The sequence goes on along the minus strand of CM071646.1, from coordinate 5,982,617 downwards.
CTTAAAGCTATAATATTCGCGATATTAGCGATCTTGATCTTTCGATGTTCATTTACATCTTAACTATACGATCTGTTTATTTAAACAACAATCTCCATAGGATTGGATAAGTGGTTATAAAAAATGGGAATTATATTCAATCATTTATTGATTTGAACAAATGTGCCACGAATGCTAGGATAAAGACAATGGCGATGCAATGATATACTGACTTTAAAACTATTATACAGGGTGTTCATTCAAATCGGTCAGTATGGGAAAGTCTGAAACTATAAGACATACGAAGATCTGTTCTGAGGAACCATGTCATCGATTTTAATAACAAGAAAAACTGCATTCATACATTTTAAAAATCATCTGTACTCCGTTAGGGAATCGAACCCGATTGTTTTGAAAAAAAAACCTACACTATTTCTATTTAGATATCGATTGTATAGTTTTAAGCAGTAAATGTCTCTATGAAACATGATGTCTAAAATGAATAAAATGCATTGTTTTTCACATACTTTATTTTATTTTAGTAGGTGCTCGAAGTGACCGCCGCTTTTTCAATACAATATTCAACACGTTTAGGTAACGATCTTATGATTGCATTTTGTATCTTCATGTGGTGAATTTGCGTTAAAATTGTCTCTATGGCAACTTTTAGGTCTTCAACGGTATCATAACTTGTTTTGTACACTTCATCCTTAACGTATCCCCACAAGAAATAGTCCAGAGGCGTTAAATCGGGCGACCTGTGGGCCATTTGGTAGGGCAAAAATGGCAATGTCTCTTGGCAACAATGCATTTTATTCATTTTAGACATCATGTTTCATAGAGACATTTACTGCTTAAGACCTACATAATCGATATCTAAATAGAAATAGTGTAGGTTTTTTTTTCAAAACAATCGGGTTCGATTCCCGAACGGAGTACAGATGATTTTTAAAATGTATGAATGCAGTTTTTCTTGTTATTAAAATCGATGACATGGTTCCTCAGAACAGATCTTCGTATGTCTTATAGTTTCAGACTTTCCCATACTGACCGATTTGAATGAGACACCCGGTATAGTCAAATGTAATAGTTGTAAAATAGCCCCTCTGATTCAAACTTAGTTTACTCAAGTGATTTGTGGCAGGAAATAAATTTAGCTCGTGTCTAAAAGTAGTATATTGACCGAGTCGTATCAAAGTCAGAACCACTGCGATACATTAAGCTGATAAACATCGCAGTCTGTTCAAATTGATAGGTACGTAGATATTGAGATGTTGATAAGTTCTATCTCAGGGGTTCCCCGTAAATATATGCAAAGTGTCCGAACTTTTTATGCTAAGTCATGGCTATAGAATCACTCAAATTGACACGGAAGTATTTCTTTCCTTTCTTATAAATCTCGTCAATGCTTTTCTTTCTCTATACAGCTGCCTACTGCTGCTGCATATGCCACTACAGTACATGCAGTAGGTAATGCAGGTTATATATTAATTTCATGTACTTCAGATGGAAATTTCAAAATAAGAATCAAAATTTATTATTGATTTTTGCACGTCAGATGCTACATTGGTTCGCAAGTCTGCGGCGGGAGTACCTTGTACTGGAAAGCACCAGTAAGAAAATCAGTAAATACTATTTCTTAATAAGAATAATATTAAATTATATAGTCAATCGTTTAACTTTACTTTTATACATTAATACGACAGCCAGCTTTTTAAGTGCGCTGGTTTTCTCTTGACATGAATCCAAATATACATAAAAAAGTTTCTATATCTTGTGGAAATATGACCATATTTCATCGATTCGATTGCATTTGACTTGCTGCCCGCAATGGTGTCGGCGTAGATATGTATATTAGAACATTTAACGCTCTTTATTCTATTCTTTAATGGTCACAACACATACAATTCTGTGAGTCCATATTTTAAATATTTGTGTTCCTTCTGAAATAATTCCCTCTTGCTTACTCTTTGTTCAATATAGTGTTCTCTGGAATTCTCCATATTAAAAAGTCCACCAGTTGATAAAATTTCAAAAAATAAATGAGGAAATACTTGTTAATGTAATATGTATATAAAATAATGTATATATGTATCTATAAGTGTATATGTATACAAAAGAAGCGTATATTGTGATGTTGCGTATTTGTTAGTTCACTATCATTAGACCTTATTTATTTAGATAAATAATTGTACATATATATTATTGTTGAAGATATACATATATACATACATACATACACTCACGCCTTTTCCCCACGGGGGTAGGCAGAGATTACGTCTTTCCACTTAAAGATATCATGTATTAATTAAAATAAATTGTATTGTATGTACTACACTACTCCACCTAAAGGTTGACTGTTGGACCTAAAGGAGAACATGCCTGAGGCATTAAGACCGCCACTGTACATGAATTGTTAATAAATAAAACAAATCAAATTGACCAATTAAATTTGTACCTCCTAATATTTTTATATTGTAATGGTGTTTAATTGTGTTCAATAAAGAGTTTATATATATATATATATATATATAATACTTTTTATTTCACTAGCATTCATGTAAATTAAAACCTTAAAAAATGTCAAACATTTAATGTTGTTTATGATGTGACGAACCGTCAAAAGTCGAAATGATAATTTCGCACAATTCGACTGATAATAAAACAAACTGATTGAGAAATTGTAAATAAACCTTGATATTGTGATAATAAAATTAGTCATCGCCAGTCCACGTGTAACATTATGTCATTTGTATTGCTTATGTGATTTCATTTCGTGTAATGAATTTAACAAAACTGAATTAAAAACTTAAATTGTATATTTTTTGAAATTTCAAAGAACAAAGCTTTAGGTCGACCAGGATTGTCTTTCGTATATATCTTTAGGCAAATCAACTTCTGCCAAAGAGTCTTCTAGTTAACAAAAAATACTAGGTAATTATTAATAATTTAGTATTGTTCTTCTATTGTTTCATAACATTAGTTCAAATATGTCTAAATTATAAGATAAATAAATATATTAAATAAATATTTGTTACACTTACACCAATTAGCCTAGCCCAAACTAAGCTCTGTAAGGCTTGTGCTATGGGATCTAGGGTAACGGATAGACATACATATATTATAAATATATAAATAATTTTTATTGAAATATATATCAACAACCATGACTAAGGTACAAATGCTCGCATTCATCACACAAACATCTGCCCCCACCGGGACTCGAACCCGGGACCTCAGAGATGGCGACACCTTGAAACCGGTGTACTATCCACTCGACTATGGAGGTCGTCAAATATCTCTTCTAGGGCAGCTTCTCTTCTAGGGAAGGTAGTTCTATTCTATGGAATAAGGACCGGGTCTTACTATGGGATGTTACTTGCGTAGACACTCTGGCCCTTTGCATATTCCTATAGAACTTTAACTAAACAAGAGCAGTAAAAGAGAATTTGCTATGGCAGATGATAAGTGATCCCCAATTTTATAACTTAAAACGATATTTATAAGCATTATTATTCTAACCCTGGTATAGAGTCACCCTCCCGAAGATAGAACACAAGCGGATATATTTTACATAAAATCTCCTCCAGATATTAATATATGATTGTTTTATTCAGTCTAATTTCCACAGCTTACTACAAAACTACAGGAAGTAAAAATATTAATAATTATCCGTAACTTTTAACAAGTGACAAATGTTGATGTTTTCGATACATGTTATTAGTCATCACTATCAACTACGTTACGAATTCATTCATTACCTATTCCTGGGAATCGACGCGACCTATATTTGTGATTAAGAAATAACAGGACGTATAAAGGGGCGGACGGGACGGGAAATAACCGTCCCGCCAAAATATGGGATTTGTTAGCGGAGGAAAATGTTAAGTAACTGGTCATATCGCCCCTTACGAGTTCCATGACATGACAGTTAAATATTAAAAAAGATCAAATTAATTTTAATTTAATTAGATTTTTTTAGGTATATTTCAAATTAATCAAGTTAACATGAATCAATATAGTTTAAAATTAACAAAATAAATTTAATTAATTATATGAAAACACTAACTATGATAAATTAATAATATTGATTGTTAAGTCAAGTAATAGGTAAATTTGCAAGCTAAATTAATCATCATTGGCCTTGAGCCGTCTATTTCAGACGATTTATGGTGTAATCTTATGGAGACATCCCTTCTCGTGGCTAAATAATCCAATTCGGGAGCGACATGGCCTACCACAGGTTTGACAAGAGAATCTTTGGGCTGTTGGTTCAGTGTCGCTTTGTAACTTTTTTTCTCTCTTGTCAGCAAGCGTTGCGAACCACGCTTTATCACACTTAATGCAACCTTCCATCACACTTCTATTACACCGCCTGGGACAAAATTAAGGAAAACGCAGGGATGCCCAGCACCTGCATCACCCTCTCGGCCTCACGAGCTGGTTCCACAGGAAAGGCGAAACCGATACGTGTGGAGCACGGTCGGCTGCAGGAGATCTTCCGCTCGTTTCAGGTTAGACCCTACTTGCGCCTAACGGGGACTCCGCTCCGGGTTTGATATTGGAGATTTCCTTCTCCTAGATGAGTTGCAAACCAATGCTTAGAGGCTCATCTCCCCTTTTCTGTGGACTTAGTCGCCTCTTACGACACCACCGTCCAACAAGGTTGGTGCTACTCTTTAACCGGACACCACGCGGTTATGAAATTAATACCTGCTAATTAATTGTCCATGAAACTATTAAAACATGTTTCTTCTGCTTTCGCTTGCTCTGTACCCAATTTTATTTAGGGTCGGCGCAACATATGTTCTTCTTCCACTCATATCTATTACTCGCTATTTCGACACTCACCACAATCACAGCTAAGCTCAACAGGCTACTCGAGGCGGCTTCTGCGTCGCCGAACTCCACAAGCACGTAAGTAGCAACCACACACCAACACCTGTGTAGTTAGCTTAACTGTTTATTAAGTGCATAAGCGCACATGTTATACTATTCGGACCACTCTGGTAACTGAACCCACATTAGAGCGCACGCACTCTCCTGAGTCTGCGCTATGAACCGCCCCCGTTCTGGAGGGCGGGAGCGTTAGCTCAAGCCGATAGGGTCCCAGGCCTTCCGCCCGACCAAAGGCTGTAGGTAGTGTTTAGTTGGTAGGCTGGCCTTCTGCTAGAGTCCAACATAACCACCCGCCGTAGACCGGTTGCGGGTGTTATCCGGTGCGAGGTCGTCCAAGCACCAGGGGGTTGTCATAGCGACCACTGTGGTGGCGCGCCCCCTATGAGGATTCACTACCATCCCCCGTGGGAAAAAAAAAATCGATACTCACTCCCTTTTTCGACATATTTTTTAATCATTCTCATGGTCTATTTTTTCGGTCGGTCTTCCTTACACGCCCTTGCAATTTACATATCCACTTTCCTAGTAAGATGGTCGTTTTCTCTTCTAAATAAGTGACTATATCAAGAAAGTCTTTTTTCTCAATTTCAACAATTGCAACTACTTTCAAACTTCCCCTGATATATTCATTCCTCACTCTATCCATTAAAAAACATATTAAATCCTATTAAATATGTTTATAATTATTAAATATGTAAACTGTTTGACATAGACCTCTCTCAAAGATTTCCACACCGATTTATTCTCGCATCCAACGCTATCCTATCTTCATCAAATCGTTGCTCCTCCATGTAAGTTAAATTAATGATCTAAAATATATAATTATTTATTCATACATACTTATTTTTTATACAATTTTTCCAGAATTCCTAGTAAATTAAGCGTTTTGATTTTTATAAGGTATCACATAAGATTTTCCACATGGAGTGGAAAATTAACCAATCTTGAACCATATTCGGGGTTATAACGGCTCGACCATTTATTACTGAATCTTGAGCCATCTGATGGTATTTATTTTGACTTTATTAACTACTGGATGTTGGATCGTATTCTAAAATCATCCTCAAATCTCTTCTTGAGTACAGTTAGAAAGGGATAGCGCTATACGGGCTCAACATCTTCCTTCCATGCCGCAAGCTGATTTGCTAGACGGGGTATTCTTTTTATAACTGCGGTTTCCTTTATTATTGTGATTTTTTTTATATAGATAAGTTTGGAATTATATATCTAATTGTTTCTTAGAATTAGTTTATTATTAAAATTAGGTTATTTGGTGTTTACAATAAATATTTTATTTAAGTTTAAATTTGATTTTACAATACGACTCGTAGAGCGTTTAATCGGTTCTGGAGACCTATTTTTGAATTACGAATGCGACTCCGAAATCACCGATGTGACTAATAATCACCGATTTTCAATAATTCGTATTTTTGAATATCACTTATGTGACTATTATCACGGATGTGATTTCATTACAAGTGCCCTCACCCACTCGTAATCAAGTCATACTTGTGGAAATGTTATCTGTGTTTTGTTTAGAGAACATATTGAATAGAGTCTGAAGTTGATGTGTTAATTGTTCAGACTATATATATATATATATATGTGTGTATATATATATATATATTATCTATATACATATATCTATACATCTATGTTGGCAGCTCTACGATCGACTTTCAAAAATTGGATGTTTAGGAATCCGTGACCTAAAAGTCACCGCTGACTAGTTAGTCAACGGTGATTTCGAAATCGCATTCGTAATTCAAAAATAGGTCTCCTGGACCCTTCCCTTTGACATATTCTGTTTAGGAAAAATTCGCTTATAAGACAAAAGTATAATTAGGTTGTGGTCTCAAGAAGTGTCTCGCTCTCGATTTAGCCTGTTTTGCAGATATGTTTTTTTACTTTCATTTCATCACACGACACAAATATTTTACATGTAAATCTTCAAATACAAATATTCATTTCGTGTTTATAAAGTCGACAATAGATTTAATGGTCAATGCTTAGAATAATAAGGCTCAGTCATTACAACACTACAAATGTATGTCTACAAAAAGAGGACTTAATACTTTTTTAACAGCATTAAGATTACAGTAATTGCTTTTATTGAGTTGAAAACTTTACTTGCGCTTAAACGTGGATGGTTCGGTAATTGTTCCTCGTCCCAGTCAACCGAATAATTTCTCTAAGCCATTATTTAATTCAGCACGGGGATTCACCTCGCCGTTACGGGCCTTATAAATATCTACCTTTGTACAAATCCGTAGTAAACTTGCTCGCAAGCGCTTGGTGTACGCAGTGTCGTGTTTTTTTTTCTAAAAGACTTGATGTGAGCTGACCAACTTGAGTGTGTTGTGGACAATAAACATTAGAATTATTTCGAAGAATTCGTTATTTTAATAAGGTGGGTACCTATATTTTTTGTCATTAAACTGATTTATGTCATATGTGGAATTTAATGTGTTATGAGAAGATTGATAGATTACTTTTTCTTAATGATTCTGAATTGGGGGCAGTAAAAAAGATCCACAATGGGTTGAACATGTAATATTATTTACTTATATTATATATATAAACTTCTAAATTCAGTTGTATTTTTTTATATTTTATTGAATGTTAAACCACCCCTATTGTATTGGTAAATCATCTCATTTATAACCTATTATATTTGTATAATCAAATCGATATAGAACTTATTGATTGTCAATTAAGTCCGTCAGCGGTTCCGTTCATGTTTTCATATTTTAGTCTTAGACTCTATTTGGGATATGTGGGCCCAATAGCACCATCCCTCTCTATCTGTACTCAATTTGAGATTTGAGATTGAATCTCGTTCTGTCAAATCGGGTCTTAGTGTAATTTTATACAACCTGCAGCGTATCACGATAAATTGACTTTTAAAATGTGTCAATTTGAACTAGTAGTTCGTATTAGTAGAAATAAACACAATATTAAATCGATGATAGTAAATGAAGTCAGCATCCCATTTACTTTGAATGCAATGTATGAATTATATTGTATTTATGTACATTATATTTCCTGACTATAACTTTCTGAGTACAAATGACCATAGATTAGAAATAGAGAAACTAAAACGAACATTTTCTTTATTCAAATGAAAATTCTGTATTTTGTGGATTTCATTAATAACTATATATTATTGTTAATTTTTTAGTTTTGCTTGTTGATTAAATCGTTAATATTGTCTGTGAAAAACAATGCTGTACTTACACAATGTTGTAATTTAGAATTGTAATTTCATACCATATTATTGACAATATTAATACATTATATACTCTTATGTATTTAGTTAGTAGTTATTCATTAAAAAAAACCGCTGTTAAGCAAAAATCGCAAATAAACTTCTATATTATTAGTTTCGTCAAAGTTACGAAATGCATTATAATAAAACGAAAAATTTATCAAGAGAATTGTATAAACTCATTTCACGTTTCGTTTCATTTTTGTGGTATGGCTGTTTGATTAAACAAAAATGTTTATTTGAACACAAAAACAGACATAACACATATATATCAAGTTACAATAAAACTAAAACTATTAGCAGACTGCGTAGAGGGCCAAAGTTCAGTTGGGATTTTGTGCTAAAAGAGCAAAACACTTATTTAAAGCCAAAAATGTACAAAAATGAGGACACTAGAAATCAAATAGTAAATACAAGTTTTACGTGAAATAATAAAGAAAATAAAAAAAATATATAAGAAAAATGATGTGTGGCAATATAGGGTTGGTAAGGTTGCTTACATACATATTACGTATTTATGTGTATACGCAGACGTAACAGGTGCATTATTTCTATATAAAATAAAATAAGTTTAAAATAGCATAATAATATCAATACATAGTATAAAACAAAGTCGCTTTCGCTGTATGTCCGTATGTATGCTTAGATCTTTAAAACTACGCAACGGATTTTGACGCGGTTTTTTTTAATAGATAGAGTGATTTTTAAGGAAGGTTTGTATGTATAATAAATGCATAATATAGTAGAGAAACACTGATAAATTTAAAGGTTTCTAATGTGATGTCGTAAATAAGCACGTTTTTTTGCGCTTATATTGCAAACGCTGGCTGAACCCTACGAGATAGACTAAAATAATGTACTACAGTATTGTACAACTTACAAAAATCCACAAAAAAGTCCGCGATGGTATATGTCTATCTCTTAGGGATAACCCACCATAATCATTTTTTCACTGCACCCGTGCGAAGCCGGGGCGGGTCGCTAGTATAAAATAAAATAAGTTTAAAATAGCATAATAATATAATCCTATAAATTAAACAATCATTGCATTGTTGTCGTTGAAAAGTAAACGCTTCGCAATGAACAAAGTCTAAAGTGCAAAAAAATTTAAGATAAAGATTAAAAATAGCCTCTAATTAATGTAATGTGGATACACACAGCTGTATTAACTATTAACTCTAGACCGTCTCTATTACCTACAAAATAAAAACTGTTTTATTTAGGAGTTTTTTAGAACTTAGTCAAAAAATTACTGACGCGAAAAAGTAAATTTCCGTATTCGCGAAAACAGCTATGATTGATAGAGTTAGAATAATATAATTTTTAAACAAATTAAAAACGATCGCATTAAACTATGGGCTGCATATTTTGATGTCAGGTCTATATCAAAAGGATAATGGTATTAGACATAACAAGCATCACTTCCTGTTGTCTTTGATTTAAAGAATGTACCTTAATTAGAGATTGTAGAGAAATAATATAGTCACAGCTATACGTCTTAGATTTGGACATATTCCGTTAAATAATGTTGCTTATATGATGCGGAAAGTAAATTATCCAAATAGTTATATTTGTAATAAAATGGAAGACGTGTACCTACCATATTATTATGGAGTCTACTCGAACTACTGAGCTTAAATTATATATTTAAGAAAAAACCCATACAAAACAATTAAGTTAAGAAATACTATTTAGGATTTTGCCCATGATATCGCTGCTTCGTCGGGAATTTTAAGATAAAAATCAATCAATTTTGTATACAGGTTTCTTTTATATATGTTTATTAATCAAGAAAGGAAACAGATTGATTTTAACATGTCAATAGACATTCCACTGAATAATATCATATATTAGAAGCTAAAAAATACTTTTAAAAGAGTTTTAGCTACTCACAATAAAGTACAAAATTCTATAGTAAAAAATTGTAGCTGCTTTCGAGTTTATTTTCATGTAATTTAAATAATCAAATTGTAAGATTAAAGAGTGATCACATCACTCGAAGAGGCCTATGTCCAGCAGTGGACGAAGAGGGGCAGTGGACGAAGAGGAGATGATGATGAAAGAGTGATCAACTGAACTGTAAGGTTAAAATTAAGCGCAAAAATAAATATATGTTGTAGCAAGTGAAGCAGTTGGTACGCTTCTACATGGCAGAAGGTCAGTGATTCCTATCTACAAAAGTCAGTTAAATATGTTAATTACTCATTTTTTTTTCTATATATATGACTACAATCTATTCTTAATTGCCTCTTTTTTATATTTGCATAAATTACTAAACTGGTCATCAGACACTTCCCACGAATAGAAAAAAAGCAAGCAACTTTGTCAGCTTGAACAGCGAACTTTGTCAAAGTTCGCTGTTAGGGAAAAAAGATAAATTAATTACAATAAATATTTTTAAATATTTCAATCTCAGTAATATTAGCTTTAAGGATAATCCAGTAAATAAAGTTAGCGGTATCAATGAATAAATCAATAATAGCACTGCGCTAAAAACGCAAACAAGACGGGGCAATCGCACTAACAAATCGCAGCTGAAACGAAACCAAATCGTTCCACTCAACCAATCCGAGAGCTAGAATATCACGTCATCGAACAGATGACGTGATATTGTGGCGTTCGGATTGGTTAAGCCGAACGGTTCGGTTGCGTTTCGCTTGCGATTTATTAGTGCGATAGCCCCTCTGAGCAGTTTCGCACGCTACTTTTTAGTCGTAAACGATTCAAAAATTTAATATTTTGTCCCTATTAATATTATAAGCGCAAAATATATAGCTTTTACGTCAAAATAATACAGCTACAATTAAAAAAGACATATGTCACGCAAATATATATTAATGCTGCGCAGACAAAGTTGCGGGCACTAGGTAGGCAATTTTTATGTCATTTTTTTTATTGCCTTACGTGGCAGACGAGCAAGCGGCACACCTGATGTTAGCGTTAACCGCAGCTCACGGACTTAAGCAATCCCAGGGGTGGACACAGCTAAGCCTCGTTTGAAGAGGAACATGTCATAGCGCAGGGGAGTCTGAGTCTGAGTATATTTGTGATAGAATGCTATTGAGTAAGTACACTTTCTTTTTACTGATTCAAGAATGAATTCGAGTACTCGTAACTAAAACCAGAGACCATTTGAATACGCTTGTTTTAGCCTCACGAGTCTTATCATACATGAGATTGTTGCAAGATTTAAGTATTTTGTTACAAACTAAGTATTTAATATGGAGATAGAAATATCAGTTAAAAGATATTTTGACAATAAATACATTGACTCTTTCAATACGCTTATTGAAAATGTTAGCATTGTTATACAAAACTGCAATATACAAGAAAAAAGTTAAACGAATCTCTTTCAAACCTACTATTATCAGAAATAATAACTATAAAAGCCACAAACATAACAGTAACTAGGTTTTAATAATAAAGTGGAGTAAATAGTATTATATTATAACAAAATAACCTAAAAAACAATTGTTTTGGACAATATAAATGTGGCAACCCAAGATGCATTTGTCGACCGACAGATCTTAACAATCTTAACACTTATATTGAACTATTATATTATCTGTGACACTTATCAGAACGTGTTATTTCCGGCAACTTTTTGGTCATTACTAGACAGTCACGGAGTTGGGAAATTTTAACGGAAGTTAACACGTTGGCAACATTTATAAAGTTACTTAAAAATTAATTCGTAATTGAAAATGTTATTTAATCAACGAAATAATAAATCAATGTCAATGGTGATGGATTACACATAATTTGCTCATTATGTGTAGTTTTTCTTCTTTTTCTTCACTACATAGTATGAAACAGTCGCTTTCTCTATCTCTATATATGTATGCTTAAATCTTTAAAACTACGCAACGGATTTAGATGCGGTTCTTTTTAAAAGATAGAGTGATTGAAGAGGAAGTTTATTTTATTATTATATAGGTACTGTTATTTTTGAGGTTTCTAATGTGATGTCGATAAAAAAACCGCTTATTCAATAGTTTATTATATCTGTAGTTATTATCACAAGCACACCATGTGTTTTATTCAATAATATTTTGATTACATACTACAGTTTTATTTTTGATTTTTTAATTCAATCAATTTTAAAAGCGTGTTTTTTTAGTTTTTAAACTATAATTTATTATATGCAACGTTCACGGTTTTTCTCTAGTGTATTTAGTATCAACATTGTACCCGCGCGAAGCCGGGGCGGGTCGCTAGTCAAATATAAAATACAGTTAATGTGATATCACCTAACTAATTTTATTAACTACATATATTTTTATTTTTACATTTATAAGTTTAGTGACCTTATTCACGTCATGGCAACGTTAAAAGATTCCAAACATGGAATTGTACTCATTTTCCCGAAAACATATATCGATTTTAGGTATGTTCTAGATACAGTAAAAGGGAAATCCCTTCGTCCGATCTTGATAACGACGGAACTGTTATATATTGTTGATTAACAACAGCTTGCGATAAAATTGTGTCTAAAATCTTTCAACTCTTTACCCCAAATCTATGATAAGATAAGTTGTAACAATACGATGGCATATCGCATTACACGAGGCTTCAATAACTTGATCACAGGCATTACCACAACTACTTAGACTGGGGTTAAGCCTATAGAATCATCTCGCTCGCACTGCGGTTTTATTCATTCTTTAAGCGATTATAATAGTAGGCTATAGGCAACATCCATTGTATATACTTACTTTACTTAAATTCCATTCGATTCAATATAAGTACCAAATCTGCGTCATATTATTTCGTATCTCTTCATAAAATTAATTAGAATTTGAAGTGTTATTTTCTTTAAAGAACTGTCATTTGTTGTAAAGATTCGACCCATTGAATTTCCTATAAGATGATAAGTTGTTAATTACAATAGGCTGCTCCGCCTATATTTTGTTAGATTGTGAAAAATATAACTATAACTAGATACTAATACGCTTTTGGAGGCTGACAAACAAATAACCTACCTAACGCTAAGTGGTAATCATCGCTCATGAACGTCTGTTGGACTAGGGGTACAGAGTGAACTTGAGAGAAATGCTCTTTTTAGTAGAAAAAATCGCAGCATATCTTATACTCGTATATAAAAATGAATGGCAAAATGTGTTGGTAAGCGCATAACGCAACAACGCCTGGACCAATTTGGCCAATCCTTTTTGTAAAATGTTCATTGAAGTTCAAGGATAGTTTTTATGGAGAAATTTGTCGGAATACCCCTAAAAACTGCCCTTCTTTTTTTTCTAAATAAAAAGTACAGTCAATTTGACCTTTATTGTTATTGTATAAAGAATATCAATAATATTAGTAGGGATTTAACTGCTGTGCACTAACTTTGTTTATTTTTTACTCGTATCATTTTAAGAATTATACTGTCTCGCTTACAACTGCAAGGTGAACTATAAGATTTCGTCATTGACGTGCAGCCTTAGTCATTCACCATTTGAACGCAAGCGGAGTGCGTACTTCTCGCGTATCTGCAGAATAAATATTTAATCTCAAAACTAATAGTGCTCTTAATAATAAAACATTCAGAATGGCTTCTTCGGTATGTATTTGATTTTTATAAATTCATTCATAATTCATAAATTTAAGATTGTAGGAATCTTATTTGACTCGGATTTTAAGGCGAACATTTGTTTTTATGAGATATAAAATTTTAATAATTATCAATTACAAATATTTAACAATTTTATTAAATTACTTATTTAAAGCGAGATTACTGTCATACTGTGTCATACAATATGAGCTCCCAATTAAAAGGGCAAAAGGTCTGCAAGCATTTGTGACTCCTCTAGTGTTACGGATGAGCGGCGGTAATCACTTATCATCATTGCTGCTAATAACAAAATGTGAACGTAAAATAAACGCTCGAGCTGCGTCGACTTTTGTATTTTTATATTGAATCTCATTTATCCCAATAACTTTATTTGGTTCGCTGCACATTTAACATTTCAGTGAGAGAGTGCGTGAGAGGGATTTGTAAGAAAATAATCACGTGTAAGCTATATTATTTAAATATAAAGAATCAAAAGCAAAAAACAAACATTAACAAAAATACTAACTTAAATGTTATTATTATAAGGGTAATAATAATAAATATTCTATTGTTTATTTAATCTTTATTCCAAAATATACATATAAATAAGGTACAAATGGCGGACTTAATGAAACAAGGCATTCTCTACATGTCAATCAAGTAGCTACTTACAAAAAACTGTGTTTGGCGCAGATAAAAAGACAGATCAAAACTATTACAAACTTACCATCTACTACATACAAAAATAGATAAATAAACTAATAAATTATGTAATATTCTTTTTTGATATGTAGACACATAATGTGTATGTAAGCATACAGCTATAATTGTTCATTATAATTGATTTTTCTAAGTTATGCATTATAAATTATAATAAATTGTAAATTAAGTTTGAGTAACATTTAACCTTCAGAGTTTTTTGCCTGTACTTTTCGAGAAGGCTCTCCCAATTTCCGAACAGGTGTCGAATTATTTTTTTTCCTTGTTCGTAAGCCTGTGTTGAATAAAGATATTTCGATTTGAACAAATAAAATGAAAAGTGATTGACTTAGTTTAAAATTTAAAAAGCTTAATTTTAAAACCAAGGCTTGCGAAGTGTTCGTGCAAATATTGAATTAAATCAAGCTCTTTCTAGAAGCTAGCTAGGTAATAACAAAACACTGTATCACAATTAATATTCCCGTTGCTGCGAACAGGATTCTTTAGACAAGCTATCTAGTTACATAATGAGATAACCCAAGAGAGAAATGTCCAATCGATTTAAGGTAGTTTTTTATCGATTACTCATCTTTAAAAGTAGAACTGGTAAATCGGAACTTGTGTGACATGTTTTTTGGGCAGTTTTACTAGGTTTATTTTAAAACATAATTTATAATTCAAACGTATTCTATATCAACAGAACTGTTATAGTTACGTTATGTTGGTATGCAAAAAAAAAACAATATCAGGTTCTCAATTTATTATATATAATTTATTTTATATATTTTTTCCAATTAAACTTACATATACACGAAAGTATTGATTATAGAGATAAAAATTAAACCCTTTATCTTTACTTTAATATATGTTTAATCAATGAAAATATCAACATAAAATATATTTTACTATTTCGAGGCAAAATTTCAATATAATTATATGAGACTAGCTGTGCCTGCGACTTCGTCCGCATGGAATTGTTATTTTGAGCATCATATTTATTTTTGCAAACAACCACCTCAGCTGTTACCCGATCATGACAACGCGACATATCCAAATTTGATTACTATAAAAACTATTCTAGTGTGTTAACCCGAAAAGATAGACATATACTGTCGCGGACATTTTTTTAGATCATTTTAAGAGGAATGATTATTTCATACATATTTTTTTGGTATCTAAAACCGTTTTCGCAACGCACGCAATAGAAGCCCTCAAAGATGAATAATTTTCCCCGTTTTTTCTACATTTTTAATTTTTTCTTCGCTCCTATTAGTCGCAGCGTGATGTTATGTAGCCTAAAGCCTTCCTCGATAAATGGGCTATTCAATAAAAGAAGAATTTTTCAATTCGAACCAGAAGTTCCAGAGATTAGCGCGTTCAAACAAACAAACAAACAAACTCTTCAGCTTTATAATATTAGTATAGATTAATAAATTTCTATTTTGTATATGACAAATGAAAAGTAGAATGGTTTTCATAAAATAGTTTCCTCATATTATGTTGGCACACTTTCTGCTCATATTGATTACATTTCGTATTGAAACTAGCTGACCCGACAGACGTTGTCCTGTCCCACAGACTAAAAAAACAAAATCTTGATGACCGTATTGTAAATCTAAACCATCCTCGAACCCCTTGGAATACACACAAAAAATTTCATCAAAATCGGTCCAGCCGTTTAGGAGGAGTTCAATGACTAACACACGTACAGAAGATTTATATGTAATAAAGAATAAATAAAATAAAGAAAAAAGAGATAAAGATATAAGAAGCAAAGGTACCAACATAAACACGGAGGAACTATTAAATGTGAACTGCATACAAATAATTTGAAAAACGCTGTTAATAATTATGATCACAATTCGTGTCTAAATTCTAATGCAAACAAATTGTATTTTTCTATTAATATTGATTGGTACGTATTCTTTGAATCAAATTTTATTTATTGAATTGAGTTAGGATAATATTACAAGTTTAAAGTCAAGTTAAAAATAGCCCAACACTAATTTTTTTTTGTGAATGCTTATCACCTTCATGTTATTTATTATCGTGGTTTCTGTTATTTTGTTAAACAAGTATCAGCGATCATGTTATTTATCATGTAAATAATATGAACCGAAATACATGTCACCGAAAAGATAAGAAACTTGACCAGCGACAAAAAAGGAACAATTTATGACAACATCTGCGTCGGCAATAAATAACAATACTCAGAAGACAAATAACTGCTTCCATAATGTTTTTATTAATTTCTCTATGGCATTGTGAAAAAAAAAGCATTATATTTATAACCTATGCTTTGACTTATTCCTCATCGCATGATCTCGAACAATATTGCCAGATGTAACAACAATATCGTCCGCTTGCTTAATATTATCTTGGATATAGAGATTGCTTTGATTAATTAACTTCATTAAATGGATAAAGTAACTGCAATAATAGTAAACATATTTCCTTCTTCCGAAAACACCACCATGTAAGAGGTAAGAAGCCAGTGTCATATCAAGGAAATCCGAACTTACTTCCTCTTTCGTAATATCACAACTAGCCATCAAGTGAGATGAAGGCCGCACCAAGTTGTGCATAAAAAATATAAACAGCTGACCATAGACACGAATCTGATTGGATAACTACATTCTCTCCACCTATGTAAAAACTTTTGGAGTTAATTACGGCATAATACGACTAAATTTAAGTCGCATTTCAACTTACATTCCGCTATTTCTTAACATAGGTTGGCAGCTGGCTGTGTAAATCTATCTAGTTATTAGTTTTAATTTTTCCTTTCTCTTACTCGTGTTTACGTCTTAGGACTCATACATTGTGAAAACCAGTGGGTCAGCCATGATGTCTTAAAACAGATGTCTTTAAACAAGAATGCGCTATCCACTGTAATAGTGATATCTTTGTTTCTGTTAGCGACAACTCCAGTGCTACCCTGGTAAATAAGGAGTAGGTTATAATGTTATAGAAACAGCCTTCTTGGGTCCAGGAGACCTATTTTTGAATTACGAATGCGACTTAAAAATCACTGATGTGACTAATAATCACCGATTTTCAATAATTCTTATTTTTGGATATCACTGATGTGACTGCCTTAGTCACGGATGTGATTTCATTACGACTGCCCTCACCCACTCGTAATCAAGTCATACTTGTGGAAATGTAATCTGTGTTTTGTTTGATTTTTCAGTCTATATATAATTATATATGAATATATATATATAATATATATATATATATATATAATATATATATTATATATATATATATATATATAAAACCATAATGTAACATATAAGCCGGCAATAACCGGCAGCGGTACATTCTGCATGGAACCGAACTCTTACATTTATGTGTGTACTTTATCTATGTTGGCAGCTCTGCGATCGGCTTTCAAAAATTTGATGTTTAGGAATCCGTGATCGATCTCAAAGTCACCGCTGATTATTTAGTCAGCGGTGATTTCGAAGTCGCATTCGTAATTCAAAAATAGGTCTCCTGATAGTTTGTTTACGGCAAACATGACGTACGCATGATTGTCTTGGATCTTCTGTCAGGATCAAAGAAGACTGCTTCAAAACTCTGTAAGATAATATATAGTAAGTAGATAGGTAACAATAATAAATGTAAATTAGTACTAACTAGCGACCCGTCCCGGCTTCGCACGGGTGCAATGAAAAAATGGTTATGGTGGGTTATCCCTAAGAGTTAGACCTTTACCATAACGTTACCATAACGGTATTTTTTGTTGAACTTTTTAAGGTGGACAATACTGTAATACATTATTTTGGTCTATCTCGTAGGGTTCAGCTAGCGTTCTTGCAATGTAAGAGCAAAAAAACGTGCTTTATTTACAACATCACATTAACCGCATCAAAATCCGTTGCGTAATTTTAAAGATCTTAGCACACAAAGGCACAGACAGACGGCGGATAGCGACTTTGTTAACTTGTAACATGTTGTTTTGTAAAATGTTTAAATAAACTAGTTAAATAAACTACTGGAGGTAAGTAACCTCCAGTAGCCACTAGCGCCAACAATTAAAATTTAAAATGTTGTTGCGAGTTAGTGCTGATTAGACTTTGACTGCAACCGCACGCTCGCTACTGTAATTTCTGAAATACAACATATTCGCCTTTCACAATTTTATCCTTTTCCTTACACAAGCGATCTATCTCTTACAGTCCCAATATCGTTTTAACCCTACTCTAAGGGATCATGTTAAGGTCTCAGGTTCCGTCTTTTTTTGGTCATAGCTCCATCAAAATTGTATTATATTTAATGCTTTATAATGAATTAGTGATGAAATAATTTACTTCTTGGTTATGGCATGTATCGTTTTTCGAAAGAGGCGTTTTTATTTTAACACGCTATGTTACACGATCAATACTTTAATATTTATATTTATTTTTATTTTACGGAAACTATCACTTTTATAAGCATTTATTATTTATTATCTCAGTCTCGCGCGCTGCTGTGTGTACATACACTTGTAGCATCTATTTGGGTACACGCCTGTGATCTTCAATCATGGAACCAATATTCAAAAAGTATTTTTACGATACTACGAGCGCGTATATATTTAATCAACTTAGATAACTTATCAACAGATGTCTAATGTTTGTACACGAGCTGTTTGTGTACATTTAAACTAAGCGCGAATTTATTTTTTGCTCTCTTATTTTTTGCAGTTTGTATTATTCTTGAGTTTTAGCGTTTTATTTTTGAGGTGCCATGTATGAAATATATAAGTGATTCACTTATAGATTTGAACGCGATAAATGAAAACAATATATACCTAGTATATATGTAAATATAAACAGTGAACATAATAATGATTCTTAATTTTCTTTTGTTTCAGTTTGTGCGTGGGGTGATTTAAAATGGTGTTAATTCTATTTATCTCTTTTGTGAATCTTATCAACTCTTCACTAGGATTTCCAGCTATGTTTTCAGGTAAATATAACCAGTATTAATATAACAATATTATTACATAATTATGGGTACCATGAGCTTACATTAAATTGCAGTCGATTTGACAGCTTACATTTTTGTATGATATATATAATATAACTTTTTATCCCATAAAAGTCGTCAGATCTCACGGGATGCGCAATAAAGGCTTCGCTCAAAAACTACTGCACAGATTGTTATGCGATTTTCATCAATAGATAGAGTATATATAGAGTATATCAATAGAATAGATAGAAGGTATTTTTATCTCGGAAAAATGAATAGTCCCACGAGAAGCGCGATAAAACCTTCGCACCATAAACCGACTTCCGCGCCTATGTAGCCGTTGGCAAAAGCTATGATCCTTAACCCTCTATAGACCCAATCCCGAAATGCACGCGGGCGAAACCGCGGCTAGAAAGCTAGTTATAAATAAGCCGATAACATTTTCTTGCATAATTATTGGAAAGGCAAGGACAGAAACCTTCTGGCAAGTGTTAACTATAACTACTAAAATGACGCATTTTAGTGATAAAACGAAAAACATGCATTTCAATAGATAACACAAAATCGGGTGAACTCATTATCTGTATATCTATACATATAATGATATAATATAAATTGTAGTGTCGTCTGCCTGTCTGTCTGTTTGTTCCTATTTTTACGAGACTTGTATTGGCTTAGGTAGCTTATATAAGGAGTAACTTAGACTACTTTTTTTTAGAAAAAATTCTTATTATTGAAAAATAAAGTAATGTTGCAATGTCCAAGTCTTCAAGTACTGTTCCGTAACGCGCGCAGGTCACGTGGGAATGCCAGTAGTGTTGTTGTTTTAAAAAGAAATAGCAAATCGTACACCAAATATTGTATACTAGCGGACCCGACAGACTTTGTCCTGTCAAAAAGATTTATAAAGTGGCAGTTTAACAAATCTTTGGCAGTTTTACAAAATTTTGTTCCTACTTTTTTTATAGTCAGGGCAAAAAAATTCTCCTGTACAGAACCGTCACCCTGGTGGTAGGGCGTTGTGAATAAATAATAATTAAAATAAAACATATATAAGCATTTAAAAGTAAACAATCGCTTTATAGTTCATCGTGTGAATCAATTAACAAAAATCAGTTTGATTTTCATTGTAGTGCTTTGTGATATTCAACTCTATAAAGCGCAAATTGACTCTTTGATGTTAGGAACACAGGATGCTTAGACAACAGTGAGTGCTTGCAATATGAACTTAATACAATAACAATAAAGCTCAATTTGATTGTACGTTTAGTTAGAAAACGTTTGTATGGGAAAAAGAGTTGTTATAGGGTTTATCCGATAATTATTCGATTTTTTCTCGCCGTAAAACCATCCTTGAACTTCAACGAACATTTTAAAAAAGAATTGGCCAAATTGGTCTAGGCGTTGTTGAGTTATGCGCTTACCAACACATTTTGCGATTCATTTTTATATATAAGATAAAGAAATTTTTCAATGAAGCTTATAACTAAGCTGAAAATAAATGATAATTAAAATAAAAATACAAATACCAAAAAAATAAAAACACAAAACTTTTTTGTTAAATTCCATCGGACGAAGTCGCGGGTACATTTAGTATCGAATAAAAAGTGAACAGATTTGGTAAATTTTTATGGTAAGTTAACGCTGCGTCAAACGTCTGCGACGTCTCGGCACTGGTGTTTAAATTGGGAAGTCCAGGGTTGCTACTGCCACCTTTACCAATACCTTTCTCGGTTTTAGAAGTATAATTGTAAATTTATCACATACCGAGGCAAGTCCTAGAGTGGAATCCCCAAGGAAAGCGCAAACGTGGTCGTCCAAAACAGACCTGGCGGCGGACTGTCATTGGCCAAGCAGTGGCCATTGGAAAAACCTGGAGCGAAATCAAATGCGAAGCTCAAGACCGTGCGGGATGGAGACTCACTGTGGACGCTCTCTGATAATGATAATGAATTATAAATTTACAATGAAGTAAAACAACCTGAATGCCTCTGCCTAGAAATTCAAAGAAAGAAAGAACACATTTATTACCTACACAAAAGTTAGACGCACACATTTAACATATCGGCTTACAACATAAATTAACAATGGACAAGAATTTAACAAATACTTAAACAATAAAAATATGAGGGGCAGGGGCACTGGTGAATCTTACACTGGCTCAGTATATGCTGAGGTATGCCACGAGGCGTATATTTAGGTCTCAGCCAGTACCTATCGTGGGACCCACGAAACGCTATAAAAATTGTTGACTAACTAAAAATATAAAATAAGACATACATGATACATATATTTGATATTAGACACTTTTAAGATATTGGTAGCTAGAATATATTCATTCATAAAAAAACAGTTTATCAAAAGCTTATCTGAAGTCCAGAACATTCGTACTGGGCCAGCGTGATTGAATAAGACGCTCACTGTAACGTAATCCCTTGGTGGGAGTGAATTTAAACTGTGATATGATGTAAGGTTGCCATTCCCTATGCCATAATACATAGTGCCAAAAAGTCTATTTTTTTGCTCGTAGTCTCGGATTGAAATATGAATAAATATTTTAATTTGAATTTAGCCTAATATTTGAGGTCCAAATGCAAGTTAACATTTCCCCCCCCCCCCCTTGTCTCCTTTGTGTGTTCGAATCTTGGGGA
The DNA here is from genome assembly GCA_036419045.1 of Scirpophaga incertulas. Classification (NCBI taxonomy): domain Eukaryota; kingdom Metazoa; phylum Arthropoda; class Insecta; order Lepidoptera; family Crambidae; genus Scirpophaga; species Scirpophaga incertulas. The sequence continues at coordinate 5,960,608 of CM071646.1, read as the reverse complement.
AGGTCATACCCTAACCCTGGTCGAATAGTAACTGTAGTGTTGTTCATTTGACAGACTCAGCATCAGAGAACGAGATACAAAGCTACGACTTCCCATTCGTGGATCGCGCCGGATGGAACGCGAGGACGCCGTCCAAAAAGAACCCCCTGACGACGCCGGTACCTTATGTGGTAATCCACCACTCATACACGCCGCCTGCCTGCAGGACCGGCTGCGAGTGCAAGGAAGCCATGAGGCAAATGCAGAACTTCCACATGGACGATAGGGGCTGGTGGGATATTGGATATAAGTAAGTTTGATGACCTTTTTTTAAGGTTTCGTACCTCTAAAGGTAAAAACGGTACCTTATAGGATCACTTTGTTGTCCGTCCGTCTGTCCGTCCGTCTATCAAGACCTTTTTTCTCAGAAACGCGTCGAGAAATCAAGCTAAAATTACTATCACATACGTGAGTCTCCTATCTCTCAAAGCAATGAAAAAATCAAATTTCTAAATCAACGCAATAAAAAGATATATCTCCATTTATGTTCCATATGGCCGTTTATATTCCATTTATCTATACTAGTGAGTGGAGACACGGGACGAGGAAGACCTAGGCGAACATATTTCGAACAAATCGAAAGTGTCCTCAAAAAACGCCAGGTCAGAAGTACCCGCAATCGTCGAGCATGTATGAGGAATGTTATGAAAGTAGATGAAGCGAAAGAGATATGTAAGGACCGTAGCAAGTGGAAGGACGTAATCTCTGCCTACCCCCGTGGGAAAAAGGCGTGAGTGTATGTATGTATGTATCTATACTAACATTATAAAGAAGTAAAGTTTGAGTGTGTGATCTCTGGATCTACTGAACTGGTTTTAAAAATTCTTTTCCAATAGAAAGCCACATTATTGCTGAGTGTCATAGGTTATATAAAAAACCGGTAGTAGTCCGTTTTGCAAAGTGAATCGGAAACAAAACGGTCGAATGAAAGCGTTTCTTACGAAGCCTTCGTCTTAACCATGAAGATATATTTTTGAATTCTAGAGAAAAGATGTGGAGCTTGAAAATGCCTACAAAAAAGTCAACAACAACATTATGTCTAACTTTTATATTTGAGTTACAAAAAGTAGTTTATATTAATATTAGTATAGAAAATGTAATTATTAATATTAATAAAATAATTTAAATCAAAGGTCATATTTATTACCAAAAATTATGAATCTTTATGAAAATAGGTAAACTCATCGTCTTAATTGTGAAGACCAAAGCAGCGGACGGCGCGCGATGGCTTCGGATTTAAAGCGGTTCGCGTTCGTGCTCGCTTCGGGGATTATTAATATTATGCCTAACGAAGTGGGCACGGGTCAGCTAGTTATGAATATTTATTGAACAAAATCACAATGGCAATGAAAATTACGATTACTTTTTATAGAATTTGATAAGCTCGTCGCTATTAAAAATTCTTCAGTAATGCGAATTTTGGAGGTTTGAGGTTATATTAGGTATTGAATGTAAAAAAATCTGTATACTATTTTTTTTATGACGTGGACGCCGAATCGAGCTTTGACTTCTTCACAATCGGTGATGTTACAACCTCTTCACAGTATAAAAGTATAATTTATCTTACCATATTCTATGTAAAAAAATCGAACAAAAGGATCTTATATACTAGTTATACGAATCAATCTACAATTCTGATCCTAAATCTCAATTATAATAATCAAACTAAATTATAGGAAACCATAGAAACACCTCAGTCATATTTTTTTAACACAATGCTAGGCAATTGGTGCGAGTGTGTGAAATATTTATTTTAAACCGTTCATTTATAAATGTACTTATGTTACTATGTATAATAGTAATAAATTATAATTAGGTAAATTATTACTCTTCGTGTTATGTTAAGTTTATAAATGTTCATTTAAAATATTTTTTTATAGCTAATGTTATTTATTTAGATTTTTTATATTTTCCATCCCCGTCTCTGTAGTACTATATATCTCTCCAATTGCTGATGGTCTGGAAAAGATCGCTGTCTAACGATAAGACCGCCAATTGTACCACCTAATTTTTAGTGCATTTCGCGTTCTTTTTTACTGTATGTTTTAATGGTGTATGCAATAAAAAATTATCTATCTTTTTACTACGTATATTTGTCTATATTAAAAAGGGACATTTTCGTAACAGTTTCGGAGTCGGCAGCGACGGGGTTGCGTACGAGGGTCGCGGCTGGACCACGCTGGGGGCGCACGCGCTGCACTTCAATAGTGTCAGCATCGGCATCTGTCTCATTGGCGATTGGAGATGTAAGACCTTTTTGCAAAACCTTCAGGTTACAGCACCGGAATAACAACATTCATAACCAGTTCATTGGTAAACGAAGGCTTTGTTGTATCAGCTGAGAGTTTGCAGCCACATAACTTCAGCATAGCTTCATCGCTAATTGGAGACGTCAAACCGACCTTAAACATTGGCTGCGACACAGTCTCTCGGTTTTTTTTGAAGGGAAGCTGCAGATGGCTATATTCAGCTCTACCTTGCGGATTTGTAGAAGGCACGTGAAGTAAACGTTGCTCGATCGACGGAGCGCCAGCATCGATATAGGTTTCATCAGTGATTGGTAATGTAAGACTGTTTTGCAACAACTTCGTGGTTAGCACGATGGCGCCTCAACATTGTCATCAGTAATTATAGATATAAAATTGTTTAATAACAACTTTATGATGGGCAGTGACGGAGCGTCAGTATCATAATAAATTTGACACCTTTTCCAGTAATTGCAGATGTAATTCTTTATTATAACAATGACAAACAATAACTAAGCAAATTGAAATGAACCAGATTGCTGCAAAAGAATTCCAAATTACAAAAGGAAATTCGAAATTCAAGTTTCGCTGTAACGAATGCTTTGGATAAAACTATCACTTAGTCTCGATTTGTGTTTCATTTCTAATATTTACACAATGAACATTGTAGCTTTTCTGTGTACATAATTGCGCAAACATTTATATTTTACAGATGAGGTACCGCCAGCTGACCAAATAAAAACTGCGCAAGCGCTGATCGCGAGTGGCGTAGAGCAGGGCTTTATCCAGTCAGATTATAAGCTGGTGGGCCACCGGCAGGTGCGTGATACCGAGTGTCCGGGAGACGCGCTCTTCAACGAGATCAAGAAATGGAAGCACTACTCAGAATACCCCAGTTCAGCGAAAGACCTCCTCAACCTCCCTATACTCTCTGACAAAGTAAAGGATGTTATGAAAGGAAATAGCACGTATGATTAACCACGATTAGAGTGTAGTTAAATATATGATGATTGATAACGTATGAAGGTTAGTGAAGTAAGAATTGGTATTACAGTTACCATATTTAGAGGATAAGAGAGCTTTCATGTGATTTTTGTATATCTATCTGTAAATTGAAATATTTTCGAGATAATTTCTAAGATCCGCTGATATAAAATGAACGATGACAGTTCATCGTATATTTTGTAATTTATTCCACTATGTAATATAATAATGTCATAACGGAGATAGCGTCTCGATCGCTGTCGCAGACACATCTCACCAATGTTGCTCCTTTCGCATCAATATTGGTCTGCTTTTTTTGGGGAGCCATTTGGGGAGCGGCGAGTCGAGCGATATTTAAATCTATTAGGGGGCTTTGAGATGTCATGTGGCAGCCCGATGGCAATGAAAGAGATTCCAGGCATTTGCCACCTCTTGTGGTCCGCCGTTTGAGGATTATTGCATTTCAATTTTAGTGCTAAGAAGAACCGTCCTCTTACCACCAAAATTGAAATGAAATAGTCCAGAATCGGTTTGATCTGTAATAACAGTAGTTTCTCTGCATCTAACTGGATACAGTTTTTAGCTGCATTTCTCATTGTGCAGATAGAGATTACACCCAGTTAGTACTCTCCACGTATACCTTCATAAAATGTTGCTTAAATGGCCTCTACACATTGGATATATATCGTCGCGCACGCCTTACAAAGGACCGTGTCTTATTAAGAAGCGAGAACATAATAATAACATAATTTATGTCTCTCAGCACACATTTGAATGAAACTATTTCCACTTATATACTCACTATCACTGTGGGATATATGATATAATGTGTATCATATATCCCATAGTGTAAATCAGCTTTAAGAAATGGTTAGTTATAGACTTATAAATATTGCTATTGTGATATAATTGATTATATATCTCTGTTCCTATAAAATGTTGATTGAAACTGACAGATAGTGCTACTACATTGCTGCTTTATTAAGAATACTAACAAACAAAGAAATAAAAACCAACAAAGAAAACTGACAAATAGTACAGTTACATTGCTACTTTATTAACAAAACTGACAAACAAAGAAAACTGACATATAGTGCAGCTATATTTCTGCTTTGGTAAAGAAAACCTTTATCAAAAAAACACTGTCAGTTTCGTTAAAAATATGATGCAACAGAAATCTCAAAATCAGAGTGCAGATGTCAATATACTTAATTGAAATAATTAATGACTATGTTATTATAATTCTTCTATTTTTTAAGTAGATACTGTGACGAACTCATTGGGAGTTCGCCTCTTTCGATATTTACGGCGAGTGATCTATTTCAAATAAAGAACCAGAGGGCCTACTCTGTTTCGTTTTTACGAAGTTACGTTTAATTTTCGTTTCGTTATATTTTACATTAAATTAAATTTCGTAATAAAATTAGAGTATGCGTTCGATAAAATACATTAGAGTTGAGTCGTTTGTGAAGCTTCGTAAAAACGAAACAGAGCAGGCCCTCAGCTGCCTTTGACGTAGCGAGTTATAGACAGTTGATAGGGAGACTTCTAGTACGGACGACCTAACTACGACATTGTATTAATTTGCATAAAGAAAAGAAATAGAGACAATTCAAGAAGAAGTCGTATTTTGTCACAGTAGGTAATAATGCGTATTTGCTTCAACATAATTTAATGTTGTAAATCGTTGTCAAGGTGATAACCTAGCTTAAGGTAAACAGTTCCTACTCTTGGACACGAACGAATATGAACAAATAATAGACTTGAATTCGGTTCCATAATTTTATGCCACTAATGACATGATTATCATATTTACAGATTATGTGAACCTGTTGTTTACGATATTAACGATTTATCACTATTTGCTTTGACCACGGAATTTGAATTTGGTCAATTATCTGACTCTACTAGAATCATGAATCTGGAGACCTATTTTTGAATTACGAATGCGATTTCGAAATCACCGCTGACTAAATAGTCAGCGGTGACTTTGAGGTCACGGATTCCTAAACATCCAATTTTTGAAAGTCGATCGCAGAGCCAACATAGATAAAGTACACACATAAATGTAAGAGTTCGGTTCCACGCAAAACGCAAAATGTAGCCGCTGCCGGTTATTGCCGGCTTAACCATTATGGTTATTATATATATATATATATATATCAATGTAGTCGCTGTCGATTATTGCCGGTTTAACCAATGCGGTTATTATATACATATATATATATATATATATAGACTGAAAAATCAACACATTAACTTTACTTAACTTTAGACTCTTGTCAATATGTTCTCTAAACAAAACACAGATAACATATCCACATTGTAATGAAATCACATCCGTGACTGAGGTGACTAAGGTAGTCACATAAGTGATATTCAAAAATAAGAATTATTGAAAATCGGTGATTTTATTAGTCACATCGGTGATTTCTAAGTCGCATTCGTAATTCAAAAATAGGTCTCCTGGTATTCTAGTGTATTCATAATAGCTTTAATATGAATACACTACCTGGTGCCCGCGACTTCATCTGTGCAGTTTCAGTTTTCGTTTCAAAGGCAAATTACAAACCTACCCTTTTTCGGTGTTACATTACTGTTAAAGACTATGTATTTAAGGGGGGGTTGCCAAGACTTATGAAAATGGAATTTTATAACATTGTTATTATTCCTTAGTGCTGTTACAATTCCTATTATCGTCAAAGTCATGAATATAAATTTAATTTCATATAAGTATTTTCAATTAATTTAATAAACCTAAAATTTCATTATAATTTTTTGTTAGTACTAACCTTTCTCCTGAAGTTTTGCCATTTTATATTATAAATGCTTAAGCAGATGTGATCTTAAGAATTTACAAATAAACACAAAAACAAAACAAAAAACACCAACAAAAACTTAAGTTTTATAAATACTTTTACTATCGAATAAATACTTAACTTCTGATTTCACTGCAAATTTATGAAAAGCATTTTTATAAATCAGTTAATAATACTGGCATATAAGTTTTTTGAGCTTGCCGAGAGCGAGCTTGGGCGTGCTCTTCATACAGCCAACGTAAAATGATAAACAGTTGATTTGTTGTTTATTAGGGAAAATCAACAGTATTCCATACAAAATTAGATTAAACAATAAAATTAATAACCGTAAGGAGGTAAAACGTTTGTAAAAAATTTATAACTGAAATTATTCATTAAATAATCACGTTTAATACGGGTACATACCATTACATAATTCATTTTAACTTTATTTTATCTTTTAATCTCTAAAGGTAAGCGCAAAATCTCTACAATATGTGCAATATTTTTTTCAGCACCAGAACTTCCCATTAAATTATGCATTATTATTATTAATATGATATAGAACAACTTTTATTTTATTTTTAAGTTTATAGATATAATAGTATGTTATGCAACTGATGAATAAAGGGAGGATTTAAAGCGAGAGTCATAGGTGAATCACGAGCAAGTGATGGAATTTAACAATTGGATCACGACCGTAGGAAGTGATTCATAATGATTGAAAACTTGATTCAAATGTTCAAATCCTAATGAAGAAATGGCGCAAGTGATTCATAGCCCTTCAAATAAATCCGTATTATTCAAGAGATGCATAAATAAATAAATAATAATATTTCTTACACTTACTCCAATTAGCCTAGCCCAAAGTAAGCCCTATAAGGCAGGATAAACGTACATATATAAATATTTTTAATAGAAATATATATTAACGAACATAACTAAGGTACAAGTGCTCGCATTCATCATGCAAACAACTGCCCCCACCAGGACTTAAACCCGAGACCTCAGAAATGGCGACACCTAGAAACCGATGTACTAACCACTTGACTATATACTATACCTACTTTATACCATGACTACGAGAAAAAAAATCGGGTGGGGCTGTGCCGGGGCACACGGCCATTGGTTTTAACGTGAAACGTCTATGTTAGGAAATCGCTTTAAATAAAAACAAGATTGACGGTGTTTTAAGAATTTTAATAAAAAACTCAATGTCACAACAGCGAGCTGACTATTTAAGTGAAATATTCACACCATATTTTTGTTTCTAAGACTAATAGTTTTTTAATTATTAAGGTACGATGATATAGACCTTTTCGTTACGGTCCACTTTTTAAACCTGGTACCCGTATGTTTCGGCGCGATTTTAAAGACGTTTCACGTCAAAAAAAAACTAAGTGAAAATAGGCATTTAATTAAAAAAATGAAACGATTACTAAATTGAAGTGAAATGTATGTGTCACAACATATTGTCGAATATATTGTTGTTCTAAATAAGTACATCAAAACAGTGATTATTTATCTTTTAGAGGAGGAATGCTGTAAATAATTAAATCGAAAGAATAATAAATAAATGAACAATACATTGTTGTATTTTTTCTTGTACCCTTATCTTCTATCTATATAAATAAAAATGAATTGTTGTTCGTTAGTCTGCTTAAAACTCGAGAACGGCTGGGCCGATTGAGCTGATTTTGGTTTTAAAATGTTTGTCGTAGTCCAGGGTAGGTCTAAACGGTGAGCAAATAAGGAAAAATTGCGAGTAAGATAGAGACGACAATTTCATTTTCCCATATAAAAGTTGATCACTTACTTTCTGTCAAACATTTGACGGTATTTGTACTCTCAGTTCCACTCGAATTGAAGAACACATTAAAACAAGACTTTTGAATCGACAACATAATATCAACTTTGCTTATAACATCGTGTATTTAAATTTCAAAATATAAAAATAATTAATGTGTTGACATATTTGATGGGTGCCAACCTTCATCTCTAAAAAATATTTTTATTATATTGTTTTGTCATCTCATGTAAAAAGAACCCGTGTATCCGAATGTTCCATTGTTTTGTCCATATAGACCAGGTTATAAGCCTTTAAAAATAATAAAAAGCGAAAAAAAATACAGTATTATACGAACTTTGATGTTATGTGAAAAAAGTGTAAATGCAAAAGTTTTAGATGTTTTTATTACCTACAACTTCGCCATTTGATTTTTTTCAATAGGACATTTAGTTTTTCCGGAAATCAAGAAAAACCGTTTTTTGTGAAAAAGTATTGTGTGTTTGTGACTTACTAAATATGCCTAAAATAATTAGGCGGTACGAAGTTCACCGGTCAGCTAGTATACTAATAATAATGTAGGTATTTACTCACAAAAAAGTATAGGTACAACGCTAATCCTAATCCTAATCTAAGCATATAATCCTGTATTTCAGGATAGCTATAAAACATACTGTGTACACTTTAGTACTACATGTTCTTAGCATTAACTACAAATTGTAAATAAATTAATGTGAAGGAAAGAAACAAAACATTAATAATTACTTTATCTCAACTTTTCAAACTTCATTCACAAATCAAAATCAAAATCAAAATAATCTTTATTCAACATAGACCTTTACAGGCACTTATTGACGTCAAAACAAACAAAACAAAAAAAAGAAAAGCTTAAAAAAAACAAAGAAAAGCATAGAAAAAACAAACACCTTGTGCGTATGTACGAACAAGGAAAAAAGAAATTGACTCTACACCTGTTCTGATGAAGGAAATGTGCAGTGTGAATGAAGGTGCAGTGACAGAAATTCCAGAACGGAATGCTTAGATGGTTTGGACACGTAGAAAGGATGGATAAAAGACGACTGACGAAAGAAATTTATAATGTAAATATTGTTGGTAAATATTGGAGTTGGTAAGGACGACCTTGATTGACCAGAGGTTCCCAGTGGGTGTGTGCTGATGATGATGATTTCATTTGTAGGCTTGTACAATATTTTAATATAATTATTTGCTACAGCGTCACGTACAAAGTGATAGCGTACTGAGACATGCTTTGTACGTTTATGAAATACAGGATTATAAGCTAGTTTATGGGCTGACTGATTGTCATTAAATAATTCAACACTTTTGTTATGATTGTAAATATTAACAGAATTTTGAATTTTTTAAAAGTTCGTCTAAAAACTGTTTTTAAAAACATAGCTTCTTTTGTAGCCTCGCTTAGTGCTATGTACTCCGCCTCTGTGGAGGACAAAGCTACACAAGTTTGTTTTTGACAGCACCAGGATACAGTATTATTATTAACTTTAAAAATATATCCTGTGAATGATTTGCAATCTACATCAGATGCCCAATCCGCATCTGTATACCCCGTTATATTAAAAGTATTAATTAAGGAATCAGCTTTAAAAACTAATTTCATGTTCATTGTACCTTTTAAATATCGGAGCACACGTTTTGCTGCAACCCAGTGCTCTTCTGAATAACAGTTATTAAACTGACTCAGATAAGTAACACTATATGCTAAGTCAGGTCTACTCATTTGACATAAATACATTATTGAGCCAATTAGCTCCCTGTATGGATATTTGTCGTCACAAATTGTGTTACTAGGTGTAAGTTTTAAATTAGTTTCTAAGGGAGTCTTGACAGGTTTGCAGTCACTCATCCCAAACTTATCTAAGACTCGAAGAATATATTGCTCTTGACTTAGAGACAGCTCGCGTTTGACTTTGTCATGTGTGATTTGAACACCCAAAGCATTATTAAGTTTCCCTAAATCTTTGATCTTAAATGCTTCTGACAATGCATTTTTAAGTGAAATAGTCATATTTTGGTCATTGTACATTATGAAAAAATCGTCAACATATAACGAAATAAACAAAATGCTCTCTCCCGCCCGTTTCACAAAAATGCATTGTTCAGTATCACACTGCCTATATTGAAGAGACAATAAAACGTCTTTTACCCTAGTAAACCATGCACGGGAAGATTGCTTAAGCCCGTAGATAGCTTTTTTGAGCAAACATACTTTGGACTCCTCGCCTGGTTTTATAAATCCACTTGGCTGTGCCATGTAGATTTCCTCCGTCAATTCTCCGTTAAGAAACGCCGTTTGAACATCTAAGTGTTCAATATCAAAATTAAGTTGAACAGCAATAGAAAAAAGAACTCTTAACGAAGTGTACCGAACTACAGGAGAAAATACCTCAGAGTAATCCTCACCTTTACATTGTGTGTACCCCTGGCAACAAGACGAGCGCGATAGCGCGAGATCTTACCTTCAGCGTCTCGTTTGATTTTAAAAATCCATTTGTTCTGTACAATATTTTTGTTCGGCGGTCGATCGACTAATACCCACGTTTCGTGTTGACAGAAAGCATCCAATTCGGCTTGCATAGCCTCTTTCCATTGCTTAGCATCAGGCGAGCTGAGAGCTTCTTTCAACGTCGTAGGTTCTAAGTGATCGCCACAAAAATTTATAATTGAATCACCATACCTCAATGGTTTATGATGCTGCCTTGCAGGATATCTTCTATGAACTTCCTCCTCAGTAGAACTATCCGTGGTTGATTCAATTAGAGTTGAACTTCCAGTACCTCTATTATTACTGCTGAGCACAGTAGTACCTGGATCTCCAGCACAATCAACATTATCCAGGGGTATAATTCCGGAACTCTCATTCTCAACAGTTATACTTTCCGTGTCCTCTAAATAAGGGAAAGATAATATTTGCTCATGAGTTGAAGAGTTTTGGAAAGAGAATTGATTTTCAATGAATTTTACATCCCTAGATAAAGTGATTTTATTAGTAGTTGGATCTAATAATCTGTATGCGTTTGAACAATCATCATATCCCACGAACATATATTTTTTGCTTTTTGGTTCTAGCTTATGTCGTTTATTTTTAATAATATGTGCATAGGCATCACAGCCAAAAACTTTTAAATTACTATAATCAACAGGTTTGTTAGTCCAGACCTGCTCAGGTACAGTATTGGCTAACTTTTTGGTTGGTGACCTGTTTATTAAATAAACTGAAGTATGAGCTGCTTCAGCCCAATACTTCATATCGCATCCGGATTCGCACAACATACACCTAACTTTGTCCAGGATTGTGCGATTCATTCGCTCTGCGACTCCATTTTGTTGGGGAGTATAGGCTACAGTCAACTGGTGACAGATACCTTTTTGCTTAAAATAATTTTTCAAATCCTGATTGCAATAGTCCCCAGCATTATCAGAACGAATAACTTTAACTTTACGTGCACATTGGTTTTCAACCATAGTAATGAATTCTTTTATTATAGAAGTAACCTCAAATTTATTTTTCAAAAAGTAATTAAAGACCTTTCTACTATGATCGTCGATGAACGTCAGAAAATATCTCTTACCTCCAACAGACTGTACTGGTAATGGTCCGCATACATCGGTGTGAATCAAATCCAAATTTTCTTTAGCCAACTCTTTTGTAGGATTTGAAGGAAAAGAATCCCTTGAATGCTTACCTTGAATACAAATTTCACAAGTAATATTTGATTGTTTATCTGTAAAATTAATAGTTTCCGTGTAATTTTTAGCTTAATAAGGCTTTGTGTGTTCAAATGACCCATTCGCTTATGCCAAAGATCAATATTATTGATCTGAGCAATATTTACGGTATCATGAAAATTGTCAAGTCGATAGGCCGCTCCTAGCTCAGAGCCCGTAACAGCAATTTGCCCAGTTACATTACAACTATTACCATAAAAAATTCTACAACCTTGGGAATCAAATACAGTCACGAAACCTTTTTTAACTAATTCAAAAACAGATATCAAATTTACAGAAAGATTAGGTACATACATTACGTCAGAAATTCTATTTATCTCATTATTTAAAATTTTAATATCTACATTACCAAGACCTGTACATTTTAGCTGTTCACCGTTAGCCACAGTTAATGTTTTTGGAGATATTTCCTTAAAGTCCTTTATCCAATCCTTACGTCCAGTCATATGTTGAGTTGCTCCGGAATCGATGTACCATATATCATGGCTATTGTTACCTAAACTTAATGCTATCAAAGATTTCGGGTTCTCGTTCTTTGGTTCTGAATTTCTTTTATTTTTGAACCAACATTCTTTCTTTGTATGTCCAGATTTCTTGCAATTCCAACACCACTTTTTGTTCTTGTTATTATTGTTATTCTCTTTAGGTTTTTGTTTGTTTCCAGAATATAAGCACGTTACAGTATCTTTGTCATCACCATTCCATTTTGTGTCTTGTAAAAGTTTTGTTTTTACCAAGTCACTAGTGATTTCAACTCCTGAATGTTCTAGTGCCATTACCATCGGGTCATATTCCGAAGTTAATCCCTTGAGCATAACTACGCCTAGAAACTCATCATCCACCGGTTTGCCTATAGCATTTAGTTGTTGACCAATAGAAATGGCATCATTGACATATTCATGCATGGTGCTGTAATCCGTTAATTTTACGGAACATAATTTGCTAAGAAGTCGTAGACGTCTGTTTAGACCCTTATCATCAAATATTTTTTCTAAAGTGTCCCATGCTTCTTTAGCTGATGTAATGTTCATTAGGTGTGGATATATGGACTTGTCGACAGAAAGATTGATTTTTGCTAACGCCTTCTCGTCTTTCCTAGATCGAACATCCACAGGAGTTGAATCTCCCTCTTTGTATCCACTAACACATTGCCAAAGATTATCATGTATCAAACTATTCTTCATAATAAATCGCCAGACATTGTAATTTTCCCTACCTCGCAGTTTGTCAACTGAAGATATACCCGACGAGTTGCTTTCTTTATCCATTATGAGATTAGTTCACTATAGAATATTCACTGTTCTGATATTTATTTGCTTATTTTCTTATTCCCATAACCTTTTGTAATATTAAATTTAAATATTACCGAAAATAAAAAGCCACATCAGTCAGTGAGATGACAAGCGAATATATTTCAAACTTTCAAAAAAGTTGAGTTGACAGTTAAAGTTTACGAACTATAGACATAGTATAGAAACTTATTTCTACAACACATAAGGTGCATTTTTCCCCGAAAAATAAAACGACCTACAGTCGGGTCAATTTAATAGGCCACATTTGACATTTGTTCATAGTGAGGTGACCTGCTTAAACACTCCGATTATGGTGAAAAAATCGATATTTACTTCAAACATATGTGAATCGAATACAGTTATTATGGAAAAGTACTTTTTTTATAAGATCCCTATCTTATAAAAAAGTACTTTTCCACAATAACTGTAATAGGCAAACGAGCAAATGGATTACTTGATAGTAAGTGATTATCGCTGCCCGCAACAACAGATGTGTTGCCGGCCTTTTAAATGGGAATACGCTCTTTTTTATAGGTACTGCATTAATATATTTTACGATTTTAATTGCCTTAAAATTTTTAACATCAATTATTTCTCTGTTTATGAAGTTATTATTGTTTTTTATTATAAAACAAAAGAACAACATGTTTTACATACATACACTCACGCCTTTTTCCCATGGGGTAGGCAGAGATTACGTCTTTCCACTTGCTACGGTCTTTACATATCTCTTTCGCTTCATCTACTTTCATAACATTCCTCATACATGCTCGACGATTGCGGGTACTTCTGACCTGGCCTTTTTTGAGGAGATTTTCGATTTGTTCGAAATATGTTCGCCTAGGTCTTCCTCGTCCCGTATCTCCACTTACTCCAGCTTCATAAATCATTTTGGTCAGTCTACTTTCATCCATCCGTTCCACATGCCCAAACCACCCAAGCATCCCTTTCTCTATTCTTGTCACGATATCCTCTTTCCAACCACATTTCTTTCTAATCACTTCATTATACAATCTGTCACTCAGTTTTACTCCTGCCATACTCCACAAAGCTCTCATTTCTACTGCATTTATTCTGCTTTCATGTCGTTTCTCCCATACCCAACTTTCACTTCCGTGCATTCTTTCACAAGTAATCATTGCATTCATTCGATTTTTTGAGGGACATCACTTACGTATAGACTTCATTGAACGCAACATTGTAACAACGGTCATTTGTGCATTTCCAAACTAAAAAAATATTTAATATTTTATGTCCGCCATTACAAGGTTAGTTGAGGAATTTTAATGAAATGTCAAATGTGGCCTATTAAATTGACCCGACTTTACCTTTTTTGTGTCGTAGACCCTTTGCTATGTTTTTCGTTTTTGTGTAGACCTACGTATGTGTAGACCCCCTACGTATATTAAATGCCTATATTCTACAAGTTACAAAATTTTATAAACATATATAATATACATTTTAAAATTAAATAATAAATCGTTTTTCTTAATAGGTACTTTTATAAATAATGTATGTATATTTTAATATATTAGAAGATAGTATAATGTAAGTAAATAGGTACTATAGGTATATAAGTATAGGTAGTGTATGTTGAGATCGATTATCGTGGACCCCCATTTTCTTTTCATGGACCCCCAATTTTTTTTTTCGTTCACGTAGACCCCTCGCAGGTTGTCATAGACCCCTAGGGGTCGATAAAGCTAGGGAAGTATGTTTGGATCGTAGCAAGTGGAAAACTGTAACCTCTGCCTACCGCCATGGGAACGAGGAGTTAGTATATATATATATGTATCTATAACAGTACAATTACACTTATTATGTACGTTTACATACACATTACATATCTATATATCAAAAGATATACTGGTTTTATGGAATAATATGTGGTTACCAAACAAAGCTCAATAAATAATGTCTCTAGTTCCACATAATGTGATTATTTAGAAAATCACTTACTTCATAATAGCCTTTACTCATGAGAACAAGGAAGCTAGTTTCATGAAGCCTGTACATTAGAACAGCAAGTTTATTTTTTTTTTTCCAGATTATGTAAATTACTGCTTTTGTTGAATATGTGTTAGTTTTTATACAGTGTGATAAACTGATAAAGTACACAAAGGAAGAGGGGTGGAATCATACTTTATTTTATTCATAAAAACAAAGGAAAAAAGATATTTATGTCATGGTTATTTAGGTTATTCATCCAGTTTCTTTGTTCAACGTGAATGGTTGCTACCTAAGTTCCGAGAAGTTTGCGGAAGGCGCACGTTCGACACCTTGCCTGGAGACCTATTTTTGAATTACGAATGCGATTTCGAAATCGACTTTGAGATCACGGATTCCTAAACATCCAATTTTTGAAAGTCGATCGCAGAGCTGCCAACATAGATAAAGTACACACATAAATGTAAGAGTTCGATTCCACGCAGAATGTAGCCGCTGCCGGTTATTGCCGGCTTAACCATTGCGGTTATTATATATATATATATATATATATATATATATATATATATTATATATATATATATATATATATATATATATACTATAGACTGAAAAATCAACACATTAACTTCAGACTCTGTCAATAGGTTCTCTAAACAAAACACAGATAACATTTCCACAAGTATGACTTGATTACGAGTGGGTGAGGGCACTCGTAATGAAATCACATCCGTGACTAAGGTAGTCACATAAGTGATATTAAAAAATACGAATTATTGAAAATCACTGATTATTAGTCACATCGGTGATTTCTAAGTCGCATTCGTAATTCAAAAATAGGTCTCCTGGTTGTGATGCCGGTTGCGTTCCGGGTCGTTAGGGTCGGGTCAAAAAGAGTCGACACAAAATAAACGCGTCGTCTAGTCACTCGGACGTTCAAGACCGCCGTGTAGTGGAGTGTGAGAATCTACCCGGTACGTGATGGTACTGGGTATATGTTTGGCGGAGGAAGTGTGGCCCGGGTCGTCGCGCTCACCGACGAGCGTGGGAGAGATGCGTGGGTGTGTAGCCTTTTTTTTTTTTGTTCCCCTGAGGAAAATGCATTAAATTGCATACCCCGGCTGTGGCGAGCCGGGGTTATGAGGGGCTCTCCTCCCCAGAAGGGGGAGGCCTACCCACTAAAAATCTCAGGGATGGCCTCAGGCATGTAGGGAGCCCCCGGGAACATCAAGCCACTTCCGGGAACCCCCAGCCTCCGCTCCCCTGCCTAGAGGGGAGCTCTCCTCGGGGGAGGCTACTACCTCCCCCGGTCTCCTCCACCGACGACGCCCCCGGCCACGGAAAGGGCGTGGTCCATCCCGGGTCGCCGTAGCAGTCGCGACTTCCTCGCGCCCGCCGGCGACCCGCGGAGGCGCCGCAGCTGTGCTACCGAGCCCGGCGCCGCCTTCTTCGAGCGGGATCGGCCATCTCCCGACCCCGCTAGGCGGCCTCCTTCTGGAGCATCACTGCTTCACAGAAGGAGGCCACAGCCCTCCAACCTCCCTCGTCCGCCAGCATTGCCGCAATCAATGCCGGCGGAGACAGATCTCGCCCGATCTCTGCGACCAAGACTCGGCGCTCGGAGGCCCACGCGGGGCACTCCGCCAGCGTGTGCTGGGCCGAGTCGAGGTCGATGGGTGTGTAGCCTGAGGGGCGACGCGGTTAGTGGCCGGCGGGAGAGATTCGTTAGCGAGGGGAATGGGGTCGGGCGGGTCGTAAAAAGTTTTTCGGACAGCCAGATATAACCAAGACGCTATTTTTGGGAGTGTAGTGTATCATTATTTGAATCAATTAGTCTAGATCATATCGTTATATATACATATAGATATCGTAAGTCGGCGCTGCGTGAGTACCACGGGGCACACAGGGCGCAGCGTATAAATTTAATTTGAACTACCTAAAATTTGTGCAAACGGCATTTGGGGATGTGTGAGAAAACTACGGATACGGTTCCGAGAAGTGTGTGCAGGCCTTATAATAAATTTATTACTGTACAAGTATTATGTTAGCTAGATATTTCTTTTTTCTTTTGTTTTATCTATAAAATTTAGTATAATGTCACTCCTTTTCGTCTGTATACTTTATCAAAACTACTGTATTAAAATCTAAATTTTTTATATGTAGCGAGTGTCTAGCTTGTAAGCTGTAAATCGCACGAATAGCTCTTTTCTGAAACCAGTTAGCGAGAAAAATAAAACTACAGCCGTATTTGAACATCCTATTTAATGATAAGATGACTTTCACAAAAATAATCGTTCGCTATATTATATTTAATACATTTAGTAAATATATATATATATATATATATTACGAACTAAGTAATAAGGTATTTACCTACATATTGGATTGTAACATTTACTTAGTACATAAGTTACAATTTATTTTAAGTGAGTACATAGATTTATAGTTATGTTTTTAAATCTTCATGTAATATTTTTTCTTGTCTTATAACTTAGGCTGATTTTCAAAGTAACATTATTATTAAAATAGTACCATTAAAAGCAATTAACTTTACATATTTAATAACAAAACAAATAGGTATTTTACTTATGTTTATCGAAGATAATAATACAATTCATGACTTACTAAGTAGGTATACAAGGTGCAAATAGTAGAAAATTTTGAAAAAATCCTGCATTCTCATGATCAAATTATTTGAAGCTCGCTCATCCATAAAATTGTTGATTCATACATAAAATCATATTACGTGACTCAAATAGTTTAACCTTTTTGGTAAGTCGACTTGGTAGGTAAAAATAGTCTGTTATTAAACAATTTCAAAATTTATACCTTTCTAACTTACAATATACTTTGAGCTGGTAATAAAAATTATTGAAATTTTTAAAAATAGATATATAGATATAGACAGAGTCTGTAGAGCACAAGTCTCGTTTATGTATTTTTTAAATTGACTAAATCTTCCTGGAAAATAAAATAAAACAACAACAATAAAAATTAAAATGTTAATCGATTTCATCAAAATATACGTAAATAAGCGGTAGCTAAGCATTTATTAAAACAATATCGATCTATCTCTCTCTCTCTCTCTCAATCCATACAAAATTGAAACCATAACATTGTTTTAAAACTTTTTCGTTTTTGATATTAAATATGGTAAACATCTTGATTATTAATAAGATTTTACATATGTGCCATTTGATGATTTTATATTCTATTATATTCGTAATATTAAAATACTTTTCTTCTAATATTTTAGATATTTTTATAATAATTTAATTTGTATAGATTCATATAACCACATATATTTTTCCCTAATAGGTATATCTAATCACATTCTATTACTTTTTTAAAGCAATTCACTATATCTATTAAGGACCTTCCGTTGTATTTTCATAATCAATGATTTGTATGAAATTTTAAGATTCTATATTTTAAATAAATTACATTTCTATCTACCTACATGGGTACCATAATAAAAACCTTTGAGACTGAATTTTGATATTTAATAATATTTTAATTGAGTAAAGTGAAATTTATGTAATTAATATCTGTAATTTTATAATCTACAAAATGTGAAC
This sequence comes from Scirpophaga incertulas, assembly GCA_036419045.1. NCBI lineage: Eukaryota > Metazoa > Arthropoda > Insecta > Lepidoptera > Crambidae > Scirpophaga > Scirpophaga incertulas. The sequence goes on along the minus strand of CM071646.1, from coordinate 5,942,170 downwards.
GCATCCGAAGAGTCGTTCTCTTGAGTCGATAACTAGATAGTACCTATTACACGGGGGTTAACTGGAAACTGATAACAATGATTCACATTTAGAATGCTAATTGGTTTACTAGTAATCTGCGTAGGCAACGATTTAAAACAAATCAGTTATTCACAATTTTTCCTGTTGCCTATCCCATTCAAATTTTTAAGGCGTCGTATGGTTTTGTAGCTATATCGCTGGTAGGTAATTTGACATATGAATATATTATTTGCCATATAATTTTTGTCATAATTATAGGACTTACTTAATATTTGAATATCTGCCATCATAGGCAACAAAACGAAATATGACACAGCGTTTATTGTGAGATATTTATCATGATTAGTGCTATATACTGATTGATTTTGTGACATCAATAGTATGGATATGCCTGGGAACTTACTATTTTCAGAGATTGTAAAAATATTATATTCAACTTTCAAAATAGTATTTCATCTTATAGCTTATTGTTGTAATAATAAGTTGTAAACATAACATTTTACAACAAAGGCGTAAAGAAACGAATAGCAAATAAAAACAGAAAATTTTAGGTTAATCCATGTGATTTGGCGGTGGCTTGACCAACTCTTGGTCGAGCCGGCCTCGGGGCACATGGCGGTCGAATCGCGAGAGCGCACCCCGCCATGTGCCCCGTATGGGCCCATGAACTCGGGGGGTTTTAGTGGGTAGGCCGGTCCTCTTGACCGGAGAGCCCCACACACGGCCGCGTCTTGCCAGCGCGGTGTCAGGGTGCACAAGGTCGCATTTCCCCCCCTCAAAAAAAAGTACATAAAATTAAACTACGTATTCCGAGCACTAATCATGATATTGTCAGTTGTAAGTGATAAATCGTTCTATTATATCACGTTTTTGTGGTCATGCTATAGTGGTTGGTAACATATACAGGGTGTCCCAAAAACGACACTTCACAGTGACACTGGGGTTAGGCCAGCACAAGAGGCATCGAATAAGCCTAACATGACCTCAGTAAAAGTTGCTCGGTTTTCAAGATATTGTCAATTTAAACTTTTTCAAAATTTTCACGTTTTTTAACGTGTTCAGTGCTAGCATTACGTTAGATAGCCCTCAGGTTTCGATTTTTCTTTTGTACTCTTGTTGCGAATAGTTGCTTAAGATGATAGAAGTGTTATTTCGTTGATAACTAATGTAAAATGTGGAAAAATACTGGATTGAACTTGAAAAAATTGAACAACGAAAAATTACTTTCAACTTTGATCACTTGCCGTGAAAAAAAATTCAAAGAAACTAAATGAGCAAATAACGTTAAAAACTTGCATGTCTTATGCTTATTCCAAAATGGTATAACACATGTGTCTTATTTTAATATTATACGATTTTTTAATGCTTCACTAATACTAGGAACCCCGGAAGCTACCGCTAGCAGGTAAAAAAATAATGTCACGCGCAACGATAAGGCATTGTTATTGTTATCTATTAGCTTTTTTGTTTGTCAAATGCATGAGAATGAAAGATAAGGATAGTTTATTACCCTTTTGTCGGCTAGATATTGTAAGCAAATAGCTTTGTTTTTGACGTACGTGTCGTTATCATCTTTTCAAAGAAATGGAGAAGAAAGAGGGGTTGTAGTTTTAATTCTTATGGCCCTGCACTGCAAATCAAGTTGTTACGACAGTTCGTTACCTTGCGTTTCGTACGACAACCGTGTTAATCTCTGCGTTCCTTGTTTCCGTGTATTCCTTAATTTAAATCGACTTGGCTTTTCTCTGGACTCTGATTTCTGTTTTGAACGACAACTCGGCGCTCTGTTGGACACTGATATTGCTTTACGGAACTGTCTTATTAACGATGGCAAATCGTGGTACCCAATACACTCACCGTGACTACTCGGACATGCACTTGATTTACGGCGAAACCAGGCAGGTTTCCAATCGAGGCAATGTTTCGTACAACGCAAGATTGGCTGCAAGATTATACTCCGAAAGATATCCAAACCGTAATCCGACGACTTACGAAGTGATCTTAAGAGTTGTGAACGCTTATCGTGATGGCAGATTACCTGGAGTGAGTCACTCAGAAGGAAGACCTCGGACTGTTGACGACAACGTGGTGTTAGAGCAAGTACGAGAGGAGCCAGGAACTTCAGTGCGAATTATTGAACGCCGCACTGGTGTTCCCAAATCTTCGGCACATCGAATTTTAAAACGCCACAAATACCATCCCTACCATATCCAACGCGTCCAAACACTGCTTCCGGCGGACTACGCTGCGCGTGTCCAGTTTTGCCGGACAATGATTCAGAAATGGAGAGAAAATCCAAATTTCTTCAATGAAGTGTTATGGAGCGACGAATCAGCCTGCAAAAGGGATGGGTATATCAATTTGCACAACATCCATAGCTGGCAATTAGACAACCCACATGAAAAAAGAGAAGACCGATCACAGTACCAATTTAAAATTAATCTGTGGACGGGAATTTTCAACGGTCAAATATTGGGACCGGTCGAGTTGCCGCCTGTTCTGAATGGACAAAATTATTTAGAACATTTGCGAAACAACCTTCCTGTATTATTGGAAGATACTCCGTTGGCGCTGAGACGAAGGATGTGGTTCCAACAAGATGGCTGCCCAGCACACTATGCCTTACCAGTACGTCAGTACCTAAGCAACGCATTCCCCGAAAGATGGATTGGGCGACAGGGGCCAATTTCATGGCCACCGCGTTCCCCGGATCTAAATCCCTTAGATTTCTTTTATTGGGGTTGTCTAAAAGACAAAGTTTATGCGAAACCAATAAGATCCGAAGAAGAGTTACGGCGACGTGTATTCGATGCAGCTCGCACCATATCAGAAATCAGCTTAAGAACATTGAGCCGTAATTTTATTAGGCGATGTCACTTATGTATTAGAGTTCAAGGGAGACAGTTCGAGCATTTACTGTAAACTTATTAAACCAATAAGATACATGTGTTATACCATTTTGGAATTGGCATAACACATGCAAGTTTTTAAAGTTATTTGCTCATTTAGTTTCTTTGAAATTTTTTTCACGGCAAGTGATCAAAGTTGAAAGTTATTTTTCGTTGTTCAATTTTTTTCAAGTTCAATCCAGTATTTTTCCACATTTTACATAAGTTGTCAACGAAATAACACTTCTATCATCTTAAGCAACTATTCGCAACAAGAGTGCAAAAGAAAAATGGAAACCTGAGGGCTATCTAACATAATGCTAGCACTGAACATGTTAAGAAACTTGAAAATTTAGAAAAAGTTTAAATTGGAAATATCTTGAAAACCGAGCAACTTTTACTGAGGTCATGTTAGGCTTGTTCGATGCCTCTTGTGCTGGCCTAACTCCAGTGTCACTGTGACGTGTCGTTTTTGGGACACCCTGTATAATACTATTGTAGTTACCAAAGAAGTAACTTTAGTTTTAATTTATATTTCATAACATTCTAATGCTAACACTCAATTACTTACCTATTGCGTGAATTTCGCTGATTAATATTTATAGACTTTATTAATTTAAACATAAATAAAATTTTCGAAAATTTTAAAGTAATGAAACATTTTTTACACGTACATATATTTTTGTAGTCTTCATAAAAACAATTTCATAGACAATTATATTTATTCTGTAATAATGACGGATATTTTGACAGATAATTAAAAACCAAATATTAACATAATTATAATTGTTTTGTTAAGTAAAAATCTTTTTATAAACGTATTAAATTTTTTAAAGCATGCATTTTATTTATTAAGCATGTTTTTGTAATTTTGTAACATTTATTTTAACAGATTTTTTAAATAATGAAGTATACATGTATTGTACATAATGTAAGCAAACTTATAAGCACTGTTTTTGAAATATTAATTATAAATTGAATTCAAGTATAAATAATAACACCATTTATGAACAGACTCGAAAAACTCGCTAAACAAAATTAATATTGTAAACCTTTTCTGTCTAATGGTAGAGTAAAAAAAAAAGAGTATTAGAAATCAAAACACTCTATTTTTTACAAATCTTCTTATACTAAAATATAGTAATAGAAATTATTAAGCAACAAATATTTTTTTCTTAACGATTTAGCTTAATTACCATTTACTTTGACACCAATATGTGTTTATAACACAGTTAGACAATATCTAAATATATATTTTTTATAGGCCGAGGCACCAATTTTTCTGGTGAAGTTATGTCACAATCTATAATAGAATACAAAGTATTTTCAACCTACAAGGAGCGTGATACTAAATAATCATGACTTTCATTTAAATAACTTTTTTTTCATAGATTAATAACAGCTTCGCGCCAAAAAACGAGGCATTATTTACAGAGCATTTATTTGACCGCGTTCGCATTGATATAGATTTTTTTATTATTGTTTTCTGAAGAGCGGAAATACCCATTTACTGTGGTTTTATTCTATCTAATAATAATAACTGACCGTTCGTCAGAATATGTAGAGTTTCGACAATTCATAATAAAATCTAAAATGCAACTGTGTTGTTGTAGGAGCATCATAATATACAATAGTCTGTTGCAGATGCAAAATATGTTATCTGAATAAAAGATAGAAAGAGGTTGTGTTTTAGTCACCACTGAACAAATAAGTAAACTATGTACGTATGTAAACACATCGTATTAATCCCCGTTTTTAATATTTATTTTAAACAATAGAACTTTGAACAAAATTACACTTGCATATTTTTTTCTTATAATATATGTTTAATTTTTACTTATTTTCTAATAATGTTTATAATATTAGTATGTCACGTTTATATAAAAACATTTTAATTTACGCTTACTTCAATAGTTCCTTTAAATATGGGAAGCAAAATATATTTTTAACTAATTTTATATCAATACTAGTTTATTCTACATATTTAAAAATCGGCGTCGTATGTAAATAAATCTTTTAAAAATATCACAACATTTAGGCAAATAATAACTTATTTAAAATATTTTTTTTTAATAGAAAACTAAAATATATTTGTTAAAAGGCAAATTTAATGACAGTTTCCGATATTACCGATATTGAGAGTGCATTTTTCTAAAATGCACTTCCAATAATTATATATGTGTCATAAACAATATGGAATAAAAAAGTTTATTGAAATGATGTTTCACAGTTAACTAAGAAGGAACATAATTTAAATTGTTATCGAGATTCCCATACTTAGTTCTTACATATAGATTAACCATCAACGGTATATAATCCAGTTACACATAAAATTGTATTCAACAACAGCGTAAGGCTAAAACAACTACTAAAGTTACTGACTCTAGCTCGAGCTAGGGTTGAAACTGTGTTAAGCGGGCGCCCGCAGCGGGAATATGTCGCGGGATAATGCGCGTGACTCGGGCGAGACCAGCCAATGCTCTTATAACACAGAACCGACGACGACATATTACGCTCGTAAGAATCGGTAGTTCAATTTAAACCGTGTGTATGTCAGGTCGGTTCGGTCATAATAAACCAATGATTATTAAAAATCCAATAAATTATTGATTCTAGATTGCCCTGCGACAACTTATTTACATAAGCAAGTACAGTGAAAATAAAAATTTCGATAAGTATATATGGTAACTTTTTTCTCCGTCACTGCTGTCACTCTAACTTTTAAATCATGTCGGTGCTCCTTAATCTTTGTTATTCAATAAGTCATTCGGTTAATCCCACATGGCAAGGCGGCTTTGAACTTTAGCGATTAATACATTTGTTTATCATCGCCCCGTGTCACATAGGCGGTGACAATGCGCGTTTCCGTTACGCGGGCGCGGGTATCCCGCGACCGACACCCGCGGGATTACGCAGCGGACCACTTTTGAACTTAACACAGTTTTAATAACCCGTAATAAAATTAAAAATATGACATTTTAGCATTCATATAATAGTGATAATCTGAACAAATTGAGTCATTTAATGAATCAATAGATATTTGATCATTTATAGCAATAACATAGGATAAATACAAAAATACTTTTTACGAAGCTTTTTGTAGAAATTCGAGGTACAAAAATAAGTATACATAGATTATATGGAGGGACTTTAAGCAAGTTTAAAATGTTAAAAAATAATCATCTTACATACGAAGGATTATAAGCAATCTGGTATCTTAATAATATATAAAAATTCAATTACAAATATATATATTATTAAGTAAAATATATTAAGTTTCATTTAGACAAGGCACAGGGATAAAGAACTAGGTGAAATAAATAATGAGATTTCCTTAAATATAATATATAAAGTTTCAAAAGTTAAAAATAAAATAATATTACTATTACTTCAATATTTTATATCAATATTAGCTGAAAATCCTACGTATTTTTAGATATGTGAAATATGATTATAGAACATACATTGAGAAATAGATCGTGGAATGTAATACCTATAATTTTATGGATATATGCTATTCTACATTTCCACGCTAATCAATAATGCGTCGTTTCCTCATATTAAACGAATTTAAAATAAGATCGAAATAACAATCTTTTCTTAATATATTGACGTTAAAACTACTTTAGAACTGCTGTGATAAACTCTTTTTTCCCATCTGAATTCTCGGTGATATCTCAATTGTAAATTATTCCTATAATAATTCATATTGTATAAACAAGTGAAAACTGGAGTTTATGGCTTGGCTGCTATGACCTTTGAGCCCAAGTGAAAAATTGTACTAGTGATTATATGTAGATTATATCCCTAAAACACGAACTATAAACAACGAAACAAAATATGATAAAGCGTTTATTGTACTATAGCCGCCATCTTTAAAGGAGATAATTTTTTTTAGGCCCACTAAAAAACGGCAACGTTTATTGATATTACTGAACTCTAAAATATCAATTTATTATTAAAAGCAATTGCACGATATTATGAGTAAAAATGAAACGGGAATAATAAAATCAATTAATTAAACTTAGTAATGACTTTTGACATTTGAGGTAAAGGAACTAACGTTTTTTAAATCAACATGAAAGATTTAATATTTATACAAATAAAATATAAATATAATAATAGATAAAGGATAGTGTATTCTTTTTTTTTATTTTATTTAAAAGTATTGAAGTCTCAATAATTATTTTAATACTATCTTAGATTATTTTAACTATTAGTTCGTCAGTCCAGTATCGTCGTGAAACGGAACGCGTCATCATTTTTGACAGCGATAGCGACACTGACATCCAATTGACGTCGGTTTGTTTTCAACCGAATTCTGTGTTTACGTTTCCAACGGCTTGATTTCGTTTTCTTTCCCGTATCCAGTATTTAGAATGCAAAAAAATAATACGATTTCGGGCGTTTGGTAGTGGCCGGAGAAGATTGTATTTTTCAAGAATAAAAAAGTGTTAAATAGCATTTACGTAAAAAGCAATTTGAATACAAATCAAAATAAAGCTACTAACTATTAAGAATTTTTAGGTTATTTAATCTTCATGTTTTAATTGATTTTTCAGTATTCCCGTTAGATAAAAACAAGCTAATGTTCCTTATAATATCTAGGGTTAATAAGAAATTATTTAACGTATGTCTCATTAATAAACGTTACATTTTGTAGTGGGCCTATTCTCCATACAAGAAAAAATTATCTCCTTTATCTTTTGTATTTTGACAGTCCTATTTTATCGGGTTTCACTTTACTTGACCTTGATTTTGGTCACAAATTGTTATTATTTTTTATAATTATTTTATTATTATAAATATTTATTTTAGATAATTACAGGTGAGATTTCAGGAGAAGCGAAAGTTCGAATTGAAATGAGTTGAGTTTGTTTCTTACAGAAATGTGTAGCTGTTTGAAATTAAAAAGTATCATTCGTAGTTTTGAATAGGGAGATCAAATTGACACAGTCAGTCGTGTGTTACCATGTTATCTTTTCTATTCAGTTCGATTTATATAAGTATTTTAACTTTGTAACGTAACTGTGATAGTCCTTAAGAGCCTTAAGAAACCACATAAGCACAGACACACGTGATACGTATATTTTGTAACACATAGCAAATATTATTTTGTTTACACTATCGGCATTTTCTCTAAAATAAGTACAGAAGCCGGAAGTAAATAAGAAAAAATGGCGGCAAAATAAATCTAGTGTCATAAATGTGTATGCTCTTTTTTCAACTATTTACCAAATTATTTGTGGGTTCTAAATCAATATATACCGATTTGATGTGTCGTAATAAACAAATTTTGCTATGTCTATTATTAGAATATTGTGGTTTATATGAATTAAATTGGTCTTGGAAAATGTTCTATATTTGAAATTATTATTATTATTATTATTATTATTATTTATTTTGAATCTCCAGTCTGTTAATAGAGATAGAGGAATGCACATCTGAGTGAAATAATATTTTACCCTTATTATGTCACATTTTATGTTAATAATTATTTATGCCTTTAAAATATATCAGGTATATAAATATAATAAACTCTTTCACTAGCTAATAATAAAATAATTGGTGAATGTTTGTAACAAGGATTAAAATATGAAAAACTACATTAACAATTACCTATATACGTACTTGGTAATAATCCCAACTAATATTATAAATGCGAAAGTGTGTTTGTTTGTTTGTTTGTTACCTCTTCACGCTTAAACTACTGGACCGATTTCAAAAATTCTTTCACCTTTGGAAAGCTACATTCTCCCCGAGTAACATAGGCTACTTTTTATCCCGGAAAAATCGACAGATCCACGGGATGCGCAATAAAGGCTTCGCTCAAAAACTACTGCACAGATTTTTATGCGGTTTTCATCAATAGATAGAGTGATTCTTGAGGAGTTTTGCGGCATTTTTTATCTCGGAAAAACGGATAGTCCCACGGGAAGCGCGATAAAATCTTCGCACCATAAACCGACTTCCGCGTATATGTAGCCGTGGGCAAAAGCTATGACCCTTAACCCTCTATACACCCAATCCCGAAATCCACGCGGGCGAAGCCGCGGCAGAAAGCTAGTACATTATAAAATATCTATACTTGTACAGTACATAGATCATTCGTTTTAGAAATTTTCATTACGTCAATAAGAATTTAATTTATTTGCAATAATTTTATTCATCAGTAACTACACTGTGCTTGGCTGTACATACGAGTATAAATAATTATATTAGATAGCACTTAGATTAGGTAGTCTTATTAAATAGTCCTCTATTAATTTATTTATTTTAATTATATATTTGTATTAATATATTATTTAGACGAGATTGGTTTTTGTGCTTTCTTTGATTGGTTTCTTTTCATTTAATATACTTACAGTCATATATTAATCAAATAAATTTGTGCAGAAATTATAAAATTACAGAAGTTTTAAAGAGACAATTTATATCATTTTGTCACATATTTCTGTTTATCCCTTCAATTATTTACGTATTAAAACCTAAAACAACAATCTTAAATAATTTAAAATGACGTATTTCTCAACTTGTAGATACTCCCTTTTGCTTTGGCGTTGAAAGTATTAAAAATAATAAAATTTATCAAGAGGTACGACAAAGTTTCCATGTCGCCGTAATCGAATATTTTTTTTAGATTGATTGCGGATTTATCGACATTTACTTGTAAATGTTCATAGTAGTATTTTAATTGCGACTAAATTAATACTGGTTTCAGTTATTATATAGAATTAAACTACAACATTTTAAAAGATATCCATTTTGTCTTGCCCATGGTCTGTAGTCACGATATGCCTATTAACCTGTTTCAGATCAAGCATTTTGTTTCGGTAATTACTATTAACTTTTGTACTTTATTTGTTCTCTATTAGAGTTTGAACTTGCAGCACAAGATCTCGCGCCAGGGACAACACGGCGGCAGCGTCGTGGCGTTCGGCCATTTCTGAAAGCAGTATGAATATTGTATTAGTGAATGAAACTTCTGCATTAACAACAATAATTTAATTTGAAATCTGATGATGCTTATGGATTCAATTCAAGAAAATTATTCTACTATTAAGTAAAAGCAACTTACACATGTACAGATTAAATATATATTTTTTTAAATAATATTATATTTTATAATGAACAAGAAGCACAGGCAAACCTATTATACAGCCACTTACATAAATAAAAATTTAACTCTAATAAAATCGTCGTCAATAGGGTAGACGACTAGGTACAACTGATTATGGCCGTTTTATACTATAATTATCTGATTTGAGCAATTTATATTCAATGAAAGTATGTCAATATAGAAATTTCAGTTTAATTATTAATTTATATTGTTTTTAGATTTCTAAAAAATGAGCAATAATTATTTACGTAATTCTAATGAAACGAACACATTTCTATCATTCTCACATTAAATGTAACACTTTTTTTATATAGAAAGTATACCTATAAACGTACAAATAACAAAGTTATTTTAAAATTTCTTTATACGCTCATACAATTTAGGAGAGTTTACTTAGTTATGACGTCACGATTGTAGTGCTTTTAGTATGGAGCGTTTTTGAGCGACCCGCGACAGCGCCGCAAACATGTCGATGTATCTTCAAAAGTAATAGGTGCAGGTGTACTGTTGGTTCTACAATATTTCTCACTTAAAAGAGTACTCTTATTATTAATAGAATTTAAAAATTTGTCGTCTACCCAATTGTGTTTTATTACGCGGTATATAATACATCGATCGTCTCATCATTGTGGGTGCCTCGCCCTCGTTGGATATCTGTTTCCTCCCCATCGCGGGCGTCTTGGAGGCTCTCGCATCTTGTTCAGTTTAAAGTCAGTATGCCACGGGCCTAGTCCACGAAGTTTGTGGAGATCCCGTCATAATCTCGCGACTTTTTCAAGACGGAGGATGCAGTATTACCCCAAAAAAATTGTCACTTAATCTCCTAAAATTTAATTAGGTTGGAAGCATTTGTCAAAGCTGGTAGAGCAACTATTACGCACCGTTGAAGAACTTGATGATGTCAGTGAAATCCATGGTGTTGGCGAGGATGACGTCACGGTAGGTTTCAAGAAGGGCCAGCGCTATGAACAATACCATGTGCTCCGAAGCCACGTGCCGCGCTGCCCAAATCAACTCCCAACAAGCGAACACCTAAATTGTTCATTGAATTACGGGCCGATTTCATACCAATTCAAAAATAATTCGTAATCGAATTCTGATCCAAATAGACATATCGAGTCAAAGTATAACGTTTCGAGAGAGTCAACGTTTTTAGAGTATGGCTTCACTCGTTTCGTGTAATCGAATAAGTTTATAAATTTCGTTTATTTTTTTTCATATAATTCAAAATCCGCAGTTCTTAAGTGCGTTCAGGCAGGCCAGGCAATTTTTTATTTTATATAGAACATAATTTTATTTTATATAGAGCAAATTGTGGATTTAATTTGAATAAATAACAAACTTATTTATTCAAAAATATAAAATAAATAGACCCATTTAGAGAAAAATTGAGATTATTAAAATCATATTATCTATATTAACAACAATTTCATAAATATTCTAATTTCAAGGAGATATCACCATAACTTGACAGAAATACAGAGACTATTCTCGATATGTTCTGTGGTCTTATAGAAAAATGAGTATTTGTGAATTACACATCAATCGCCAGCCAAACGTGAGCCAATTAGGAAAATTGTTTTCATAATTGTGGTTTTAGCACTAGTCTTCGAATAAGAAAATTCTGGAGGCCGAAGTTCGATTCTGCCATGTATCTTTGTGTTTTTCGTACTACTTTTATCTGACGTTCCTAAGGCAAAGGAAAACAAAACTAAACGATCTACATTTACCTGCGAAGAATCTCAAAGATATTGTGTGAAATCGAAATTGGTAGATTTAAGTACCCCTAACCCTGCCTATTTTTAAATTTTATTTTTACATATTGAAAATAATAATTATTTAACACTCAGTATGCACGTTGATACTGCCTATAGAAACAAAGTGCGCGCTTGTGTGACTGTGTGTTTCATGTACGGACCACTACGTTACTAGGTATTATTTTATTAATTTTACTTAATAATTTCTTTGTCATTCTTTATTTATCAATTTTAGTTTTCGATAAGCGTTTTGTTACATCGTACCTATATGTAGACTTTATATAAAGGTGTACGAATTTATAAATAGTCTGTAAATCCATTTAATAATGGAAGTTGTTAATAAATGATTATAAGATATTAATTATTCTAAGATAAATATGAAGCTAAGTCCATTTGGCTTTAGTGGTCTGGGTCGGAAGAGGATCGGAACTTTGGTTAATTGAAAAAACTCACGTCTTGATATAACAGCTCTCGTTTAAAATCGAGTAAAAACCAGCGGTAGCAGAAATAAAAATGCGTGTAGTCCCCATGAGCGTGCATCAGTTCGTACAACTCGCAGTCCAGAATCTGTATCAGCGATCTGTGGAATGAAATATAAATTTGTTAAAAGCTCAATTTAGGACATTCAGAAAGTATGTACTTACATGGAAAGTATATGGCAGTTTGGCGAGCTGCGATCGACTCCAAATTTTCGATAATATTGTTCTCCATGACGAGCTGGAGACCTTTTTTTTTTTTTTTTTTTTTTTTGTTTCCCTGATGAAAATGCATTAAATTGCATACCCCGGCTGTGGCGAGCCGGGGTTATGTGGGGCTCTCCTCCCCAAAAGGGGGAGGCCTACCCACTAAAAACCTCAGGGATGGCCTTCCTCAGGCATGTAGGGAGCCCCTGGGAACAGAAAGCTTCTTCCGGGAACCCCCAGCCTCCGCTCCCCCGTCGACACAGGGGAGCCCTCCTCGGGGGAGGCTTACTACCTCCCCCGGTCTCCTCCACCGACGACGCCCCCCGGCCACGGAAGGGGCGTGGTCCATCCCGGGTCATAACATACTCCCCTAGCTTCGTCACCTTTCATTAATACTTCCATCCACGCTTTTGTCGGTTACTAGTACTCCTCTCAACTTTATTACTCCTGTTAAGTGAGTTCGAGCGGGATCGGCCATCTCCCGACCCCGCTCGGCGGCCTCCTTCTGGAGCATCACTGCCTCACAGAAGGAGGCCACAGCCCTCCAACCTCCCTCGTCCGCCAGCATTGCCGCAATCAATGCTGGCGGAGACAGATCTCGCCCGATCTCTGCGACCAAGACTCGGCGCTCGGAGGCCCACGCGGGGCACTCCGCCAGCGTGTGCTGGGCCGAGTCGAGGTCGGATGCGCAGTGGTGACAATGTGTCGATCCCTCCCGTCCTATTCGACACAGATACTCACCGAAGCAGCCGTGCCCGGTGAGTATCTGAGTCAATCGGTAGGTGACCTCCTCCTTCCCGTTGAGCCAAGCTTCGAGGTGCGGGAGTACGGCACCGACGGCCCGCTGGCGCGCGCAGATCCGTAATTCGAGCTGCGCACGCCAGGCCGCCACAATCCGTCGGTGCCACTCCCGCTTAGGCACTTCGTGCGCGGGTTCCAGGGCGCTCCCCCCATCGCCCCCCCGGTCGACACGCCGCGACGCATACGTCGCCGCGTACATGTCGGCCAGGATGTCGAATGGGGGGGAGCGTCCCAGAACCGTCGCCGCCTCGTACGAGATTGTACGGTAGCCTCGCACGATCCGTATGGCCATTATCCGCTGCAGGCTCCGTAGCAGAGCTCTGCAGCGGGGGGACCTCGCGCAGTCTTGCGACCACACGGGAGCCCCATACATGGCCACGGATCGCACGACGCCCTCGTACAGGCGGCGAACTCCATCCCTCGGTCCACCGAGATTGGGCAGCAGGCGATGCAATGCGCCCGCCACCCTTTTAGCTCGGGGGACCAACCGCACGAAATGCTCCTCGAAGCTCCAGCGGCGGTCCAGGGTGAGGCCCAGGTACTTGATGTACGGCCCCACCGGGACCACCGCGTCACCCACCCGGATCCGGCAGCTGGGTGGTTCCCGGCGCCTCGGAAGGCCATGGAACCATAGCGCCTCGGTTTTGTGAGGCGCTATTTCTAAACCCAGCCGGCGGATCGCCCGCACGACACATGCCACCCCAAGCTCGGCAAGCGTAAGCACCGGCCCGAAGTCGGCGCCAGTCGTAACGACGAGAGTGTCGTCAGCGTAGCAGACGACACTCACGCCGTCAGGAAGGCTGGTGCGAAGGACCGCGTCGTATGCGAGGTTCCATAGCTGGGGTCCCAACACCGACCCCTGCGGAACGCCGCATTCGACCCTCCTCGACGTTTCCATCCCGTCCCGTCCCATCACGCTGATCGTCCTGTCGCGCAGATAGTCCCCGACCACGGCCCGCAGGAAGGGAGGCAGCTCGTGGTATACGAGCGCCTCCCTAATGGCCTGCCAGGGGAGGGTGCCGAAGGCGTTGACGATGTCTAACGACACCGCCAACGCCACCCCCCCTGATCGGACTGCGGACCCCGACAGGGAACGAACACGCTGGACGGCGTCCAGCGTTGATCGTCCCCGCCGGAATCCAAATTGGCAGTCCGATAGGTCGGGACCGCGCGCGCGAGCTGGAGACCTATTTTTGAATTACGAATGCGACTTCGAAATCACCGATGTGACTAATAATCACCGATTTTCAATAATTATTATTTTTGAATATCACTTATTTACTACCACTACCTTAGTCACGGATGTGATTTCATTACGAGTGCCCTCACCCACTCGTAATCAGTCATACTTGTGGAAATGTTATCTGTGTTTTGTTTTGGAGAATATATATATATTACATATATATGAATGTAGCATATATTACTATATATATAATAACCATGATGGTTAAGCCGGCAATAATCGGCTGCGGTACATTCTGCGTGAATGAAACCGAACTCTTACATTTATGTGTGTACTTTATCTATGTTGGCAGCTCTGCGATCGACTTTTAAAAATTGGATGTTTAGGAATCCGTGACCTCAAAGTCACCGCTGACTATTTAGTCAGCGCATTCGTAATTCAAAAATAGGTCTCCTGATCACGAATGTACAAGTTTTAGAAGAAGTTAACGACAAAAATCGCCGCTAGGGGGCTCTGAAATTTTTGGTAAAAAATCCTGGTTTTCGGCAGAGTAAGCTCGTCAAGGAGAATAACATATCCGAGTTTCAGCTGATTCTGTTATCTAAAATTTGAAGTCGATCTCCGCTCGCCAAACTGTGCCATATAAACTGTGCCATGTACTTTAACGGAACGTTTCAAAAAAGGTTCTCACAAAATACAGGTGTTTGCAGCGGTTATAGACGAGCGTTTCTTTTTCTGGGTGTAAGTGGTCGTATCATGCGCCACATTTCATACTTCAAAAAATCTCATGATCTTGAACCGGTCTAATAGAATGGTGACTCGGGTAGCAAAATCAACATGAATTTTGACTATAAAACTTTGTGTTATACGTATTCGTTGTTGATTGAGAAGCTGACAAAGATTTCACTTTACATTTTGCTTTACTGTATAAACAGTCATGTAAACGGAATGAAGAGGTGTCTCACGCGACTCAACCTCATACAAGCTACCTAATTGTTAAGATTGTATCAAATATTATGTCACTACTAACGCCATCTAGTTTTGTGGATTGTAAATACTTTCTAGTAATAAAGTCAGTCAGTCAACGTGTAACCAACCAACCAACCATTATAATAAGAACATCAATGTGTTCAATCAAGTACTGAATATGTGAAATATCCAAACTTTAATGGTAATAATAATTTTCATTTTACTGCATTGAAATAAATATTTTCCTACAATTCAACATGAACGTATTGTAGATAAAATATTTGTATTACGCAATAAGTAATATGTAAAAGTCACTATTAGAATATAGTGACATATAATTTTATATATATTACCACCGCATTGTTATTATAAAAATACAGGTATGTCATTGGCTATATTTTACATAATAAATGGTAAAAAGGAACTTGCACTCCGCAGTGTTAAATGCGATTTGTCAGTCCTTCACAATCTCTTCACAGTCTCATCACAAGATCAGTCTGATCGGGTTTTCAAAGAATTTTGTCGTGACATATACAACAATACAACAGGATTCTGATTAGCCTAACGAAGTATTTTTTTCAATGTACTTTTCCTAATATTTGAATACTTATACTGCTATTCCTAATTCGAATAGATTTGAGGAAATTGTGTCCTCGTGTACTTTACCTCATGTCCGCGAAGTGCGCGTCCATCGCCTGTCCGCTGGGGAAATTGTGCCTGGCGCGCCGCATGAGCTGCGCAAACAGCGCGTGCGCCGCGGCCTCCTCGCGCATCGTCACCAGCAGCGGCGCCGCGAGGTCGCACATGCCTTGCATGTAACCCATGTCTAGGTGCTCCCACACGTACCTACAAGCATTTTATAATTATGAATGAGAATATCATCGGCCACTACGTAACGGGTTCTATTCCCGGACGGGACATATATTTTGTACGACCTACAAAAATAGTCAGTACTCACGTGCACATTATGTTCCTGAGCTTGTCCAAGTTCTCGTCTGTGAAGAA
The DNA here is from genome assembly GCA_036419045.1 of Scirpophaga incertulas. Taxonomy (NCBI): domain Eukaryota; kingdom Metazoa; phylum Arthropoda; class Insecta; order Lepidoptera; family Crambidae; genus Scirpophaga; species Scirpophaga incertulas. Next base: position 5,925,743 of record CM071646.1, on the reverse strand, counting down.
CGGATAGTTCCTGTCGCAACGCTGAACATCCTTCTCAATGCGATGCAAGTTAAGAGCGAAGCTCTCCACCAGCTCGTTCTGAAATCAAAATCGATCGAATCTAAAATTGCACCTTATATATATCGCACTAATAATACAATAGTGTATCAACTCAAAACGTAGTACTTGACATAATACTATAAACACACGCAAAATTTGATTCCTCACGCGTGATCAAGACCGTCGTTCGATTAGTGCAAAAACAGAATAAGGATAAATTAAAAAACTTATGTGACAGTTATTCAATTTGCAACTATTACATGAAGTGAGTAATAAGTTTTTTGTTGATTCTGAAAAATGTTCGATTTTGAGTTGATACACTATTGTATTATTAGTGCGATATATTCTTCATATAAATGATGCACTCACACTGCACAAAGAGACTTTAATCGTCTATATATATTTATATATTTACTATATAGAGGTTATTTTTTTCGATTCTCTGTATCACAAAAATTTAAGACTGTACATATTTCCAAAATAATTACTAAATATGTTTAAAAATTATGTAATCTCAAAATTAATAGAAATTATTTACCGAATAAACGCCTCCATTTGAACTTGCCGGGGAGACACAGTTCGACCTGGCCTCGGGCCTCTGGTCAGCCGATGGTTCCAGAGTATCGAACGATGCTCCCGCCGAGTGAGACTCCTCTCTCACTACGCCCAAAGGACTGCGAGCTGGACTGACATTGGCTACAAAATTAATGTTCCTTGTAAGAATAAAGAGCATATTGTTTTGAATGATGGTATGACTGATGAATTATTAACATTTCAAACAATTTTACCAAGCAACGAATAGTTGGCTTCGGATAACTTAAAATAACATATTTCTAACATTAAATCGGACTATAGTGAGCTCACGCCCCATTTCATGATCTGCTTCTGAATCTAATGTTTGAGTAGTTAAATTAACATTAGATATCCTGTTATAACTAATAACTTTACGAGTTTTTGTAATTAAATTTAATTAATTTCATTTCATTTCAAATAAAATTAAGTAACTTTATATTGATAGTTAAGGTGAGTAAATACATATATAACTATTATCTTATAAAGAACTGAAAATATATCAAATAGAATATTTCAAAATAGTTATAACAAAATTAGAAATCATAATTTTTCGGCTAACATCTTTATGCACAGAAATATTAACTATTTGAGTGATTAAAATTAATAAAGTATTATAGAAGTAATGAATCTAAATGACAACATGTAACAATTTTATCAAACATATATTATAATATGGTTTGAATTAAGTAGTGATTACCTAAATTAGTATTGTCTTAAATGTTATTTATACCCTATAAAAACCATAGCATTATAAACAATAATAGATAAATTTCGAAATGTATGTGTTAGATAATTAAAATATCTGCACACACTTCAGTGTAATGTCGATACACTATTTAGAAGTTATCGCCTATAATATGTAGAAGACAAACACACCTGTTGTTCCTCCTGATGCAGGTGAACCAGAAGCAGCTAAGTCTACTGACGGATTAGTTACTATAACACTTGTATGCTGTTGCTGATTATTTGATTGTTGAGGCTGACTTTCATCTAAAGACGATCTTTGATCATTACCATTCAAATTTACATTCGCGCTATCTACGCTGCATAGTAGACCTCTTCCTTCACCCTTCTGAACGATTCCCTCTGCTAATCGTTTAATTTCCGCTATGCTTTCCCTCCGCAAATCAGGATTCTCTACAATACTCCTAATATGTATATCTTCATCTTCATCTAAGTCTTTTAGACTGTCTATATCTAAGTCCCTACTATCACCCGTCTCAGTCTCTCCGTTAACTTTCTCCTTGCTCTCTGAATCCATTTCAATGTTGTCAACCTCGTCTATACTTGGTGCCCGAGACAAAATAGGTTTTGGTTCGGGTTTCTTTTGATCGTTCTCGCTTGGTTCTGGCGAGACAATCGGTGGATTGTCAGATATCACACTACAGTCATCCTCGAATACCTGAAAGTATAAATTCGTGAGGATTGGTTTAAAAATGTGTAGCGAAAGATTTATTAATAATTTATATTTCTATACACGCTTATACGAGAATTATATTCACTGTCCGAGCCTTCATAAATATAGTCGACTACGCGCCATGCGTTACATTTGTTGTTCAAAAATACAAGATCATCATGTAAAGTTTTGTGTACATATATTTATATATTTTCAGCTAAATCAGCAACTGCCTTTGGTTCACACCTGAAATCACTACCAAGTAACATTGTTATGATGAAAAATGTCGTTAGTGTGCTAATCTGCTAAATAAGCTAAGGGTTAAGTTAGTTGCGTACTGTAATTCTATCCTACTCTAACTCAGATATTTTTATGATCCTTCGAGCCGGGTAGTTTGATATTGCAACAATAAAAACATGACAATATCCAAAACACTTAGCTACTTATTCTACCCGCTAAGTACGTTATCTTATAAAAATATATTAATTTCAAAAGTTCCTAACATATTACGTAACAAACGTTTGTACAAAACTGAATCCATAGAAAATACTTATGATATATCATTGCCAGTAATATTGTAAATGGGTGAATCATTATTTTACCTCAGGTTCAATCGACTCCGATGGCTTCAGTTTTCCCGAAGCCTCTGTGAGCCTGGCGATGGAAGCAGCAGTTGCTTCCCGGTCCCTCTGCCTAACAATAGCCTCAACGCACAACCACTCCGACATAGTCGTCTCGTATTGACGGCGATATGTCGCGTCTTGTTCGGCCCGCTCTTGCGCTGTTGATCCGAACCTGGGATGCATAAATTATTACTTATGAACCTATATAATATGGAGATCACAGTTTTCCACTTGCAACGATTCAAATATGCTTCCTAAGCTTCCTCGACTTGCTTTAATACTTTCATACACGCTCGCCGGTTACGGGTACTCTTGATCTGGCCGTCTTTCAAGATATCACCTATTTGATCACATCTTCCATTATCCTTATCTATTGTATTACATTTCATGCTTAATTATCTCTTGTCTCTTCTCTTTCTCGCATTGCTCTTTATAAATTTATTTATTTATGATTGTAATTAGGACCACCAGCAATTGTTATATTATTACATCTAAATATTATAACCTATAGAATATAACTATTTTTTAAGGCAGTCACAAAAAAACCGCAAAAAGAAAATAACATAAAACAACTCAGATGAAGACAAGACGAATCCGAACTGAAAAAATAAAATTCATGGCGACCTCAACAACTCTGTTATTCTTTTTCTAAATTGTTGGAGAGAAAGAGAAAATATGTCGAGGTCTACGTGTCCTGACAATCTATTGTAAGTACCTGGTAAATGATACAATGTGGAGTGCATGCGAGTACTTAGTTACAAATGAGTACAGATATAATCAAAGATTTATCAGTGAGGGATTACTATCATAAAGAGATTGTAGGCTACCTGGTTACTCCACACCCATATATATAAATTGTATTGTTAGTGTTGTGCTCGTATTTAATTTGTTCCTTCTATACCTTCTGTGTTTTGTGTGTAATAGTTTGTGGTGAACTTTTTTTTTTCCCCTGAGGAAAATGCATTAAATTGCATACCCCGGCTGTGGCGAGCCGGCGGTTATGTGGGGCTCTCTAAAAACCTCAGGGATGGCCTTCCTCAGGCATGTAGGGTGCCCCCGGGAACATCAAGCTATTTCCGGGAACCCCCAGCCTCCGCTCCCCCGTCGATACAGGGGAGCCCTCCTCGGGGGAGGCTCGCTACCTCCCCCGGTCTCCTCCACCGACGACGCCCCCCGGCCACGGAAGGGGCGTGGATAGCACAACCGAGCGGGATCGGCCATCTCCCGACCCCGCTCGGCGGCCTCCTTCTGGAGCATCACTGCTTCACAGAAGGAGGCCACAGCCCTCCAACCTCCCTCGTCCGCCAGCATTGCCGCAATCAATGCCGGCGGAGACAGATCTCGCCCGATCTCTGCGACCAAGACTCGGCGCTCGGAGGCCCACGCGGGGCACTCCGCCAGCGTGTGCTCGGCCGAGTCGAGGTCGGATGCGCAGTGGTGTTGTGGTGAACTTAGTAAATATCATAAAATTGAGCAAGACTTTGATTTATACATCCTCATACAATCACCACAACTACATTACCACAAGATCATGAGATCATCATATTAACATTCACAACCAATAGACCGCCTTCTATACACAGTAAGCTTAGACAAAACTTACTCGTAGTACCCCAGTAAATACGGCCAAACTTCTCGCCTGATCTCATGCTGTACTCCCCTATAGTACACTAGACGATAGATTTCGTCCTTGTCAGTGACCGCTCCGTCATCATTTGTCATTGATTTCCAAATTTCTTCAGTTAGACCAGATTCCGTACCCTCTGTAATATATAAAACCTTACTTGCATTGTTGTATTAAATTAATATAAAACGTTTTGATATTGACATCATCAATTAATTTTAATAACTAGTATAGAATCAAAATCAATTGACAAGTCTTTGAGGATAATTTGCTTAGAAGCCAAAACAAATGAATTATGTAATCTATTGATGAAATATTTAATCGATTTTCTTTTGTATAAAAAAGAGGCAAATTGGCACAAACCTCTCGGTATAATATTCGAATGCACCAGCCCTGATAGATGGGTCCGCACGGTCGACAGATGGCGGCAGTACGCTAGCCACCCGTAGAAAGCTCGCGATATTATTTGACGACGCATCGTGCTGCACACCAGCTCGATCGATGCTGGCTGTAAGATAATGTTCTTTATTGCATAAGGAATTAGAGGAACCGGACGAAAAATCTTTTCGGCAACATCCGGACTCTGTTGTGGATATTTTGGGGAAGATCTTTGTGGAAATATCTTCCCAATAATTCAGAAATCATTGTTGCGGTCTGCCCGGAAGAACCGCTAGTGTCAACTTACCCTTCCGTATTCTCCTCCAAACAGCACGAAACAGCGGTTGCCCCTGACTAAATAAAATCCCCCAAACATTTACTTTAAATGTTTTATTGTAAAGCAATCTTTTCTAACTCTTATTGGTGTATAACGTATTGAAAAATAAGCAGACTACTCACCTAATAGTAAGTTGTAACAGTCGCTCATAGTGCATGTCGCTACTGTGAGGCTCACAGCAAATCTCATCCTCACAAGAACTACAGTATATGTCACAATACGTAGCAATAAAAAGACTGATATTTTGGGGCAAACATAAGAGCAGACAATCCAGGTATAGAGGTAAAAATTACATTTCTTTCACTTTTGTCGTGTTGCACACGTCTAAAGCTTTTACAACCCAGATAACATGAACACCAGAACATTATATGATATAATCATGTATCGTGCTAAACTGTCAAAATAAAGTAAGCAACTATTGTATTTGTACATTTAAGAGTGATATACGACTTTGTCATATTATGTTTGTTACGCAGCATTAAACGTAACAAACGTAAAAAGCATATTATATCTGTCTGTTTTGACTGGATGTGTTGTTGTTCGAAAAATGTGAAAACAATTGTCTGTGTTATGTTTGCCATAACAAGTGCTGGACACGTTTCAATGTTTAATCGAGCTATATGCTTGTCGGTGGCGCCCAGCGAGGGACAGTGAAGTGAAGCTGCATTTTCGACATGTTACTAACAGTAATTGGCCACCATTTTCAGAATCATATTAATAATTTCAGAAGTATTTAAGTGTTCTAGTAAGGACACTTTTGAAATTTCAGCTACACAGTAGAGTGGAGAACAGATCAAATTTAATTATGCTTTTAAATAAAAATAAACTTTCTAATAAGAACGTTTTCTTTATTAATACTACAGAAATAGTACATCTATAATTGAACATTTTATAATAAATTGACAAATGAACTTACAAGTATAAGTGCTAGTTTTCAGGTATTAGGACAAAATTATGTAACATATATTATAAAGTAGATAGTCTATTTATCATCATAGTCTACATATTGGATAAATTACATTTTAGGCAGGATCATCAACTTGAAAAACGTTTGAAGTACGTACAATTTGCACTATGACATAGTGCATACAACAACAAAAAAATATTAGAGCTGTGCCAAAGTGTACATGTAAGAACTGACATATTGATGTATGTACGTACAATAAAATGGGAGTAAAAAACAAATTGCTCACCTCTTCTACATGCTGCGGAACAATCGGCAACTGCGGTGGTACTCCATTATGTCCGGCGGATTGAGGACAGTCGACAGACATTGTGGACGAGTCAGAAGACGTCGTAGAAGTGGAAGCTAACGGACGCCGCGGAGTTCGAGGGGGAGAAGACATAGCCCGCTCGAGTAAAGAGTGTCGCATCGCTATAAAGTCAAAAATTCGTTATTATTTCCATATGCAATACTCCTTAACTTAGATTTAGCTAGAATAGGATTTTAGTAGAGATTGTATTATATATGATTTAGTAGAGAGGTCAATTCTGTACATGAAATATATTTCCAAAATAACTATCAGAGGGTGATTAGGGATCGATACTGATGCCAAAAATGCAATCAGTAAAATTTTTGTCTGTTTGTCTGTCCGTATGTTCCTTATAGAAACAAAAATTACTGGACGGATTTTAACGAAACTTGGTATAATTATTCTTCATACTCCTGGGCAGGTTATAGAATACTTTCCATTACACTACAATCAATAGGAGCAGAGTAGTGAAGGGAAATTTTGTGAAAACGGGAGAAGTAACTCCATTTTATAAGCTTCCATCACGTGTGCAACCTTAATGGTTAAAGCTACATAGAAATCATATATGACGGAAATATTCTCCTTAAAATTACTTAAAAAATATCCCACGACAGCATATGTCTATCTTTTACGGTTGACTCACAATAACACGTCTAACTCCCGATAGCATAGCAGTTCGAAGCTTTTTGATTATATTTGTCTACTGTTACATTTATAACACTCTCAATCATTAAAAATGCTACCTAAAATTACGATTCCACGCGGACGAAGTCGTAGACACAGCTAGTATGAAATAAATTTTTATTTGCTCGTTGGTGGCGCTTTTGGTTTCGGCACTGGTCTTATCAGCTCGAGGTAGATCGAATTTCTCTGAAAAAAACTGAATCTCTTATAATTATCACATAAATACTAATCCTGCGCAGACGAAGTCGCGGGCACCAGTCAGTACAAAATATTTTAAGCACGGATACCAGGAGAAAGTGTCATAGAATCATACCCTCTCGGTCGGTGATAGCGTTGTTGACGATCCTGAACACGTAGTCGCCAGCCGCTTCCTCCCACTCAGCCTCCTCATTCTCACCGCTCTCGCACAGGCTGGGCATCGGCCGGCGCCGACCTTTGCCCCGACCGAAAACCTGATAAAATAACTAATTATGCACCTAACGGTAAATACCAGCCAAAATTCTATCAGACCTATTAACCAGTCGCAGAAGTTTAGTAATACTGGACTACACACTATGTGGCATATCAGTCATTGTCAGATACTCGTCGCATCTTAACTCCCTTCATTACATAACTGAACTATGGAATTCAAGCGTCTGAGCCTATAGCGACGCGCTTTAATTGCGTTGAATCTGTTCAGCTCAAACCATCTAGTGATTCTAAGCCCAAGGCTCCACACAGAGACAGATACAAAAATTGATAAAAGATTTCAGGCTAGAATGCACGGGCAAGTAAATATCTATTTATTAAAAGTATCACGAGGTATCCTGGCAATACTCACTTTCCCGGTGCCTCTCTGCGACCACAAAGGGGGATCCAGTTGCCCGTGAGGCAGTAAGCCAGTTTCTAAGTTGCTCAAAAACGACAACAGGTGTCCTCCTGAAATCAAGCATTTTTTTTAAAATAAGAGTACAATATAAGTTAACCTTTTTGATGTTATAAAAGTAATTATAGCAGATACGATCATGAATACGTAACAAAATTTTTCTAACTTTATGCATTGTTGGTGTCTGTCGATATGTCTATAAACCAGGTCGGGAACTAAACTTCTAGACCGTACAACCTGTACACCTTCTCATTCAAGTATAAGATAAGCTCATAATTCCTGGCCACCTTCTCCTCCTTCCTTCAAATTTTACCAACCTTTCGATTACTAAGAGCGAATCATGTGAAATGTCCGCAGAGCTTAAGACTGCACTATGTCGCTCACTTCTTGACTTCTCACAATTCTTTGTCTTCTCTTAAAGTTACCTTTGGGAAATTGTATCGGCGGCCGTTGCACTCCGTCTTGGCCAACCAGAATAAGCGCGTCCCCCGCTTGAGAGCGATGCACATGTACGTATACAACCTCCCATACGCACACTTGCAGAGACATTGCCCAATATACACTGTAAACAACAGTTTTGTAGTTATTGCCAGCGAGAGATGGATAAGGTATTTCTTTGTATCACCAATAACTGCGATTTTTTCCTCTCTGATATAGAGGTAAAATGGTGAGTAGTTCCACGATGAAACAAATTAACCCGGCGTGAGTGAGGTTGGGTATGTCATACCCGAAAAGTTTCTAAACGTAGATATTTTAATGTTACTGTTGCCATGCAAGTCCTGTTGTTTCAGTAGCTGGAGGTGAAGATGCAAGGGGTGAGGTACAGTATCGAGTTTAGTGTTGCGCCGGCGGCGACAGTAGATACACATGCGTACACGCGGCTGGGGTACGGGGTTGTGTTGATTTGTAGGTGTAATTTTGGTGCTCTATTACATGATCTCACAAGACTTTTCAGTTCCTTTTTTATTTATAATAATTAAAAGACACTATTGTTATGTTGATTTACCAAAGTTGGAATTTTGTTAGATTTTTGTACCAAAAGAAGTTAATTGCCTAAATTTGTATTGTTCGAAAAAAATTAGATATTTTATTATTTCAATAATAAATAATGCTGTTTAACTTAATGTTGGTATTTTATTTATTCATCTTGTTGAATAGTTAGTATTATTAATATATCTTAAGCATAAATGCTAATTACACAATCATAGTATCAAAAATTTTACATCAAAATTTTGGGTATAACATACCCACCTGGTGTAACAATTTTCACCTCATTCACGCCGGGTTAATTGAGGGATTAACGTCGATGTCGCTGGGATCTCAGTACTGGTCTTCTAATCAAAAGACCCATAATCGATCTTATCATGTACCAATGTGTATCCGTTTTTCAAATTTCATAACTTTTATAATGCTCGTACCGTGAAGGAAAATATGACGCGACCTTCATACACCTGTGAAGAATTTCCTAGGCGTATGCAAACCAATTCACACTGGGCCAGCGTAGTTGTCTAAGGTCTAATTACTCTAACATATTTAGAGTCGGTTGGTGCCTCTAGATTGGGACGGATACGATTAATTAATCTAATCTAATTATCTTGGATGAAATATCACTTTAATTTGAATGTGTTTTCAATTATTTGAATAAGCTAGCAACATGCTTATGGCATAAAGAGTTTTTTTATTGTTATTTTTCCACATCATACCAACTGGTGGCTAGAAACCACAAATATGGAACATACCCACTAAACCAGCTACTTTGGGGCACATCAACTAGAAGCTCTCGATTCTATAGACATCCATGAAAAAGTAGAACCAACTACCAGATGGGGGAGATTAACTTAAATTTGATCTGTTGACTAACGTTTCATCATCAACAACATCATCATCATTTCAGCTAGTAGACCCCACTGCTGGACATAGGCCTCCTCCAAGGATCTCCATACTAGTCAGTCCCACGCTGTTAGCGTTCAGCGCCTTCCTGGGGTCCTCACCAAAACATTGCTCGTAGAATTAACGGCCGCTGAGGCGAAAAGGATTATAGGAGGATAATTTGTTTTTTCACTACATCGCCATGCGAGTACAAATAAAAATCTTGAATATAGTAACGTAGGTAAAATTTCGAAATTTAGATTTCTTATTGCTCGAGATGCCCACAAATAGGGGGTATCTGGCTGGGCCCCAGTGTAATCCCAATTTGTCCAAAATATCAATATCATAAATCAATTATATAATGTCAGTTTGAAATAAATTACTCTAGTATTGACAACTGATCAGGAATCGAGCTAGGGCTGCGTCGAGCGCCGTCCCACGTTTGGAGGGCAGGCTGGTAGGCAAGACCGGTAGCCGATGGTTACGGCTTGACCCCATAGGGAAATAAAATTAGGTTTAAAATGACAACTAAATTGTGATAATATATAAACGAGGTTCATAATGACAGAACGGTTAAATAGTATAAACAATGAAATAATTCAACATGTTGCTATAACATATAAAAAACAATCTACCATTAAATACACGTTACATTCAATGCATAAACAGCAAACTAAAAATCAAGATGATTAAAAAAATAAAAACATACCAATTAATGCAAAGGGGTCCTCTACACAGCCGCCTGTAGACAGTACATGGCGCAATGCTGCACAGAACATTAGTGTTTGGGCAGGCAGATGCGTGAACAAGATGGCAGCGGACTGAACTACACACAGTACCACACAACTAAGCACAGTGGGACTTACCACAAAGTATTGTATAAACTTAGACATTATTTGAATATGATGTACTTAATTTCATTTCTGTATAATACAACAGAATCGGAAGTCCAACCCCTCTAGCAAGACTGGCAAAACCATTTAACGTTGTTATGGCTGCCATCTTGAATAGTATTAATTGTATTTTGACAGGTCATAGTCCAAATTCCATCGATTTATCGCTCAAATGGTTGATTGTTGTCATGATATATTTAAAGAAATATAATCTTTTAGATAAACTATAGCACATCTATAATATATATCATTTTATCATAATATGGAGAGCTATAAACTAACACTCCGTAGAGTCTTGTCATACAACTGGCATAATGAAATAAATTGTACAATATGCATTCCCGAATAAAAGAGAAAGTAAAATTAAAAGAGTGAGACATCATGTCCAAATCATGACTAACGGAAGACATAAGACTTGTTTTCCGATAATACTTTCATAAGCCCCACTATCTATTAACACATGCGGATGTTATGGCTACCAACCAAAGTGATGATAAATTCTTGACATTTCATTGGCATTGCAATAGATGATATATATAAATTCCCAACCTCTATTAACCACCAAATAAGAAAAGGTACTAAATACCACAAACTTAAATCTGTATTAACAATATGGTTATGTGACATTATGATGATTGTATTTATCTATATATCTATATACTAATATAAAGAGGAAAGATTTGTTTGTTTGTTTGTTTGTAATGAATAGGCTCCGAAACTACTGGACCGATTTTTAAAATTCTTTCACCTTTAGAAAGCTACTTTATCCCTGAGTAACATAGGCTACTTTTTATCCGGAAAAATCGACAGATCCCACGGGATGCGCAATAAAGGCTTCGCTCAAAAACTACTGCACACAGATCTTCATGCGGTTTTCATCAATAGATAGAGTGATTCTTGAGCAAGGTTTTGCGGTATTTTTTATCTTCCCACGGGAAGCGCGATAAAACCTTCGCGCCATAACCGACTTCCGCGCATATGTAGCCGTGGGCAAAAGCTATGACCCTTAACCCTCTGTAGATCCAATCCCGAAATCCACGCAGGCGAAGCCGCGGGCAGAAAGCTAGTTTGATATATATCCGGACTGTCGCTGTCTTATTGACATTTTACTTGTTATTAGTGCTCGGAATAGGAAGTTTAATTTTATGTACTTGCGATTTTGTGACATCAATGGTATGGATATCCTGGGAACTTACTATTTTCAGCGATTGTAAAAATACTATATTGAACTTTCAAAATAGTATTTCATCTTTTAACTTATTGTTGTAATAATAAGTTGTAAACATAAAATTTTACAATAAAAGCGTAAAGAAACGAATAGCAAATAAAAACAGAAAATTTTGTTTATCCATGTTACGCGTACATTGACTTTCTTTCTGCAAGTACATAAAATTAAACTACCTATTACGAGCACTACTTATTATTATAATTTTTATAACTTTTAAGCTCTAAACATTGTATTACTATTATTATTGATTGCAATTATTTGGCATATTTGTAAATTTATATAATACTAGCGACCCGCCCCGGCTTCGCACGGGTGCAGTGAAAAAATGGTTATGGTGGGTTATCCCTAAGAGATAGACATATACCATCGCGGACTTTTTTGTGGATTTTTGTAAGTTGTACAATACTGTAGTACATTATTTTGGTCTATCTCGTAGGGTTCAGCCAGCGTTTGCAATATAAGTGCAAAAAAACGTGCTTATTTACGACATCACATTAGAAACCTTTAAATTTATCAGTGTTTCTCTACTATATTATGCATTTATTATACATACAAACCTTCCTTAAGAATCACTCTATCTATTAAAAAAAACCGCGTCAAAATCCGTTGCGTAGTTTTAAAGATCTAAGCATACATACGGACATACAGCGAAAGCGACTTTGTTTTATACTATGTATTGATATTGCCGATATAAATGAATTTGAATAAAAATAAGAAATTACCACGCCTAGTGAGTGGTCGCAAAAGAAACCGTTTTCCTTCTAAAATAACATAAAGAAAAATTTAATTTAATAATTATTTATGTATGAAGTATTTTTGAAAAAAAAAACAACACTAGCTAACCCAAAAATATCACTGTAGTTGTTAGCCATAATTTATCTTATTATACTACAATACTAATGTCTACAATAATAATGTGTATATTCAACTAAGGTTCAGGAGACCTATTATTAAATTACTAACGCGACTTAGAAATTACCGATGTGACTAATAATCACCGATTTTCAATACTTTATTCTTATTTTTGAATATCACTTATGACTACCTTAGTCACGGATGTGATTTCATATCTTCATAGAGAATTGGCCCAATCATTTAGTTTGTTTATTAATCGATTTCGAATTCGAATTCAAAGCTTAAGAATAACTTTTGAGATATTTTTCCCACTTGCGCTGACGCAAACATCAGTGCAAGCAAACGTCACCGATGCTTAACACCGCCACACAAAATGCATATTCTAAGAAAATTAACAAACTAATTATACGAATAGCACATTAAGATTGCAAAACAAAATTACAAAAAATAACTAGCTATACAAGATATTGAAACAGTAATTAAAAGATAGAAGCTATGAAACACAATCAAATAAATCAATAGCAAAAAAGGGACGCATTTAACTGTATGCTCAAAAACACATGTGTTAAGTAATTCGCCATTGGTTACCTTTTATCAATACCCTCACTCTCAGCGTATCCATTCATTAGCTGGTTCGGAGTCCATTTGATGACTAAGCCCGCAGCAGTCTGGTGGAGGCTGAGGTAACCTGGCATTGGTTCTTCCACATCCTTCTACAGTAAACAATCATTTTTACTCTATGGAGAGTAACACCAAGGTGGTACCAATCGTATCACTCACGTATTACCTCATCATCATCATCATCATCATCATCATCATCATCAGCCCCTCTTCGTCCACTGCTGGACATAGGCCTCTTCGAGTGTACGCCACTGAGATCTATTTATATTACGTATTACCTCACTTATACATTAAGCCTTAAGAAATATAAAAAAAAAGTATCTCTTCACAACTCTTTGTAAGAACTCCCTGCTAGTATGTAGTGCTAACATGCGGAAAACTTCAATAGGATTCATAGTTTTAGTATACTAGGGAAAAAATGCTGAGAAACTGGCTAAAATTACAAATTAATTGATTATTTAATTGAAAGACATGCCTATATAATCAGATATGACTACACGATATTCAGTCAGTTTTGAAATTTTAAGGCAAATGGCAGTATACGAGTACCATTCTTACTTTTGTTATACCAACTAAATTGACTTAGGTTCATCTTGTAATGAGTAGTGAGTAGCACACTCTTTGGAGCTCGATACACTATCAGCCTGGGATGCTGCGACAACCCTAATATTGCTTCAACAGTAAGACGACGAAGTGATTAATATAAAAATCAGCTAACAGACGGCTTTCTCTTTCTATTTAGTTAGTGCTGCAGAATCTAAAACTTTTCTAACATCAAATTAACATCTCTTTCTTCTTACCGGCTGTACTCGAACGTTGTTTTTCCCGTATAGAAGGGCAGCAGTCGAGTTTTGGTGCAAGCTTTCCACGTAATCCTTGGCAGTGGAACCGCCTGCCTTGCCGCTGCCTGCAAAACATGGGAAGCTTGCTCTGCAATTCATCCTTCATAAATGACTTACCGAACTGTGACTTGATGTCTGGTCTATACATTTAACAATGGTGATAACATCTTGATATGATAATCTTGATAGCGACTCTGATAATTATTTATTCATTAAGTAATAATTAGTACTAGCTAAGAGCACATGTGTTTTTATACCAAAAAGGTGGCAAAACCAATAAACGCCTGCATGAGATTCGCAGCAAATCTGCAAACCCTTCAATAACCACAATCCACGTTGCCATATTGTGACATAAGATGTAAATTTACCGTACATAATAATAACATAGTGTACACGGCACAGGGATAAATAAACGTTGCGACGTTAAGTTATCAGCAGACAGTTTAATAATGCTCCAAAAATGTCGGACACTGGCTTTTATACAAGCAACTTATTAATTGATCTATAACAATATTAATACAATGCAATACAACAATAATTATTAATTTGCAACAAAATTATTACTAAGCAGTATACTTATATAATTAAACATTGTATAGATTTTTAAATTATGTTAGGTTCCGTAAACCGGAAGTGGCATTTTCAGTAATAATAATAATAAAATAAATAATAAATAAGTTTATTTGCAATATACATTTGTAACAATACATAAGGATTCCCTGACCACCGAGCTAGACTAATTGTCTGTATTTCGGTAGGCAGTGTCCTCCTCTATAAAGACACAGATAAACACCATCATAACAAAATAATATAAACTAGTGCATGTGTGCATGCGTGGGTGTGTGTGTGTGTGTGAGGGTGTGTGTGGGTGTGTGTGTGTGTGTGTGTGTGTGCCTGAGTATGTGTGTGTGATTGAGTGTACACCTAACCAATCAAAAGGCGTTCAGTCTCATCATAGTTAAGCGCTAGTAGGTAGCATTTAAGCTTCGATTTTACTTCATAACGTGATAATGAACATATTTTTATTTTATTATTTATTTTATTATAGAGAAAAGAAGAGAGCCATTTCTTTTGATGCCTAGCGAAAGCAGTCCGTACAAGGGGAACCACACAAATATTTCTACTCCTTCTTTTACCCATTACAGTGACGGTGCCGAGTAGAGAACTACCACGACTATTGCTTATTACATTGAGTATATATAGTTGCCTGACAGTCAAAACTTTAGTATATTATGATTATGATTAAAAATTAGATTACGGCTGTTAATATTGGCTTTAGATTAGTTTTATAATTTATTAATAATTTACAATAAGATAATTATGTGATAATTGATTAATATATGGCGGTAATACAATTTAAGATTTAGCGGGGCGGCGTGCCGGAAGCTGAACTTGTAACAATAGCTTATATTACCTGATCTGACCTTTAAACCTGGAACACAACAATGCGAAACTCTGCTGTTTTGGGCCAGCTATAGGTGTGTTAGTAGTATTTGAGAAAACGAATCATACAAAAGAGATACAAATAAAATAAAGTTCTAAGAAGAATCAGAATGTAACAGAGATGAGCATTTTAAAATGAATTTGTGGCAAAAGTTCAAGAGCAATTGATAATATGACAAATAGGTATATGAAAATATGTCACGGTTGTATCAAATCTTTATTGGTTGTAAGTCGGTCCCCATCAAGAATGTAAAATTGTTATTTTATTTTTGTATTTCCATGAAAAATCAGAATTTAAATAATTTTGTGATTAAATACCTGAAGCAACCGTACCGCCGTCATCAGACGAAGCGTTTAGACTCCTTCTAAAGTTGAGGATCGGTCTGCGTACAGACGGTGGCGTTGTGGTGCCAGCAGACATCCGATGCCTTTGGACCTATGAGTTAGAGATGTGAGATTAATGGAAAAGAATCGATTTAATCAAAATCGATTTTACTTTATTCAATATTAATCGATTTGTCAATAATCTATTTAAATAATAATTAGCAATCGATTTTTTTCGAAAAAATCATAAAAATAATTATTGGCACTAATTTTCAGTCTTGTTTTATATATAATTTTGCAATAAGCGAAAAAATTAAGCGACAACGTGAACGTGACGTTAAAAAACATCGGGTGGGGCTGTGCCGGGGCACACGGCCGTTGGTCTTAACGTGAAACGTCTATGTTAGGGAATCGCTTTTAAAGTAAAAAGATTGAAATAAAAACAAGATTGACGGTGTTTTAAGTATTTTAATAAAAAAACTCAATGTCACAATAATGTGACGACCTCCATAGTGGAGTGGATAATACACCTGTTTCAAGGTGTCGCCATCTCTGAGGTCCCGGGTTCGAATACCGGTGGGGGCAGATGTTTGTGTGATGAATGCGAGCATTTGTACCTTAGTCATGGTTGTTGATATATATTTCAATAATAATTATTTATATATGTATAATATATGTATGTCTATCCGTTACCCTAGATCCCATTGCACAAGCCTTATAGAGCTTAGTTTGGGCTAGGCTAATTGGTGTAAGTGTAACAAATATTTATTTTATTATTTACAACAGCGAGCGAGCGACTATATAAGTGAAATATTCACACCACTTTTTTTTTTCTAAGACTAATGGCCGTTTTCACCAACCTTGTCTTAGCTTAGGTGACTCCTAAGTGACATGCTGTCACTTTTTATATTAACTAAAAAGAGTGAGACAGCATGTCTCTTAGGAGTCACCTAAGCTAAGACAAGGTTGGTGAAAACGGCCATAATAGTTTTTTAATTATTAAGGTACGATGATATAGACCTTTTCGTTACGGTCCACTTTTTAAACCTGGTACCCGTATGTTTCGGCGCGATTTTAAAGTTTCACGTCAAAAATGATATCTTTGATTAGAATAATTATTCCCATAATTGTTCCAGTAAGCTGTTTAAAGACAATAATTTTGATAATCTCTTTCCTAAAATGACGACATGCTTAGCGCAGTGGTCGAGTAATCGGCTTCTACGCAACGGGTCGCGGGTTCAATTCCCGCACGGGACAGATATTTTGTATGACCTACAAAAATTTGTTCGGGTCCGGGTGTTTGTGCATGTGAAATTTCTATGTTTGTAAATGCACCCACGACACAAGATAAAAATCCTATTGTGGAGCGATAAAAAAATAAGAAAATACAATTTAGTGTTTACTTGACCACATTTCCCGCTTTTTGTATGTATTACAAACATTTTTCGTTCCATTTATATTAGAATACAAAAACTTGTACCACAGGTTAACATTATATTTGGAGGGCTGTGGTCTCCTTCTGTGAGCCCCGAGAAGGGCTCCCCTAACGCACCCAGGGGTGCAAAGGCTATGGGTCCTCAGAGGCGACACTCGATCCTGAGGGCCCCCTACAACGCCAGAGGATGGCCATCGCTGAGGTTTTTAGTGGGTAGGCCTCCCTCTTCTGGGAGGAGAGCCCCACATAACCTAAGTAACTTGTGAGTTATATAGAACTTACTTTGAGTTTTTGCATTGAACTTACTTGGTGCCATTTATGAAATTCGATTTAAGCGCATAATTTATACAATGGATTCATTAAAAATCGATAAATTTGACTTTGAAAACCGATTATTAAAAATCGATTATATGATAGTAATAATTGATTAAAAG
Organism: Scirpophaga incertulas; assembly: GCA_036419045.1. Classification (NCBI taxonomy): domain Eukaryota; kingdom Metazoa; phylum Arthropoda; class Insecta; order Lepidoptera; family Crambidae; genus Scirpophaga; species Scirpophaga incertulas. The sequence continues at coordinate 5,908,027 of CM071646.1, read as the reverse complement.
AAAAGAAATCGATTATTTTTTAACATCCCTACTGTGAATTGAAAAGTCCAATAATAACCTTTAGTGTAGACCGGTAATTAGCAAAGTGATCAAGGTAAGCCCTCAAGGGTCCACAGGAAACTGTAGGGAAGTCTACATTGGGTGTGACAAAAGGGGGTCACAATCGTAAGCGGGATTGCATGAAAATTAATATGGTTTCAGAAGTGAATAACTAAAATGTTGGCTTGACTTCTCCGTAATAATAGACAATAATATTTTGAGAAGCCAAAATCAGAACAACGCGTCGAGATTTGTCGACTGTTTTTAAAGGACATTGTTTCGGCTCCATACATGTTCTGCCTAAGAACCGTTCGAATCGAAAGTGACTTATATAAACTCTTAAAATTATATGGAATCCTATGAAATAAGTTTTCACGAACGGACACTTCAGGAAACTAAAATAATTACGAAAAAAGCAAATATTTTGAGGTTATAAATAAAAAATAACCAACCTTGCGTGAAATATCAGAGTAGTAATATCAAAGTAATATTAACAATACTATGTACAGCTATATATGTTCTCTTCTAGAACTAGGAAAGGACTACTCTACTAGATACTAGGAAAAGAGATAGTACCTAGTCAAGTTTAAGATATTTCTCTCACATAACACATCCGAGTCTACCAAGTACCTACGCAATGTAATCGGAGTCCGTAATCAAGCCAAAGTTGTTAGAATAAAACCATGCCACGCCATGCCATGATTTTAAACGATAGTCGCAAAGCAATCAAAAATTTAATGAAACGGACACAGATAAGGTATGAAGTACACCAGTGTTGCCAATTACGAAAACTATAATACTTGAATGCCAAGCTAGAAATTTGCGATTTCGCTTAAAAAATATATAATACTATTTTTTTTCTAGCTAGTCAATTTAGGTATTTAAATGAATAAAGTGTTATCAACTAATTTTAATAACAGATTTCAAAAAGGAGGAGGTTTTCAATTCGATCCGTATTTACCGAAATCGCGAAAACTTCTGAAACTGGCAGCACTGGCTGACGGAAAACATTTTATACGGCATCAATAATTGTGACCCAACTTTTTATTTGGAATTTATTTATTTGAAGTGTCCGTGGAATACTAAAATATGTTTCAAATAATATAAAAATAAATAAAAATTATAGTATAATTTATATTCACATCGGTTCTTAGGCCAAAATTGAACAATGTCCAACTTCACTTTTTTTTCAAGATTTAGAATGAATGTTCATGGGAACGCATCGAGACTTGTCTATTCTTCAATTAACACATCAAATTCAAAAGAATTTATTAATCTTAATTTATAATGATGACCTTGACCTATATAAAATTTTCATTACAACAACTCATATCCAAAAACCATTTCGCAGCCTTCAATGTTAAAGCTAATAAAACAGCCTCGAAGAAAACGTTCAGCGACTTTATGAAACAATGAACTGAAGCGATTCTAATCACATTTCCTATTAAACGGCGACAGCTTTGCCAATCAAAATGTGAAGTCATTTAGCGCGACACTTATCGAGTTTATTTATGACAGACTTTTGAATGAAATACCTACAATTTCATTTGCGATCGCTTTGTTTATGTCTACCAATCATATTACTCCGTTTTCTTTTATAAACGTTAAGTTACCATGAAAAACAAACAATATATTTTTTTAAATATGAAATGAAATTAAAAGATTTATTTTGCAAATAACAATTGTTTACCGTTATAAGGAGGTAGTTACATAAAAGATAATACATATGAGTAGACGGTGCATTACAAAATTTGTTTAAATACGAACAACAGCAGAAATTACAACTACCCTCCACACTAGTAACAACTGTGTTGCGCCAGCGTAGTACTACCTTCCCGTCTCCAGTTAAACTTGGCATTCCACATTATTATCATAGTATGGTATGATAGATCAACAATATCTGGCAATAGATCACATACCAGTTCATCAGCCGGCGGATCGCTCCAGAAGCACGCAGGAGCCTTCGCCTTTGAATACTCCAGCGCGCATGGCCCCACCAGCAACGAGCTCAGGATGCTGCCGTAGTCTGGGTCCGCCACCAGTGCATCGCGCTCGTAGTACCTCGTCGCGTGGTTCACCAGGTGTTCAATGATCTTCGCTAGCTGTTTCTCGAACAGAGCTATTCGGATCCATAAGTATCTGAAAAGAGGAAATGAAAGTCAATTCTTATCCCTTCAAATGGCATCATTGATTTTTTTTTATTGACAAACAAGCTGACTGGTCAATTATGTGGTAAGTAAACAGGTAAATGTTGCACTAGCGCGTCGAAACTGTGCCGTACTTAGGATAGGGCAGCAAACGAGCAAACGGATCACCCGCAATACCAGAAGAGTCACAGGAGACGTATTTTTGAATCATTAAACATGAATTTGGAATGTTATAGATTTTTGAATCACTCGAATTCAGTGTCATTAAAAACAAATTCTTAATTAAATTCCGTTTCACGCAGAAAAATTCAAAAATACAGCAACAAAATCAAAAAACCGGCGTCACTTCAGCGTTGGATATTCCACTAGTAGAAATCAGAAACGAGTGGGTAGAACCACTCGTTGCACAACGCACGAAATGAAAGTTCAGAAGTAGTGAATTCGGTAATTCGTATACGAATCTCACGATTTCGAATGCGAATTGGTTTTCTATTGTTTCAATAATTCATGCGGGGTCAGTTTTTAAACGTCTCGATTCTCGAAGCATATATGATTCCTGTGACATTGGCAGCAAATCTGTAACTCACAAAAAGCATAGTAAATGTTGCCAAGATGTGACATAAGATGTAACGTCAGAGTGCCCAGTAATTTTACCGGCTATCTTACCTTTAACTCTGGAATACAGTAATGCGAACATGACTATTTTGTGAATTCAGTGTAAATTCATAATACTTAATATAAATCTATTACGGGAATTAACACGATAATGTTACGTACCGAATTTTATTGCTTGACGTTTCGACCAGGAGACCTATTTTTGAATTACGAATGCGACTTCGAAATCACCGATGTGACTAATAATCACCGATTTTCAATAATTGTTATTTTTTAATATCACTGATGTGACTACCTTAGTCACGGTTGTGATTTCATTACGAGTGCCCTCACCCGCTCGTAATCAAGTCATACTTGTGGAAATTTTATCTGTGTTTTGTTTGATTTTTCAGTCTATATATACAATATACATATATGAATGTAGCACATATTATATATATATAGAATTTATATATATATATATATATATATATATATATATAAACCACCGGCAGCGACTACATTTATTATATACCTATATATATGAATGTAGCATATATATTGTATATATATATAATATTATGTATATGTATATAATAACCGCAATGGTTAAGCCGGCAATAACCGGCAGCGGCTACATTCTGCGTGGAACCGAACTCTTACATTTATGTGTGTACTTTATGTTGCAGCTCTGCGATCGACTTTCAAAAATTGGATGTTTAGGAATTCGTGACCTCAAAGTCAGCGGTGATTTCGAAATCGCATTCGTAATTCAAAAATAGGTCTCCTGCAACGGAAGAAGGAGCAAAAACAATTTCGTCACTGCCTATATTATTACAGAATTCAAACTCAGTTCGGAATAATTCTGAAATATAATTTGTGATTTTAAGCGAATACCTAAAACTTGATTTACTATTTGAAGTTATCTTAAAAGATAATTCTCAAATATTTTCCGAATATGTTGACCGAGACCATTTTAATGATAAAGCCATTTATAATTTGATATCGCAGTCTGGAATCCACACTGCCTTTGCGTTCCATTTCACAAAGTTTTCCTTTTGTCTTTGTAAGCGGTTTCAGGTTGATAAAAAGAATTACATTTTTCATTGTGAGAAGGGACAATTTAATGAGACGTACGGATCGTGGCCATTTCGCTGTTTTGTTAACTCATTATTCATAACTGTCTTGTTTTTAATTTATTTATTTATTTATTTATTTATTTATTGATAAGGATAACCAACAGCATATACATAAAAACAACAATAAAAACAATACATTAAAGGCCTTAATCTTACATATATGCCAATTATAGGTTAACACGGCATTCACAGTAATAAAAATTTACGTTTTACGTTTTATTATTAAACATAGGTACCTAAATGAGAGAAAAAAAAAAATAAGAGAAAAAAAAAACAAAATAAATTAAATAAATGAACCGCTAAAAAAATGATTGGGCAATATTCAATTTAAATTTAATCAGGGAATCGGAAAATATATCTATATCAGGAGCTATTGCATTTAACTGGTTGTATAAAGCAGTGATGCGAGGCAAAGGTGAATGCGCGATGACGTTTGTGCGGGACGAGGGAACCGAAAAAGTCTTTGTGATAGGCTTCCTGGGGGCATTGTATGGAACAGCTAGTGAGATTTGACTGATAATATTTTCAGATATTAAAGATGCGTTAATACATTTATGGAGAAACGTCAAATCAAGCATTTTTCGTCGGTTATGTAAAGAGATCATATTAAAATGATCGAGTCGCTGCTGGTAAGGCGCCCTATGAGAAATACCAGGAGAAATATAAGCTAAATGTCTGGTGAAGCTTCTTTGAATAGATTCAATACGCTGAGAGTGGTTAGCGTACGACGGATTCCAAACTACCGAGGAATATTCTAGTTGACTCCGAACTAACGAGTGAAACAAAGCAAGCTTTGTATGGGCTTCAAAAGACTTTGAATTCCTCTTTATAAACCCCTGCATTTGCGATGCCTTTTTAACGACCGCATTTATATGTGAAGTGAACTTTAACTTCCTATCAAGTATCACGCCAAGGTCTCTAATTTCGTCAACCTCACGCAGTCTCTCGCCACTTATGAGATATGAAGATTGAACAGTGTTCAATCGTCTTGTATAACGTATAAAGGAACATTTTTTAGCGTTTAGGGTCATACTATTGGATTTACACCATTTCTCTATAGCATCTAGATCTTGTTGGATACAATCCACATCATGGCCAGAATCAACAGTTCTATATATTTTAAGATCATCTGCGAATAGTGCATAGTCACAGTGTTTGATACAAGAAGTTATGTCATTAATGTACACTAAAAACAACAATGGCCCAAGATGGGAACCCTGTGGTACGCCTGATTGAGCGATATATGTATTAGATTCAAAACCCTTGACTACAACCGACTGCAACCTATCAACTAGATAGGATTTGAACCAAGCAAGAAGAGAACCGTGCACTCCATAAGCTTCTAACTTATGTATTAACCGTAAATGATTTACCCGATCAAAAGCACTACTAAAATCGGTGTAGACCGTATCAATCTGACGACCTCTGTCTATTTCAGATGCCAGTTTAGAGACAAAATTGGCCAAATTTGTTTGAACTGATAAACCCTTCCTAAATCCGTGCTGTTCACGAGTAATAAAGCATTCAAAGTGAAGGCTAACAATAGGGTACAGTAAAGCTTCGAAGACCTTGGATGGACACGACAAAATAGCGATAGGCCTATAATTTTTAATATCTGCCTTGTCCCCCTTTTTAAACACTGGTACGATTCTGCACCTTCTCCAAAACACGGGAAAACAACCATCTGCTAAAGAAGTATTGTAAATCAACATTAGTGGCCGAGCCAGCACAGATGATGCGCGCTTGAAGAATACGGAAGGAATCTGATCTGGGCCCGCACCTTTTCCGGGATCCAAATTCTTGAGTTTGTCTAAGACCTCTTTTTCTGTGAAACTAATATTCCCACCTAATACGTGATGATGAGCTAGTGAAGTGAACTCAGGGTCGATATATTCAGCCGAATACACTGACGAAAATTGAGATGCGAAGAGATTGGCAATATCTAGTCCGTTTTCAGCTGAGATACCATCAAGGTGCATAGTAGCCGGAAGGGAGACATTGTTATCGCGTTTTCGATTTATGTATTGGAAAAAACTTTTACTGTTGGTTCTAACTGCCTGCTCTATTTTGTGTTTATATTCGCGGTAACATGTGTTAGATAAAGAATTAAACCTAATACGTAAAATTTCGTACTCAATCTGATCTCGGGGATTTCTGTATCTTTTGAACTTGCGCCTTAGTTTTTCTTTTTCCCTGAGCATTTTGATCAGAGCTGGTTTAAACCAGACGGGATAATCAGATTTTGTAACTTTATGTCTGGGCACGAAATTTCCTATTACTTCTTTGAGAATTCCGTAAAATGCATTAACCATTTCCTCACAACCACTGCATTCAGAAAACTTAAAATCCCAATCAACATTTTTCAATTCCCCTACGATTTCGTCATAATCTGCTTTAAAATAATTGTATTTTTTTATTTCATGTTTGGCGTTAAGCGAAGGACTAGTTACAAAATTAACAGATAACAGGATATTCGGATGATGAGGGTCCAGTTTGGTTAACAAGTCTGGAGGAGATGTCACTGTGCAATTGGGAATGTTACTTAATACTAGATCCAAGATCTTACCATTTCCATTGAGTATGTGATTGTATTGAAAAAGGTTATTTGAAAATAAAAAATCTACCAGTGCACACTCCATATTCGTATTATAAGTGGAAGGAACCATGTAGTTGTTGTTATCAGCGCTTTGATTCCACAGAATATTACCTTGATTAAAATCACCTAATATGATAACGTTATCGACCATTTCTAAAATGTTGTTTGTGTTATTTAAAAATTCATTTAACGTGACAAAACTAGGCGGAGAAGGCAAATAAACCCCACAAATTGCTATTTTCTTAGATTTAACGCTTATTGTTACCCATAGATCCTCACAAACACTTTCCAATTGTGATACCCTCTGAGACTGATACTTTCGAGACACTGCTATTAAAACACCACCTCCATCTAGCTTTGTCCTGCCATTATTTTTAAGCTGGTTCATTACACGATCTCTACGATAGACTATATACCGATCATCGATAAGCTCACTATTATAAATATTTGAATTCAACCAGGTCTCAGTCATAACTAGGACATCATATGAGCATTGCAAAATATTCAAAGATAAAGATTCTGTTTTGGTTTTTAAGCCACGGACATTTTGATAATATATTTCAAGCATGTTATATATATATAAAAAAAAACTGAATGGGTTACAAAAGTTCACGAAAATTAGACTTGTCCAATAAAGCTATGTAATAAGATTAACGCTGTCCAAGTTACGAATGAGTATGGCTGGGCTGGATTCGTTTTTCCTCACAAAAACCCTACCATTTCGCACCCATACAAATTTGTATTTCATATCTTTCGCTTTCTTCCTAGCTGCCGCATGTATGTGTACTTGTTCGTGGGGGTTAAGTGCTCAGAAACATAAACAGGCGTGTTTTCACCGGCCAAGCCCAGATGATGCGAGGCCAACTTCTTCTCAGGATTTTTCTTGTTGAAATTGTGGACAGCTGCCAGTAGAACGTCTCGCTGACGAGAATTGCGCAGCTTAGCAATAACAATACGTGGGTGCTTACTATCTTTATCTAATTTAGAGACTCTTACAACCTGCATAATGTCCTCTTCAATAATGGCAGCGCCGACGGTTTTGGCTAGATGATTGATGCAGTTGGTTAAATTTTCCGTACGATGTTCTGGTATGCCGTGAATTTCAACGTTATTCTCACGTTGGTGCTGCTCCGCTAAGTTTAGCCGCAAGGAAAGATCAGTCACAGTAGATTTCAGCTTCGCATTTTCATCTTGCAAATTCATTAAAATGTTGAAGTCTTCCTCCTGCCGCTTTTTATAAGTTTCATACTGTTCACTCAAAAAAGATAGAGAGCTGCTGAAGTCAGCAATTTGTTTGGTTATAAGGTCGAACTTAACGGAGACGGCATTGGCTACTGCATTTGCGATGATACCCGTAACATCTTTTTTAAAAGAATCCAGCATGTGTCTCAAAGTGCCGTTTGTAACAGGTGAGTCATTGTCGGACTTTACAACCTGTTTAGTTTTGACTCGGTGCGTAATATTACTCGCATCATCATCCGCCGGAGGCTGACTACGGGGATTATCACGGATAGGGGTATTATCACCCGTGCGTTGTCGAGGTTGACCCAGGGAACACTCCGGACATATCCAAGACTGTTTAAGCTCAGGCGTGACCGTCTTCTTCTTCTCGGTAGGATACAAGCATTGTAGATGATAGTTTTTATTGCATTTGGTGCAAACCAACGCAGCAGCCTCCTTAGTTGAACTGCAGCAAGCAAATTTCATTGAGTAGCTGTCAAATCACACAGCCTTACTCCAAAATACACACAAGTCTACAATTACCCAATAATGGGGAAAATATTTTGAAGTGGCAACACAGACTTGTCTATGGCGAGTCGTCAAATTCAAATTGACAAGTTAGAAAGCTGTCAAAATCGAAGTTGAAGTTTCAGATTGATGATAAAGTGGCGGTGGGACTAAAAGTTGTATCTCGGCGGTGGGTGGGACTAAAAATTGTATTCAATAATCACCGAGATGTTTTGTTGTTGAAATGCATTAAAAGTTAAATCTTACTTGGAGATAACAATTGTAGTTCTTATTTGGGTAGCACTGCACACTTCGAACCAACTTTTATCTGGAGAACTTATGAAAATTAAGGTAAATAAAGAAAAATTCGGAGAGCTAGTAGTACGTACGCAAACTTTTTTTTTTATTTTTATACTGAATGTTATTCTTTAATTTATTTCTTTAAATTGAATTGCTTAAGATTGCTCTGTTTACCGCTACCATGTTTTAACAAGTTCCCTATCTTCGATTAACAAAACATGGTAAAGGTCATCAACAATACATAAGTATTCTAGTATTTTACAGCAATTGTACGCATATAAGTGAACATTGTGGACACTGGAAATTCTGATAGGCTATGTGGTATCTGATCTGGTCCCATTAAAGCATGGCCCAGGTCTCGACGAAATTGAAGGCTTTCTCATAGTTCCAATTGCGAAGCATAATGGCAGATTAAATTTTTCGATCTTCTGTATATACTGTATGTAGTCTATGGTACTGTATTCATGAAGACTGAGAGTCGGGAGCATGGAGAGCAGTGTCACCACTCACTTGTGCCATGCTTTAGGCGTTATCGAGTAGGATGGAGTTAAAAAGTCTCAAAAAAGCCTTTCAGACTGATATTCACCTGCCACAAAAAATCTCGATTGTAACTCTATTGTCATCCAAACTATGATATTTTGTACTAGCTTTTTAGCTTCGTCCGCGTTTTTCAATTACTAAAGGACTCAAACTAACCCTAAACCAAATTGTATCATTTAGTTTATTACGTATATACATTTTTTTTGTATATATTACTATACATTGTAATAAACGGTGTGATGCTATGCCTTCGAGGTATTAGACGGCAGACACGCATCTACCTGTACACTCTGCGTAATTTTAACGATTATTTTATTTTTATATTTTTTATAGATTACTATGTTATAGTACACACAAAAATTACATATACTTAGATAAACAAATAACTTTTGACAGGGATAATAACTTCAGAAATAGAGAGACGTATACAACTGACCTGGAACAAGTACTGGAGCTTGAAGGAAGTTTTTAAAAGCAATATGCCTGGCAAAATTAAAACTAAAGTCATGTCAAACTGCCTATTACCATGCCTATCAAACGTGGAAATACACAGAAAAGATAAGAAGAAAAATCATCGCCTGCCAAAGTGGTAGCACAAAAAAATAAGACACAAAGATAAGAAATCTATCTAAAGCTACTATATATAAGCTACTATATAAACTATATGTGGCAAGATTGCAAGATGAGCGATAGACCAAGCGGGTGACACGGTGGGAAGGCCCAATTGGGAAACGAAACAGAGGAAGACCGTTTACGAGATGGACTGATGACATTATAAAAACAGCTGGCCCGGGATGGATGGAAACTGCACAAAATAGAGAACAGTGGGTGTCTTTGGAGGAGGCCTTCACCCACAGAGGGGTTCTTGCGTAATTAAAAAAAAAATAATAGTTTTTTTTCTGTTTATACTTTTGTACATATTATTTTGAAAGAAATAAAAGGCTCTTTATTTTTATTTTATTTTATTATGTAATAGTTTACTATCATAATAAATACAGAACTTATGAACAACTAAGGCCAACTAACTAAAATCAATATAGGGGCACAAAATACAGGAATAACAGCAAAGAATTTGATGTAGCTACTCAATTCTGCGCCGACAGCAGATACAATTTAACGAATCACATTGTTATATTTTGTTACGACGTAATATAAACTTGCCATAAATTTCGAAGCTATAAAGAAATACCCATTTTATGACAATAAAAAACGTTACTATCATAAAGTTGAACGACCCACACCAGAGGTACGAACCGATAAATTGAAGCGTAAGAATAATAATTGTCTATTTTATTTAAAATAGCCAGCCGCTGGAGGCTAAAATTACAGGACAGAACATCAATAAAACTTATAATAAGTTTGCGAATACTTTTTCGTGAATTAACAAGACAAAGGAATATCTTTTAGTTTTCTTTTGAACTTATAATTTGGAATCGCTAGATTTCAAGTTTGATTTCAAACAAATGAAAGTCATAAGTAAATGTACCTATTTCTTAATTAATCTAATAATTACAATGTTACTAAAGATTTATTATGACAATTGTTTTCTTTGCCATTCTCAGTAATAATATATGCAATACAGGTTTTAACAAACTTAGATAACATACAAATAAGTAATTTTGGCAAAATCACCAGTAGCTTTTATTTTTATATTTCCAGATTAAGAATTTATTTTTATACTTATATATCGACAATCATGAAGATCTGTAAAGCCTACCACGATCGCTTAAAACATGAATAATGCTCAATATTATTTCAATATCGTAGGTAAATGTACCTAGTTCTCAAAGATCCTAATACAAGCTATATTATTTACGAAGTTACTAAAGATTTATTAATATATGCAATACAGCTGAGACGCAACACACACAATAAGTTATAATTTCATTAACCATTCTGCTTGCTAAAAGTTCAGTAACTTTAGATTGCCAATAGCATAGGAGCAATCGGATTGCTATTTGCAATCCAAAGTTAGTTAAACTTTTGCGAAGATACATATTTCATGTAGATTTATTAATCCAGAAATACACCAAATCGGATTGTTACAATATCCAGCTGTACATATGAAGGGCCGTACTGAATACCCCAACAATAGCACTTGAACAAGCAATTCGTTCATTTTCACCCCGCATGGCTGAACACATGAGTTGAATTTGAATGTCATACCAATGCTCAAGTTTACTACCTACGAAGCGGCAGGGCTGACACCTTTTAATTTTCATTCAAAACAAGTATTTAGTACGAAATATTATCTAATAATAATAAAAATAGGTGCGTAAGTAAGTGACGACCCCATCGCCCGCTGGTGGGGCATTTAATGCCCTTGACTGCCATAAATGCCCCATCAGTGCAGTCAGTCTCCCTCAGGGCAGCTTGTGGCGAGCTGTCGGTGAGTTGCATCACCGAGGGTATCGATGTGCTTCAGGGCGGCGTATGCCACCTCTGTCGCACCAATATTGATCTGCTTTTTTGGGAGGGCCATTTAGTGAGTGGCGAGTCACCACCTTCCATATTTAAAATCAATTAGGAGGCTTTGAGAAGTCAGGTGACCGGAGTCTCTTCCATAGTCCGGTTCTCATTACCACCGAAATCGAAAAGCAATAGTCCACAGGCTTTTTGACCACTAATAACAATAGTTTTTTGCATCTGAGTGTGGTCTTTAGCTGCATTTTTCATGATGCAGATAGAGATTGGACCCAGTTGGCCCACTCCACGCACACTTTCATTAAATTTCGCTTAAATGGCCTCTACGCGTTGGATCTGTATCCCCGCGTACGCCTTATAAAGGACCCTGTTTTATAAAACCACGTGACATAAGCGATAATAATAAAAATATGAATAATTTATATTTTAAGTGATAGTCTTTTTTTTATATATATTATACTGAATGTTAATTGTCTGTATATATTGTGTCATGTTGATTGTGATATGTAGTAAGTATCTATTAAAATAAAATAAAAATCGTCAAACGCAGCGATAAAAAATTATAACCCCTTTGCGAGGTAAATATTATATATGTTTAAATAGTGATTAGACCCGTAGTTTAATAAAACTATTTACTCAAATTGCGTAAGTTTTAACAGTGTTATAAGATTATAGTAAGCTGTCATTAATGTCAGTTTTACTTTGCAGCAGCAGGTAGCTTAATATGAGGTTAAATTATTTTAAATAGATCCCCCGTTATATTTTTTTGTTTTGCCTTTTTTACTTTATCGAGATTACGCTTCTGATATTGTTGACAATAAACTATAAAAAAAATTTACGTCAACAATATTACAATAAATTTAAATCTATTCTAAAAAATATTTCTCCTCTTGGACCTCTATTTTATATTCGCCCCTGTACCGTGGATTGCACAAAAAACATCTCGTTCGATAATTCTTACCAAACGGTCGCTAATGAGTAAAACCGAGCTACGATAAAAATGCCATAACGAGGGATTGTCAGAGTGAAAAATTTACGAGTTTTCCAAGTCTATTCCTCAAATTGCTGTCATTGAATACAGTGTTTATATATTTCCACAGAAAATATATAATACACATATTTTTCATTATTCTAAAATTATCCATTTTTACGCTACGGTTTACAAAAACAATGTGTTACGAATAAATGTATGTAAAACATACATTTATTCGTAATCATTAAATAGGATTATGAAATGATTGTTTCGTAACAAATCAACATAATAAACAACTCCTCTTAGATTAAAAGTGGTATCTGTATTTTATTATAATATTTTTTTTTAAATAGTTGTTAGATAATCTCTCATTGTTTTGAACGTTACGCACTACCGTCTCGCAGCTACTCGTAGTGCTACGAAATACAGGTCTACGAATGCGTTACGCGACAGTCAACATTATGAATCACTAGCTTCCGCCCGCGGCTTCGCCCGCGTGAAATTAGTTTTTATCAATCCTTGTCCCTTATGTCTAGGGTACCAAGATTCATGGTCTTATCTTCAATTCAACCCCTATTTCACCCCCACATTGGTAACAATTTAAAAATGCTAGAACAAACGATTTTTTGTTTCTTATGACGTGATATTTGACGAACTTGCATACTAACTTTCAACCCTTATTTCACCGCCTAGCTGGTCGAAATTTCAAAAATGCTAGAACAAATGTTTAATGATTTCTTATCAAGTGCTTAAATATAAAGTTTCATGGTTTTATCTTTTAAAATTAAGAAATCCCACACAAACTTTCAACCTCTATTTTGACCCCTTCATCCCTTTTTTTCGAAATAAAAAGTAGCCTATGTTCTGTCTCGGGGTCTAAAGATTATCTGTACCAAATTTCATCAAAATCGGTTGCAAGGTTAAGCGGGAAAGCGTAACAGACAGACAGACAGACGGACAGAGTTACTTTCGCATTTATAATATTAGTTGGGATTATTACAATGCGCTACGAAAACGAGTTTTGAATGATAAATTTATAATAAATATGCAGATTTTGAGACAATCTCATGAAAAAATTGCCAAGTCCAATATAATAACAGACATTTCTTGAGTAAAATTCAATAAACAAATCGCGTATTTTTTCAATTGCAAAATAACAATCACAATATAGCCGCTCGTCTTTTTTCGTCACGATGTTGAAGTTGACAAAATTAAATAAACATTTACTACTATAGGAAACTCAAGGAGTCTGCTTTTTTTGTAATGTATAAGATAAACTTATAATAAGATTGCTCAATATATTTCTATTATTACACGATATTATAGTTTATTTATTGTATTTATATTATGTTGTTGTCATTAAATATGTACTACACATAGACTATAATATATTACTACTACGGCTAAAATAACAACATTGATAAGCAAATGTGTAAATTTGGGCCGAGGCAAAGTTATAAATTAAAGTTGTAAATTTGGGCCGAGGCAAAGTTATAAATTAAAGTTGTAAATTTGGGCCGAGGCGAACTTCTTTTGACATGATTATGGGTAAAAAACATTACATTTTTGAATTACACAACAGAGTTAAGTTTACATAATGATTTATTTGTCCGTAGTCTCACTACTGAATGTAAAAATATACAGTTGTTTTTTTCAAATAATAATATGAAAAAAGCCAAGTGATAGCCCTAATAAATTCCAGTGTATGCAGATACTCAAAAGCTTCTATATCTAATACCCGTCTGCCAATAAACAAGTAAATAACAGGGCTCTGTGTATTCTGGCGACCTTTCTAATTCAAAACACGTTAGATAAGGTATTCGGCTGGAAAATGGAATGATTCACTACAAAGTTGTTTTAAGCTTAACAGAATTAATAAAGTGAAGATTTGGGAGATAATGTGATTCTGAATAACACAAATTGGAAACAATTTAATTCACAGTTAAACTAAACCCGAAAGTTACTAAACCCGAAAACTATTATTATTGGCAATGTTTATATATTATTTATTGAATAATTGAGTTAATTCATCGGAAACTGAATAAGGCAAGTTATTCTTAACAATTTTATATCCTAATTGCATTATCCTATCTGCTTTGAGAATTGTATTTCTCTTATGTTATAAATAATAATATCCAAAGCGACGTTACATGTACGAGTACCATTATCAAGATATTTCATGTATAAAGTTTACCTTTGGAACAGGTCAACTGCACAATTTTTTTATACTGATCGTGTAGGCGAATAAATTATGAATTGATCATCTATCTCCAAAAATAGTTAGGGCTTTTATGGTTCCGACCTCGACTCGGCCCAGCACACGCTGGCGGAGTGCCCCACGTGGGCCTCCGAGCGTCGAGTCTTGGTCGCAGAGATCGGGCGAGATCTGTCTCCGCCGGCATTGATTGCGGCAATGCTGGCGGATGAGGGAGGTTGGAGGGCTGTAGCCTCCTTCTGTGAAGCAGTGATGCTCCAGAAGGAGGCCGCCGAGCGGGGTCGGGAAATGGCCGATCCCGCTCGAAGGAGGCGGCGCCGGGCTCGGTAGCACAGCTGCGGCGCTGCCGCGGGTCGCCGGCGGGCGCGAGGAAAACGCGCCCGCGGGTACGGCGACCCGGGAGGGACCACGCCCCTTCCGTGGCCGGGGGGCGTCGTCGGTGGAGATCGGGGGAGGTATTGTAGCCTCCCCCGAGGAGGGCTCCCCTGTATCGGCGGGGGAGCGGAGGCTTGGGGGTTCCCGGAAGTAGCTTGGTGTTCCCGGGGGCTCCCTACATGCCTGAGGAAGGCCATCCCTGAGGTTTTTATTGGGTAGGCCTCCCCCTTCTGGAGAGGAGAGCCCCACATAACCGCCGGCTCGCCACAGCCGGGGTATGCTAGAATCGTGAAAGCGCAACCCGCCACGCGCCCCGATAGCCCCGGGGTTTTAGTGGGTAGACCGGTCTTCTCGTGAGGCTGCGTGCGCGTCCGGCTAAGCGCGCACGCCGTGGTGAAGTCTCTCTGTCTGGGGGACTGTCCAGGGGTTCTCGGACAGTCCCTCCTTTTGGCGGTGGCTTGACCAACTCTTGGTCGAGCCGGCCCCGGGACATATGGCGGTCAAATCGTGAGAGCGCACCCCGCCATGTGCCCCGTATGGGCCCAAAGAACTCGGGGGGTTTTAGTGGGTAGGCCGGTCCTCTTGATCGGAGAGCCCCACACACGGCCGCGTCTTGCCAGCGCGGTGTCATGGTGCACAAGGTCGCATTTCCACCCCTCAAAAAAAAAAGACCGGTCTTGTCAGACCGGAGAGCCCCACACACGGCCGCGCCTTGCCAGCGTAGTGTCACGGTGCATAAAGAGCATTTCCTCTCGAAAAAAAGGGATTTTATGGTTGACGGATTAACAACAAAACATCTTTATATTACAATCACAAAAGTCCCAACCGTTTTCAATCCATTTAACTGTGACACCTATGAAAACCTAACAAAATAAATTGTATAAACATGTGAGTACTTGTGTTATTTGATTATTCGCCGTGAATAATGATGAAAACTCGGAATGTAAATGGAGTTAATGGACCGAATAAGTTTTAGATAACGTACAAATAAATACCATTGTCGAAATTTTGGCAAAATCACCAACAGGTTTTTGACATGTATCCGGATTAAGAATTTATTTGTCATAGTTGTATATTGACAATCATGAAGATCTGTAAAGCTGACCAGGATCGCTTGAAACATGAATAAAACTATAGTGCAAGCGAGATTGCGCTATACGCTCCCTGTGTGTCTGTTTCAAAATTGTCTTAACCTTACTCTAAGCGGTCATGGTATGGCCTCTGTTATGGAAATATACTCTTAAGAAATATACTTTTCTGTAGATTCGCAACAAATTTTCGACTCCACCAAAACCACAGTGTATGTTGTTAAACTATAGTCAGGATATCCTGTGATTTTATTATCATATCTGTGAGATATGGTAAAAAAAATCATGAACATAGCAAATCGAACACTACTGTAATTTTCCATAATTATAGAAGATGGAGGAACCCGAGCAGGTTGCACTGGTGGTTTCCCTCTGCTAATTAATTTGTAATCGTATATTATTTATTAGTTGTAACATAAAATATTATTTTTATAGGGCCGTCTTGGCACGTTTGCTATATTTATACCTTGAATAAAAATTACGTATTTGTTAACAACACAACTAAAAAAATACAATATATTCATAGACTGAATTCTGGCACTGTAGAGGATTTTTTTTCACTTCTGTAAAATGACCGAGTACCTTGATTACATCGTAGTCACCAGTAGACAAGAATATAAATATCAATCAATGATCACGATAGTTCTTCGTAGAAAATTTCAGTTTTAGTCCCAAGGCAATTTCAAAAACGTCGATAATATTTATATCAACTTATCAATGAAAATGTATATTGTTAAATAAAAAAAAAATGTGGACGATTTCTTGTAAAACTACGTAAGCCGCTTAACCTTTCGTGCGTAATCATTTTATATTTTTCCTTCAAACGATAATCCCTTCCGAAATTCCTTATTGTAGTCGACGCGAATTCTGTTTCCACAAGGGAAAGCAATTTAGCCGACAGTAAGTTGCGACCCAAAAGCTAATAAAATATTTAGAAACACATTTTCCTTTAGAGTAGGTATGGCGATAGTGCCGATAGAAAATCACTTTGACCATTTGTGAAATCAACTACCTACACAAAAAGACTGTTGGTTTGAAAACTTCCAAATTCAAATATTTTTTCCCCTCTGGAGAGGAGAGGCTGAGAATCCTCAGGGGTATCACAGGACCCAATTGCTATGGTGATTATGTCGACCTCCAAACCAATCGAGAAGATAGAATGACCTACTGACTAAACTTAGCGTAAGCTTTGGCCATAAGGACCTTAGGGTCCTAATTCTAGAGCTTCTACGGTTCTAAGCTCTTGACCTTGGATGGGTGGTCAAGAAAAGGCACGGTCAGCACTGCCCTATAAAGAAGACATATGCACTTAAAAAAGGCGCAGTACACCAAAGTGGCTCCGTCCTGAATGCCTGGGGAATCCATATCATAATATAGAAACGTTATATAATTTCCAAATCGATTAAAGTCAAATGATGAATCAAATATGTAAAGTCGACCACATGTCAACTTTACCGCCGCTAGTACGAGCGACATAAAAGCTATCTCAAGGTCAAACTTGGCGCGTTGTTGTCTGTAGTAAGAATAATGAACTAAATAATAGTCAATTTGTGTATGACAACTTCACATTCCATGTTGTTGGAGAGAGCTAGAAGAGGGCGTAGAAGATAGTAAGTAAGACCAAGTGTAGATTTAAGAACCCCACAGGATGCTTCAGCACTAAGATGAGTGCTTAATTATACTTACATCTTAATTTTTATAAGATAAAATTTATAATTTATCCAATTAAGGAGATAATTTTATGTACGATGGAACTACTCGGTTGCACCCTTCCGTAGGTGTAATCATAATTTTGATTATCCTTTAAGTATGCAGTTTTTTGTTTTTTTCCGTAAACTTAAAGTATTATATTAAAATTTAATATTTTAAGTATATCCCTTAACCTTATTCAAACTTAAATCTCTGCTTGAGTTGTTAGACAGTTTAGTGCTATGTGGTCTTAACAGTATTGTCCCTTCCTATCTGTAATCACTGCTAACTGTTTGAATCTCGTTCTGTAATACGAGTCTTAGATGTGTTCAATATATAATACCGTACGATAGCTCTTAATTTTTTTTAAATTTAATTGAACATCTAAAGTCAGCTACTTTTGTCTATATTGAATAACAATTTTGCGGCTTGATTTGATTCCAACTCAGATTTATTTCGACTGTGCTATAAAGGCTGTGTGATAACGATTTTAATTCTCTAACTTATCTCTGGAATTACATTTCGCTCGCTTATATTTCAAAGAGTAAACGTAGAGGGAATATAAGTTAAATGATGTACTTGGCCTGCTTTGAAAATTGGAAACCAAGAGCGCAGTTCACGAACGTCGAATGCAAATTCGAAAAGTTTCCAAGTACCACTTGTAAATCTCATTACGAGATACGTCTAATGTCAATTTAGTAATTATGTCCGCAAAATTTTGCTTTGACAGTTTTGTAATTTTATTATGTTTCCGAAACAGATTAACAGCGTAAAATGTTTCAAAAAATGAAAAAGATGGATTGTCGTACATTACTGCTTTAACGTACGAGTACTATTTATTGTTTCCCGATATGGGAAGTCGCGCACACTTTAGCAGCGTTGTACAAGGAACCAACTTCAGAAGCTTTGAATATTGGTCGTAGTAGCTCCTTTAAGCGAATATGCCCTTGATAACCTCGACAAAGGATTTGGAGAGATCGATCAGCGTCCTTTAATCCCGCTAGCAATCTAATTTGTCGGTTCCACTCGCTTAACAAGGAGTTTCGTTACAAAGAAAGGAACATATTTCTAGGTTATTTACTCCTTTGTAGGGGCATCAAACGATATCAGACGTGCCGAATAATATAGGTAAGAGGGTTCGAGTAATGATGATTCATGTGATAATTTTTTCGATTACTTGGATTGTGTTATAGATTATGAAAATGAGATTTTAAAGATAGACTAGTGTGAGTTTACTAATGTAATAAAAGGAAATATTTTTATATTTTACAAAACTGTAACGAATAAACTCAATAAGTAGTCAATAGATTATGATGAAATTTTGTAAAAGCTATCCTATTCCTGGAAGAAAGGAAGGAAAGAATGCGCTGGACTTTAGCAGCGCAGGAACAATCAATGTGGAGATTCTTGGGGAAGATCTGTGTTCAACAGTAACCATTTATTACTTGAAATTATCCTATTATAAAAATTTTAATTGAGAAAGATATTTCCTGCGCTATACTCTATAAAACGGCTAAATCGATTCTTACGCAAATTGATATGGGGTTAGTTTTAAACCTGGGCATGAACAAAATATATTTTTTACTGCGGGAAAAATGTCTATCCTGTGGAAAATGCTTGACGTTTGTAGACTATGAGAAAGCCGTAAAAAAATTTCGACGACACCGTGACTACCTTCCATCAGGTGGGCAATCTACTTAATTGGCAACGAATAACAATAAAAAATAAACTGTTATTCGGCGGATGTCTTGACATTCCATCAATAAAGATGGAGTTAAGCTATTCGTAATTCACCGAGCCAGCCGAAACATTGTAATTAAATTACAAATATAACTATTTATTTTGTACATTAAAGTATCATTTATTACAATAGAACGTTCAATTATGATCCTGGTGATACTCGTATCAATCAAGAAATATATGTCACCGTGGAAAACAAAAACAGATCTAAAAATACAATTCTAAATGAAATAAATGAGCACTCAACATTAAAAATATAATTAAACTCCATAAATAACAATAATTGTAACAACATTATATAATCGAAATTATATTTTTACTGTTTATTGCCTATTGGTGTACCTACTAATATATACTGATAATCTGATGAAGCTACATTTATTTACTTGGCGCCCATTCGCCAAATACCGATTAACCTATATCCGATATATTACCGAAATATTATATAAGTGTCAATTTGCACTAAGCATAATGCAAATTTATTCATATAAGTATATGGACCAAATTCAAATGGAACCATACGAGAAATACTAGGTTTTAATTAAAAAACATAATCAAAATCACCTTCGGCTTTAAAATAAAAAAATACAGTCGAATTGAGAACATTCTCAATTTTTGAAGTCAGCTGAGAAGAAAAATTATGCTGACAAATTCTATGAAAGACTAACAATATTTCATTGAAATTGACGAACAAAAAGTTGACGGTTGGTAGGTAACTTTCACGAGGAGATGGATGGCGGGCATTGCGTCAACATACCCATCTCAAAGCTCAAAATGCCTGCCTTTTTGCGTGATATACGAGTATGTATAGTTAGCATAAAAGATTACCGAATAATGAAAATGACTAACAACAACTGAAACTCAAAAAAATTTGACACTAGATTAGTAATTATTTCCAATATTATAACACTTATATTGCGATTCAAAAATATTTTAAATAAAAAGTTAAATGTTAAGGAAGCTGGAGAAAATGACATTTAACATTTTTCAATGCCGCGTGGCAAGTTCATTAAATCCGAAAGATTGTAAGTATAAGTGTTTGTTACTCTTTCACGTAAAAACTATTAAATAGATTTTAATATTAAACCCTGAGATACTCATTCAAATATTTTAGCACTTATTACAACACTTACAATGTATTGCATTATTGGAATACATTGTAATGCATTGTATTATTATACATAAACAAAATACAAAAATCCCACTTTACAAGCTGTGCTTAGTGTGGGTTTTTTTTGAATAATCCGTAATTTTTTGTAATATGTTCTTTTCAGAAATAAAGTTATTATTATTCATATATTTAATTAATAATCTTAAATTTAAGTTTTTTACAATATAGATATATAAAATAAATATAAATACTATAAAAAACTTAAACCTAGTATGCCGCCGGTAGCGAGGCAAGGCCCAAACAAACCGGTGGTTAGGGCTGCAGACAGAGAAATCTCCGGACAATACGTGCCGTGTCGAGAATCACTGCTTTTTGTATCCGACCCTTGATCCATCCGTCAAGCGAGAGCCTCTTATTATTATTATTATTATTATTCCAAAAATGCAAATTTCCAATAATGCATATTGTAAATTATAGGCGTTCAAGTATTACGTTACGCAATTTTTTGCTCGGTAAAATGTTACGATGCGTTATAGGACAAGAGCGGGTCTTTCTTACAACACCGTATGTAACATTGGTTTCTTTTTTTATAACAAATTGGCAACCCTTTTCGTTTACGTTTTACGGGGAATCCCTCGATTGTATGGTCGTCATTTTTAATTTTTTCACGCAAGTTGTTTAACGTTACGGTGCGTTACAAGGGTGGGGGGGGGGGGGTTCAAACATCTTCAACAATTGCGTTACGTAATACTTGAACGCTCCCTTATGCATTATTGGAAATTATGAACATCATGACTTTCAAATGATAAATTCATATCCATAAGAGCGCCGAGGTTGCTTACTTCATGTAGTTATTCAGTAGTGTCTTTTTATAATACTAGCTGACCCGGTGAACTTCGTACCGCCTAATTATTGGAGGCATATTTAGTAAGTCACAAACACACGACACAATACTTTTTTAATTTTATTGAAATTTGTTGCTTTTAGATTTTTAGGAATATTAAAGAATTATAGTATAGGTGCACAGCAAAGAGGCGTTTACATTTCAAGTGACATTTTACCATAGACAATAGGTTGGCACCCATCAAATATGTCAACACATTAATTATTTTTATATTTTGAAATTTAAATACACGATGTTATAAGCAAAGTTGATATTATGTTGTCGATTCAAAAGTCTTGTTTTAATGCGTTCTTCAATTCGAGTGGAACTGAGAGTACAAATACCGTCAAATGTTTGACAGAAAGTAAGTGATCAACTTTTATATGGGAAAATGAAATTGTCGTCTTACTCTATCTTACTCGCAATTTTTCCTTATTTGCTCACCGTTTAGACCTACCCTGGACTACGACAAACATTTTAAAACCAAAATCAGCTCAATCGGCCCAGCCGTTCTCGAGTTTTAGCGAGACTAACGAACAGCAATTGATTTTTATATATATAGATTATTGTTCCAATAGTGTCTATTTTTAACTGTTTGCGACCTGTGTCTTAATACTCAAAATTATTAGTTTGTTATTTTCAGCTTTTAAAACTTTATTTCATGAACTACTGCAAATATTATTTCGTGCTGTTTTACAACCTAGTCATCATCGTTGTCTTAACGGTATTGGTTCCAGGCGGGAAATCGTTTTCCCGCTCCCTCTCTGCTGCTTACTACGACCTTTAACAAGCTAATCAATTGCTAGAAGGATTTAAAGTACATTTGCGGCAATGATTTGACATTAATGAATTGTGGTTTAAGTTGCTTCGTTCTTGCAAAATATAGTTCAAGGCAACAAGCTAGTACCTATTGAATGTATTCGTAATTTGTACATTTTGAGTACACACTAAATAGACATGTCTTTATTTCGGCTGCTGACTCTACCTAAAGAGAAGCTTAAAATACGTATATTTGGGTGTTTTAAGTAGGTGTCCGTGGTAAAGGGAATTTGTCAGTAAAATAAAATGGCGACTGCCACAAATACAGGGCCTATTTTTAGTAACTTTTTAAAAGCGTCATCTGTCAATGTCATTTTCGTATTGTGTGTTGTACTAACGCCGCCTTTTTGTTACCAAAGCCCCTTCATTGATCCTAAATATATTTAATCCTTTGAAAAGATAAAACATTTTATGAGCCTACATTAAAATTTTGGATATAACTATAAGCATTAAGAACACTTTAATAACTAACTAACCAATCATGAAACATCAAAAACGATATCAAATTATTTTTGACGTGACAACGTCTTAAATTAGGTTGCGGCTGGGAGTCACTTATGAAAAAGTGTAACGCTCGGTAACGTTACGATGAGTCACCGAACGAGAGAGAGGCCCGCCGAATGCCTTGCGTCTCTCTCCTCAACAAAATCACTCAAATAGGAATTAGTTAAGTTTAAGTTTACATGTACAATGTTTTAGTAAACAAAATATATTTCTATAGTTAAAATTTGTGCAATTCTTATTTTCATTCAATTCCTTGTCCTATTGTGCAATTTAATTATATTCATATCAATAAATATTCTACCGAGAAAAAGACGTTGTCACGTAAAATCTTCGCCCGTAAAACCGACTTTACAGGCAACCATTTTTTTTTTTAATATAAACCTGTTTATTATAATACTCAGATACTTGAAAAATAAAAAGAAATATTTTTTTTTTTTAATTCAATTATTTTAAATTAGTCAATTTGTGAAGTCAAAAGATAACGTTGTGAATTATTTATCATATGTATAAAGTTATGTTACAAAAATTTTTGTGAGTAATATTTGTTATAATAACTTTCATTATCTTTCAAGTTACTAATGTATATTTGGTTGAACAGAATATTGAAATGAGAAAAAGAACCTTTATAATTTAACAGAACAGAAACCTTTTCCCAATTGGGAAACGAATATTTTGTTGTTCGGGTGTATGTATGTATTAATAGTAAGCTAATTTATTAAATGTAGACGAAAGCTTTCCTTTTGTTCCAAATTAAAAGCTTAAAACCAAAAAAAAATCGAAAATCTTTAATGTTCTAAACATAAAATAGACTAGCGACCCGACAGACTTCGTCCTGTCAAAAATATTTGTAAAGTGGCAGTTTTTTGTTCCCACTTATTTATAGTATTATTTGTAGATTTTTTTGCTATAAACCTCACGGAGCCCGAAACCTTTCCAACGAATGCAAAACCGTTGAAATCGGTTCGTGCGTTCTGGATTTATAGAGTCAGGAAGGAAAACCCGACTTATTTTTATACAGTAGATATATATTATTTATTGAAGAACAACTCTTACGAGATTTTTGAACTTCAATGGGTTTTGCTTATCCCATGTCAAAGCAACCAATTATGATTCTATTGGTGTCAAAATTTAAAAAATACGTTAGAAAAAAAAATATTTATGTGTGTGGTCAAAATCAAGTGTGGATCATGTTATAAGTAAAGTTAACCAAGGTGATAAAAATGTAGCTGACACGACAGACGTAATGTTTAAACTCTGCTTCCTTCTCTTGCACTGTTACCAATTTTATTCGGGGTCGGTGCAACATTTTTTTTTTGATGAGGGGATATGCGACCGTATGCACCATGACACTGTGCTGGCAAGGCGCGGCCGTGTGTGCGGCTCTTCTGTCAAGAGGACCGGCCTACCCACTAAAACCAACCCGAGTTCTCTAGGCCCATACGGGGTACATGGCGGGGTGCGCTTTCGCGATTCGACCGCCATGTGTCCCGAGGCCGGCTCGACCAAGAGCTGGGCGAGCCACCGCCAAAGGAGGGACTGTCCGAGAACCCCTGGACAGTCCCCCAGCCAGAGAGACTTCACCACGGCGTGCGCGCTTAGCCGGACGCGCACGCAGCCTCACGGTAGGGTCATTGAATAGTGAAGCAATGTGTTCTTACGTAATATTTTGATGTTATACAATTTTTACAAAATAGCACAATTGAAACTTTGTGCAACTTGTTGTTAATATGGTCGTAAGTTTTCTTTTTACCATTTTGTCAAATCAATCAAATCAAATCATATTTATTTGCAAATACAGGTATAGAGGTGTTACAAAGCTTATTAAAACCAGCACTATTCCATATTTAGCCTCGTGGCATGCAAATTTACACAAAGAAAAATTTTGAGTCATTTAATTATTGCCTAGTTCTAGTTGTCTAATTCCCTTTCACAATTTTACGTATTATATAGGTATATATACAAACAACAAACACAGACAAAAATTAAAAATAAACATGAAAATAAAAAAATAAAATTAAATAATTAAGTATGTCAAATATCTGTCGTCAAATAGAAATATTATTTTTAATTAGAGAATTCAATTAAATTATTAGATAGCTTTCTGCCCGCGGCTTCGCCTGCGTGGATTTCGGGATTGGGTCGGGAAGTCGGTTTATGGCGCGAAGGTTTTATCGCGCTTCCCGTGGGACTATCCGATTTTCCGAGATAAAAAATACCGCAATACCTTGCTCAAGAATCACACTATCTATTAATGAAAACCGCATGAAAATCTGTGCAGTAGTTTTTGAGCGAAGCCTTTATTGCACATCCCGTGGGATCTGTCGATTTTTTCGGGATGAAAAGTAACCTATGTTACTCGGGGATAATGTAGCTTTTCAAAGGTGAAAGAATTTTTGAAATCGGTCCAGTAGTTTCGGAGCCTATTCATTACAAACAAACGAACAAACAAATCTTTCCTCTTTATAATATTAGTATAGATGTCATATCAATATTCTTATAACTAGATATACATTACAAATTCCTATCATTGAAATAATCATCAACACTATAATAGCATTGGTCAATCAACAATTTAAATAGCTCCTGTTTAAATTTATTTATATTATGATGCTTTAATGATTGAGGGAGTTTATTGAACATCCTTGGTGCTTGGTGGTTATTGAACATCCTTTGTAAATGTATTAACTTAGTAAATGGACTTTACAAGCTAAGGCATATGAAGAGAGTACATTTTAAATTGAGCATTAAAGCACAGAATACCGAAGAACGACATCACAGTTATTAACAAGCAAGAAAAAAATCGTCAGTCATCTTCTTACGTCGTATCTCTGATATGTGTCATTAAAAAGGCATTAGACTCGGATCTTTTCAACTACGTATTAGCAAAGACCGATCAATCAAATCGTAATGATCATGTGAACTAACGCGGCGATAAGCGGGTGGTTGCTCGCTCTTATATACGAACTTTCAAACGACACGCAAATGCCTTAGAATTTTAATATAATAATAATTATTTATAAACTCTTTATTGAACAAAATAAAATCAACAATAAATATATTAATAAGTACAGATAAAAATATAATAGTTCAAATGCGGACTTATCTCTTAGATGGATTCAGCCAATTATGAGTATAATTAGTAATTAGTGAGTGAGGACGTATGGAATTCCCTACCTGCGCCTTTGTCCCCCGATACTTATAATTAGAGATCGGATAATCAAAATCAAAATAATCTTTATTCAACATAGACCTTTACAGGCACTTATTGACGTCAACAAACAATACAAAAAAAAGAGCTTAAAAAAAACAAAAACCTTGTCCGTACGTACGAATAAAGAAAAAAAAAATATTGACTCGACAATAACGACTAATCGGATGCATATTTACTTAGATTTTTATTTAACAAAACAATAAAAAGCCGTTTCCATACTTTGTCTTGAACTAACTTTAGGTAAATATTTATCCGATCTCTACTTATAATATAGGGATTTTCAAGGCACTATTTGAATTTGCGTGTTCCACCTTGCAACATTATCACTTAACATTAGGTGAAATCGTTGTCAAAAGCACTCAAATTTGTAATAAAAAAAGAGTTATTATAAAATATTCACGAAATCAAAAATCGAATTCGTTGCATATAAATTAGTCTGCGTAATGTAGGTATAAGTGAATAATTTTGTATGACGATTATTCAATTCAAATTCAAATTCAAAATCATTTATTCAGTCTGGGCTGTTACAAGCACTTGTGAATGTCGAAAAGCTACGCCATCGGTTCGCAAATCTACGGCGGGAGACCTTGTACTGAGAAGAACCGGCAAGAAACTCAGCAAGGGCTGTTTTTTTTTCCCTGTATTAAATATATACAGAGTCGTCAATTTGGAAAATGACTTCAATATTGATAATTCATGAAGTCACTTTCAATTACATAATATAATTGATAAAAAATTATTTTGAAAACATGCCTATATTAGGAATGCCGTGTCATACAGTTTTAAAAGAATATATTAAACTTAAATTAAAATTATAATAAATACGAGTAGTACCCAGTATAGCAAAGAGCAGACTCATCTCCGCTGGCAGCACCCGCAGCATATTAATTATTTAATATGTTATTTACCACGCTAAACCGTGTTACTTAAAATCAAATCAAACTAACATTTATTCAACATAGGCCTTTACAGGCTATTGTGGACGTAAAATAAATTTGAAAGAACACAATAAGCTACTTATCCCTTTATTTACGAACTAGCTTTCTGCCCGCGGCTTCGCCCGCGTGGATTTCGGGATTGGGTCTATAGAGGGTTAAGGGTCATAGCTTTTGCCCACGGCTACATATGCGCGGAAGTCGGTTTATGGCGCGAAGGTTTTATCGCGCTTCCCGTGGGACTAAACAGATAAAAAATACCGCAAAACCTTGCTCAAGAATCAGTCTATCTATTGATGAATGAAATCCGCATGAAAATCTGTGCAGTAGTTTTCGTGCGAAGCCTTTATTGTGCATCCCGTGGGATCTGTCGATTTTTCCGGATAAAAAGTAGCCTATTATTAATCCGGACTTTTATCTTTACGTCTGCTAAATTTCAAAGCAATCGGTTCAGGAGTTACGGCGTGAAAGCGGAACAAACAAACTAACTCACTTTCCGATTTATAATATTAGTAAGGATTACACTGTTAGTAGCCCGCCCGTGTTAATTTAGATCCCACGGGAACAGATAAAAGGTGTCCTATGTCCTTTCTCGTTCCGCAGACTATGTGTATGCAAATATTAAATATTATTAAATAATTATTTCTTGCCCGTGGCTCCGCCCGTCGTTGCTCCGTCCGCGTTAATTTCGATCCCACGGGAACAGTAGCTACTTTCTTCCGGGATAAAATGTGATATCCTTCCCCGTACCACAGACTATGTGTATGCAAATTTTCGTGATGATCGGTGCAGTAGTTTAAGCGTGAAGAGGTAACAAACAAACAAACAAATAAACAAACAAACACACTTTCGCATTTATAATATTAGTTGGGATAAGGAAGAAATTACTTCACCGGTTCAAAAATTTTGAGAGCCTTTTTGAAAAAAACAGACAAAAAACTGAAAATTCTCTGTATATAGATATAATACAATCATACATTGTATAATACACTTGAATGTATGCCTATATATACAGTACAAAATTATAGATAAATTATGTTAGTTAACTAACTTTGTAATAGCTTTTACCCATGAGGGTCATTTTAATATGAGTTTTAAATTTATGTAAAGGTAACACAATAACACTTTGTGGAAGCTTATTAAAAATGGATATTTGCCCAAGAAGCTTTTAGTTTTATGGATCCTGCATATTGGAACGTTATTTATTATTTCATTTACTATTTTAATAGGATATGTGTAAAGAAAATCTTATATAAACTAAATTGTCATAAATATGTTGCTAAAATTATAAAATATAAATGTATTTGAATACTTGGGTTATTTCTGAATAACTGAATATTAAGGTTTTTATATTGTGCATTTTACGCAATTACAAATTTATATTTTCAATCACAAATCAATAGATAAACTTTAATCTATGAATGCAGCTATAGTATATCAATCATTCCGTTAGCGTTAACTAAAAGCCTAATCTATTATTATATTTAAACAATTTATTTTTTATAATGAATGAATAAATGATATCCTTTTAATAAAATATAAAATTTCGCGCGACTACTTCTAAAGATTTGTACACCTTTAATGGCCGAGCATAATGATATATTTACAAATAAATTATTTGAGTTGATTTGATTTGGCAGAGAATTCCAATGGAACTAAATCTGTCTTTGTACATTAAAAGTAACAGCAAAACATGAAAGAAGGTTTTGTCAATATGAATATACATATTATGAAATGAAAGAAGATAATGTCAATATGAATAAACATATTTTGATAGAGCATGTTACCAATGCTGGAATATTTTGTAAATGTTTATAAACCTTGACAACTACTAAGCTAGGGACTACTTAGCTACTAAGTTAGGGAAACTACCTAATTAGCAAAGAAAGTCAGATAATATAATTTTCAGTAATGAACACAAGAAGTACCTAGCAACGACGTGAAGTAATTAAGATTTCGCCAAAAAGCCAAGAAGAAAAAAAATCTGTTGGAAAATAAAGTTCAAATTTGTTTGCCCAAAATCCAGTATTGAAAACAAATGGCGCTGTTAGATGTAACGAGATTTTTATTTGCCTCAGATTGTTTGGCAAACAATTCCGTTTATTGTCGAACGCAAAATCTGCCGCGACTTGAATTTTGAAAGGTAGTGCACCCATCACTGCTTTTGTATAGACAGTGATGACAGAGTTTTGTGTGTACGCCGCAATGATTCGAATCCAAAATAATCGTGCCTGATCTTGAGTTACAATAAACCCGAAGAAATCAAAGGTTTCTGATTAAACCGTCTTTGAGAGTTCGTCGCGCGTGCCTTCATCGCCACGTAGCTTATTTATACCAATTGTTTGTGTGACGCTGTTATCCCAGAGATTTGCTAGTTAATGTATCGGGGAATGGTGTGACATTGGGCACACAATCGATTTATAATAAAACTTGTACTTAAAGTCTAATCATTAATTCACTGGAGTAAACTGACGTTTACGGTGTTACCACTTTATGATGAACAGAAAATAGTGTTGTGACTAGAATATTGAAATCAAACCCATTCATTCAATTTCATTCCTCCTCAAATCACATTACTCATTTTTTTACTTTATTAAGAAATCTTAATCCAATTTTGTTTAATCGATGTAATAATATTAGCATGGTACCTTTAGGGCAAATAGGTGATAACTTTGAAATGGCGTAATTACTCGAATTATATATATGAAATGAAACAAAAATATTCAATGGATAGATTTTTATTCGTCATCGTCAGACATAATTTTATCACTGTCGTCGTCGCTGTCAGTGACACTTATTATAAAACGGTCCGTAATATTGTAATTAACTACTATTACACAGTGGTTGAATCTGTATTTTTCTTTTAAAAAGATTGCAATAATTAAAGTACTTCCAAATGTTCGAATAATTATAGCTCAAAAAATTGATTTACTGATTAACTGAACGCATAGTTCGGGAACGCTAGCAAGTGATTGAATTTCATTTTTTGTATCTGATAGAATTCATGTAGCTATATTATAATTAATTGAGTACTTTTTTTAATAAACGTTGTTAATGACTTTGTGTGAGTGATCTGAATAGCAACAAAGGGTGAAGTCCTTATCGATTTATTCAATTTATCCAATTATATTTGCAGGCCACCTCACTAGTACGATAAATATGGCAGCATAATTTTACAATGTGACATTAGCATCTGTCAGTTTACTCCAGTGAATTAATAAGCAGACTTTATGTCAGAAACCATCGCTATATGTGTTTATCCCTCTACGCACTAGTTAGGCCCGAATTACAAAACTCATCTTGAGCGGGGATTGATTAACGATCTCATAAAACTAGTTTCAATCAAGGATACAAGACTTGAGTGTTAGTCATGTTAAAATGTGTATGTGCCTTTATTTATAAGTTTTATAGATCTAGAGATATTTAATCATGACATTACTCTCTTTATATATATTGGAAGTAGCAGTATTTGTTAAAACAACTCAACATCTATTTGTCAAATTATCAGGTATCAACGTAATCACACATTGGCAAATAAAAGTGTAATTTGTATGGGTGTTGTAATAAATAATAAATTACCTGTTAAAACTTTAATTATTTTACGCAATCATTGTAATGTAAATATGCAATTATACTTCTCATGCTTGAGGTTATACTATGACGATAGATGACTACTGTCCCTTTTCTGTTTGTGACATTATCCAAAAGATGACAGTACGGTGAGCCACATGGCGGGACACAGTTGCACATTTGATGTTAAAAGGTTGTAATGATTAGATATGACTTGGTCAGCGACATTATTCAGTCAGTCGAGTCATAAAAGTCACGCTAGTATTCCATTGCTTTAAATAAATAATCCGTTATTTCTTGAAGGTATTTGATATAATAATAATAATAATTTATTTATTTGCCATAATGTTTACATTAAGAGAGATTTCTACCGATCTCTGCACTAAGCCTGGCTTGTATCGCAGAGTTCAGACTATAGTTACTAATTAAATAATAGTGGTATTACACAGCTCGAGCAACTAGTGATAATAAATAAACTATTGTTGACAAAATTTTATATAAAAGTAAGCAAACAACTAACTAATCTTAAGTCTGTCATAACAAAAAAACTGGGAAGCTAACGTGAGTGTGTGTGATTATGTGTGTGTGTGTGTATGTGTCAATGTGTGTTTGTATTTGTGTTTGTGTATGTATTATGTGTGCGTTTTTTAATGATCAGTTGTTTGGAGGTTCGCAAGATGCAGCACAACAGAGTTTGTCAGCAGGTTTTCAGTTTCATTGTAAGTCAATCCCATAAGCCAGGGCTCCAGAACACCCCGTAACTGACGGTTATTTAATCCCCTTAGATCTACTAAGCGACATACATTGTTATAAAGACGTGGTAACAAATAAAAAGGGTGACGACAAGCGAAGGTGGTACGAGCCGAAGACACTGGAACTTTGTATACACGTCGGGCGGTTAGCTTACCATAATCCGGGGAAGCAAGAGCAATGCTATGTGTAAAGGATATTCCTCTCAATATGAAAAGTTGCCTAACTCACAGAACTTTACTATTTATATTGCTGACAGCATACATACCTAATAGTTTTAGGGAGCAATGGCAATTATTTCAATCTAAATTGACATCATTTTTAATGTATAGTAATACACTGACTGAGTTATTGAATGACAATTCAATTGACATATGCATATGAACTAAAATAGTTAATAATAATCATTTTTATTTATATAAAACTAGCTGGGTGTGTGATGTATGTGATAATTGTAATGTAATAATGTTAGTTCTTTTCTACGGCTCGCTAATATAAGCTACTCGAAATCTAATCCTCAAAGACGAAGTCACGGGCACTAGCTAGTATCTTTTCAAATTGTAGCCATGCGTTATTCTGTAGTACGAGTAAAAGCTTATATTATTGTAAAGTTTCGTCATAAAACATCCAGTAGTTTTTACGTGAAAGAGTAACAAGTATCGATACTTACAAACTTCCGCGTTTATAATATTATTAGAATATATTATGTATAGATATTTCTTATGTAGCTAGGTATAGTTATTATTTAGAATCATATTTTTTAATACATATTTTTTGACATAATGCAGTCTTAAATTCAATGTTTGTACCGTTGGATACCGTAAAATACCGTTAATTGGTAGATTGTACATTGGATACATAGTTCTGAGCTTCTGAATCTGAACAAATTTTATAAATAGACATTCTTTAAATGACTAGCAGCTAATTTTATCATTGTGTTCCCCACTAATAAGCTGGACGCTATTTTAATATAAGGAATGTTCCAGAAAATGATCGACAAATAATGATGAGTGTGTGTGAGTATTAATATAAGTTGTCAAAGACCTCATCTATATCCGTTCAAGCAGTAAGGCCACTAGGGCCAAGGCTAGGCTGAGTTTAGTCGGTAGGTCTGCTGGATCGAGCCGCCTCGATTCACCAGGAGTCCGACATAATCAACGCATCCCTGCTTGCCTGTTGCATTGGTATCCATGAGGATTCTCAGCCTCCTCTCCTGAGGAAAAAAAAAAAACGACCTTATCTATATTTGCTGTCAAGATAACACACATCGCTATAGTAAATTAAGAGGAAAATTGTTGTCTGAATAATTATAATCTTTGTACTAGGTAATAGAAAATTCTTCAACTTGTCTAAAGATACGTGACACACCAATAAGCTTTTTAATTTTATCAATTAGGTATAGATTTGATAAGGTCGAATAAACATCACCGGGCACGGCTGCTTCGGTGAGTATCTGTGTCGAATAGGACGGGAGGGATCGACACATTGCCACCACTGCGCATCCGACCTCGAGTCAGCCCAGCACACGCTGGCGGAGTGCCCCACGTTGGCCTCCGAGCGCCGAGTCTTGGTCGCAGAGATCGGGCGAGATCTGTCTCCGCCGGCATTGATTGCGGCAATGCTGGCGGACGAGGGAGGTTGGAGGGCTGTGGCCTCCTTCTGTGAAGCAGTGATGCTCCAGAAGGAGGCCACCGAGCGGGGTCGGGAGATGGCCGATCCCGCTCGGAGAAGAAGGCGGCGCCGGACTCGGTAGCACAGCTGCGGCGCCGCCGCGGGTCGCCGGCGGGCGCGAGGAAGTCGTGACTGCTACGGCAACCCGGGATGGACCACGCCCCTTCCGTGGCGGGGCGTCGTCGGTGGAGGAGACCGGGGGAGGTGGTAGCCTCCTCCGAGGAGGGCTCCCCTCTAGGCGGGGGAGCGGAGGCTGGGGGTTCCCGGAGGTGGCTTGGTGTTCCCGGGGACTCCCTACATGCCTAAGGAAGGCCATCCCTGAGGGTTTTAGTGAGTAGGCCTCCCCCCTCTGGGGAGGAGAGCCCCACATAACCGCCGGCTCGCCACAGCCGGGGTATGCAATTTAATGCATTTTCCTCAGGGAAACAAAAAAAAAATGGTCGAATAAACATATGAGCTACGATATTTCACGTGATTACTAACCGGAATAACATTAATATTATAAATTAGTAAATCGTGTATAAAGTAATCGCTACTTTTGACATAGCATGCGAAGATCCAACAGTTAACGCTTGACACTTGAAATGACTTATGATACCATACTCCCAAATTTTGCACATCCACATTTAGCAATGACATTACACTGCCAAATTTTGCATAGCAGTACAACTACAAGTCGCAAGCATAAAGATGCTACTAACACCCAAGTTTATATTTGAGAAAATATATAAATATGAAATAAAAAAAGGAGATACAATGCCACCTTAGGGAACACCAAAATCTAAATTACACCAAGATGACAA
This sequence comes from Scirpophaga incertulas, assembly GCA_036419045.1. Taxonomy (NCBI): domain Eukaryota; kingdom Metazoa; phylum Arthropoda; class Insecta; order Lepidoptera; family Crambidae; genus Scirpophaga; species Scirpophaga incertulas. The sequence goes on along the minus strand of CM071646.1, from coordinate 5,874,183 downwards.
ATCATCAAAATTATTGCGAATTGACTGTTGGCGTTATCGAAGATAAGATGAAAACCAATCCACTTCACTTCCTCGCTAGATGTTGGAACAGTGGCGGCGCAAGACCAAAATTTAATGTGGGCATGGTACATTTTATTAGGCCCTCTGTTGGTGCAAGAAGGAAATATAAAATTGTAACGTCTATACTATTAGAACATTCTGGAAATTTCTCGGAACTTGCAATTATATGTAGAGTTTTAATCTTCTAACGGAATGTTCTAGAATTTTCTCAGGTCTCGAAATTATAAGTAAATTGTTATCTTTTAATGCAAATCTGCCCATCTGCTAATTTTCAAGCTACGCTCATGCAATCTACGCATCTGCATTTCAATAATTAATCGTGTCATGCATGTATAGAGTTCAAGTATGGGAATATTGAACACCTCTAGATAGTCGGCATGGATTGCCCTAGGAAAGTGCTCGCTACACCCAACTTGTATGTAGGATACACTGGGGGTACTCCCCCACAGCACTGCCGTTAGTGTTAAGCGAGCTGGACAGAGGTGATCTATTAACACCCAAGCCCAACAACAACTTTGTGTTGATTCCTTTGGGAATCGCGTATAGTATTACTGTATGTGCAAATGGGTTGTATTCTGTCTGTAATGTGTACTGTAGGAGTACTGTAAGTGTTATGTTTGATATGCTGAGGACTACGCATATGCTATAAATGATAATCTACTAGAAAACTAATAGATGGACAGATATATTTATTACTTTATAGACTGAATTATATGTATCATTGACTTCTCAATTGCTACCTACCTATGTAATGTTTAAATATGAGTCTTTGGTATAACTACGAATAAGAATGTCTCAACTTTACCTTGGAATAATATATTATTTTCAATTTAACTGTTTACAAATACGTTTAACACTTATAAACCAACTTATATTATGTAATCTTATTGTATCACTAAATTGCACTGTTTTGGCTTATATCTTTCACTTTTAACACTTTTATTGTACTGAATACTTGTAATTTACTTTTCTCTTTACTTTTTGCTGTATATTTGTTATAATTTCTTAATAATTTTTATTATTTTCAACGATTTCTCTTGTTTTGTTAGGAACATTTTAGAATTTGACAACGTATGACAACAGTCCGACGTGACGTCACATACTTCCAAATTTCTAAATTTGAATATATTTATTATTTTTCATGCCATGTTAGACTCCTTTTTATGAATTTTATGTCATCATTTTAAATTTTTGTATTTAGTTTCGAACACCATATCTGGCTATTATATAAGGCGGTCCAGGGTCTCTGGACAGACATTCTACTTCCACTTCTGAAGCTACAAACAACCTTCAATACTACCTGAAGCTCTCTGTGAAGAAAAAGTCTTCAATTCTAAAAGTACTGTGGAAACTCTGCTGCATACTTCACCATAAGAACCACGTACTATTGCTGCCACATCGAGCCTCCAACGCTTCTCTGCCTACCTGCCTGCTACTGCATCCCTGCCTGCTGCTGCATCCCTGCCTGTCGGCTGCGGGGTACTGGCCAGCCTGCTGCAAAATACCAACCAGCCTGCCGGTGAATACCTACCAGCTCGCCGCTGAACACCTGCCAACCTGTTGCTGTGTGTCTGCCAGCCTGCCGCTGTATACCTGCCAGCCTGCCGATACTTGGTCTATCTAGATCCTGGTACCGCCTTCCTTTCTTTCCCCTTTTCTACCATCTTATTATTGTTATTTTTGTATTTTTAATTTATTTATTAAGTTTCGGCCGTGTTATCTTAATAATTATTTTAATATATTTAGTCTCTTGTTCTTATCTTTTTTTTAATATCCTTCACCTATTTTGCTCCGTAGCCTTCCGCTACGTGACAAAATAAGATTATCCATACTTTTTTAAATATGTATATTTTCGGCTGTGAGGCGCGAGGCCTTTTGCACCGCGAGGCCGTGGGCGGTGGCCCACACCGCCCACGCCTTACGCCGCCACTGTGTTGGAACCTAAAAAAATTGCCAGAAAAATTTCGTGATTTACAGTGTTAAAAGCATTAGAAATATCTGATAAATCTGAAACTGAACCTAGGCCAGACATTCTAAGAACAGACGTCGTAGTATGGGCTGTTTTAAACTCATAGGAAAAGTCACTCAAAAGAATATTAGCAAAAATAAAGTAAGACAATTATTTATGAACACAGGCCTCAAGCATTTTAGAAAGAAAAGAAAAGATAGAAAGAAGATATAATTAATTACTTTGGAGTAATTTTACGATTACGGGAACCGACGAAAACTTTACATCAAAATGAAGAAAAAGCTCTAGAAAGTACGCTAAAAGTTAATAATACCGGTGATAATGACAGGAAAATAACAAAGGAGCTTGTCTTTCCACGTATTCAGTCTACGTGACATTCAAAATGATCAAATATGTTCTGTTCTTAACGATAAGATTATCACTGTCCGAAATCTACATACACAACTATGTTTTATTATGATCAGCTTTCACTCTTCAATCAATCACACTTTCGAACTTACACAGCCGTATGACGTTGGGCTAAGATGGGGCTACGACTGTGGGGGACAAGACCATCTGTCCCCACAAATCGAAGGACAACTCCTTTCTCCTGATCGACAAATGACATGTTACTTGTAGAATCCGTACTAATATTATAAATCGGAAAGTGAGTTTATTTGTTCCGCTTTCACGCCGTAACTACTGAACCGACTGCTTTGAAATTTTGCAGACGTAAAGATAAAAGTCCGGATTAAATAATAGGGTACTTTTTATCCCGGAAAAATCGACGAATCCACGGGATGCGCAATAAAGGCTTCGCTCAAAAACTACTGCATGGTTTTTCATGTGTTGTTCATCAATAGATGATGTGATTCTCGAGAAAAGTTTTAGGCTATTTTTATCCCAGAAAACCAACAGATCCCGTAGGACGTGCGATAAAGACTATTCAAAAATTACTGTTCGGATTTTCCTGTAGTTTTCATCAATAGACAGTGATTCTTGAAGAAGGTTCTAGGTTATCCCGAAAAAATCGACAAATCCCACGGGAGGCGCAATAAAGGCTTCGCTCAAAAACTACTGCACAGATTTTCATTCGGTTTTCATCAATAGATAGAGTGATTTTAGAGCAAGGTTTTGCGGTATTTTATCTCGGAAAAACGGATAGTCCCACGGGAAGCTCGATAAAACCTTCGCGCCATAAACCGACTTCCGCGCATATGTAGCCGTGGGTAAAAGCTATAACCCTTAACCCTCTATAGTCCCAATCCCGAAATCTACGCGGGCGAAGCCGCGGGCAGAAAGCTAGTAAATAATATATAAGGAAATGTAAAAAGACTAACACAAACAAAAATGAGTGCGGACCAAAGAGTACGCAGAAAACCAAAAAGAGTTCGAAAAAAAACGTATGACGTTTAAGACTTAAACTGTTAAAAGGAAGTTCACTTTTTCACACCCTTTGTTAAACAATACAGTCAAACCAATCCATCTCCGAATATCGTGAGTATTCCCGAACCTACGTGAGGATAGTTTAAAAGCGTAATTAAGTACGGTCAATTTGGCTAAGTAAATCCATTTGAAATTAAATATTTTCAACTGCTACGAGTGAATAGGATGTAGTTAGTACTTTTATAGCTATGATTTATTTTACATATTAAAAGATAGCACAAATGAAAGAAAGAGATGTGGTGCCAAGTGATTTCACCCAACTCGTGGCTCTAATTTCCATTTGTACAAGCTAATCCAATCTTCTCGCGATCACGGCAGGATACTAATCTAGTAACGTAGAAGTAACAAAAATAAACAATGTACTCTATCGACCTAAAATCTTCTTAGTTTAAGAAACTGCGTATTTCGACATAATTTAAATTACAATATTAACTTTAAGACTTTTACTTGTTAAAAGCATAAAAATGTGCAATTATTTATTTATACATTTGTCAACTACATATATCTAACCTAACAATTGTAACTTAAGGTCATTTTATTTCTAAGATTATCATTATTTTGTATGTACTCAATAGGTCGTCTAGGACTTGTTACATGCTTATAGTAGGTTGTACTCGTACCTATATAGGTTTAGGATCTTCGTACCCATTCCACAGCAACCGTGAGGCCCGTTATTCTGTTGTTTTGTTTTGTTCTATTTTCATATGTCTTTCGTATAAAATTGTTTACATATAAGGTGTCTTAGACCTGTGAGTGAATAAAGAATTTTTAACCCTTATTAGATAATTAATATGTAATCAATGCGAAAGCAATTATACAATTGCGAAGGGTAGAAAAAATTAAATGTTTAAGATACGAGTTAAATTTGTGTGATTATTATACTCCTGTTTAAATCTTCGCTGAGAACATAAGTGTATATAATATGCTACCTACCGACCTACTAGCGGTTACCTATCTACATTCTGCAATCAATTCTTATTAGGTACGAATATTTTTGTTCAAGATGCTGTGTCTGAAATGAAACAAATTACACCCACTGAAGCTTTATATTACAACATTTACAAAATTTCCTGAAACCTATTCTTGGAGATAACATCAATTTATCACATTATTCTTATCTTTTAGTGTCCTGGAAAGCTGCGATGTGCTCCCATTATCGACATTCTTCACCGAAATCTGCGCACAATTTAATGGTATTCCCGCTGAGATGAAATTTAGCAGCGGGTAGGGCTTAAGCTGAGATTAGACATCTGTATTATGTTGAACACAATGAACTAGTGTTGCCCAAATTCAGTCTTGTCTTGCAGTCTTGGTCTTGTTCTTGCATTTTTGCAAAACCAAGACCAAGAACAAGACCGCGTATTTTTAGCAAGACCAAGACTGACCGTGCAAGACTTGAGCAAGAACAAGACTAATCCCGCAAGACTCTTGCGTCTTGCAGCTAGAACTTAGCGCTATTTCACGGAGTAGTTAGGTATAACAGTTCGGTGTATAGGTTCGCTTAGGAATTCTATGAGACGCAAAAAACTCTATCAAAGAATATGAAAAACTGGACCTGTGCTCATTATGACCAATAACATAAACAAACATAGCGAATAAAAAAATATCCATTAGAATCAAACAGAGTTTTATTTATTTATTTTATTTGAGTACATAAACAACGCAGTACAATTTAGGTTACTGTTACAAACATTATGATGATAAGTATCTTTTTTTTTTTTTTTTTGAGGAAAATGCATTAAATGCATACCCCGGCTTGGGCGAGCCGGCGGTTATGTGGGGCTCTCCTCCCCAGAAGGGGGAGGCCTACCCACTAAAAACCTCAGGGATGGCCTTCCTCAGGCATGTAGGGAGCCCCCGGGAACACAAAGGCCACTTCCGGGAACCCCCAGCCTCCGCTCCATCTCTAGAGGGGAGCCCTCCTCGGGGGAGGCTACCACCTCCCCCGGTCCCCTCCACCGACGACGCCCCCGGCCACGGAAGGGGCGTGGTCCATCCCGGGTCGCCGTAGCGGTCGCGACTTCCTCGCGCCCGCCGGCGACCCGCGGCGGCGCCGCAGCTGTGCTACCGAGCCCAGCGCCGCCTCCTTCGAGCGGGATCGGCCATCTCCCGACCCCGCTCGGCGGCCTCCTTCTGGAGCATTACTGCTTCACAGAAGGAGGCCAGCCCTCCAACCTCCCTCGTCCGCCAGCATTGCCGCAATCAATGCCGGCGGAGACAGATCTCGCCCGATCTCTGCGACCAAGACTCGGCGCTCGGAGGCCCACGCGGGGCACTCCACCAGCGTGTGCTGGAGCACACTAGGATTCCCTGTGTCGTGAAGACCAGCCTTCCCATTCAACATTTCACGTATGCTTCTGCGTGTGTTCTTATCTTAGATTTAATTGTGTATGTTTGTGCGTGAATCTATGTGTGTGAGCGAGTGTATAGGTGTGTTCGCGTGTGTGTGTGTGAGTGCATGCATAGTTTTGTTTTAACCATAGGCAGTTTGATAATGCGGCATCAAAGGTTTTGTACTGACTTCTCAAAGAAATTTGCCGCTTTTCGTAAGTTCATGGTGGTGGATGATACACGCGCCGGCTTCTATTGTAATCACATACAACAATCGTTGCCGTCGCGCCGAAATCACAACATTTGACACTATTTGATTGCCGCCACAGGGCCTAGGTATACTCATGCAAAATTCTAAATTCGTATCGCGCCGTCCCTCTCACGCTAATAGACGGTACGACACGAACTTTGATTTTCGAATTTTATGCCGTATATACTTCAAAGCCGCATCCGCCCACCCCAATCCGCTCATTAAAAACGCGTCCAACTACGTTGTTTCTGACCGCATCCGCCGTCCCAAACACGTGTTAACAGACCCGCCAGACACAATAACAACTAAGCTCAACAGGCTACTTGAGGCGGCTTCTGCGTCTCCAAACTCCACGAGCACGTAAGTAGCAACCACACACCAACAACTGTGTAGTTAGCTTAGTAGTTAAGTGCATCAGAGCACACGTTATACTATTCGGACCACTCTGGCAACCGATCCCATTTAAGAGCGTACGCACTCTCCTGAGGCTACGCTGTGCACCGCCCCGTTCTGGAGGGCGGAGCGTTAGTTCAAGCCGATAGGGTCCCAGGCTTTCTGCCCGACCAAAGGCTGTAGGTAGTGTTTAGTTGGTAGGCTGGCCTTCTGCTGGAGTCCAACATAACCATCCGCCGTAGACCGGTTGCGGGTGGTATCCGGTGCGAGGTCGTCGAGCACCAGGGGTTGTCAATAGCGACCACTGTGGTGGCGCGCCCCCTACGAGGATTCACTACCGTCCCCCGTGGGAAAAAAAAAAAAAAAAAAAAAAACCAAAGAATAAGTTTCAGAGTGCTTAGAATGAAAACGAATACATTATACTGATCACGCAAGTATGATTGGATGAAGTAAGGATAGGTAGTAGATGAGATAATAATTTATTCTAGTAAGTATATACGAGTATTATAATATTGATTATATGGGTTTAAACAAAGTACAAAGGCACTATTATTGTACATTTTTCTAAGATGTAAAGTAAACTCTAATAAATAGCAATAGTGTAATAGGTAATTGCAAGACTTGCAAGACTCTTGCTTCAAGCCCAGGTGTATTAGCACAAGACCAAGACAAAGACTGGCTAAGTCTCGTCTTGTTCTTGCATTTGGGCAACACTACAATGAACATATATCGCTCCATATCGGATTATCCATTATTTATTTACAACCTACCTAATTAAGCATTGTTTGCTTGGAAAATGGATATGCTTTGGAACAATGCGTATTAGTGTTTCAATGATATTGTTAACAAGACATTAAATCACAATGGAAAAAAATATTTTAATGTTAAATAATGTTTAATTTAAGAAAATATAAAATGAAAAATTAAGCCTAGATATTTGTTCTAGCTGTCTCAACTCAGATGTCAACTTAGCAAAGCATTTATATATATATATAGCTAATTTTTTTATTTTTAGAAAGCATATTTTTTTTATAGAATCTAGATCTGACTGCATGAATGTTGGTGTATATGCTTTTATCATATATAGCAATTTGAATATATTATCGACCGCAAGGGCGTTACAGATTTTTTTTTACACAGTAATAAGTTTAAGTCAACTCTTAACTGTATTTTATTGTAAGTTTGATACATACATACACACGTATACTCACGCCTCCTTCCAGTGGGAGTAGTCTTATTTCATAGTTTTCCAGTTGCTACTATTTAAACATCCTTCTTTTTTTTCGGCGAGAAATGCTCCTAATGCACTGCGACACTGCGCTGCAAGGCGCATCCGTGTTGGGCTCTCCGGTCTGAGGGACCGGCCTACCCACTGAAACCCCTCGGTGTCCTCTGAGCCCATACCGGGGCGCGTGGCGGGTTGCGCTTTCGCGATTCTACCGCCACACGCCCAAACATACTCCCTTTTTTTTTTTTTTTTTTTTTTTCCCTGAGGAAAATGCATTAAATTGCATACCCCGGCTGTGGCGAGCCGGCGGTTATGTGGGGCTCTCCTCCCCAGAAGGGGGAGGCCTACCCACTAAAAACCTCAGGGATGGCCTTCCTCAGGCATGTAGGGAGCCCCCGGGAACATCAAGCTCCTTCCGGGAACCCCCAGCCTCCGCTCCCCCGTCGACACAGGGGAGCCCTCCTCGGGGGAGGCTTACTACCTCCCCCGGTCTCCTCCACCGACGACGCCCCCCGGCCACGGAAGGGGCGTGGTCCATCCCGGGTCATAACATACTCCCCTAGCTTCGTCACCTTTCATTAATACTTCCATCCACGCTTTTGTCGGTTACTAGTACTCCTCTCAACTTTATTACTCCTGTTAAGTGAGTTTCATAGTTTAAATTCTATAAGTGGAGACTTCTAAATGACTATTTACGTTATTACATATATGTGTTGCTCATATTCAATAGTTTTCCTAAACAAATAAAACACTCTGATCCATACTAATAAGAATACATAAATATTTCTAACTCACTTGGCTGCGGAGATCGTTAGTTTTACACTAGTCTCACGACGGACTTATGAATATTCCTCTGTAACTTCAAAAGCAGTTATGAATCTCAACAACCCCCAGACTTGCCGCCACATCGGTGTAACAGAAATAAACAAAAATAATAGCGTCAACACAGATAGCGATTCGCGAAATTGCAACATTTTAAGTATTTACAAGACGTACAATTTGAATTTATGATTTCATTACAACTCCATACATATTTAATGTTATTTGTTGGATTTATTACCATACATTACACAGCGTCTTCACTGACTGTAGACAGTGTTCGGATCCAATAATTTACATAAACATTAACTGTATATAGAGGAGAGCTTAATAGGTTTGCATTTGTATTCTCGTAATTCAATTACTTGGGTATACTGGAGTGGAACGTTCAAACACATAGACAAGGCTAACACTCTTAATCGACACTCTTATGACGTCATGTAGCCACGTCAAGGCATTTATAGATAATTTCTAAAAGAAAATATAAGAGAGGGGATTAAGGGAGATTCTGACGACATTCACCTGGTATTATAATAAACTAACACATTAGTGTCATTTGTCAATATTTTTCTACTGACACATTTATATCTAACATTTCCCATACCTTATGACGTCATGAAGCCACGTGGAAGCGTATGAAGATAATGTCGAAGTGTATTACATAGTCGATTAAGGGAAATTCTAACGATATTCACCTGGTATTATAATAAACTAACACATTAGTGTCAATTGTCAATATTTATTTAGTGACACATTTTATCTAACATTTCCCATACCTTATGACGTCATGAAGCCACGTGGAAGCGTATGCAGATAATGTCTAAGTGTATTACATAGTCGATTAACGGAGATTCTAACGATATTCACCTGGTATTATAATGAACTAACACATTAGTGTCAATTGTCAATATTTATTTAGTGACACATTTTATCTAACATTTCCCATACCTTATGACGTCATGAAGCCACGTGGAAGCGTATGCAGATAATGTCTAAGTGTATGACATAGTCGATTACGGGAGATTCTAACGACATTCACCTGATATTATAATAAACTAACACATTAGTGTCATTTGTCAATATTTTTCTAGTGACACATTTATATCTAACATTTCCCGTACCTTATGACGTCATGAAGCCACGTGGAAGCGTATGCAGATAATGTCTAAGTGTATTACATAGTCGGTTAATGGAGATTCTAACGACATTCACCTGGTATTATAATAAACTATAAAATTAGTGTCTTTTGTCAATTTTTTTCTAGTGACATATTTATATCTATCATTTCCCATGCCTTATGACGTCATGAAGCCACGTGGTAGCGTTTCTAGATAATGTCTAAGAGTATCACAGACAGGAGGGTTCTGACGATAATAACATGCTACTATAATAAACTACCAAATTAGTATTATTGTAAACGTTTTCCCACAAATGCATATTACTTGAGAGTCTCTCTGGCTAACGGCCTAACTGCTCTGCTAGCAGCACAAGACCAAACGAAATGGAGATCCTTGGAGAGGTCCATGTTCAACAATGGGCGTCTATAGACTGACATGATTAGGGGTTTAAAGAGAAACAAAATTTATAGACATCTGGATTTTTTAATGTGATGTAATGACAATCAAGCAGACTGCCGAAGCATGGCAGTGGTTTCTATAATACATGTGATTCCTGTGAGATTTTCTGGGACCCCTACAAAAACCATTTCTTTTACAATATGTAGCATAAGGTGAAAAATCACATTACCCAGTAACTTCACTGCATGACTCATTCCAATTCCAGAACACGGCTATTTTACAACACAAAACCTATTTGTGTTGCAAAATAGACGGGTTCTGGTGTTTACCTAAAACGGAAGTACCCAAACAGACTACCCCAGTATAGAGTATTCCTCCGGCAAAGAAATTCCACGCCGCACTAAGAAATTTCAAGATTCCTTCTTTTGCCGTACTTCCTGCACTTGGAACTCTCTGCCTGTCTATGTGTTTCCTATATCCTACAACATGGGCTCCTTCAAAAGAGGTGTGAAAAAGCATCTTTTGGGCCGGCAGGGATAGGGCAGGTAGGAGAGTGGAGTAACGTTACTATCCCATCTGTCATCTCACTTGGGCCTCTTTCACCGCTTAACATCAGGCGGGAGGAAGTCATCTGCCGGGCCTAGCATAAAAAAAAATACGTTTTGCACTGGTTATATATTCTTAAGGTGGCAGTTCAGTACGATATATAATATAATTTATTATACAAGGTATTATCTATACTAATATATAAAGCTGAAGAGTTTGTTTGTTTGTTTGTTTGTTTGTTTGTTTGAACGCGCTAATCTCCGAAACTACTGGTGCGATTTGAATAATTCTTTTTTTGTTGGATAGTCCATTTATCGAGGAAGGCTATAGGCTAAATAACATTACGCTATGACTAATAGGAGCAAAGACAGAGCGGTAAATGTGTAAAAAACGGGGAAAATTATTCATTTTTGAAGGCTTTCGTTGCGTGCGCTGCGAAAACGGTTCAAGATACACAAAAAATATGTATGAAAGAATTATTCCTCTATACATGATCTAAAAAAAAGTCCGCGACGGCATATGTCTATCTTTTAAGGTTTAGTCACAATGACCGTTTTTATGGTACCAAATTTGGTCGAAATAATTTGTTTAAGTTGTATCAACATAATAATATTAATCTTTATTCAAATATAAATATGTTGTTGGTTAACCAAAAATCTGCCGGAAGTCACTATTCCACGCGGACGAAGTCGCGGGCAAAAGCTATTAAAACATAATTAACACCTAAGATACGTTAGATACAACATACTTATGATCGTGAGATATGGTCACGAGTTGCACTTGTTATTACCTATTTGCTGCCTATATAGGTACCTATTGATTATTTACTAGACCTTTACGTTATAAAATATGTGTATCTATACTAATATAATAAAGCTGAAGAGTTTGTTTGTTTGTTTGTTTGTTTGAACGCGCTAATCTCCGAAACTACTGGTGCGATTTGAATAATTCTTTTTGTTGGATAGTCCATTTATCGAGGAAGGCTATAGGCTAAATAACATTACGCTATGACCAATAGGAGCAAAGACACAGAGCGGTAAATGTGTAAAAAACGGGGAAAATTATTCATTTTTGAAGGCTTTCTTTGCGTGCGCTGCGAAAACGGTTCAAGATACACAAAAAATATGTATGAAAGAATTATTCCTCTATACATGATCTAAAAAAAAGTCCGCGACGGCATATGTCTATCTTTTAAGGTTTAGTCACAATGACCGTTTTTATGGTACCAAATTTGGTCGAAATAATTTGTTTAAGTTGTATCAACATAATAATACTAAAAATTCTGCGGAAACTCGACCATTCCGAAAATCCCGCAAGAACGGGAACTATGTGGGAAAAACCAAAAATCTGCCGGAAGTCACTATTCCACGCGGACGAAGTCGCGGGCAAAAGCTATAAAAAATAAAGTAGTAATCACTTTTTTTTGTTCCCCTGAGGAAAATGCATTAAATTGCATAGGTACCCTCGCTGTGGCAAGACGGCGGTTATGTGGGGTTCTCCTCCCACTTCCGCACTAAAAACCTCCGGGATGGCTTTCCTCAGGCATGTAGGGAGCCCCCGGGAACGCCAAGCGACTTCCGGGAACCCCCAGCATAAGAGATTACCTATTTTCTACTTTAACATAATTTTATACATGAGTTTGAGAAGCTACTATAACAAGTTACCGATAAACATACGAAATCGCTAGAATTTTTTATGCCAAGTTTTACCTTCGGATGATAAATCTATACTAATATAATAAAGCTGAAGAGTTTGTTTGTTTGTTTGTTTGAACGCGCTAATCTCCGAAACTACTGGTGCGATTTGAATAATTCTTTTTTTGTTGGATAGTCCATTTATCGAGGAAGGCTATAGGCTAAATAACATTACGCTATGACTAATAGGAGCAAAGACAGAGCGGTAAATGTGTAAAAAACGGGGAAAATTATTCATTTTTGAAGGCTTTCTTTGCGTGCGCTGCGAAAACGGTTCAAGATACACAAAAAATATGTATGAAAGAATTATTCCTCTATACATGATCTAAAAAAAAGTCCGCGACGGCATATGTCTATCTTTTAAGGTTTAGTCACAATGACCGTTTTTATGGTACCAAATTTGGTCGAAATAATTTGTTTAAGTTGTATCAACATAATAATACTAAAAATTCTGCGGAAACTCGACCATTCCGAAAATCCCGCAAGAACGGGAACTATGTGGGAAAAACCAAAAATCTGCCGGAAGTCACTATTCCACGCGGACGAAGTCGCGGGCAAAAGCTAGTAAATTATATTATATATCAATATTTTTCTGAGAATTGAGCAATACCAGCTCTCTGATTATTTAACTGTTGCTATCAAAATTGAAAGTTTTTTTTAAATAGAGACTTTTCTGCTTTATCAACATTCACTGTGAAAAAAAATTAATTAGAAGATTTTAATCTTCATAAGCCAGCGATATATGTACATTTGACAGCAACAGAGCTATTGCGCATTTTGTTTATCGTAACTGTTATTTAATAATGACTGCTTAATGTTTGTATTGTGCAGAGTACTTATCGTATACGCAATGCACCAAGTTACGATAGTATTAGGAAATGGATCCGAATATTCGAAAATACAGTTGCGACGATAATAATTCATAACTCTGTTCGGCCTAGTTCCGTCGGCGACTGGGAAATAATCGAAGAAATGAAGGCGTCAGTTTGTCGAAATCATATATATTCCACAACCCATCTGATCGTGCGGTATTTTACTATATTTTACTTCTTGTCCTTGAACAATCGTCTGCAACACCTGTGTACCTATCATGAGTTTACATACACCCTCGACAGCATAAATATTTGTATGACAACTTTGTACCGCGCCCGTAACGGAGTGTAATTTTACTATTTTTCATATTAAACTAGCATGACTTTTGTACTAAACGTCAAATACCTATCGAAAGCGCTAACAAACTCATGCTAGAGTTACTGCTGCGCATTCGCCTGCTTCGCTCCTAGAATTAAGAAACTAAATATATTTAAGTAAATATATTTAGTTTCTTAATTATTATATATATTAATATGTTTAAAACTTATAATCTCAATGCGCATAAAGAAGTTCTATTTCGTAGGAAGCGCTTTGAGAAGTAGGTATAAGGTAAAAGATCCGATCAAACATCATGACATTAGCACTAACAATTTTAGATCAATTCGGACCACACGTTCTATGACGTTTCAATTCAATTCGTCGTTCATTGTAGTTATATCTTAAAGTGCGTAGGCTGATTGCGAGCTATGTCTCGAAATATTACATATTTGTAATATATTCCATAGCAAAAGCCAGATAAAGTGAAATGAACCCTACCACAAATATGTAAGTGGACATTCCCGTTATGTGTAATCGGCCCCATTACAGCGCTCTATTCAGAATACGATGCCAGATAGTCCCTAAACTCTGATAGCGAAGGCGTTTATTGCCAATATAAGGTCATCGCTCCGAAGTGCTAAAGCAATATTCCCCATAACTAGGGTTGCCAGTTTTCTTGTGTGTGTCGAACGCGTTGGTACTGGGAACCTATGCAATCTTTGCAATCTCGTCATCCCAATGATTTAAGTAGGGAACTGATTTTGTCCCCCAATGAATACAGTACAGACTAATCAATATGTATATTATAAATAATATTATAAGTTCAATAGTAATTTGGAACATTCAAATTACTATTAAACATAAGAAGTAAAATATTATGCAATATCACACACCTATTATAACGAACGCAAAATTTTATGAAAGTTGGTACTTTCAATTAAAGGACGGCGTAGATTATATTTTAAATTTGAGACGAATTATGTTATTAATAATTATTATCCATGCAAAATATTAGCGTTACACAGAATATGTAACCTGTTAGACAACTCGGATGGTGTTTCTCTCTGCCTTCTTCCGTGGTGATGAAATTGGTGATACCTGTTCACTTCTTCGCATATTTAACTCATTTGATTACAGAAGAGTACATGCAGCCTTAACGGCCAAATGTCCTTATTTTTACAATGATCAGTGGAGATTCTGTATTTTAGTAAATGGCAACCCTACTCATAACACAACTTCCCAGTGTATTAATGACAACACATTAGACAATATATTCGTGCCCTCCTTCGCTGTTAAAATGGAAGTAAGGTAATAAAATTCTTATGGTGGTGTTGATCTATGACAAATCAGATCTTTATCTTAATAAACGTTTTATAATTAAATCATACATACATATATGTCACGCCTTGTTCCCAATGGGGTAGGCAGAGACCACCTCTCTCCACTTGCTACGATCCTGGCACACTTCTCTTGCTTCCTCCACTTTGATGAGCGTCTTCATACATGCTCGTCGGTTGCGAGTACTCTTGACCCGGCCTTTCTTTAGGACATCTTCGATTTGATCGAGATATGTCCGCCTAGGTCGACCTGCACCGATTCGTCCTATCATTCTTACCTTGTGTATCTCTTTCGTTAATCTTCCTTCATTCATTCTTTCAACATGGCCGAACCATCTAAGCATCCCTATAATTAAATCACTTAAGAAGTTTCTATATAGATTTAAAATTTAAGTATTATTATTATTTTTCAAGTCACAGACAGAGAAATAAATAACTCCTACTGTTGATTGATAGAGCGATGTACTCGCTGTCCCTAGTCGTATGGCCACACTGGTCAAACGTGAGTTGGCTATTGGCAATACAGACTAACATTGTTTTTTATTTTGGCAAGACCAAAATGTTGTTTTTGGTTTTTTTTACTTCAAGTGCTAGAAAGATAAAACATTTAAGTTGGACAAACAATAAAGTAATTTAAAAAGTATTTTGGAGTGTTGTTCAGACAACTTATCAATGGCGTACAGCAAAAAAAAACTAATAACCGAATAAAATACAATCCTCTCATTTAAATTACATATTCCCAACGTTGTTATATCGAATACGCGCATAATTGATATTTAATATTGAGTATTGTAGTATAGCATTTACGGTCTAATTTGATTTGTACATAATTTTTCACTAGTTTGTGTCATATATATATATTATTTCTGATGTATTTTATTTAGATCTCTGTGGAAGATAAACTAAAATTGACGCTACAAATGTGGAGATTACTATTTTGAAGTAAGACAACATATCGGAAAGTCTATTTTTTTACGACAATATTAATCGAATCAAACTCGCGTTGCATCAGTTTGAATGACTGGGTGCTTATAAAATACGTCCTGAATTTACGTATTTAATTTTATCATATCGTCCAGAGACCGCAGTATTATTTGTTAATATCAACCCAATATCTTCACACGTTCCATAGAAAAGCTGTTTCGCTAGACAGAAAACAAAACCTATAAGGCTGGTTTCCTTCTAAGTACTGAACCAAAAAAAAACGATCACGTTTGGCCAACCAATTTAACATTATTAGAAATATAACTATTTTATTGAACGAAATCAAAAAAATCGCCATTCAGCATGTTTGAACAATATGGCGTTAAGTACTTGAAACTTCCATTACATGAAATCAAAACTTGACCGACTTTCAAAAGGTCGAGGCTGTTTCGTTTGTTCGGAACGAAATCAAAATCCAATTTATCCGTGCAAAATAATATTGAAACAATTTTCGAACAAAATATTATTGTTAGTGTAATGAAATACCAAATTAAATTCAAACGATAAAAATGACCCCTGCTGTTCCGTAAACATCCGCAATTGTTTTATTTAGTTAATCGACTAATTATATGCGTGTTTTTACTTATCATACAGTACTTGCGACTTTGCTTATATTGTGTTTGTGTACTAATGTGCCCTTTCTTTTTTTTTTTTTTGTTCCCCTGAGGAAAATGCATTAAATTGCATACCCCGGCTGTGGCGAGCCGGGGTTATGTGGGGCTCTCCTCCCCAGAAGGGGGAGGCCTACCCACTAAAAACCTCAGGGATGGCCTTCCTCAGGCATGTAGGGAGCCCCCGGGAACACAAAGGCCACTTCCGGGAACCCCCAGCCTCCGCTCCCCTCTCTAGAGGGGAGCCCTCCTCGGGGGAAGCTACCACCTCCCCCGGTCCCCTCCACCGACGACGCCCCCCGGCCACGGAAGGGGCGTGGTCCATCCCGGGTCGCCGTAGCGGTCGCGACTTCCTCGCGCCCGCCGGCGACCCGCGGCGGCGCCGCAGCTGTGCTACCGAGCCCGGCGCCGCCTCCTTCGAGCGGGATCGGCCATCTCCCGACCCCGCTCGGCGGAACTAATGTGCCCTACCGTATGTTTTTATAAATATATACCATATAATCTTATACTTGTAAGTGTAATGAGGTGAAAAAGTGGTCGTCCACTTTTCCAATCCAGTCTTCAAGACACGTTTAGTGTCTTGAAGACTGGACCCGCTGTTTGTCTTGATCCGTAAGTGATCTATATATACAGTATATTTAAGCACTGTGATACACTTCCGTAAATATGCAATTACGAATTAATATTTCTGAAAAATGCGACCGAGTCCGTAGTCAGTCAAGTATCGAATCTTATGTCAAAAATCTTTTTTTTTATTGCCCTTTTTTTCCACGCTCCGAATGTTGTCAGTGGTAGTCATAAACCCTAAACACATGCATAATTTGTAATAAACGAATTATTTGGATTGTTTGTCAATATATACATAAACATCATACTCACGGGTAATAGGTAGTACTTTGTTTAAAGAAACTGTATTTGATGGATTGTTTCTTATGAAATGTTTTTCCACATTATACTGTTAAATCTATACTAATACTAGCTGGCCCAACAGACGTTGTCCTGTCAAATGTCTCAAATGTCAAATGTCTCAAATGTCACGTTGTCTCACGTTGTCTCAAATGTTTTTAAATAAATAATTTAGCTGAAAAACAATATCTATATGACCGTATTGTGAATCTAAACCATTCTCAACAAAAAATTTTATCAAAATTGGTCCAGTCGTTTAGGAGGAGTTCAGTCACATACACACGCACACAAGAAATATATATATTAAGATTATAAAGAGGAAAGATTTGTTTATTTGTTTGTTTGTAATGAATAGGCTCCGAAACTACTGGACCGATTTCAAAAATTCTTTCACCTTTGGAAAGCTACATTATCCCCGAGTAACATAGGCTACTTTTTATCGCGGAAAAATGGACAGATCCCACGGCATGCGCAATAAAGGCTTCGCTCAAAAACTACTGCACAGATTTTCATGCGGTTTTTCATTCTTGAGCAAGGTTTTGCGGTATTTTTTATCTCGGAAAAACGGATAGTCACACGGGAAGCGCAATAAAACCTTCGCGCCATAAACCGACTTCCGCGCATATGTAGCCGTGCGCAGAAAGCTAGTTGATAATAAAAATAAGTCGGGTTTTCCTTCCTGACGCTATAACTTTAGAACGCGCGAACCGATTTCCACGGTTTTGCATTCGTTGGAAAGGTCTCGGGCTCCGTGAGGTTTATAGCCAGAAAATTCAGGAAATATTTCAACAGAAAAGCGGGAAAATCTTTTTTTACATACAGCGAGACAACATGACATTTGAGACATTTGACAGGACAACGTCTGTCGGGTCAGCTAGTTACAAATAAAGTACTATGTTTATTCTGTCCATAATCGAAACAAATACCTTTTTTGTTTTATTGATTGAAATGTTAATCAATAAAACAAAAAAGGTTAATTAATCTTTTCTGTAGAATACCAGATAATAGAGAGGTTTTTTATTACATACTTTTAATATACGGTACGTATAGATACTTATTTGCGTATATACGAGTAAATACTTACGAGAAGTATTAAATAACTTTCCCATCACTATTGTGTGAAGTAACGATTCGAGAGGTTGTTTCAGGAAACGGAACTCTTTTCAATTTTTAAAACATAATATTCATATCGAAAATGCGAAAATAACTCTGCCTGTTGCGCTTTCACGCTAAAACTAATGAACCGAGTTAAATGTAATTTGTTACACAGATAGTCTAGTGTCTAAAGACATAGGCTACTGGACTAAAAAAATACTGTAAGAAGTTGAAATAGGGGATGATACTTTGAATGAATTAGCTGACAAACTACTGAACCGATTTTGACGAAAGTTCATAATCTGAAGAACCAGCGGCAAAATTTGATAGAAACAGGAAACTACCGCGAACACGATGTTGAATTCGGCTCTCTCGTATCGAGGCGGTTCAGTGCAGGCTGCCAGCCAACTAAACTCTGGCTTAAAGCCTTAGTCCTAGTGACATTATGGCTTTGGAATAATTGTAGGCTTGTTTTGTTTTGTTGAAACAAATTTAAAGCTTTAATCAAACATGTCCTTCGAAACAAAGCGCAATGAGCTTTTTGTCTAATTATGGTTAAATAGACTTCAATTATGAATATTTAGAGAACTTGGTTTGTTACCGCTACCATCATTATATATTTATGAAGTCTGTGTGTTTGTGAATAGACAGGAGTATCTTTTTAAAACTGCATGTGATAAATTTCCTAGAAATTGTCGAGATCCAGGTAGGCGTATCTTGGATGATTTTCCGAGATTAGCAAAATATAGTAAAAGTGTTCTAAATATGTGTATTAGAATTTATAATAAAATCCCAAAAGACATAAAAAACTATAATATCAGATCGTTTACAAAGGAATTATATAAATGAAATGGCTGTGTAAATTTAATTTTTATAGCGTCCAAGAATTTCTAAATCTAAACACGTCTATGTATTAGGAAAATTCTGTAAATTTAATATTTATAGCGCCCAAGAATTTTTGAACCTAAACACATCTATGTAATAGTAAAACATTTGCATGCTATAAGATTAGCTAAACATGTTTGATCAATAATATAACCATATGACAGCTTGTATACCATGTTTACGCAAATAAATGAATTTATTTATTATTTATTTATGGATTTGATAAACAAGTATCTAATTTATGTAAGTACGTAATGTTGATGTCTCAAATGTATGGCAAAATATAAATTTTGGTAAATTTGTTAGATAGGTTAATTTTTGAAAGTGGAAGAAGCAAGAGAAGTGTGCCAGGATCGTAGCAAGTGTAGAGAGGTGGTCTCTGCCTACCCCATTGGGAACAAGGCGTGACATATATGTATATGTATGTATGTACATTTTTCAATATATTAAATATACATATAAAGGTACAAATAATAAAGTTATTGGCAATTTTGTTTTATATGTTCATACACATTAGGCAACACTGCCAAATTGCATAATAGTAGTGAATTTACTATGGAGCTAATAGTGATTTAGTAATATAAATGTATATATAGAAAAAAAATAAAACAAAATGTAATTGACCCAATTACTTTTTGTTTTGATTTTCAAAACTGTTAGGCATTCCGACAATCAGATCAAAGTTTCAAGGAATATATGTTATTGTTAAGTTGACGTTCGAAAAGAATGGATAATAAATTAAATCTTCCTACATAATTTATATATTGCCTGATGTTCTTTTTAAAAATGCTCTAGCCATTTATTTATTTGACACACAAACCAGAATACAATCGATGATTGATACATATTTTACAATATAGCAAACCGGATTATATATATTCCTACCTTTATATAGCAGTATAATCCGGTTTACCTACATAGGTAAACCGGATTATACTGCTAGGTGTGTACAAAATTAATGGTACATAACTAGGGCAGTATCTACACATATTTCCAATTAAGATAATAAGCTACAGATGGCGTTATAAAACTTAAATTTGAAAATGAAATATCATAAACACATAAATAGTCACACCTTAATCACGATCTTTTTGAATTTTGACTTTGAGAGACTTTGCCCAAAAATATCTAAATATAGCAAAAGTAGTAGAGTACTTGATGTCAATAAGTGCTTGCAAAGGCTAAAGTTAAATAAAGTTTCTTTTCCTTTGTTTAATAAAAAAAAAACACTACCACGACCAATCTCGTATCGTCTCAATCGTTCAATCGTTTTTTCAGTGTTTTGTCTCAATCTGTCACACGTCAATTATCACATGTGAAACTAAGACAAAACCATATTATAATTAATCCAAAGATGATCCAGGGAGTTATATTTTAATGAATAGGACCAATAAGTTATTGTAATAAATATAAGCATCCCTTAACTTCATGACATAACACGGCTCCTTGAAAGCTGACCAGCGTATGCAGTTAACCAGATAAATGTCATAGAGGCTACCTTGGGATAACAGCAAATGTATATCCTGGCTCGCTGCCTCTCGCGGCAATTTGATTGTGCTAACTAAATTTGCGCGGTGAAGCTCCGACGCAAATTATTATCTTCGCCCAGCCGTCGAAAGTTCTGGAGTAACTGTAATCAAATTAGGCGCTACAGGACTATTCGGGTCCAAATATCTTCACTTGTTTGGCAGATGCTAATTTTAGCATGTTTTAATTCTACGTTGTGAAGCCGCGCTTTTGAATAATGTTTCACTATAGATGACGCACATACATACTGTGCGACGTGTAAAAAATATTTAATACTCTATTTTCTCTTTAATGTTCCTTTCCTATTATTTGAATGCTCATGAAGTCGGACTTTAGAATTCGCTTCCACCGTATATTCGGGACTGCTAAAGTATTGGCTCTTTTAAGCGTCGCTTAGGGGAATACTATCTAAGTCCCTAAGTCTAAGTGAGATTGTGTCAATACTAAATATATTTTACTATAAATATCAACTTACTAATTACTAGTGTATGTGTGTATATATTCTTATATATAAAAATGAATTGCAAAATGTGTTGGTAAGCGCATAACTCAACAACGCCTGGACCAATTTGGCCAATTCTTTTTTTTTTTTAATTTCGTTCATTGAAGTTCAAGGAGGTTTATACGGCGAGTAAAATTTCGAATAATTTGGGAAATTCGGAAAAACCCTAAAAACAGCCCTCTTTTTCCCGTAAAAACGTTTTCTAACTAAAACGTACAGTCAATTTGAGCTTTATTCTTATTGTATAAAGTTCATATTGCAAGCACTCACTGTTGTCTAAGCTATGTAAGTGTGTTCCTAACATCAAAGAGTCAATTTGCGCTTTAATAACGTTATATAAAGTTGAAATTCAATCATATCTATCAAATCAGTGTGCGTGTGTGCGTTGGAGCACAGAATACATCGTTGGAGGATGTCACGTTCCAAAATTGAATAGTCACAAAATGTAATAGTTCATTTGGACGTTTTTTGCAATTTGGTTGGCTATGCGATATGATCTATATAATAATTAGGAACAAAAAACTGGCACTTTACAAATCTTTTTGACAGGACGAAGTCTGTCGGGTCCGCTAGTTTTAAATATATTTGTGTATGTTAGATGTATAATATATAAAACGTCTCTCAGTTGTGAAAAAAGCAGTACCCTTGTATATTTCGTATTTAATGTTTTTATTTTTTATTTTGTTATTTAAAATGCTAGAAATGTGTTTGCATATTTTGCGAGCAGAAAACATTAAATAAAACCCCACAAGTTAACTACAATTTAGTAATCAAGAGAGTTCTAACTTGCATTGTCCATCTGTGCCTACTTATTCGTTGTTTGTTTTATTTATATTATTACTATTTGAAACTTCTAAATTATTATAGTCGTCACCTATCTTTTATATATAAAAATGAATCGCAAAATGTGTTGGTAAGCTCATAACTCAACAACGCCTGGACCAATTTGGCCAATTCTTTTTTGTTAATGTTCGTTGAAGTTCAAGGAGGGTTTTTACAATGAGGAAAATTCGAATAATTATCGGAAATACCCTAAAAACAGCCCTTTTATTTTCCCATGCATACGTTTTCTAACTAAAACGTACAGTCGAATTGAGCTTTATTGTTATTGTATAAAGTTCATATTGCAAGCACTCACTGTTGTCTAAGCAATGAAGGTGTGTTCCTAACATCAAAGAGTCAATTTGCGCTTTATTAACGCTACATATAGTTGAAATTCAATCATATCTATCAAAACAGTGTGCGTGCGTGCGTTGGAGCACAGAATACATCGTTGGAGGATTTAATGTCACGTTCCAAAATTGAATAGCCACAAAATGTAATAGGTCATTTAGACTTTTTTTGCAATTTGGTTGGCTATGCGAATTATCTATAAAATAATTAGAAACAAAAAACTGCCACTGTACAAATCTTTTTGACAGGACGAAGTCTGTCGGGTCCGCTAGTATTGTAATAACATTTAGTCATAACTTATATTAATAGTGTCAAAAAAGTCGTAATAATGTATATTATGTTGATGATCTAATAATTAAAAGAACAACGTAAAATACAATCAGCACGACGATATGTTGGCCAAAGGTCTGGCAGACCTAAAATGTGTACAATCACCGCGATACTTACAACTGTTCAGAACTGCAACATTATATCTCAAAATTGCTATAACTACCGCCGATGGGAGATGACACTTATTGAAAAGTAATAGAGGTGGAACAACAAACAGGCTATATATATCACAGTACAAAGATACTAACCTGGACTGCGGCGGCGCCTGAGATAGCAGCGACCCCGAGCCTCGCTTGCTGAGCGGTGGACGCGGCGCCGACGGCCTCCTCTCCACGCCTGATGCTGACCGGGTGGCAGGCGCGCCTTCCGCAGCAAGCACCCTCGCCGACACTAACGCTGCTTCCGGGCAGTGCTGTAAGAAGACCATTATTTCCTAAAGACTTCAGCATTACAATTTGACAGATAAACTATGGGGAATGACATCTGTCAAAGAGTTCTTAGATTATGAAGATTTATACTGAACTGAGACAGATTTTTATAGAAAGAAAGTGGAAGGACCTCTTTTTTTACTCCACGATCTTATTTTACCTCAACATTCTGTACATTCATATATTACACAATTAAAAGGTACAATAATTAACATCATATGTCAATAATAGATTAACACAAACTTAAAGTGCACAAAACGACAACATTAATGGATCCGTTAAAAATATAATGAACTTTAAAATAAATTGGGTATCCTGTACATGTTCAGGTTTTTCAAGGGAGTTAATTGATTTTTAATAGCCTGGCAACGCGTTTGTGAGTCCCCAGGTAATGCAGGCATATGTGGGTTACGTATGGTGACTACATACCATCAGGCAAGCGGTACGTTTTTTTTTAGTTTAAAATATTAATTGTGCTACATTCAGTAGCGGTAGACGGTTCTTCATGCTAAGTTTCTTAACAGAAGCTTGTGAGTTTAGGTTCCGTCGCAACTGTCCAAAAAGCAACATATACGAACCACAAAATGCCATTAGATCACCTTAGATGTTTTTACTACTTCAAAAGACTGCAGCCTAATTTTGACTTGATATCTCAACATATTCTTGAGATAAAGGGTTAAGAAAATCTGTTTTAGCTTCATGGTTTTGATAATGGGCAAAAAGTACAGATGCCACAGTGACATATCGCATAGTTCCCAAATTATGCGTCATGGCGCTGCTGTCGCTCATTCTAACCTTTTTCTAACAGTCCGCTTTAGTGCTGGCCAATCGATAATCGTAAGGATATCGACAATATAAATATCGCTAAAGATATCGATATTTAGTGACGTCCCTAACAGTAACGGGAAGGCTGCAGGAAATAGGGTGGTAAACTTTATTTTTTATAAAAATAAAATATATTGATGAATAAAATCATTATGTATTTAAAACTTTTTTCCGAAGAAAGTATGTTTGGTGTTTTTTCACGGCCATTTTGGGGACATTGTGAATTTTAGACACATGTCTACGTTGAATGCGTCGCTACTGCTACGTTAATTGTGTTGCACCAGTTGTGCACCTGCAGTTTTGCAACATTTTTTATAAATGATTTTTGCATATGCATGGTTCTCCAACTGCTGTTATTTGAAAAGAAAAGGTATTATTCAAATTTTGAACTTTAACATTGTACAAATTGTAAAATTGTTTTATCTATAACATTCTTTTATCAAAAATTTCGAAGATATATAATTTTACGTCAATTTTCCTAATAACTTTGTGCACAGCAGAAATGCTCCACTGAAAGCAATTTTAACTTTACCGTTATAATGACAGAATATTATCGAGCCTTAAAATCATGGACAGTATACTCGTATATGTAGGTTATTTCATTCAGCTAAGCTTAAAAGACTTCCCGGCTTGACAGTTCGAGTGGCTTTAATGGACTCCTCAGTGCTTTCGCGCTCTACATGTCGACACTCCAAATTATCGACTACATTGTACCAACAGTTTGCTACTATTCTATAGAATAAACAATCGATTTTAATATTATTATAAAATATTCCTTTCTAGTAGATAAAATAATATTGAAAAACATACATGCATTTTTATATAGGACTAGCTTTCTGCCCGC
This sequence comes from Scirpophaga incertulas, assembly GCA_036419045.1. NCBI lineage: Eukaryota > Metazoa > Arthropoda > Insecta > Lepidoptera > Crambidae > Scirpophaga > Scirpophaga incertulas. The sequence goes on along the minus strand of CM071646.1, from coordinate 5,849,373 downwards.
GGCTTCGCCTGCGTGGATTTCGGGATTGGATCTACAGAGGGTTAAGGGTCATAGCTTTTGCCCACGGCTACATATGCGCGGAAGTCGGTTTATGGCGCGAAGGTTTTACTGCGCTTCCCGTGGGACTATCCGTTTTTCCGAGAAAAAAAATACCGCAAAACCTTGCTCAAGAATCACTCTATCTATTGATGAAAACCGCATGAAAATTTGTGCAGTAATTTTTGAGCGAAGCCTTTATTGCGCATCCCGTGGGATATGTCGATTTTTCCGGGATAAAAAGTAGCCTATGTTACTCGGGGATAATGTAGCTTTCCAAAGGTGAAAGAATTTTTGAAATCGGTCTAGTAGTTTCAGAGCCTATTCATTACAAACAAACAAACAAATCTTTCCTCTTTATAATATTATTATAGTATAGACAAATAGGACAAACTGATGATGTGATTTGTGTAAAATCTTCGCAAATTATTAGTAAATACAAAACCCTCGGGTTATAGCAAAATACCAGTGCTTTGCTCGCATCATATTGTGAGTAATCCTTCGATCATATATGATCGAAGGAGTAATCCCAATCACTGAGCTACGATCCTCTTACACTCCTGCAGCGCGCACAACTTTAGTTGGTACTGGTTATTCTTTTAAATATAGTATTTAATTTTAGTCTCTTTGTGTTCCTGTTTATGTGTGATGAAGACGTTTTGTAAATAAAGATTTTATCTTTTATCAGAACAACTATTTTGTGTCTAAAAAAGCTACAAAGTTCCAATATTAAGTCGGGGATTAAACAAAAAGGTCCGATATATACCTACTCGTACCATGACAAAACACATACAGTACATCTACTTTCATAACGGCTCTCTGCAAATTTCGTGTTTGCCGTATTTATTTAAATAAAATATTTATCGCATAAAACACTCAACATTTATATTGCATAATTGCTATACAATAACGCTTATCAAACGAACTCCCGTGAATATTATTTTACATTTGTTTTTTTTATCCAACCTCCCTTATGCATGACAAGCGCATGCAATAGACACGGCTAGGAAACGACACGTATTAGCTATTAATATCACGCTGTGATGCTTCTAATATAGATGGTATATTATATCCTGACACACAAACGATAAACAGTAGCGATTCCGTTAAGATATTTGCTTAGCCTTTTCTGAAGTACCGACACAGTTCGCATTAAATGAGTATTTTTATACGCAAAAGGAGTATTATAGAAACGCCTTTGGCTTCGCAATTGTTATGTTTGCCTAATATTTTAATAAACCAAAAGTAAACTTATAACTTTGATCACTTTAAATTTCTGCATAGCTGTGAGTTAAATCTATACATATAATAAGACAGTAAAAATATTTTGTCTGTACATTTAGTATTTTTGACTGAAATGGATAGAGGGGCACTTAAATAGATTATTAGAAAGCAAAAAAAATTTTTTGGAATTTTTTGTCTGTCTGTCTGTATGTATGTTCACGTTTATCTCCGAAAGTACTGAACCGATTTGCTTGAAACTTTCACTATTTGCTTTGTTTTAACTCAGAATAATACCTAAACTTTGTTTCATCAAAATCGGTTCATTAAAAAAAAAGTTATCGTCATTTTAATGAACTCAAATAAATAAAACTGGAGTGTCATCTGTGAAAATTGAAGACGGTGAAATTTTAATCAAAAGTACTGTGAAAATAGTATTTGTGGAAAAGCTCATTGTTTTGTGCCATACTATACATACATACATACTAATATTATAAATGCGAAAGTAACTCTGTCTGTCTGTCTGTCTGTTCCGCTTTCACACCAAAACTACTGAACCGATTTAAATGAAATTTGGTACACAGATAGTCTGGAGCCTGAGAAAGGACATAGGCTACTTTTTCATGCAAAAAAGGTTGTAAAGGGTTGTAAAAGGTTGAAAGGAGGGATTATTGGTTGTATGGAAATATTGTTAAAACTACTGAACCGATTTAAATGAAATTTGGTACACAGATAGTCTGGAGCCTGAGAAAGGACATAGGCTACTTTTTCATGCAATAAAGGTTGTAAAGGGATGTAAAAGGTTGAAAGGAGGGATTATTGGTTGTATGGAAATATTGTTAAAACTACTGAACCGATTTAAATGAAATTTGGTGCACAGATAGTCTAGAGGACAGAGGCTACCTTTTAAAGCAGAAAAGGGTTGTAAAAGGTTGAAAGGAGGGGGTAAAAGGTTGTATGGCAGTATTGTTAAAACATATCCTTCCTGTGGGAAATTCGAATATAACGCGGGCGAAGCCGCGGGCGGAAAGCTAGTTATATTTATATATTTAATTGATTGCAATTTCTAAAATTTTTAAGTTAAAGCCTAGACTTATTTAGAGAGTCTCCTTGGGAGAAACGGAACAAGAAACTAAGGTCTTAATTTTTTCTTCTCTTTTCAAATGACAACTTTCAAATAGTGATTTAAATAACATGTTGTACTGATTAGATGTAACATTTTCTCAAATAAGATCTAATCCAAGCAGTTTTACGTACATTATAATAGGATACATTGTAATAAGCCTTCAACATTATTACATGTTTGATTTTAGTCTTAAATATGTTTAAGCAAAGGTCGTAAAAGTTGTTTATGAATTAATTATAGAAAGGCGCACAAAGACCTTAAATAAATATATCTATATTTTTTGTTGCCTGTGTTGAAAATCTCTTTTTAGTTTGACACTGCAACCACTATGCACCTATATATTTTGAATTACTTGTCAATGATTAATGTGTCATCTGTCTTTAATAAACATATTGAGTGATACATGTCTCAAATTTCTCTTTACAATTTTATTCTTTTAGATAATTATTTACGTAATTATCAATAGCCTGATGTTTGATTAAATTAACATATTCTAATGTTAACTAAATATATTACAGAACAATGTATAAATTAAAAATCCTACTAATTATGGAAAGCTTTTAAATTATTTACAGATGATTGAAATAAGTTGTACAATATTTTATTCTCCAATTGGATAAAATTACTAATGTTGCTAGTTTGATCGATATCAAAATAATCTTTATTCAACAAAGACTTTACGAGCATTTACTGACGTCAAACAAAACTAGTATAGAGAGGGCACAAAGAGCTTAAGAGCTACAAAACGTTATACGTCACGATAAAGGCCGGCGCCACTTTGGCTTCCCGCGCCTCTTCAAGCGCATATGGCCTCCTTAACAAGCCAACGCTGCATCGCCACCTCTCCTGAGGGGTGGCGGCCCTCATGATTTGCCTACATAGTTCTTAGAACTTAGGCATTGTCATGTTACATCCTCTCCGAGAGGGAAAGAATGCAATGGAGCAGATAGGAAGAGTTTTGGGAGAAATAGAGGAAATACTAAACTACAAAGTATAAGAAATATTATGGTACAAAATACTACATTTATTTACAAAATATAATTTTAAAAATCTATTGTTCGTAGCACGCACAGCGTAGGGATAAGGGTAAAACAGAGGGAAAGGGAATTTAGCACTCGCGGAGGCCACCAGTGGGATCGGAACACTAGCGTAAGAGCGTACGTTGGTAGGACACGTAGGTTAATTGTGAGGAAACAGGAACAATCTTGTAGTCGATAAGTAGTCACAGCGGCAGCGTCGCTTCGACGGACAACTGCCTAGTCACACAGAATACTCGCTTCGGCAGATGACTGATTAGACACACTAGGCCGCAGTTAAGATGCTCTTCAGCATACAGCAACAAAGATCAATATAGACAACTCGGCAGTGGTTTCTTCCACGTAACGCGGAGCAAGACGGCGATGGAGTAGAAGAGTTTCTCCCACGACACAACACGACGATAGAGACTTCAAACAGCAGGAGCAAGCAGGTAGGTAGTATTTTAGTTTGCAGGAGAGATTTACGCGGAGCCTTCTTGAGTCCGGGCCAATGCCAAAGGCCCAGGAACGGCCAGCACTACAGTGCGTAGTCTACGAGATAACTCGACGACTGAACTCACGAATCAGCTGACATACTAGTTTTATTGAACTTGAAAGTCATTGAAGCGTGAAATAAAACAAAATAAAAACGAAAAAGGAAATCAATAGGCTAATTCTCTCGGTAGCACAATAAAGAAAAGAGATAATGTCATTCTATCTCTTTTAGAATGACATTTTTGATGTATAGGATCACAACTTAAATTGAAAAAACAAAAGACAAAGTGTAACAATTTTGGAGCATGGAAGTTGAGCAGTCTCTAAATATAAATAAATAATATATTAAATTTAGTAAGAAAATATATAAAAATATAAAAACAATAAAGAGTAAAAATAAAATATATAGAATGAAACATAACAAAATTATATATCGTGTGCTACCGAGAAAAAGCTTATTTTCTCGATAAATAAAAAGTTATAGCTTAAAAATAGATCTTACAAACTAACTTAAAATCTAACTTAAGTATAATTAAAGGAACGGCAGGCAGTACGCTACAGCATAAGGCTTTTTTTTTTTGTTTCCCTGAGGAAAATGCATTGAATTGCATACCCCGGCTGTGGCGAGCCGGCGGTTATGTGGGGCTCTCCTCCCGGAGGGAGCCCCCGGGAACATCAAGCAACTTCCAGGAACCCCCAGCCTCCGCTCCCCTGCCTAGAGGGGAGCCCTCCTCGGGGGAGGCTACACTACCTCGGTCTCCTCCACCGACGACGCCCCCCGGGCCACGGAAGGGGCGTACAGCATAAGGCTAGGAGTCCTAACCCTCCCTGATTCGGGAGACTCGGTAATAATGGTTCCTCCCGACCTCCTGGAGAGAAATGAATTCTCCGGTTTTTCTAAAAAATAATTACATCAAAACAGCAACACCGCCCACCGCTTCGCAGCCGGCCTAAACCTGTTCGTCTTAAATATTAACTTGGATTGTGACAAATTGTATGACGAGGTTGGACTTTCGCGAACTTGATGCAAACACAAAATAATTATAAATTTAAATAAATAAATAAATATCTCAAACATACAATTCTCCCGGCTTGGTCTTTACGAGAGTTAACAACTCTACATAAGCCTGAGTTTAGTCGGTCGGCCTTACCGGGCGGAGCGCTCCGGCTGGTATGAAGTCGACATAATCACCGTGGCTCTTGCCGTTGCAGTGGTATCCTGGGCACGTTACATACTCATCGAGAAGATTCCCATCCTCTCTTTTCAAAGAGAAAAAAAAAATACGTTCATAAGTACAAGGAAAACGATCGGCGGATTTAAATTCGTATTTTCTCATTTAAAGTTTCAGCTGGTTTGGTTGTTATCATTAGTACAGTTATATTATATAAACTAGCTGTGCCCGCGACTTCGTCCGCGTGAAATAGTTATTTTGAGCATTATATTTATTTTTGCAAACAACCACCTCAGCTGTTACCCGATCTTGACAACGCAACATATCCAAATTTGGTACCATAAAAACGGTCATTGTGACTAAACCTTAAAAGATAGACATATGCCGTCGCGGACTTTTTTTTAGATCATGTATAGAGGAATAATTCTTTCATACATATTTTTTGTGTATCTTGAACCGTTTTCGCAGCGCACGCAAAGAAAGCCTTCAAAAATGAATAATTTTCCCCGTTTTTTACACATTTACCGCTCTGTCTTTGCTCCTATTGGTCATAGCGTAATGTTATTTAGCCTATAGCCTTCCTCGATAAATGGACTATCCAACAAAAAAAGAATTTTTCAAATCGCACCAGTAGTTTCGGAGATTAGCGCGTTCAAACAAACAAACAAACAAACTCTTCAGCTTTATTATATTAGTATAGATTAGTATAGATTAATAAATTAATTTGATATACTTGATTGAATTTTTATTTATTTACTTAACTAAATTATAATAAAAAAAAATTACCTGCTATGAATCGAGCAAATAAGAAATTTTTTCCATGCCCGGTGAGGGTCTGCTAAGTCTATATACTTATATATACATACTAGCTTCCGCCCGCGGCTTCGCCCGCGTGTAATTTGTTTTTGTCAATCCTGGTCCTTGATATCTAAGGTATCAAGATTCATGTTCCTATCTACAATTCAACCCCTATTTCACCCCCACACTGATAAAAATTTAAAAAAGTGAATAGGCAAGTTGACAGTTAGCATTAGCATCATTTTTGGTCAAACTAATCTTGTTTCTCCATATCAAGTTTGGACCCCCATTTCAGGATGGCCCCCTTAAAGGATGAATTTTGAAAAATCCTTCCTTAGTACACCCGTAGATCTTATGAGAAACCTACGCGCCAAATTAGAAATCTCTAGAACCAGCAGCTAGGGTTGTGCGTTGATAAGTCAGTCAGTCAATCAGTCAGTTTCTTCTTTGATATATCAAGAAATGTTCATGTCCACAATATTCAATCTTAAAATCGATGCCATTTTCGTAATGAACGTCCCAAAAAACCATAAAAACGATACCCATATTGATAGTTAGACATTTCAACCCCATTTCACCCCGACAGGGGAGATGTTATTTCACGTCCGCCACGTTGGATTTTAAAATCATTGTTGTTTTCGTAATCAGCGACCCGATAAACCATAGAAACAATACCCATTGTCGATTTTCAGACTTTGACACCCCATTTCCCCCTTTTAGGGGTTGAATTTTCAAAAATCCTGAAAGACGTGTTTACTCATTTATTGTTAGGAGTACTTCTGCGAAGTTTCGAATAAAATATTCAAACAAATCTTGTTTCTCCATACAAACTTTGGACCCCCATTTCACCCCCTTAAGGGATGAATTTTGAAAAATCCTTCCTTAGTGCACCCCTACACCTTATAAGGAACCTACGTGCCAAATTTGTAATCTCTAGGACTAGCGGTTTGAGCTGTGCGTTGATATGTCAGTCAGTCAGTTTCTTCTTTTATATATTTAGATGTATATAAATGCAATAAAAAGGTCGAGTTTAAATTTGAAATTATTATAATATGACAAATCATAACACTCCATCATAAAATTACGTGACAGTGTTACTTATTTCATAACACGGTAAATTATTACACTTGTGAAATTTGTACTAAGTTTGACGCCTAAAGCGTAGAGTAAGTTTATGGATACTAAAAGTTTGTATTGAAATTATTACTCAACGATGAGTTATAAGTTTAATTAGTTCATGGATCTTCGCTAAAAGATGATTATATACCGAAACTTTTCATGCTCTTTGTTGCTCCTATTGATTAATTAAGTTTAATTAATTAGGATCAGAACTTGAGATGTTATGATCCTATATGCGTTATAAGATATAAATAAATCTATGTAACCTTTAATTTTAAAGTATAACTAATTTGTATTAAATTCATTGTTCATTTTATTTTAGTTTTTGACAAATAAATATTTAACATATTTTATTTTGACATGAAGTACCATTTATAGATTATAATAAAATATGCATATTTTAACGTAAAACGAGGCTTAAAATTGCAACCATTAGCACTTTATCATGTTTTTGACATTTACTTGTCTAAATGTAGAATAGTTTACTTAAGAAAGCAGAATATATAACTTTGTTGGCAAATAATGACATGAAATAAAAAAAAGAATTAAACATATAACATAAATTATTGATTAATTTAAGAGAATGTATCAATTGCTTTAATTTTTGTAAAACCATTCTTTTCACAACATACATAATAGGGTAAAACGCAAAATATCTCTGCGAATAAATCCATGTTCTTTTAAAACTATCACACAGACTTTTCTTTATGTATTTAGACATACTGTCATTACTTTAATAATAGACAGTATCTAACTTTACAAAGAAATGACTCACAATAACTTTAGCTTACAGACTACTAAGATTTGTTTTAATTAAATATAGATACACACACAAATAGTTACATAAATGTTACAAAAATTACACATAACTATAACAGCATTAAGCATCACTTAACAGTTACGTGATTCAATTTATGCAATTAAAACGAGTTACTATGGTATTCGCAAATTAATGGGATAATACAGATCTTTTTCATTCTTAAAATCTCTTTAGTGTCAAATTCTTCTTATATATGTTACATTTATTTGTATACTACAGCCAGTTTATAAGAATGTGACCTAAACATGAATTTTATTTTCAAGGTCACTTCCAATGGGCATACATTGATTAATCCATACATACATATATGTCACGCCTTGTTCCCAATGGGGTAGGCAGAGACTACCTCTCTCCACTTGCTACGATCCTGGCATACTTCTCTTGCTTCCTCCACTTTCATGAGCGTCTTCATGCATACTCGTCGGTTGCGAGTACTCTTGACCCGGCCTTTCTTTAGGACATCTTCGATTTGATCGAGATATGTCCGCCTAGGTCGACCTGCACCAATTCGTCCTATCATTCTTACCTTGTGTATCTCTTTCGTTAATCTTCCTTCATTCATTCTTTCAACATGGCCGAACCATCTAAGCATCCCTTTCTCTATCTTTGTCACTACATCTTCAACTACGCCGCATCGCTCCCTTATCACACTGTTCCTGACTTTGTCCTTCAGATTCACTCCAATTATACTTCTCAAGCTTCTCATCTCCACAGCATTAATCCTACTTCATAGACAAATATTAATAATATTAATCCATAGACAAGATATATGTGTTCCAAATATGAATGAAAATAAATAAAACCTTACCCACCGTCTCCATAACATCAATTAATCTACTACTCATCTAATTTCTGAACGTATATAAACTCATCACACAAGCAAAGGAATCCATACCGCTGTACAAGATCCCTTGTTAAGTTAATGGGTCGTCAAATTAGACACATTAATGCGATACAAGAGACCGTGTTATCCCATTTTATGGGTCAGTTTCAGGTATTGCGACGGGATGCTTTTTATTTATTATTCTGACAAGGTTTTCTTGATGTGGTTTTGTAGGATGAGTTCTACAGAAAATATGATTTATGAATGTTTTTTTCATCAAATCCCAACTAATATTATAAATGCGAAAGTAACTCTGTCTGTCTAGAAGACTAGACGAGCGGCTATATTGTGATTGTTATTTTGCAATTGAAAAAATACGCGATTTGTTTATTGAATTTTACTCAAGAAATGTCTGTTATTATATTGAACTTGACAATTTTTTCATGAGATTGTCTCAAAATCTGCATATTTATTATAAATTTATCATTCAAAACTCGTTTTCGTAGCGCATTGTAATAATCCCAACTAATATTATAAATGCGAAAGTAACTCTGTCCGTCTGTCTGTCTGTCTGTCTGTTACGCTTTCCCGCTTAACCTTGCAACCGATTTTGATTAAATTTAGTACAGAAAATCTTTAGACCCTGAGACAGAACATAGGCTACTTTTTATTTCGAAAAAAAGGGATGAAGGGGTTGAAATAGAGGTTGAAAGTTTGTATGGGATTTCTTAATTTTAAAAGACAAAACCTTGAAACTTTATATTTAAGCAAGAAATCATTAAACATTTGTTCTAGCATTTTCGAAATTTCGACCAGCTAGGGGGTGAAATAAGGGTTGAAAGTTAGTATGCAAGTTCGTCAAATATCACGTCATAAGAAACAAAAAATCGTTTGTTCTAGCATTTTGAAATTCTTACTAATGTGGGGGTGAAATAGGGGTTGAATTAAAGATAAGACCATTAATCTTGGTACCTTAGACGTAAGGGACCAGGATTGACAAAAACTAATTTCACGCGGGCAAAGCCGCGGGCGGAAGCTAGTAAATAATACTTATTTACTGCAACTTTTCTGCGAAAAACTTTGATTGTGAAAGTGATAATCTTTATTACAAACCTTCCATCTTTAAAAATGACGTAATTTCAATGCAAACTATGATGACCTACGTAGTCGAGGGGTTTGTACATCAGTTTCAAAATGTCTCCATCTCAGAGTTCAAGTTCAAGGTTAATTAATGTTTGTGTAATAAACTAAACCCCCCCCCCCCCTAGTTCTCTGGGCCTATGGCGGGGTGCACTCTCGCGATTCGACCGCCATGTGTCCCGGGGCCACCGCCAAAGGAGGGACTGTCCGACAACCCCTGGCCTGGCACTCTACGGAGCTCCGGTGTGGGCGGAATGTCTCGTCCCCCGCACTGTGGCCCTCTTGCGACGTCTGCAGAGGGTCATCGTGATCCGCCGTGCGAGCCTATCGTACGGTCAGCCAAGGATGTCGATGCTCAGGTCCATGCAGCTGTGTATCGACATCGGGTCGCGGTACGTGAGTGGAGGGAGCGGCTCGCTCGAGGTGGAGGGAGTCCGTGCCCAGGTGCAGAGCGAGGCTTTGCACCGGTGGGAGAGACACTCGCCTCCCCAGCAGCTGGCCACCGGACGATCGTAGCCGAATAATGGTTAACCTCCTGACGTCTCGGAGAACAGATTAATTTATGACTTTCAATCCAGACCCCCGCTGCCCCCCCCCCCCCCTTCAAATAAATATCTCAAACATACAATTCTCCCGGCTTGATCTTTTCGAGAGTTGGCAACCCTAATACCATACTACTTATCTATAGTAAGTATAAATTAGTAAGTACATATACTATACTTATAACATAAAATGATAACTTTCCAATAAAATTATGAAATTAAAAAAAATTAAAAAAATTCCATAAAAATATGAAAGTATATTTTTTATTACGATAGGAGCAATGTAATGTTGTACCCGTAATATAAATCATCCCTTCAGTGATAGCTGGCCATACCGCTGGTGATAGCGTTGTAATTTTTATTTATGTGCGTAATAAATTTTCTGAAATTAAACTCCTCCATTATTAATTGCCTAGATGTGTATAGCTATTGTTAAATTAAATTTTTATTTTCCACGTTTTCTTTTATAAAGAAGATAAATATTACTATTTAATACTGTTTCTTTTGTTGCCAGAGTTAAAGTAATAATTTTCACGGTAGTTCATAAGATTACACTTTATACAAATGAGGTAAAGTTGAAAATTGGTCATAATCTTAATATATATATTTCTTGTGTGCGTGTGTATGTGACTGAACTCCTCCTAAACGACTGGACCAATTTTGATGAAATTTTTTGTGTGTATTCCAGGGGGCTTGAGAATGGTTTAGATTCACAATACGGTCATATAGATATTGTTTTTCAGCTAAATTATTTATTTAAAAACATTTGAGACAACGTGAGACAACGTGACATTTGAGACATTTGACATTTGAGACATTTGACAGGACAACGTCTGTTGGGCCAGCTAGTATTACTATAGATATTCATAGGAATGTTAAAAATCCCCTTTTATAGGCGAAATAAAAGCAAACAAATTATACATACATAAATCAAAAGCTGTATCTGCAATAAGAGTTATGTTATGAAGAGCTTAAGTTATAAATGAAAAACAAATATCTTTATTATATAAAAAAAAAACAATTGAGGACGTTCTTCACAAAACGGTTTGGATCCAATTTCATTGTTATTTTTGTAGCTACATGGCTCAGATTGCTTTGAGCATTCATAGATCATTCAAAGGGGGTTTCATCTCGGCCATATTTTGACAAAACGCAGTATGGAAAGGGATCTCACTATAAGCAATTAGTACTTAGTCCTAGTTAGTACATACAGGTACGTAATTGGATAAAAAAAAACATTAAAGAGCAGCGACTGATCAAGAGTTCTCACCGCCCTAGGCTAATTGTAAGAACGCCCCCCCCAGGTGTGTTACGGTCAGCCTAAAAAGAACCGAATCGAGTCAAGTCAGGGTTTGTTATACGCGCGTTTTTTTAAATTTCAAAATTCATTGTCCGCCCCCCAATCCTGGCGCCCTAGGCTGCAGCCTAATTAGCCTAAGAGTTAATCAGGCACTGTTAAAGACTCTAGATAATAGAGCAGGTCTGTCTAATGTTCTAAAAGCACTGTTTATATATTGACTAGATGAAATATTTATAGGGTCTTTCCCAGTGGTAGTAAATGGTATTTTTATATAAAAGATTACCCACATAAAATCCAGGCACAGATAAAGGCCTGGCTACGAGAGAAAACGGAGGAAAATATCTAATAGAATGGAGGGAAAATGAGAGATACAAAAAACCAAATATGCAGTCCCGGTAGCATCTAACGCAATAGTGAATATCTTTACATGACTAAAACGGACCACAGCGGTGTGGCAACATCGAGCTTATTAGAATTTTTCAACTTCGGACATGGCAACGTCGCGCTTGCAGTAGTTTAAATTGTTTGAAAGTAAATAACTTTTAATTTTTTTCTGCTCTTTAAAATTAATCTCGGAATTTGAGGCGTACCCATTTTATTATTTCGCTGTATGATATCAGTGTATAACTCTACATGTAAGTACATGAATAACTCTACTTAATTCCGACCTCTGGTACACGCATTTAATTAGATATTGTGAACATAAATGGCATGATCATTTTCATCGAAATACATGGCAACCAACAGCAAAACATCGCCCAAAATCTAATTGTTGTTAATCGAGACATCAATGATTTCCGAAACCTGTACACAATCTTTCCTGTGATAAAACACCTCAACTATCTTCGAAGCCCAAAGTTGACCAAAAAGTAAGACCCATTTCCCAAACCTTCGTAGAAATGTATAATGAATCCCACGTTTAACTCAAGGCCAAACTGTTACAAAGTTATTTTAATTTAATACATCCCTGACGCGTATTCATTCTATCCACAACTTTCGTATATATTGCGTAATAGTTTTGACTTAGTTAACTTCATTATAAGCTCAAATGAACCTTGTCCTATCACAGAGCAATGAATTACAATACTTATACCGTACCACTTATCAGCCAAAGAAAAAACATGAGTTAGGATGTGTCCCCAGTAAGTAAACTGTTAGCGACCGACTGAGTTTGTGGCGTTTTGGTTTAGTACGTCCTTCCATATATTAGGTCTTTACCTATGAAATTGCCATTTTCCATGAAAAAATTTAAACGATTTTTTTTCATGTATTTTTTATTTGTATTAATCGAAGTAATCACCCATGCAATCAATGCATCTTTGCCAACGTAGTGGCAGTTTATTGATGCCCTTCTTAAAGAAATCCGCTGGACGGGAAGCAACAAATTCTTCAAAGGCATTTTGTACTGCCTCTCGGGTATTGAATTTTTTTCCCGCCAAGAAGTTATCCAAATTCTAGAAAAAGTGGTAGTCTGTAGGCGCAAGGTCTGGTGAGTAGGGTGGATGACGGAGAACTTCCAACCCCAGGTCTTGCAACTTGGAGACCGTCTGTTGTGCAGTATGAGGTCGCGCGTTGTCGTGCAGGAGCAGTGGAGAAGAGCGATTGACCAATGCTGGTTGGAAATGTGCCAGCTTCTCCATCATTGTGTTCAATTCTTCACAGTATACATCTGCAGTAATGCTCATCCAGTTCGGCAAGAAGCTGTGATGAATCACACCGGCGCTAGACCACCAAACAGTGACCATCACTTTTCTAGGGGTAAGTTTTAGTTTAGGGCATTGCTTAGGTGCTGAACCAGGATCCAACCACCTTGCTGAGCGCTTGCGGTTATCAAACAGAATCCATTTTTCGCAGGTAACAATGCGGTTCAAAATTCCTTCATTTGTGTGTCTGTTGAGCAGTGCAAGGCACGTCTCGACGCATACTTCGCGCTGGCGATCATTGAGTTCGTGGGGCACCCATTTGTCAAGTTTTTTTACCTTGCCAATTTGACGCAAATGGACCAATATTGTTTTGACGCTAACGTCGAAAGCTGCTGCTAATTCAGCCGTAGATTGTGTATCATCACCTTCCACAATCGCCTTTAATTCGTCATTGTCAACCAAAGTCTTCGGACGACCGCGAGGTTTATTTTTCAAGTCGAAATTCCCAGAACGGAAGAGAGCATACCAATAACAAGTGGTGCGTTGGTTTGTAGTGTTAGCTCCGTAAACGTCGTTGATGGTGCGTGCCACTTGTGCCGCGTTGCTGCCACGACGGAACTCATATTCCATAATTACTCGAATTTTTAACGTATCCATGATGGCGAAACAGATTGAAATGCGATGAAAATGTAACACTAATCAATAAATAAATGACTACTTTTGGAAAAAGAATCCCGTGTTTTTAAAACAAAATTAATTTGAAATTAGAATTCTTAGCCTAACAAAAACTATTTTGATTTGAAATGGCCAGTACTGCAGAACGGCAATTTCATAGATAAAGACCTATTATTTGAAATAGTGTCCACAATGTGCTAGTTTGCGCTCACTTTACGCAGCTTGCAGCGATACGTGCGTCGATTTTATAGTTGGCGCATAGTAAAACCGGTTCTAATTGGCGGCAGCGATAACCTGGTTTGTCGGGCGTAGTGAGTCCGTTTGCCGTAAACTGTTCATGCATGTCGTGCGCACGTGTGTTCGGAAGTTTTCATGCTTGCATCACTACCTAACTAATCTCTACGCACACACACCACAGAAAATCCTAAATGCCCTTTGACGCGAAAGGGTACATTATGGAAGTACAAAATAGACCATGCATATGGAACGCGAAAATTTCAAACTTTTCTTGTTTGATGGGTGAATCCAGTGCTTCCTATATCCTCTTTGAATAGCAGAAATCAATTACTTCAGAAATATCCATCGTGACCAACCACTCCCTTCATACAACAATAGTAAGGTGAAAATTCAGTCGGTCGAGCTAAATAAGAGGCTAACTCATAACAGTTTGCTTGCGACGCTGATCTGAGTTTGCAACTAACTCAAATTTCAGTTCGCCACAAATTTGCGGCTCAGTTAATCGGCTCCTGACAGTTTGCCTACTGGAGACACAATCTTAAGCTGTCAACGGCAGAGCTTGTCATATTTCGAAGCGCATATTATTTATATATCGATATAAATAATATCACGGTAGATAATAATCATTTAAATCGACTCAATATAGTCGTGCATATATATATATACTCATGCCTCTTTCCCATGGGGGTAGCACATCGACACTCAACCTGACCTTGTTTTAGGATATCTCATATCTAGTCCAATTATGTTCGTCTAAGTCATCCCCTACCAACTTACCCTCTTGCTAGGCAAATACTTCTTCCATCCATTTTACGTGTCCAAACTAAGAGGTCCCGTTCCAATTTTTATAACTGCATCTTTTTTCACACCACATATTTCGCAACCTTATGACATTATTTCAGAATTTATCCTCCACCATCACTCTAGCCATTTCTCTCAAAGCTCTGATTTCCACAGCGTTACTACTTTTATCCTACTTTTACCACACCCAGTATTCACTACCATACATAAGCGCAGGGACCAAACCAGACCTGATTTACAGATTCTAGAGATATTTTATGTGAATATAATATTATTATGTCATTATTATGTCAGCGTAGAGATACCTACAAAAACACATCTACTTACCGACAGCCATTATAAATTGATCCCGCTTAACATATATATACTTAACTTCAACATTACACGAGCTTATACGTGAATGATCATATAGAATGTACGGGACAGAAAGAGATAACGATAGCCAAACATAAAATCGGAGCGAGTAACGGCGCCGGCGTCTTCGATTTCTTGCTATTACTATGCTATCGAATGAAATTATACCAGTTGCCCGAATTAGAAAGACTCAGTTTCAATGCGCTAGTGAGATATCTACCGCTTTTCATGTATAATATAAACGTTACAGATAAAACACATATGTACAGGGACAAAAGAGCGGCAAGGTCCTTTTTTTCATGGATGCCGGAAATCGGACTCAGGAAGTTTTCCTCAATTATAGCTATGCGAAGCATGCGGAAATAGGTATGTTTGTTGAAGCCTTTCCCCAACCTTTCGGGGAGGACAAGCATGATTAACGAATAAATAATAATAAAAATAAGTGCGTGGGGAAGTGACGACCACATCGCCCGCTGGCGTGACATTTAATGCCTCTTAAATGCCATAAATAGCTCAATAGTGCAGTCAGTCTCTCTCAGGGCAGCTTTGTGATGAGCTGTCGGTGAGTTAAGTCACCGAGGGTACTGATGTGCTTCAAAGGGGTGTATGCCTTCCGCCTCTGTTTTGCCTTAGCCGGCCGGACAGAGTGGAGTCGCAAGAGCAGATGCTCAAAGCGTGGAAGTGTAACAATGGCATAACGCCGACGGCATGTCGATCGCTGTCGCAGACACACCTAACTACACCCTTAGCCGTTCACACCAATGTTGCTCCCTTCGCACCAATACTGGGCTGCTTTTTTGGGAACGCATTTAGTGGGCGGAGAGTCACCACATGCCATATTTAAATCAATTAGGAGGATTTGACAAGGCAGGTGACCGGAGTCTCTTCCATAGCCCGGTTCTCATTAGCACCAAAATCGAAATGTAATAATCTTTTGTAGATTAGGTTTTGGCCAGTAATGACAATAGTTTCTGTGTCATCTGAGTATAAGTCTTTAGCTGCATTTTGTATAGTGCAGATAGAGAATAAGCAGACCCAGTTAGTACACTCCACGCACACTTTCATTAAATTTCGCTTAAATGGCCTCTACGCGTTGGATCTGTGTCCCCGCGGACGCCTTATAAAGGACCGCGTCTTATAAAGACGCGTGATATAAATTTCGCTTAAATGGCCTCTACGCGTTGGATCTGTATCCCCGCGGACGCCTTATAAAGGGCCGTGTCTTATAAAGACGCGTGATATTTATTATTACGTTATTTATTATTACTTGTTTATTATTACGACGCGTTATTTGTATGCTGATGGCTAATTGGGAAATATGTATCTGTATGTGTATATATATGTATGTGTATATATATATGTGTGTATATATATATTAATATTATCTGTCTACATTCACGTATTGCGCTTTATTTATTAATGTAATATGTATGCTTAGGTTTGTCTGTTTCTCTCTGTGTGTCTGCTGTCTGGTTTACTTACCCTCTCAAAGGGTTTCGGCAGAATATCAGCGCTTCGCGCTATGTGAAGCACAACGCTGAGCCGAGACCTGTTTGCTACTAGGGCACAATGTTACCTACGTATTTTTAATAATGTTCTGGTTTATATTTTGTGTCAAGGTTGCAAACAAAGTTATGTCTATGTCTATGTCTATATAAGCGACAATAAAAATAATAAGTATTTCTTACACTGACACCTATTAGCCTAACCCAAAGTAATCGCTATACGGCTTGTGTTATGGAATCTAGGGTAACGGATTAACATACATATATTATACATATATAAATGTTTTTGATAAAAAATATATTTTACTAACCATGACGAAGGTAAAAATGCTCGTATTCATCACACAAATATTGCCCTCACCGGGATTCGAACCCAGGACCTGAGAGAAGGCGATAACTTAAAACCAGTGTACTATACACTCGACTATGGAGGTCGTTAATTAAATTTTATGCATGTAAGTGTTTATGTTTACTGATCTCGTAAAATTGACAGTTAAAATATTATCAAGCTTATTAATTCAGCGAAGACAAGAGATTTGATTTGACATGATTTTCACAAGGTTTTTTGATGGTGCAATTGGTCAACCTTTAGGTTCAAGGCAAGGTAATCTTACCTCATTGTACCTGCTTAATATTAAAGAATGAACGAAACTGTAACGAATCTCCTTAAGTTTGCACTAAACGAGTAGTCAAATCGATATGACGAATAAATTGAAATATAAGTTTTCATACATTACATATCCTAGATCCGCGCATAGTAATATGGATTAGCATTACATAGTTTGACGTAATACGTTACTGTTTAATTACTGAGTAAGTATTTTATGTTTGGAATTACCAAAAAGTATATGACCATGATTGACTAGAGGACGTCGATCCTATTAAATATCTCCAAACCGCACGGTTCTATACTGGCCACATACAACAACACACCTTCATTACATTGTTAGTGCACCCTTATAAGCCGCATCTATTGCCAAGCTTACATCACCAAAGGCTTACCTTAGCAATTTTGTGTAATAACGCAGTAGTAGAACTGGTTTTGAAGAGTCCCAACGCACGTCTACGCAGCCCCTGGCCTAGACACGCTTCGACTGCCCCGCAGAGTGCCGTCACCCCGCCGCTATCTTCGTGCACAAATTTTCGGGTCACAGCCTAAAAAAAGAGTTGATACTTTACATGGTAAACGTAAGTAGACCAAACAATATACTATTACATTGATTGCTATTATATACACTCCAGTACCGACCCATACGACTCGATTCAAAGACGAGCTAAGCGAATCGTTAACTATCCCAAACTCACAAGGAGTATTGCGCCATAAATCTAAGGAGAGACTTTGCGTCTTTATGTGAGTTCTACCGCTTGTAAAACTGGCTTTGTTCCAAAGAACTGATAACAAAGGCCTCAATTTATCATCGTACCACACGTCCCTGACACACGCCGTAAAAATTGACGAAAATTCCTCTAACAGCTCTCTGCTAGAGGAATTTCCTTCTAAGCACACTCAGATTGTGGTACCAGCCGTGGTATCCCTTGAAGAGAACATTATGGGGGTCAGCAACGCATTGGTAATGTCCTTGGTGTTGTAAGCGTCAATAGGTTACTTACCATCAGGCAGGCCGTAAGTCTTTTTGGCACCATCATGGTATACAATAATATAACAGAGCATTTTGTTGAGTAGTTTTTATATATGACAAATTACCGATGATGATAAAGCCGAAAGTGTATGCGAGCTTCACCATAACTCTTCAACACCTAATAAAATAACTGTCTTATCACTAATCGTTATGGTGTTAAACATACCAATGCTATTAACTGTCATCATGACGACAAACGCAAGTAAGATAGTGGTAACGCATTACCAGTAGACATCAGATGTAGGCGATAAGGTTGTTTGCAAAAAACTATGTACTTCTTTTTTTAAATTATTGACCAAATGCTCATTGGAAATATTTTTCAAATCCTCCTGCGTTGTCATGTTTGCGTTTTTGAACATGTTTTTTTTTTTTGTAAAATCTTTTAATTATTCGCACTGCATTTATGTAAATTCTCATTTCGTACGACTATCCATCATTATATTAAACGATTAGCGTCTTCTGACTTATACCTATAGCTCGGTAAAGGTTAAAATGTTTTCTGACTACGTGCTTACCTCTTCCATAAGCTGCTTGACCTCCTTCTTAACTGCAGCGATAAGCCGGTCTTTCTGTTCGGCATTGGGGTCGGCAGGCACCGCGGTAGCTGGCATCTCCTCCGAGCCACTCTCAACTGCAAATACACAATACTTTTAGATATTTAATGAAGAAAGAAAGAAAATCATATTCATACAAGCATCGGACTATTGAAGAGGAGAAAAAGTCTATGTTCCCACCTCTACTTAATATCAGACGAGATCCTCATTTCATGAGGCACACGTATTTTGTAGACATTTCTAACTAGCTATGCCCAAGACTTCGTCCGCGTGAAATCGTAATTTTAGGTAGCATTTTTAATGACTGCGAGTGTTATAAACGTAAGAGTAGACAAATAGAATCAGAAAGCTTCGGACTGCTAAACTATCGGGTGTTATGCGTGTTATTGTGAGTCAATCATGAAAGATAGACATATGCTGTCGTGGAATATTTTTTATATAATTTTAAGGAGAACATTTTCGTCATACATGATTTCTGTGTAGCTTTAACCATTAAGGTTGCGATGGAAGCTTATAAAATGGAATAACTTCTCCCGATTGTAGCGTGATGAAAAGTATACTACTCGTATAACCAGCTCAGGAGTATGAAAAATAATTGTACCAAGTTTCGTTAAAATCCGTCGAGTAGTAGTTTTTTTTTCTATAATGGTTATATAGACAGACAGACAAAAAACTAGTATAGAAACACAATTGTATCAAATCAAACCAAAATTAACTTTATTCAAATATGACTTTATATAGCTATTTTGAATCGTCCATATTTTGTTCCCCTACCACCCATTCAGATCTCTCCACTCCATTGAGATCAGTATCTTATAGATACATACATACATACACTCACGCCTTTTTCCCATGGGGGTAGGCAGAGATTACGTCTTTCCACTTGCTACGGTCTTTACATATCTCTTTCGCTTCATCTACTTTCATAACATTCCTCATACATGCTCGACGATTGCGGGTACTTCTGACCTGGCCTTTTTTGACACTTATCTTATAGATGACAGATAATATGTCATAATTTAATACAAAGGAGATATTTGGGTATCACGTAAGCTGACTAAAAAGAACCTATCAAACTAATGAATTTAATGTGGACACCTTGGTACAGTCCCACATCATGACTACGCTCTCAAAAGCTGGTTCTGCGCCTGCCTAGAACAACTATGACTTCGACTTTGCGACCCTCGCAGTAGAGACACTTGATCCATGGTCAGTTGATATGAAAGATTTTTTCAAAGCTTTGTCGACATGACTGATCCAACAACGAGAGACCATAAGACTGGCGTTTACTTCGCCTGAGGTATCCACTCTGGCGGTAAAGAGAGCTAAGACCGTCAACATAATTGGCTCCATACCGCAAGTTGACTTGTTACACGAGGTAATTATAAATCCGTTTCTGCTTCTGTTTCCGCAACTTTTATAGCGGAGATTTAAACGGAAGTTTACAACCGACGGCTTTTATTTATGACGGAATACTTTTTATAAAATATAACTTGCCACTACTAAATTTTAATATTATTAAAATATTCAGTTGCAATATTGTTTTCTATAATACATTTCTAATATATTTATTTCTAATCTAGATTTGGTGAATTTGATACTTAATAAAGGATTATATTTGTATTTTTTTATGCATATCATTTACACTTCCGTTTCTGTATCCGTTTCCGTTTCTGCTAAAATTTAATTTTGGCATTTGTTTCCGTTTCTGGTTCCGCTAAGACACTTCCTAAAAAAATTAGAATTTTCTATCTCTTCGTTTCTTAGGATTCGTTTATTTTTAGTTTGTAGATATAGGTTACAATGATATTAAGTTTGATAAAATTTTATACTTACGAGTAATTATATGTGTACGAGTACATTACAACGTCAAGGAAAGCGTTCAGGATTGTTTGAACTAATTGAATACTATTTCAATAAAATATATGTATTGCGCATATTTAACTGAAAAAGAAAATTATTATTCTGAACGCCAAGAATGTGCAACCGTAGATCATACACTGTAAAAACAACATACACTACAAGGTGATGCTATGCGTATGTTGAGATTGAAAAAGATTCATTATGAGCTTTAACCCGTGGAAAAAAGTAACAGATTCGGATATCATCGGATAACTCGAAAGAAATTCGAAGGCTGTCGTACAACTTCCGCCATTTAGTGGGGCAACGTTTTGTTGTCAATAAATACATAATTATATATCCTGACTAATATTATAAACGGAAGAGCTTCTGAATATGGATAATTTTTTTACTCTTTCACGTAATATCTACTACTTTTTAATGAAACTTTACAATAATATAGTTTATACAACGGAATTATATATAGGCTACAACTTATAAAAGCAGTGATGCTCCAGAAGGAGGCCGCCGAGCGGGGTCGGGAGATGGCCGATCCCGCTCGAAGGAGGCGGCGCCGGGCTCGGTAGCACAGCTGCGGCGCCGCCGCGGGTCGCCGGCGGGCGCGAGGAAGTCGCGACTGCTGCGGCGGCCCGGGATGGACCGCGCCCCTTCCGTGGCCGGGGGGCGTCGTCGGTGGAGAGACCGGGGGAGGTAGTAGCCTCCCCCGAGGAGGGCTCCCCTCTAGGCAGGGGAGCGGAGGCTGGGGGTTCCCGGAAGTGGCTTGATGTTCCCGGGGGCTCCCTACATGCCTGAGTAAGGCCATCCCTGAGGTTTTTAGTGGGTATGCCTCCCCCTTCTGGGGAGGAGAGACCCACATAACCGCCGGCTCGCCACAGCCGGGGTATGCAATTTAATGCATTTTCCTCAGGGGAACAAAAAAAAAAAAAAGGCAAGAGCAGTATGTTGTTTTAATACTGAGTGCATTATAAAAACCAACACATTGCACATTGCACTGTTCATATAATAAACGCGTAAAAGGGACGAAAATTATATATTTTAAAAATTTTAAAAGATGTTCAGAGTTTTCGTATAAAATTCGGGAAACCTTTTCACCCTAACCTAATATAAATAAGGCCTGGCGTTCTAAAAAGGTTGAGAGTTACACAATCATTCAAATAAAAGTCAGTCATTTATCACGCGTTATTGCCTTTGCAACATAATATTCATTGGTTAAAAAATGGTAGAAATTATTTTCTCTATATCCCTAGAAAATAACTTTGCTCCGTTTCCATTTATATCGAAACTGTCAAGAATAACGTACTGTTATTAGTTTAACCTAGCAGCTATTCGCTCAACACAATATTTAAATAAACATATTGCTTAATGCAAATGTGTGACGAAAGCAACTTTACAGCAACTATATTGTATATGTAACTAATCATAATTAATTAAATAAAGCCCAAAAGTTACCACATTAAGTGAACTTTACTATTTGAAAGCTGCCGAAATTACACAAATGTTATTTTTAATTACTTGCGCCCAAGAGGCCAACTTAAGTGTAGACCTCGGCGTACGATGTGATTACCTAAATAAACTACGAAAGCTCTGTTTGCACAGCGACGAATGAAGCTTTCCATGCGTAGGGATGTCACCTAAGTGGTGTAACGTGTTATTTTTTACTATTGTTTTCAGCACAATTTAATCATCAAAATACTTTTAATTTCATTATTAATTTACAATTTTAATTCTTGTTTACATATTCTATTAGGATTTTGTGACAGATACTTATTTTCTTTTGTTAACCTTTTTAAGTGAAAGTAAGAGTGAAGGGATCGGAACCTGTACAGCCTCAGCATAAATGCAATTTTTTTGTCTTAATTTATATTTCATAAGTTTTACTTATAACAAGATGGACATAGGGACAAAACATTTAGTTTCTGTATTCATTTAATCAGCATACAGATGGTGTTGAGTCTGTGATAGGAGTTTTAGTTGGAATTGTAATTTAGAACTTAAATTTCAATATACAGATCTATGGTTTTAGAGGTTTGATAGGGTGAAGCCATGGACTGTAATAATAAACCTTAACATATTTTCATAACTAATATATACCTAATATTATCTATTAGGAGTTTACTTAAAACAAATTCTTTTGTTTTGGTTTATTGAAAGAAGTTTTCGTTTCTTTCTCCTTGTTGGACAAGTCCGCCTTTTCTTCACTCGGTGATACTTCCAATTCGGAACGGGACGGCTTGATCTATGGTGATCGCTCCGTGGCTATTTATTGGCTATTTCGAGTCATGGCTGTCATTTTTGACGTCGGCGAGGAGGACGCGAAGGATGGGTCTTTCGGCGTTCCTCTCCTGGCGGATGTGCCGCTTTAGGCCTCCGTGAAAACAAATTTCACATTTAACATTTTCTTTTATAATATGTCTTCTTTTTAATATTTTTAAGTATCGGCGTAATGCCTTAACTAATTAGTTTCGTGAAGCAATCCCAGTTAATGGTGAGTTGTATTTTCATCTTTTGTTTAACTTTAAAGATTTCCACATGTTCGTGGGATAGAATTTTCATGTTTAATACATTGTTGTAGGGTTCACGGTATACCTCGGAACCATCTCAAATATAGGGCGTTTGGGCCGTTTCATCCCAACGTGACTTTATGCACCCAGCCATGCGGTGATGTAGATTGTCTTACTTATCAGCGGAAATCCCTGCCATCACCGATGGAATCCCAACGTATAAGGTGACCTCTTACAATTTATACCGTTTTGCGTGTGTGAACCACCGTATTTTGGAGGAATTAATTTTTTTCTTTTGATGACATTCACCTTGGGTGACGAATGGAGGATGGCTCAGCTCAACTGAACTTTTAAAAGTGTAATGTGTGCAACATACCGTGCCCATTGAAGTGGACTGTAATATATATATATATTTTCTTTTCTTTTCGATTTGTATTTAAATGTTATTTTATAAAATGTAATTATAAACTTACATATATAAATTTCTTGGTTTAATTTTATCACCTAACCATTTGAAGGTCTGTTTGCATCTATGTGGAGGCGCCCATATCATTAATCCTAAATATCTACATATATCACCAGGTCGGTTCGATTCCGATAAGGATTATACCCACACCCTGATCTTAGCCGGCAAAATTTCTTTTTTTTCTTAACTATCATAATAAAACGCTACAATTGGCGCCCAACGTGGGGCCTGGAAGACTTCAAATGGTGGTGATTTGACTTTTGTTGTAATACAAATCTTAATACTTTTACTTAAAAATATACATCTAGAACAGATGTAATCATATGTAATGTGTAATAATAATATTGTGTCTTAATTTCAAGCTTACCTAATTTAATCTAAATCACATATAATTGTGTATTCTTAAGTGTTGTCTAGCTTACCTAATTTAATCTAAATCACATATTTGTGTATTCTTAAGCGTTGTCTAGCTAACTTAATTTAATCTTAATCACATACTTGTGTATCCTTAAGGGTGGACTAGCTTACTTAATTTAAACACATTTTCTGTGTAATATTGTGTCATCTAGCTTACTTAATTTTAATCACCTTTATTGTTTAAACTTAAACTTTAATTTTTGTATAATTAACTTACTAAAACACAACTGTTATATTTTAATGTTTAACTATTTCATTGCATATTGTTAATCATGGACTTTATCACTGCAGGATGTTCTGTTGAGTATCTCTTGAAAGATGAATTGTTACACGAACTCAGTATCAGACATTTACCAGCTGAACCATCTTCCTCAACGGACAACCTAAGGAAGTTCCTCAGACACACAGTGAAACTAGCCCGACGGGGAAGCCTCAAATCCATTGACCAGTTTGGTGTTTGTGACCAGTCTAAGGAGGTGACAATATGTACTCCGAAGGTTTCAGACATTGAAAGGGATATCCCGGATGTTAGTTGTACTGAATCTCGGCTGTTGAAAAGGTTAGTGTCTCGTAGTAATTATCTGTTGTGTAGGTTGTCGAGGGTTGTCGACCCTAATCCAGATATAGTGGTACTCAAGTCTTTGATTTCAATATTGATGCGTCTCGAAGGTGAATCCCTGTCAAATTATGAAACTTAATTTCTTTTAAATAAATATCTTTGACTGAGAACTCAGTCATGTTCTCAGGTTTATTAAATGTTAACTTCATCTCAAATATTAACCTGCTTGGTAACTAATTTTGAATTAATGATTACAATGACATATGTAGTCAAAGTGTAATGCTAAACTTGCATCTATGTAATGCACTTCTATTAAAATAAAAAGGTTTGTTGCAACAAATGTATTTATTGATCTTTATTCATCTGAATGAATATAAACTGGTTTACACATTATTAACTATATGTATGGTGTTGTGGGGTGCCTATTCTGTATTCTGTATGCGCGCAGTAGTACTGTGTGCGCCGCGACACGTCACGGTCGTGATGCGCCAATAAATACTTAAGTACTCAGTAAGTGTTTGATTAATACTCCCGGTGTTCGCCCTGACCCAAGCACTTACATTGGTGACCCCGAACTCAAAAAATTACACGAAATTTATTTTAATTATTACCGGGAGTGCGCGCCGCGTATTTTAATATTTGAAGACTTTTATTTTTTTTATTCATCGCAAAAATGAATCCACCACCGAAACCCGCGACTTCGCCTGTGCCACAGAGTGATGTGTCCGCCATACAAGTAAGCAGCCGCATACCTGAATTTTGGACGGACCAGCCAAGGGTTTGGTACATACGAGCGGAGGCCGTGCTGCTACCCCAAAAAATGGGGGACGAGGCACAATTCCAAGTAGTCGTTTCAAAATTGGGCAAGGAAGCCATTCAGCAGGTGACGGACATCCTGATCAAGCCTCCTGACATAAAAAAATACGATACTCTCAAAAACAGACTCTTGGCCATCTATGAAGAATCTGAAACACGCCAAATCCAGAAACTCATAGGGGAGATGGAGCTAGGTGACCAAAAGCCATCACAGCTTCTACGCCGGATGCGAGATCTAGCTAGAGGTAAAATCCCAGACCATACCCTCAGAATTTTATGGCAGAATCACTTACCACCTTCGGTGCGAGCAGTACTGGCAGTTACTGAAGCCGCAGACATGGACAATTTGGCAACGGTAGCCGATAAGATAATGGAGACAATGTCCTTGCCGCAGGTTGCCGAGATAAACTCCGTGAGTCAAGTTCAAGGTAACTGCAACGAGAATAACAAAATTTTGGCGGAAATTGCGAAATTGAGTCTTAGGATCGCTAATATAGAGAAGATGCCATTCAGAGGGCATAGTCGCAGCCGCTCCACTAGACGCTTGCGATCTCGTTCTAAGAGTCAACCACGACATTCACCAAAAAGCGTAGATTGGCTCTGTTTCTACCATTTCCGGTTCCGGGAACGCGCTAACAAATGTGAGCAGCCATGTGCCTGGAAGAAGGAAAACTAAGGTCTGTGCAGGTAGATGAGACGAGTATCTGCGCGATTTCTCCAACGCATCGTCTCAGTGTTCGTGATTACGATAGTGGTTATAATTTTCTTATTGATACCGGTGCGAATGTGTCTGTTCTCCCTGTGCGAAAACGAGGTTATTCTAATTATAAGTGTTCGGACTATAAACTGTATGCAGCCAATGGTACGGAGATTAGGACTTTTGGTACTAAGTCACTGACCCTAAATTTACGTTTACGTCGACCTTACCGTTGGGACTTCATTATAGCCGACGTTAAACAGCCCATACTGGGAGCCGATTTCCTCAGTGCCTATGGCTTATTGGTAGACCTAAAGGAACGTAAGTTAATAGATAAGTTTACTAGTTTAAATATTGTAGCACCTTTAGTTAACTGTAGCATTGTAACCGTAAGCTCTATAGATAAAAATCACCCGTACTGGGATGTAATTAGTAAGTATCCAGATATTACGAAACCCATTAATTTTAAGGATAGCCCCAAGCACAATGTATACCACCACATTGAAACGTCAGGCCCACCTGTTCACGCGAGAGTACGGCAACTTCCACCAGATAAGTACAATCAAGTTAAACAAGAATTCAAGGTCATGCAGGAGATCGGAATATGTAGGCCATCCGCGAGCCCTTGGTCAAGCCCACTCCATGTCGTTCCTAAAAAAAACGGCGAGATACGGCCTTGTGGAGACTACAGGCGCTTGAATGCCGTTACTAAGCCCGATCGGTATCCTGTACCAAGGTTACGCGATTTTACTTATCTGCTGGATGGTAAAACTATTTTTACGCGACTAGACGTAACAAGAGCTTACCATTGTATTCCCGTTTTTCCCGATGACATTGAAAAGACAGCCATAACAACACCATTTGGCCTATTTGAGTTTCCTATGATGACATTCGGATTACGCAATGCCAGTCAAACCTATCAACGTTTCATGGATCATTCAGTACTTCAAGGTCTTGATTTTCTTTTCACCTTCGTTGATGACGTCATTATTGCTTCGAACTCGGAAATTCAACACCGAGAACATTTAGAAAAAGTTTTCGATCGATTTAACAAATTTGGAATTTCAATTAATGTAAGCAAATGTTGTTTCGGGGCTACTACAATTGAATATTTGGGATTCGAAGTGTCAAAAGACGGCATTAGACCCTTAGATAGCAAAATAGAGGCAATCAAAAATTATCCCAAGCCCAAAACAATCGACGAGTTACGACGATTCTTGGGAATGGTCAACTTTTATCGTTCCCACATTCCTAATGCAGTGAAACATCAAATAGTTTTGAATGGCTATTTGCGTAATGCGAAAAAGCGAGACAAAACAACCATCGTATGGACACCTGACGCTGACGAAGCGTTCGCGCAATGCAAGGCGAGCCTGCAAGACGCCGTTCAGTTATCACACCCACGTAGCGACGTTCCAATTGCACTTATGACGGATGCATCCAATTCATGTGTGGGTGCAGTATTGCAACAATTTGTAGATAATAAATGGAAGCCGCTAGGCTATTTTTCCCAAAAAATTTCCGAAGCTCAATCGAAGTATTCAACTTATGATCGCGAATTATTGGCTATATACTTAGCAGTACGTTATTTTAAAGATTTAATTGAAGGTCGTCAACTTTGTATCTACACAGATCATAAGCCATTAACTTACGCTTTTAAAAAAACCAGGTGTGAAAAAGAAACACCTAGACGCATAAGGCAATTGGCATTTATTAGCGAGTATAGTACAAACATAATGCATATAACTGGCAGCGATAACGTTGTAGCCGACTCACTATCGCGCTTAGAGACAATATTCTGCCCGACCTCAATAAATTATGATTACTTGGCAGACGCGCAGTACAACGATGAGTACGTCACTCAGTTACTAAGTGCACCTGATGGCAAAGTGCAACTCAAGAAAATAGTTATGCCCACTTGTAGCAAACCTATTGTCTGTGAAATATCAACAAAAAATATCAAACCGTACTTACCTACAGAATTTCGCAAAATAGCTTTTGATTCGATACATAACTTAGGACACCCAGGGATACGCTCATCTAGGAAAATGGTTGCCGAAAAATTCTTTTGGCCTAACATGAATCGCGACGTTGGAGTTTGGGCTAAAACTTGTTTAGGATGTCAACGTTCAAAAGTAATTAGGCATACTAATTCCGCAATAGAAAAATTTTCGGCATGCGGAAGGTTTGAGCATATTCATGTTGACATTGTAGGTCCTCTGCCAACAACATCCGATGGGTACAGGTACTGTCTAACCATTATCGATAGGCGAACTCACTGGCCGGAAGCGTTTCCGATAAAGGATATAACATCGGAGACGGTAGCCAAGAAAATATATGATGGTTGGATAACGCGTTTTGGCTGTCCCTTACGATTAACTAGTGATCAAGGACGCCAATTTGAAAGCGATCTATTTAAAAAGTTAATGGTGTTGCTAGGAATTCGCAAAATCCGAACAACACCATATCATCCTCAATCCAACGGTGCCGTAGAGAGGTGGCACAGAACGCTGAAAGCCGCTATAACAGCACGTCTGTCTGAAACAGCAACATCTTGGGTAGATGAGTTGTCAACAGTTTTATATGGCCTAAGAGCTGCCGTTCGTACCGATAACAACGTCAGCGCAGCAGAGATGACTTATGCTCAAACCATTCGCTTACCATCAGATTTTTATGACACTCAAAAAGTTGTTTCATGCGACGATTATTCTTTAGTTCAAAAGTTGCGTAGCATTTTGAATAGTTTAAAGCCTAACTCTAAGTCGCATTCGTCGAAATCTTTTTTTATTCATCCGGATCTTCGGGAGTGTGAATTTGTTTTCGTGCGAAACGATGTTCATAAACCTTTGAAACCAACGTATGACGGTCCGTACCGTGTACTAAAGCGTGGTACTAAGGTTTATGAAATACAGTTTCCCAATCGTATTGTAAATATTTCTATCGATCGACTTAAGCCCGCTTACACAATTCAAGAATCCGCGTCCGAGACAGTGAATATCGCTAAGTCGAGCGATTCAGAATCACGCACTGTAACTCGCTACGGCCGCGTAACGCGAAGGCCGGTACGTTTTGCTACTTAAGCACATAATTAAACAATTATTTTGTAATTAATTTAGAGCATAAGTGAAGGACTGAACTGTAATCAATTTTTCTGTTCCGCGATGTCATGAGTTATATTATTTAAGGTCAATAAAAATGTATGTCATATTTAAACAGTAACTAACGCTAAAAAAGACATTACGCAAGCACGACTTTTTGCAATATAAAAACTAGATTTTTTCCATAATTATCAGTCACGTCTAAAAATCCAAAACAGCTACTCTGCTCTACACGTCTGCAATGGGCAACAACGCCACGAAAGACCAAGCCAACATCGCCGTCGCTACAGTTGTAGCCCACCAACACCAAGTAGCCGAGTTTCAAGAAAAGATGGACAAATACCGGTACCTTATGATCATCCTGGCAGTGGTGGTGATGGTTCTCCTGCTGACGATTATCAATTATTGGTGTATTCATCGCATAAAGTCGTGGTTGCGTAAACTAGCGGTTAAGAATGGAACCGTGGTACGACCCCCACAGCAAAATGCAGCTGATTACGTTTAATTTCCTAATTGTTAATAATATTTTTTTTTTGTAAACAAACAGCACAGTGTTATTAAGTAAATTAGTAGTAAGTTTTCCTTTTTGGTTAAGTATATATATTTTTTTTAAAAAAGGGGGGAATATTGTGGGGTGCCTATTCTGTATTCTGTATGCGCGCAGTAGTACTGTGTGCGCCGCGACACGTCACGGTCGTGATGCGCCAATAAATACTTAAGTACTCAGTAAGTGTTTGATTAATACTCCCGGTGTTCGCCCTGACCCAAGCACTTACAGTGTGTTACCATGATAAACTTCCTCTAGTAGGAAATCTTCTAATATGGAATTATGCATATTTTTGCTTAATTTTCATTAATAATAACTACCAACTGTACACATTATTATCTGTATTTGTTGTGAGTATTATTTAATTCAACACATAGTTGTTGACTTTGTTGCATTTATGAAATGCACTTCTTTAAAATAAATGGTTTGTTGTAACAAATGTATTTATTGATCTTTGTTCATCTGAATGAATATAAACTGGTTTGCACATTATTAACAATATGTATGGTGTGTGACAATGATAGACTTCCACAAGCAGGGAATTTTCCAATATGTAATTATGCATATTTTTGCCAAATTTTTATTAATAATAACTAACAACAGTACACATTAGTATCTGTATTTGTTGTGTGTATTAATTAATTGAATACATAATTGTTGACTTTAACTTTCTGACACACTTAGTGAAGAGGCGCTGATGTCAGTGACCTTTATTATTCTTTTACAAGCTGATGGATTGTAGCTTGTATGTGATGTCTTATGCTTTGATTTATTACTCAATTTTTATATTGCATAGAGTAATATATAAATATATGAAATGACTTGTTGATTTGGGATTTCATCTCTCTTTGATTTCTTACGCACGGGGTGCCTAAGTATATTTATGTTGATAATGGCCCTCAATTTGTTTCTAAAGAATTTAAGGAATTAATAATTAAATATAAAGTTCCACACTTATTTTATAATCCAGTTTATCATCCCCAGACTAACCAGACGGAGCGTGTGAACCGTGAAATTGTTAGATCTCTTGCATCATATGTGCGTTCTGATCATAGAAATTGGGATAAGAACGTAGCTGAGGTGCAATGTGCTCTCAATACTGTAATCCATGATGGTACTAAATTCACCCCTTTCTTTTTGTCACATGGCAGGGAGATGATCCTGGATGGTTCACTTTATAATTTGGATTATCCTGTAGATTCTGAAAAGATTATGGTAGACAACACTTATAGATTCTCTGATTCTCTTAAAGACTTAAATACAATATTTAATAAGGTAAGGGTCAATCTTAAAAATTCACATATAAAAAATTCTCATTATTATAATTTGCGAAGGCGTCATGTCGAACTTCAAGTAGGGCAAATAGTTTTTAAAAGATGCTTTCCTCTTTCTAATGCAGCCAAACACTTCTCTGCTAAGCTAGCCCCCAAGTTCGAAAAATGTGTCATCACAGAGAAACATTCTCCTGTGGTTTTCACCCTGAAAACAGTAGAAGGTAAACCCTTAGGCCGCTGGCACATAAAAGATATAGTCAGACCAGGCGAATGTCCTACTGACTTACAAATTTAAAATAATTTCTTTAAAGTGTGTTATCAAAATGTATTTCCTTTCATGACTCTTTGAGCATTCCTTAATAATATTTATTTAGATTAATCTTAATATTTAACACTTTGAAAATGATAAACACATTAACTATTACTATGTTAAGTGTCTTGGGTAGATACTCCAAGCACTTTAAACACTTTCTTTTCATTAAAATAAGCCTGTATTGTTCAATGAATACTTTCATTTGAGTTGAAGCCATTTAAGTCTGTATTTATCTGCAGCATAAACATTTTTGTTTAGGCAACAACTTTAAAAGTTGGATAGTACATGTAGCTACCTTTAAGTGTTAGGTCTTTCTTTTTTAATTTTCTAACACTAATCTATTTGTTCTTAAATACTTAATACACCTATGTTTCTACACATTGAGTGTATTGAGCCTTGTATTAATTCATGAATACTTTCTTTTGAGTTGAAGCCATTTAAGTCTGTAATTATTTTGCAGCACTGAGCGTTCTTGTTCATTTTGTTTAGGCGACAACTTATAAATAGTTAATAATACATGTGGCTGCCTTGATGGGTTAGACCATTCTTTTAGATTTTTCTTGATAATAATATACTTATTAGTTTGTGCTTAGATTACATACTAGAAATCTTATTCTCACATATCTGAAAACTTAATATGTAGTTAACCTACATTAATTGTCATACTTTACAAGATAAACCAATCTTGAATTTGCTTTACTTGTAATAATGTTCTATTATAGTATAAACCTAGTGGATGATGTTGAAGTATTTTTGAAATTAGGAAGTTTAAGATTAGTTATTTTAACATGATAGTATTTACACATTGGATGTACTAGTGTGTATTATGAGTTCATTGACATTGAGTGATTTCCTAGTTTGCTTTTTGAGTTCTTTTGTTAAATAGCAAGAGTGATGGTATAGAAGTAACTATCATCAGTACAGTCAGCCACAAAAATACTCTTAACACTTCGTATTTTTTACGAATTATTTTATTTAAAAATTTTTAATTTTTAAATAAAATAATTCTTTTCCCACCTGGAACGGTACTGTAACGTGTTATTTTTTACTATTGTTTTCAGCACAATTTAATCATCAAAATACTTTTAATTTCATTATTAATTTACAATTTTAATTCTTGTTTACATATTCTATTAGGATTTTGTGACAGATACTTATTTTCTTTTGTTAACCTTTTTAAGTGAAAGTAAGAGTGAAGGGATCGGAACCTGTACAGCCTCAGCATAAATGCAATTTTTTTGTCTTAATTTATATTTCATAAGTTTTACTTATAACAAGATGGACATAGGGACAAAACTTTAGTTTCTGTATTCATTTAATCAGCATACAGATGGTGTTGAGTCTGTGATAGGAGTTTTAGTTGGAATTGTAATTTAGAACTTAAATTTCAATATACAGATCTATGGTTTTTAGAGGTTTGTAGGGTGAAGCCATGGACTGTAATAATAAACTTAACATATTTTCATAACTAATATATACCTAATATTATCTATTAGGAGTTTACTTAAAACAAATTCTTTTTTTTTGGTTTTATTGAAAAAGTGTTAGCGTTATAAGTTATAAAGGTACATATTTTGACAATGTTGCTAGTATCTTTTGTAATGACATCTTATTTTTAGATTTAAAAGAAGTATTGTTGACTATGTATATTTTTCGAGTTGTCGGGTAGATAGTTTTCTTAATTGGAGTTGAGTGTCGTGACGGCATTGGTTACCGGGCAGTTGACGAAAGTAGTCGCGCAGTGAATAACTACAGACAGTGAAAGTGTGCTATCCCGCTGGAGCAATAATAAGGTCAGTGTCGAGTCCCAATATAATATGCCTGTTGCTAATATTTCTTTGCGATAGAACGTAAGGGTATAGGATTTTCTAAAAATACCATTGTAAACTTTATTATGTCTTGCATAATATTTTGTAATAAATACTACTGGCAAAACCGCATCTCTTTTTATTAACAATTTTATAATCTAAAACCCTAACGCCATTAGTTCAGAAGTGGGATCGGTGGACAATTATTAAAATCGTTCGCTTATCCCGCCCGCGTGCTCGCATTATTTTTTTTTCTATTTTTATTCGCTCCTATGCCTTTACAACGGAACATGATTTCAGTTAAGTTGATATTCCACGAGATG
The DNA here is from genome assembly GCA_036419045.1 of Scirpophaga incertulas. Taxonomy (NCBI): domain Eukaryota; kingdom Metazoa; phylum Arthropoda; class Insecta; order Lepidoptera; family Crambidae; genus Scirpophaga; species Scirpophaga incertulas. The sequence goes on along the minus strand of CM071646.1, from coordinate 5,815,677 downwards.
TAAGATTACATGTGACGGAATTTAATTTATATTTCGTTTAAATCGTAAACATTATAGCCATAACATCTAGATAATATCCACATGAATCTTCTCAATCGTTTACATTTACTATAATTTTACAGTAGTACCTTGATTATATCTTAGTAAGGCGCGATACGCTGAAGTTATTTTTGTATTTGGATATATAATAATAGTTTTTTTGTTTGCTTTGCATAAAACTGTGTTGCGGCAAAGTAATAATTTATTATCGACCTATTAAGAATTTACATTTAGGTAGGGTAGTCGAAAAAGTTATTTTATTTTTATTCTCATGCCAATAGTCACATATCCGAATAGCAATGACGTAAATATATATAAACAGAACTATATTTCTATAAATAAATAAAGTGTGCCGAGGAAACTATTTGGATATTCAATTAATACATGACGCTTAAAAATGGAAAATAAGTTAAATCCATATTCTTAGTAAATGAAGAATCTTGCAAATATAACGTTAGTTATGATATAATATTTATAATGTTAAACATATGGTTAATTTTAATTACAGTGCTGGAATTACTACATTTATTTATTTTCTTTCATTTTCTCTTTACAATCTCAACTGTTATAAAGTGTTATGATAAAATATAAACTGCGACACAATTTCCACGTTTTATTTATAAATATATTACTTAAGAGGTGCGAAGTGTTGCACGTTTTTGAAATTAAACGTATTTACATTTAGTACGTATTGCACGTATTTGAAAGAAATCGATAATACACAATTTTGTTAATATACCGGATGTAATAATTGGTAAATGCCATAACTCTGAATCAAGTCTTATTTTCTGCAAGTTTCAGCCATGGAAGCCGTTGCTGAACTATCGGCAGCTGGGGAGCGAAATGCTACCGCCAGCTGCGAGGTTGATAACCGCACGGGCGTGAACAATGCTGATGACTGTGGAGACCAAGGCCAGTGTTTGCAATCGATAGCGGAAGGGAGCCTTGAAGGTAGGCAAAGCCGCAATTCTTATAATGAGTATGGTCGCTGTACAAGCTCGAAAGGAACGATGTCACGCATGGGGAGCCGTGAATCTATGAGTTCGAGCGGGGAGTCTGTGAGGCAACGCCGTCATGGTGGGGAGTCTCGCAGGCAACGCTCTTCTAGTAACACTTCAAGACGATATCGTCGCGCTACCTCGCCTAAACGATTATCTCGTAGTCGACGTCGTCGTCTTGGTGCTGATGAACACAGGCGTCGCCAGCTGCGAGATTCCTGTAATAATGATTCAGATGAATACGATTTTCGTAGCAATAAACGTAGAAGATTGTACTCTCGTTCGCCTCGCGATGTTACTCGTAGACCTGTAACTGATATGCATAATTCTAATAATTATTATGATAGAACTAAGAGGGATTCTGCGGACTCCCATAAAATATTAGATAAGTTTTTAGATATCCTTAAAAACATGAAAAATCAGTCTTCATCTAATCTTTCCTTAAATAATGTCATCCCCGAGTTTGACCCCATTTCCAAGGATCAAACTATATTGAACTGGCTTACGAAAGTAGAGGAGTGTGCTGAGATTTATGGATGGAAAGAAAGGGAGATCATACACTTTGCACTCCCTAAGCTTACCGGAGTTGCTAAATCATGGTATCAGGGTCTCAGCACAGTTCTCTACTCTTGGAACGAATGGAAAAGAAAACTTATAGAGTCGTTTCCTTGCCGTGAGGACTATGCGGAGCTTTTAACTATTATGCTGGCTAAAAAAGCACGGTACGGCGAATCATTGGAATGCTACTATTATCAAAAGATGAATTTACTAAATCGTTGCGATATCAAAGGGCGAAAGGCTGTCGATTGCATTTTGAATGGAATAGAGGATCGAGCAGTAAGGGTAGGAGCTCAGGCTGCTCAGTTTCGCGAGCCGGAAGAGGCTCTTATGTACTTAAAAACTGTCAAGGCAGGAACCAGTAGAGATTTAGGCGATAGGGTGAAGCAGGACAAAAGGGTTGCTAACTCGGTACAATCTAGTAATAGATACTCTGACCCTCTTAAGAAAATTGTATGTTACAATTGTAATGAGGCAGGTCACAAAAGTTTCAAATGTCAAAAACCTTTAACTAAGTGTGCTAGCTGCGGTAAAATGGGTCACATGAGTATAGTTTGTAGGTCTAGTAAACGTAATGTTTTGGACAATAACCAAATGGTAACAAATAACGCTAAGGAAGAGAAGCAGGTCTCAGAACTGAACTCTATAGAAGAGTCTAATTCCAAATATGTATTCGATATTTTAGTCAACGATATTAAGCTTCTCTGTCATGTCGATTTAGGCAGTCAGTGCACTCTAATCCGAGAACAAAACGCGGAAGAATTAAATTTATACATGAATACTGACAGTTTACCATTATTGAGAGCTATAGGGGGCAATCACGTGAAACCGTTGGGCAGATCTAGGGTCGATGTCACAATACAGGGTATTAAGGAAAACATCGAAGTATTTATAGTAGAAAACCATGTTTTAAAATACCCAGTACTTTTAGGACATACATTCACAGAATTGCCGAAAATTACTATTATTAAAACACCTAGCCAATTGATTTTTGAGGAAAATAAAACCAATAAAATATACTTGTTAGTTCGCGAAAACGTCACACTAAAATCACAAGAGGTTAGTGCTATTCCGGTGGTTTCATCTGATAACTTCAATGGACAAGTATACGTTAACGGTTCTATGAGGGGCCCTACAAACGGCGAATATTATTTGTTTCCGGGCGATTATAAGTTCAGATCGGGTTTAGGACGAATCGTTGTATTAAATGCGAGTGACCAGGATTTGACCTTTTATAAGGATACCCTGGTGACTCGGGGCTTACCTGCTAACTTAACTTACGAAACATCTGCCGTTGATTTCGAACATGAACACGTAGATGCTGATATAAACTGTGGGCCGACTGTATCTAGCGAACAACGTGCGCGGTTACATAGTCTCTTATCCAAGTATAACGACTGTTTTGCTTCTGGTCTAAATGATTTAGGTCTTACGAGCGCGGGGGAGATGGTGATTGAAGTCGAAAACGCCGAGCCGGTAGTATATCGGCCGTATCGCATGTCAGTGACCGAAAGAGCCCTGGTACGTGATATGGTAGATGAAATGATGGAGGCAGGCATCGTACGAGAGTCGTCGTCACCTTATGCCAGTCCCATCGTATTGGTTAAAAAGAAAACCGGAGAAAAAACTCTGCGTAGACTATAGAGCCTTAAACAAACGAACCAAAAAAGATCACTACCCTCTCCCTCGCGTCGAGGACCAATTAGACTTGTTGGCAGGTACAAATCTGTTTACGTCCCTTGACCTTGCCTCGGGGTATTACCAAATACCGATTTCAACGTCTTCCCAGGAGAAAACTGCATTCATAACGCCCGATGGACAATATGAATATACCAGAATGCCGTTCGGACTAGTCAATGCTCCGTCGGTGTTTCAAAGAACGATAAATAAAATTCTTTCCGAAGCAAAAGTAAAATACGCGTTAATCTATATGGACGACATTCTCATTCCGTCGCGGTCATTCGAGGAAGGTTTAACTAGACTTGAGGAAGTTTTAGTTTTACTTCAAAAAGGGGGGTTAACTCTAAAGCTCGCGAAATGCAATTTTTTCTATAGTGAGATAGACTTCCTTGGATTTGAAGTGAGCCCAGAGGGTATTAAACCTGGCTCGCGCAAAACCGATGCTGTAAGTAAATTTCCGGTCCCGTCGAATCAGCATGAGCTAAGGCAGTTCATCGGCTTGGCAAGCTTCTTTAGGCGATTCGTTCGCGACTTTGCTATCATTTGTAAACCCTTAACTGACCTTTTAAAAAAGGACTGCCCCTGGAATTGGACAAAAGAACAAGATGTCTCGTTTAATAAAATTAAAGAAAAATTAGTATCTAGGCCTATCTTAACATTGTACGACCCAACGCGTGACACTCAATTGCACACTGATGCCTCCAAACACGGAGTGGCGGGTATCTTACTGCAAAAGACTGATAACGAGTCGCTTAAGCCAGTTTCTTATTTTAGCCGAAAGACTACGCCCGATGAGCAACGATTACATTCTTTCGAGCTAGAGACCTTAGCAGTTGTAGCATCGTTAAACAGATTTCGTATTTATTTACTTGGAATACGCTTTAAAATATTTACGGACTGCAATGCACTAAGAACGACGCTCACGAAGCGTGATTTAGTACCGCGTATTGGTAGATGGTGGATTCAACTCACGGAATTCGATTGTGAAATTGAGTACCGTCCAGGTGCTAATATGGCACACGTAGATGCGTTAAGTAGGAACCCGGTAGATAGAGCCATCTCTGAAGATCACAACATATTAGATGTACTCGCGACTGAATCGGAAGACTGGATTGCAACTGTCCAGTCTAGTGATGAGGAAGTGTCAAGAATAAAAGATATTTTAAGTGACCCCAGTAGCGAGCAAGTCCTGGATATAATCAAAAACTATAAACTTAAAAACGGTAAGGTTTATCGTAAAGTAGGATCAGAGGGAGATGAGAGCATGCGCTGGGTAGTCCCTAAAGGTGTTCGTTGGCAGGTTGCCAAAATGAACCATGACGATGTTGGTCATTTTGGATTCGATAAAACACTTCATCGAATACAGCAATCTTTCTGGTTCCCAAAGATGAGGCGCTTTATAAAAAAATATGTTCGATCTTGCTTGGAGTGCGCTCACCACAAAGGTACCACTAGTAAACAAGGCGGATTACACCCGATCAAAAAGGTAGAAATCCCGTTCCACACTATCCATGCAGACCATTTAGGACCATTTGTGCGCAGTAAGAGAGGCAATATGTATTTATTGGTAATAATCGATGGATTCACTAAATTTATAAACATAAGTCCCGTTAAGAATACTAAGAGCTCTACATCTATTCGAGTTTTACGCGAGCATATAAGCTTCTTTGGCGCCCCGGTCAGATTAATAACAGATCAAGGGACTTCCTTTACCAGTAATAGTTTTCGTACTTTTGTTAAATCGTTAGGCATCAAACACATCCTCAATGCAGTGGCCACGCCACGGGCTAACGGACAAGTGGAAAGGTTTAATAGAAGCATTTTAGATGCCTTATCCACGAAGTGTCATGGCCACGACGATAAATGTTGGGATGAATATGTACCAGACGTGCAGATAGGTTTAAATACCACAATACATAAAACTACTGGGAAAAGTCCCTCTGAACTCCTGTTTGGTGTACGGATTAAAAGTACTACAGAGAATATTCTTAGCGAAATTCTAGACGAGGCATTGGAACCAATACCGTCTGAAAATATAGACAAAGTTAGGCATGAGGCGGGCGTACGTATATCTAAGCAACAGATTAGGGACAAACTTAATTATGATAGTAAACGAATAACAAACGTCAGCTTTGCTGTTGGAGATCTAGTGAGCCTCAAAAGAGAGGTCCCTAGCGATGGTAAGTCTAAAAAATTAGTCGTTACGTATCAAGGGCCATACCGGGTATTAAAAGTTCTTCCGAAGGATCGTTATTTAGTTGAGGACACCCCTATCACCCACAAGAAGGGTAACCGCCGCTACGAAAACATAGTTGCAATTGACAAACTGAAGCCTTGGCTTAGCTTTGATAAAAACTTTGGTAGTTCAGATTCCGATGATAATGACGAGGCCACGTATGTAAAATGAATAGCTTACCGACGGACATACTCGTCTCATTTGTATTAATATTCAAATAATTACGCTAAGCTATTTATTTATTAATCACTCGTTGTAAAAAAAAAAAAAAAAAAAAACAATTGTTATTCATTTAATTTTAAGTGTTTTATATTGAAAATTCCATTATGTAGCGTTTAATTGAATCATTTTGTTATTGTAAATGATTGAATATATTGTATTTGTGACTTTTGTATTTAATAAAAAAAAAATATATATATTTTTTTTTCAATCAAACAACTCAATAACATTAAATGTAATTAGTCTAACGGAACTTTAGAGTTAATTATTTATTTTTTTTAACAATATTTAATCACCTTTATATACACAATATTTTTTTGTAGTACATTGTATTGTATACAAATAACTTTTATGTTTAGAAAATACTGTATCCTGTAATAGTATTAATTAAGTTAATGTATTTACACAGTAATCGCAAATTAAATCAACAATCGCAAAGAGACTTGCTCTAGCAGGATGGCCGAGCTGTTAGCGTTATAAGTTATAAAGGTACATATTTTGACAATGTTGCTAGTATCTTTTGTAATGACATCTTATTTTTAGATTTAAAAGAAGTATTGTTGACTATGTATATTTTTCGAGTTGTCGGGTAGATAGTTTTCTTAATTGGAGTTGAGTGTCGTGACGGCATTGGTTACCGGGCAGTTGACGAAAGTAGTCGCGCAGTGAATAACTACAGACAGTGAAAGTGTGCTATCCCGCTGGAGCAATAATAAGGTCAGTGTCGAGTCCCAATATAATATGCCTGTTGCTAATATTTCTTTGCGATAGAACGTAAGGGTATAGGATTTTCTAAAAATACCATTGTAAACTTTATTATGTCTTGCATAATATTTTGTAATAAATACTACTGGCAAAACCGCATCTCTTTTTATTAACAATTTTATAATCTAAAACCCTAACGCCATTAGAAGTTTTCGTTTCTTTCTCCTTGTTGGACAAGTCCGCCTTTTCTTCACTCGGTGATACTTCCAATTCGGAACGGGACGGCTTGATCTATGGTGATCGCTCCGTGGCTATTTATTGGCTATTTCGAGTCATGGCTGTCATTTTTGACGTCGGCGAGGAGGACGCGAAGGATGGGTCTTTCGGCGTTCCTCTCCTGGCGGATGTGCCGCTTTAGGCCTCCGTGAAAACAAATTTCACATTTAACATTTTCTTTTATAATATGTCTTCTTTTTAATATTTTTAAGTATCGGCGTAATGCCTTAACTAATTAGTTTCGTGAAGCAATCCCAGTTAATGGTGAGTTGTATTTTCATCTTTTGTTTAACTTTAAAGATTTCCACATGTTCGTGGGATAGAATTTTCATGTTTAATACATTGTTGTAGGGTTCACGGTATACCTCGGAACCATCTCAAATATAGGGCGTTTGGGCCGTTTCATCCCAACGTGACTTTATGCACCCAGCCATGCGGTGATGTAGATTGTCTTACTTATCAGCGGAAATCCCTGCCATCACCGATGGAATCCCAACGTATAAGGTGACCTCTTACAATTTATACCGTTTTGCGTGTGTGAACCACCGTATTTTGGAGGAATTAATTTTTTTCTTTTGATGACATTCACCTTGGGTGACGAATGGAGGATGGCTCAGCTCAACTGAACTTTTAAAAGTGTAATGTGTGCAACATACCGTGCCCATTGAAGTGGACTGTAATATATATATATTTTCTTTTCTTTTCGATTTGTATTTAAATGTTATTTTATAAAATGTAATTATAAACTTACATATATAAATTTCTTGGTTTAATTTTATCACCTAACCATTTGAAGGTCTGTTTGCATCTATGTGGAGGCGCCCATATCATTAATCCTAAATATCTACATATATCACCAGGTCGGTTCGATTCCGATAAGGATTATACCCACACCCTGATCTTAGCCGGCAAAATTTCTTTTTTTTCTTAACTATCATAATAAAACGCTACAGTGGAAATAGGTTAATGAAAAGTAATGTTTGAACCGAAATAACACATAAAAGTATAATTACAAGAACACTTTAATATATTATGTACACTCTTTAATTAATGAAAGAACGACAAGTAAATAAGGCCCTTTATTTGAGGTCCTAGCCAGTTGAATAAATCGAGCCACTTATACAACTTGTACAAATGTAAGTAATTTAACTTCAGTACATGGTTTTACTCATATACCTATAATAGCAACTATTTCAATGGTACCAACTTTCCAACTCACAAAAATAAATATGTTGTCTTATACATTTTAACCGAGTATTTAAACTTCTTTTAAAGTACGTCACCTCCCAATAACATTTAAAATCTGACACGCTCAAACTGGAACTTTCTGCAGGTTATACAAATTATTTGTCCCGTGCTGGAATCGAACCCGCGAGAACAAACGACTGCGACAAACGTGTCGTTATATTAAAAATCTATATTAACTATTGATAAGAAACAGCTGATTTTTTTGGTTAAATTAGAAAGTTGGTCTTATAGTAGAAAGTTTCTCACTTATGAGCAGAACCATCAAATAAAATTTTATTGCTTAGTTGCATGTACATCATTCATCATTATATACTATATACGATCCCCCGAAAGGCGAGAGGGTATCCTAACTAGTTATTGCAGGGCGATTTAGCCTTAGTCAACCACGCTGGCTTAGTGCAGATTGGTCGACTTCATTCTCACCTTTCGCAGCTTACCTCATGTCAGGGAGTATGAACGTACCCAGTCATTGGAACGCTTCCATATCTCTCCGAACTTCATCTGTCCATTGTGAGCTATATAGTCTGTGTGTGCAACAATTACGCAGCAATTATTAATTCTTATAAAACTCTCAATCGCCATGTACTTACATTGTATGATTGTATGTATACTTACATAAAAATATAAAGTAAACTAGAATCAAAGAGTGTTCCTCATTTGTTAATCCATACCAAGGTTATACACCTCACAATGTTTTTATTCATCGTGCGAGCGTCAGAACCGTATTAAATTCAAACAATAAGAAAAACAAGGATTTAACCAAGTTTTGGGCCTTCTAAAACTCAAATCTCTGGTTGTGTACAGTTAGAAAGGAGTGGTGATATGTGGGGTCAATAGCTCTATCCCTTTCTAACTTGATTTTAGAATACGAATCCACTGTTCCACCGTTACAAATGAAGAAGGAAAACAGACGAAAATGTATAATTATGAGTACCAGCAAATTATATACGTAGAGTAAAAGCTAAGCATAGAATAAGGTACACTTCATTCGATAATACATGAACAACTAAATTGGCATTAATCGAATTGTTTTTTTTTTATATTAAAGGAGGCAAACGAGCAAATGGATCATTTGATAATAAGCGATTACCGCCGCCCTTATACATGAGCCACAGATGTGTTGTCGACCTTTTAAATGAAACAGAATGCCAAAAAATGTTTTTTACATTTTCAGAAAAATTCAGCATTGGACTTGGAAAATGTCACCTGGCAAAGTGTACCCGTGCTCACGCTTAATAATTAAAAAAAAGAATAGAATTAAATCTGTAATTTTTGAGTATGTATTCATCCTTTTGGTATGACAGTAACTACAATTATAATTGATATCTTTTGAAATGCAATCAATTTACATAGATTTAGAGACTGCATTCCAAAAGTTTTCTTATAGACAACGATTTGCATTGAAAGGTTGGCAAGTTTTACATACTTTTTTACTTTTACATTGCCGGTAACGGTATTGTAACAGGCAAAAGAATTTAGGATTATCGATAAATTAAATAAAGTAAATTAGTCTATATATAGTTAGATAATTTTTAATTAGATATTACTTTTTACTAATGAAATTTTGAAGGTTTGGAGTAATATTTTGCTCTTTCTATACAAAATTTTCTTATATACTAAAAGTTAGCGTTAAACTATTCAACAGCATAGTAGATATCATACTAACACAAATTTAAAAGTACAAATATGTTTCCAGAAAGTTTCAGCCAATAAAGTACACATTTTTAACGAAAAACAAAATATCTACATTTTTTTAATACTATAGAATACTAAATGGATACTAAATTTAGCAGCAAATTAAATTTATCAGGAAATAATATCAAATGAACAAAGAACAAAATAGAATTGAACTAATTAACTGCAAAATTAAATAAAAATATTACATAAATTTTCTCAAGCTTTACACTATTTCTATACCAAATTTTATTTAAATCCGTTCAGTACTTTCGTCCCAGTCTGACAGCTAATCTGCCTCAAAATCGAGGTCCCAATGGCTGGCAGTTAGGGCGACCGCGACGGGTATAGGCTAGACTGTATAATTGAAAAGCCTCGCTGAAATAAGGGGTTGTATAAAAACATATATTATGTATATTTCTTCCTTTAGTCGCTAAGAATGATATGTCAATCACTTCTTCTCTCTCATCTTTGCTAGTGTCACTGTGTATAACACTCAAATTGATTAAGATTGATAGAGTCACAGCTGACAGTAACCCAACTCAATATGGCGGCAAGTAATATATGTAAATGAAAATGAATTCACTATGTCAAATAGATATTTCAACGTTAAAAAAAAACTATATACATCAGAAAACAGATTTGTGATGTAATTGATCACTCATTAAATAACAGAAAATAATGCTAATATCAGAAAAAACGAGCAACAAACAAGCTATCTAAATGTTTATATTCATAAAAACGTAGTAAATTGTAAGAAAATGATTTTAAGTAACACATTTTACGTAGAATCCACAAAAAACAACGAAGTGTGAGTCGGACCTACTCACGAAGGGTTCCGTACCATTATTTATAAAAAATACTGTCTTTTGAATGATAACCCCACTGAAATATGTATTTTTTTTAATTTAATAATTTTTTTTAAATTTGAATACATTATATATTCTGGGAATATTTCTGGTTGATCTATGCACATTAAAAGTTAAATAGGGCAAAAAACGTATTGGACCAAAGTCTACCTCACTCACCTGATCTGATAGGTTCCTCACTGGCTCTCGTCCCGGGACAGCTTTATTCGTCGCACAATAGGTATTTTTATATATTATTTTTATATTTGCAATAGCAGACGCGCCGGCCGTCAGAAGATTCCGCGCTAGACAACGTCACTTCTGACATTTTTTATGTTCGAACCGACATGTTGCCAGCCAGCTAGGGAGTTTGGTTTGCCAGAGGTCCAATATCGTACATGAACCCCCCACCGGAATCTATCCCAGATTCCAGGATCCTCAGTTTACCAACCAGGGATGGTTGATTGTGTCTTGTTGAATATGTTATGAGCATGTGGACTGTATTAAATGGTGAGTGATCGGTAAAGTTGAGTGCATTGAATGTTCATGTTAATAAGTGAATTGATATACAACTAATAAGAATACATACTAAACTAATATTATACACTTAACACCCTCTTGCATGAAGTAGAGTCCAACTCCATAGGCAGAGGACTAAGCTTAACAACGGGTCGCGTGTATTCACCATGTGGAGTGCGCACTTTGACGACGCGGACCACTCCGTCAGCGCCGGGAAAAAGCTCCGTCACGCGGCCGAGGTTCCATTGAAGTGGAGGAGCGTCAGAATGAAGCAGAACTAGCTCTCCTACGCAAAGATCCCGACATTTACTAGACCACTTCTGGCGCTGCTGCAATGTATGAAGATAATCTTTTCTCCATACATTCCAAAATTTCTGCGAGGCTTGCTGGACGAGCTGCCAACGAGTTAGTCTGTGGCTCGGTTCGTCAGATAAATTATACTCGGGAACTGCTAGAAGCTCACGCCCGACTAAAAAATGGCCGGGTGTTAGCACTTCAAACTCGGATGGATCACTCGAGGTACTAGTTAGAGGACGTGAGTTCAACACGGCCTCGACCCGAGCAAACAGAGTACTGAGCTCTTCGAATGATAGCGAACGGCTGCCAATCACGCGCTTCAGCAGAAGCTTCGAGGACTTAATTCCACTTTCGTACATTCCTCCAAAATGACTTCCTGTTGGAGGTTGGTACTTCCAATGAACACTGCGGTTGTTATAAACCAATTGAAAACTCCGTTAAATTATCAATGTAAAATTGTTTAATTTCAGCTAACTGTTTACCAGCTGAGACGAAATTTTTACCATTGTCTGACACAATTGTGTGACATAAACCACGCCTAGCGGTAAACCGATCGAATGCTGCAAAGAAACACTCTGCGGTGAGCGCACTCAGCACTTCAGCGTGGACTGCGCGAGTAGAATAGCATACAAAAAGTAACAGATATGACTTAGATACCTTTGCATTTCGCCTATTGCTCTCTTTCGTATAAAATGGACCGCCTATATCAACACCAACAGTGTGAAATGCATGAATACCTTCCACACGAAACTTAGGTAAGTTACCCATGATAGGCTGCAACGACCTTGGATTAACTTTGAAGCATTTTATACATTTCAAAAAACGCGATCGAATGATGCTTTTAGAGGCGACAATCCAATATCGTTGGCTTATTATACTATGAAGTGTGCGCGGGCCAACATGAAGATAAACTTTATGATAATAATCGATTAAAATCGTTGTAAAATTTGATTTTTTAGGAAGCAACAGCGGGTGTTTTTTTGAATAAGGCAAGTCTGATTGCGACAATCTACCCCCCACCCTGAGGAAACCGAGGGGATCTATATAGGGTGCAAGTTTTTGAAGCCACGGGCTACAAGTACTGCCTTTATTGAGGGCATCTATTTCACCCTGAAAATGGCGACGCTGCACCGATTTAACAATTATGTCATGAGCATTCTGTAAATCAGATAAAAGCGGACAACCGGTGTTACACTTTAATTTGATAGTTCTGCAATTGTTAACAAATTGGAAACAGCGTGCTATAACATTCTGTAGCTTTGCAAAACTTGAATATTTCTCAGTTAAATCATAAATTAAGTTTGACTCGGATATAGTATCAGGCACACTTATCTGGGCTAAAGTCATGCACGGGATTTTTAGTTCTGGCACATCATCAGATCTGAATTGGTCTATTGATTTTATGGGCCAACTTTCTCGTGGTGTGTAAAGCCAGTTCGGTCCTTGCAACCATTCTGGAGTGGCCAGCAGGACGGACGGGAGAGCCCCACGCGAGCACATGTCAGCGGCGTTATGCTCGCCACTCACATGGAACCAACAATCGTTAGATACAGTATCTACGATTTTAGATACACGTGTCGCTACAAACGTTTTTAAATTATATGCCGGAGTGTTTAACCACCCTAATACCACGGATGAATCGGTGAATAGAAACATGTCACGAATAGATACTCGTTCTAAAAGTGTCGATTTGGTATATTTTAACAGTTTAGCTAATAAATGAGCAGCCATCAATTCAAGACGTGGAATGGACACAGTTTTTAAGGGCGCCACCTTAGACTTTGCTATGACCAAACTGATCTTCATTTCACCGCGCTCATTGAAGCTACGCATATAAATCACAGCGGCTATTCCTAGACTAGAAGCGTCACAGAAGCCTATAAGCTGATAGTAGTTGTGACCTTTGACAGTAACTTGCCGCTCGTGCTTAAAATTCTGTAAAAGAGGTACCTCCGAGACGTAAGTGAGCCACTCCTTCTCCAACTCCGAAGGAAGCTTGTCATCCCAGCCTAGTTTATGGATCCAAAGCTTCTGCATGAAACATTTTGCATAAAAAATGCAAGGTGCTACGAAACCTAAAGGATCGAACTGACGACCTAGCTGAGATAAAATGCTGCGTTTAGTAACCGCCTGTGAAGCCGGAGGTGACATTGTCGTGAACGAAAAGACATCCTCGACGGGCCGCCACTGAAGACCTAGAACTTTGATCGATAGGTCTTTATCATCCGTGAATTCAACAGGAGTTTCACGATGATCAGCGGGAATTCTGCCTAACAGCTCCGAACGGTTACTGGACCACTTGCGAAGAAGAAACCCCCCACCACTCAGTAATCCTAACAACTCGTCTTGAAGCTGAGCTGCTTCTTCATAGGTTTCTACGGACCACAACAAATCGTCGACGAAGAAACCCTTTTTCAAAACCTTGCTCGCCATAGGAAACCTATCCGCATCATCATCAGCGAGCTGGTGCAGAACTCGAATGGCTAGATAAGGGCTACTCGCTACACCGTAGGTAATGGTGTTTAATTCGTAGACTTTGATTGGTTCATCGCGAGAAAACCGCCACAAAATGTGTTGAAACTTGCGTTGAGCTTCCTCGATCAAAGTCATCCGATACATTTTGCAGATGTCACTAGACATGCAAATTTCATAAATACGAAAGTTAGTTATTATCTCATTTATGTCTGATTGAAGTTTAGGTCCCGCGTATAAAATTGAATTCAATGAATTATTTGTTGTCTTACTGGAAGCATCGAAGACAACGCGAAGTTTTGTGGTCGTACTTGAAGGACGCAGAACACAAAAGTGTGGAATCAAGTATTTAGATTTTACCGAACCAAAATCACCTACATAAGTCATATGACCCAAGTCTTCATATTCGGACATGAATTTGTCGTATTCCCCTTTAAGTTCTGGGAGACGATACAATTTCGACTCTAAATTGTTGAAACGACGTAACGCTTGTTGACTAGAATCGCCGAGTTCTGAACTGGGTTTGAACGGGTATGTAACCGTATAACGACCTGTAAATTCATCGCGGCTATGTTCGGTTTGAAATAAATTATCGACATACAAGTCTTCAGGGTCTTTAGGTTTTTCACAAGGAACGTTCTCCACCTCCCAAAAAGAACTCATAATTTTATCAATGCTGCTAGTCGCCGAGAACAAGCCGAGCGAAGACTTGTTTGAATCGCGATCGCCGCCTAGCATTGTTTGTCCAGCTATGACGTAACCAAATATTGAGTGCATCGCGACAGGCAAACCCGGCTCTTGCGGTAGTATGTTTTGACCGTCGTAGATGTACGGAAACACGTCGCCTGCCAACAACAGCTCAACCGGAGCCGCCGAATAATAATTCGGGTCTGCTAACTCAAGATCTTTGAAATTATTGACAATTTTTTTTGAAAGTACCACAGTAGGCAAATCGCTAGTAATATTACCTACTATGACAGACTCAGTAGTGAGAACTGGACCAGATGAGTTCCGGGGTTTTATTGAACACGTAACCATCCCGAAATTTTGCACTGGTGCACCTCCCAGACCCATGGGTTCAAATGGACACTTGCGTCGCACTAGACCCAGCTTTTGGGCACACTCGTTTGTCATATAACTAGACATGGCACCACTGTCAATAACTGCACGCACGGCGTGGTAAATACCCCATCGATCTGCGACGTGCACCATTGCAGTACCTAACAACACGGTCGAATTCGCCGAACAAGTCAAACCTACTGCAGGTTGATGACCTTGACCCTTGTCAGGTTGTTGACCTTGGCCTTTGTGACAAACTTTATCATTGACTTTTTGACTACTTGAATCTATGTGAATACTGTGATGGTGCGGTAGCTTGCACAGCACACAGCGAATTTTCGACGTACACTCGGACAACGGATGCTGACGAAAGCAATTTTCGCATAAATTTAACTTACGTACTTTGTCAAGACGTTGCACCGGCGTCAACTCGAAAAACTCGAAACACCGATACGTGGAATGAGGTTTCTCGCAAAACAAACAAATGGTTGATCGCTCTTCATTACCCTTGCTGACAGCTGACAAGCACGGCTTCGAATACTGTTTGGTGGAGTTATTGAAATTATTGTTATTACTCGAGCGCAGCAAATTCGGCTTTACAGCAGTATTGAAAATTGCTTTCGGCAAGAACAGATTTTTCTGTGAACCAACCTTAACCTCAGACATCTCCAAAACACGAGCCTGCTTCTCAACGAAAGCTATGAGTTCCTCATAAGTCGGTATTTTAGTTTGATCAACCGACTGTTCGAATTCCCGCCTAGTAATAGGGTCTAAATTTCGCAATCCCATATAAAACAAAATGAAACTCGACAGGTGTTCAATATTCAAATGGTTCAAAGCTTTAACACATTCTTGATATGTTTGTAAAAATGTGTTCAAACCGGAGGCAGACTCAACTGACAACGGTTTAAATTGAAACAATCGGTCCAAGTAACTAGTAGCTAAGGCGCGCTTATTTTCGAATTTTTTAACTAATAGTGCCCACACTATAGGATAGTTATCGTGGGTCACTGGCATTCCTTTAACTACGGTCAATGCTGAACCGCTCACAGCAGAGAGAAGGTAATAGAACTTCTCAATATTACTGATTTCACAATTATTATGTATCAGACTGGTAAAAGTATCGTAAAACGTCTGCCAGTTTTCTAATTTACTGTCAAAATGATACAGTTCTAACTTCGGCAACCGAGGCATAACAGACCGCGAGCCGTTAACAGTTTCAGCGGGCCTCGCGGCAGCGCTCGCCGAGCGCGCGGTGCTGCTGCTATCACACGATTGCCAATTCTCACAGTTACTCTCCGCGAAACTTAAAATACGATAATACAAATCATCAAATCGTTGTATTTCTTGATGAGTCGGTTTGAACTTGGGATTTTCTTTCTTTTTTATTGAATTTATATTGAAAATACATTGTTCGAACAGTTCTCGAGTTGTATGAATTTCTTTTAAACGACAATTGAATTCCGGTAAACGAGTTGGATCTGTCGAAATTGCATTTGATAATTCGAATAATGTTTGAACTCGTATAAAATACAGATCTCTTTTATTTATTAATAGCAAAATGTCAAAATCTTTTTCTGGTTTTTCGGCCATATTGAACTATAGAAAGAATACACACGCGACTCGTTGCAAACAGAAAAATAGAAATATGAATATAATATATGAATATGAAAAAGTGAATAAGCTGAGGATCCCGGTCGAAGTGACCAAAAATGGTTGATCTATGCACATTAAAAGTTAAATAGGGCAAAAAACGTATTGGACCAAAGTCTACCTCACTCACCTGATCTGATAGGTTCCTCACTGGCTCTCGTCCCGGGACAGCTTTATTCGTCGCACAATAGGTATTTTTATATATTATTTTTATATTTGCAATAGCAGACGCGCCGGCCGTCAGAAGATTCCGCGCTAGACAACGTCACTTCTGACATTTTTTATGTTCGAACCGACATGTTGCCAGCCAGCTAGGGAGTTTGGTTTGCCAGAGGTCCAATATCGTACAATTTCAAACGTCTACAGTTAACAAAATTAAAAATTATTAAATATAGTTGTTAAATACATTAATAATACCAGTTATGTGATACTCGTATATGGACGACTTCGTCAAAGAGTTGATGTTATACATATTATCTCGAATTGTTCTCATCTTGCCAGCAACCAAGTGAACAGAATCATTCACCAAGTGTCACCACTGACTTTTCTCACAAAAAAAATTTCGAGCAAGAAGACCTAATAATTAAATACGCTTTAGTATGTAATAAACTGTAAAATATGTAAATTAGTTTTTGCTTTAGATTTATTATAAAGAAAAAATTTTATCTATTGAGTGATTTACAAAAGTAATTATTTATTTTCATTGGTTTTATCTGGCAATCCTAGTTTTTAAACTAACAACAACAGAAGAATCAACGCCGACAAAAATGTGGGCGGTAAGCTAGTAAGAAATTATATAAAAGGGACAATTTTTTTGAATAAAGAAAATCTCGCGGTGGAAAATATTATGAATTTTAATTTAAATTCTGATAGTTTGAAGTGATTTATTTTCCGAAAACCCTTTATTTTATAAAGACTTGCCTGTATCTAGCAACCCTAGTTTCTATAGAAGCAGCGAAAAAAATAACGTAAACGTAACTGGGCGTAAAGCTTCAAACAAATTTAAAAAGGCGAAGTTTTTAATTAAATAAAACTTAAATAAGATTCATAATATTTTCCGCCCACAAATTAGTGGCACAGTAATTTATATTCCAAATGAATTATCACAAGGCCTGTGTTTGAATGATAAACTTTGAAATTATTTAATTTGAATATTAATCGAGAGGTTTGGTGCCCCTCAAAAGCTTAATTGTTTCCTTGGGCCGTGTCCGACCAATTTTCAGCGAGGAATCACGTGAAATGTAGGTAAACAATCGAAAGTTTGTAGACATTAAGTTTGCATTATGCTTCAATAAAATAATACTCTAATATTGTATTTACTAAATAAATACTAAGACTGATTATACTAAATATATTTATATATCTACTTAACATTTTTAATGGAACTACATAGTATTATAAAAAAGATACAGATACTGTAAAAAGATCACTACCACTATGTATTATTTATTAAGTAAGTATTTAAATCAACCATACAAACTAATATAATACATTGAGAAATACGTTTTTTTTTTCTCTAGTATACATAAATCTTGCCACATGCTGTCTAATTGCAAGTTTTGTCTATAGGGTGATGGTTAAAATCAGTATCTTGTACTTTTTGGATTAACATGTTCATTGAGACTTGACCCTTTTAAGGGCACATACACATGTAATTCTGTCTGTTATTGGTTTCTGTGTGTTTATGTGTGTTAATGTGTCAGAATAAACGATCTAATTGTAACGGTGACATTTTATTTTCAATTATTAGTCCACTTTGGAAACCGAGTCATTTCAGAGCGTATTTACTCTCCTGAGGCTGCGCTATGCACCGTCCACAGCTCTGGAGGGCGGGAGCTTTAGTTCAAAGCCGATAAGGTCCCAGGCCTTCTGCCCGACCAAAGACTTGTAGGTAATAGTGTTTAGTTGGTAGGCTAGCCTTCTGCTAGAGTCCAACATAACCATCCGCTGTATCCGGTGTAAGGTTGTCGCAGCACCAGGGGGTTATTAAGACGATTACAAAATTAGCGCGCCCCTTATGAGGATTCTCTACCACATACATGAGGATTCTATCCACCGTGGGAAAAAAATTAAAATATTTTCTTTATTCGCGTCGGAACAGCGATGGCGCTGTGGTCTCGACACTGGTTTACGGATCGAATAATTCGGGGGCCCGGGATCGATCCTGTCATGTACCAATCTGTTTTTTTGTTTATCAAATTTCATATGTACATTAATCTGACGCTCCTACGGTGAAAGAAACATCGTGAGGCTACCGGCATACACCTGCGAAGAAATTCAGCGATTGGGCCTTAGGCAGCGTGGTTGACTAAGGCGCAATCGCTCTATCATAATTAGATGAAATTTCATTATTAGATAGAATTAATAGGCTCGTGCCTCTAAGCCGGATGCGTACAGGTTGGGATGGAGTTCTGCCTCCATATAACCACTGGAGGTAAGGCCTATGCGCTATTTTTTGTGCATGGGCCTGGGCCATCCCACCCTGAAATGCCCCTCTGCGAAAGACCGCAGCGGACTATGTTTCCGCTGCGGCGAGGAGGGGCACAAGGCGGTCATTTCTGAGGCGGCACATAGGTGTGCCGTCTGTACAGATGCCAAGCGTCCCGCGAACCATAGGATGGGGGGTTAATTACAACCCTCCTCCGGTTCGGGGACGTTTGATCCCGAATAGGGTGGCACAACTTGGTGCCGCCGCAAAGGAGGATCGACCGCCATCCCCAGTTTTTCTGTCGACCATACCATCGTCAAGTCGAGCCGACCCATGGGCGTCGTGGCGGTAAAATCGCGAGAGCGCATCCCGCCACGTGCCCACGATACAGGCTCAGAGGACACCGGGGGGTTCTCCCCTCGAAAAAAAAAAGCTTGTGCCCCTCGGTGGGGACGAGCTGTGATGATGATGATGCTGCTCATAAATCTCTCAGAACTACATACTACAATTCGAGCTTACTGTGACTTAACCTTATTCATGTTCTAAAACTTTGACTTAATCCATCCAGTCCTTCGAATAAATTGGGAAAAGATAGAAATAAAAAATTACATATAAGATTAATTTATAACAGACCCTTTAAAGATATAGGGTACCGTTAAGGTATAAGGTTCGGTTAACAAAGCAGCAAAGCTACAGTTAAGGTATTTCGTACTCGACATATTAGGATATAACATTTACCTATTAACTCCTAATTATACTTATCAGAGTCGCGTCACGTCAATCTTATATTGTATTTCCGCCATATAGACAATTATTTTACGTGCGTCATTATGTATATAGCTAATATAAAAACCCTTTAACAAGAGTTATCGAGAAATACTAAATCAGTTTCTCAAAGAAGATTACGCGAGTTCATGCCGTTCAGAAAACAAGTAACACAACTTTTCAAAGAAAATTATTAACCTACCTTGAATTTCGTGAACATAATATGAGTTTACGAGTAAGTAAAGTTAGGAACAAAACTTTCGATTTTTCTTCACGTTCCAATTTATTGTAATAAGCTTGTAACATCTGTGAACATGAGTTGAGACCTTATTCAGTTTTATTTGTTCCTACTTCAAGTTACACTGTAACGGTGCTACCTATCTTAATTAATATAGTAAATAATATACAAATAAAAGTAACAAAGTAAATTAAACTATTTATCTACATAGAAGATTAAACAATTGACGTCAAATGACAAATCTTTTAAATTAAAAAATACAATTAAAACTATAATTTAAACCTTAAAAATAAATATCTTAAAATACTTCTAAATTATATATATCTAAAATAAAACTAGAAACTATAAATAAAAAATGTCCTGCAATTCGGGGTAGTACCTAGACACACAGGTACTACCCCGACAGTACCTAGGATGCTGGCAACATTACCTCTTTGGATCGCCAAACTGATCCGTTGACAGAGGTAACTGCCAGCCCTCTGTTCACCGGAGGCTTCAATCAACAGTGCTGATAGATCATGTACTATTTTTTTTGCCTCCGGTCCCCACGGACCCATAGTTTCTACCGCAAACGGAGCAAATGTGTAATTAGGACCTATATTACAGTATTTGCTCCGCTTACGGCCCTCTGCATGGATCGCAGCAGACCCCGCACTTAGGGATGTACTGCATACATGTGAGGGAGCCAGGGTGTCTGAACAGGTTGCATCCCAGATAAGAAGACAGACATTAAATAAATAAAACATGAAATAATTATTATTCTAATTAAAAACTCATATTAACTACTTATTACTAAATGGAAACTAAAATTAAATCAATTTACACTAAATTAAATTGACTAAATCAAATCAATAAGCAAATCCTGGCTACGCTATATCTTTCACACCTTCCATTGTTTGCAAATGGACTAGTTTATCAAGAACGGCTCCCGACCGTTCATTTCATTCGATCCGTTCTCTCTTAACTAATCTGTGACGATATTCATTCTTGAACTACTAGTTCTGAGGTCGGATGATTAAGCATTTGGCTTTCGTATCAAAAAATCTACCTACTAAACAACGAAAAGTATTTGAATACTAAAAAGGTTTCAAAGTTTCTGTTGACTAATATAATAATTGAGGTCCACCTCTCCGGTACCGGACATTCACTGTAGACGGCCGTCGCATCTACTGTGCCTACAACTGCGGCCGAAGTCTATAATTGCGGCTGAAGCCTACAACTGCGGCCGAAGCCTACAACCAGCGGCGGCCTTACTCATTGCGAGGCTGCGAGCGGCAAGTCTTTGCGAGGCCCTTTGTCCTTCGTTAAAAGTATGTGTTGTGAAAGTAAGTCTGATTGTTTGATTTAGTTAAATGTTATGTTTCAGGAGAAATGCAAAGTTATACAAATTAATAAAATATGAATGTTAAAATATTTTGTATAGAAAGAATAACAAAATTAACAAATATAGCAAGAAAGCATCACATATATTGCTTAGTTCGTATTTAACGGCCTTCACCGAGGATACCCTGCACTCCCATCTAGTTTCAGAAAGTGGTTTCAGCGATAGCGATTTCACATGAGCTTTTAAAATAGCCCACCTCTGACTTGAGCCGGCAAACAGAGTGTACAACCGTTGTAGCAAACCAAAAAAAGATTTTGCTTAGATACAGGACGATGCTGCATCTCCTAGGATGGATGGATTCCAGCTATGATACCCACAAGGTAAAAAATAAGCAAGTGGATTAATTTCAAGAATACGTTTTTGGACACCACTTTTTTCACCACGCATATTGGCACCATTATCATATCCTTGGCCTCTGCAGTTTGCAATTATATACCTAACTGTTCTAATTCTGTGATTATATAATGAGTTAAATTCTCAGCCGTGGTTTTTTCGATAGCTAGAAAACCTATAAAATGTTCTTCTATTTCGGCTGCATTTGTATTAAAAAACCTTATAACAATTGAAAGTTGCTCAATACGAGAAACGTCGCGAGTACAATCAAGAATAATCGAGTAGGTAATATTTATTATTTTTAACTTTTTCAACTATTTTTGTCTTCGCGTGATTTGACATTAATTGTATAAGCTCATTTTGAATATTTTTGCCGATACAATGGTCATTTATCGTCTTATCCTTTACTTGTTTAAGATGAAGTCTCAGCACAGGATCAAATCGGGCTATTAACTTTACTAAATCTATAAAGTTGCCGCTTGTCTCACTCGAATCTAAGTCTGATGTTAACTTCTTTTTTCTATGACCCCTGAAGGTCAAATTGTGAGATGCTAAGAAATTGACAATTGCGAGCAATCGTTCTAAAATATCTCTCCAAAGTTGCCTTTCTTGTTCAATTTGCGACTGCGCCAAAGAGTCAATAGTGGAACAGCTTTTTAAACTATTCTCTAAATTAATCCATTTTAACATAAAATCTTTGTGCTGTCGATTAGATTCATGAGACTTTAGGTAGGTAATCATCCAAATGTCTTCAATCACACACTCCTTCACTTGATCCAATCTTGGTATTTTGTAGTCCGAATATTCGATACGGAAAGCAGTAAACAGTCAAGATTAATTTTTATACATTACAAAATCTGTTGTCACTTTTCTAGCTTACTTAATACTTTGAACACTATAAGAATACATTCTTATCTATACAAACAAATATTCAATAAATTGAAAGATATGTGCGGATATAGTAAGGATTTGGTAAGTCGTACATACTGTAAACAAAATAATTTCAAGGTGACAAGAATTGACGAACGAAATGCAACAAAGGGATTCCCCGAGCAGCGATAGAGGAGAGGAGCAGAACATTAAGGTCCATTGACACTAGCGATTCTCATATGCGAGAAGTGTTTCAAGGCGCGATATTCAAATACTACATAATGAAATTTTCAATTTTTGAATAATTGAATGAAACTAATTTTATTTTCATAATAAATAAGAATTAAAGTTGAACATTTTAATTTAGATTAGATACATACATATTTTTAATTTTTTTAAAAATATTATGTAGCTTGGGTTGTTACGCGAGGCCCCCCCCAAGAGCGAGGCCCTGGGCGATTGCACAGTTCGCCACCCCCTAAGGCCGCCGCTGCCTACAACTTAGGCCTGTGTCGATCGATCATTTGTTGCGACCCGGGTCGATCGCGACCCATTCGCTTGGTGATTCGATCACAATGATTCGATCAAATGATCGATTGATTGAGGTAGCGGGTTGGGTGCTCAACATGTCTCGGGTCTCTGATCGGGTGGCTATTGTACGTTTTGGGTCACGCTCGTTTGGTTGGGCTACGACAAAATTTGGTACTCAAATATTTTAGATACGATTATTACATGATTATGTTACCTATATATAAATAGATAACTTTTAACACACATTTTATATCTCATAGTGTTCATTGCTAGACGTAAATTATATAAATGAAATAAAATACGCGTCTGTCATACATAGTTGAATTCTGCGAAAAACTCACTGAATTGTTATTGTTTTTTTTTTGTATCGCTTAAAGACTTTCGTAAATGGATATAAATCCATCACGATTAGTCATTTTGCGAATTTAATGATTTATTTGCTATTAATTACCACTATTAACTTTTCTTAACGTGGTAAGTAAACATTTACAAGGATAAAAACGAAAATAAATTGTAACAATTTGTTTTCAATAGAGGAAAAGGTGGTAATGTGGCCCCCCACTTTGTTTTTATCGTTTTAAATAAAAAGTAACAGAAACAAAACTCCAAAAGATACATTATAGGACTTCTTATTTACTTGTTTATACATGTCTTGCTATGAAATAAATGAAACTCGCACAGGATAATCAAAAATATTATTTATTCTTAATTAATCAAATTTGGTATTATGAGATCAAGTGATGGTTTTGTGACCCCCTGGGGGGTCAAATTAAATGTATTGCACAATTGAAACTCAACGACAAAAATCACAAATATAATAGTCGCCTTCGGAGCCTCCACAGGCTACATGAGCCCATAAATCGCAACTTTGACACTGTACCCATGGCTCTCCAGGTCTGTCATTGGAATAAATGGTTTCGCAAAACATACACGGCACGTTCGCGTTTTCAGGAACCGTATTTGTATACGAGTCGTCATAATCGGTATTCAATGCGTCGTCGTCACTTTCAGAGCCGCTGCTTGATGTGGCGTCTCTCCGGCGCCGAACGGTATTCCTACCAGTGCCTTCTCCATCGTGATTACGTCTGACACCCTGTCCACGTCCGCGTCCACGACCTCTTCCACGTCCTCGTTCACGATTATTTGCTAAGCGCAAAGATTGGGTTAATTGGTTTTTATAAGGTGATGATGTGATTACGTTTGCTCTTGTAGCCTTTCTTCCACGATTAGAAGTCCTAATTTTGGCCGTAGGGATCGGCTGAATGTCTTCTGGTAGAACCAAACTATTTACTGGTTCTTGCGCCTCTGTGCTCGCTCCTGGGGCACACTGGTCAGCAACAGGGCTTGTATCTTGATTATCAGGAGTAAAAGAATTTTGATTATTGTTAGATGCTTCCGTTATATAATCAACTTCTGTAAAAACTTGAGGATTGAATGGATAAATGCCTGTGGCACGGAAACCATTCACGGCAATTTCTCCCGTTGTGCTTTTAAGATAAGCCCGGCCGAAAAGCTCAGCGATGTCGTAAGGTTTTAACATTCTGTCAGAATGTAAAAGAAACTTGCGAATTTCCTCACTGTAGTGACTCTTTAAGGCGCCCATAAAAGTCTTGTCCAGAGGTTGGAGCTTGTGTGTAGTATGAGGCGGGAGGCTTATAATAGTGACATGATTTTCTCGGGCTAGCTCTATTATTTCTATGTTGCGTGTGTGACTGTAATGGCCGTCAAAGATGAGTAATATCGGCGATTCGACCCTGGGATTTGTTTTGTCAATGAAATGCTTAAACCACTCAGTGAACAAACTGGATTGTATCCAACCAGATGGATGAACTTTGCCAATCGAACCAGGTGGGGCACCCTTCATCAAAATGTCCGTAAAGTTTTTTCTGGGGAAAATCATCATAGGTGGCACAAATATACCAGACGCGCTCATACAACAAACAAGAGTACATAGTGACCCTCGTTCTGCAGCAGTTAAAGCCCCTATCTGCTTCTTTCCTTTTTTACCTACCACCTGTGGTATTTTTGATTGCACGATTGTCAATCCAGTTTCGTCGACATTAAAAATCCTGTCAGCAGGATAGTTAGTTTTCCTCATTTCGGTTTCCAAAATATCAAAAAATTCTTTGACTGCTGGACGATTGAAGCCTTGAGCACGAGCATACGAAGTTCCCATTGGTCTGCGTAGAGATAACGTGTCTTTGTGTCGCTTTAAAAAGTGATCTAACCAAGCACGCCCTGCTGCTTCATTATTAAATGTATTGTAAACACCATTTTTAACAGCTAATTGATATGCCATTTTTCGGACATCCATTCTAGTGAGTCCAAAGTACCTAGCCTCCATAAATAAAATGTATTCTACCAAATTTTTTTCCAAGTCAGCTGGAAGTATGGGTTTTCGTCCAAGTGGTTTATTTATCAGCAATTCTAAAGATTCTTGAGGGTCCTTTACTAACCGTTTTAGTGTCGATCTAGGCACAGAATACATTTTAACGGCCTTTTTATATCCCATGACTTTTTGCCTCACTGCAATTATTGCAGCTTTCATTGATTCAGGGTCCCATTCTTTTTGTCTCTTCCTCGATGATGAAGAGAGCACACTTATTCTAGGCATCTGCAAGCAAAAAAACAAAGATATGTAAATTATGAATCCCTCTTACATGTAATGTGGCCCCCGGGACCACGATACAACCAATGTGACGGGGCCAAATTACAGTTATTTAGTATAATTAAAAAACCTAACCAAAAAAAAAACTATAAAGTTTAATATCATATTTACCTTTTAATTCCTGTAGAAAAACAGTTCACTGTATCCAATGTCCGAAAACAAATACGAAAACTTTATATTTTTAAACAATAATCGAATTTAAATCGCAGTACTGAAAAGTTTCTGCGGTTACAAGTTTCAACTGGCTCGAATGATGATTGAACTTGACGGCCTCTAGTGGATTTGTAAGGTACTAAATCAGTATCATAGCACGAGCATTCCGTAGCACCAAAATGATTCTAGATGGCGTTGTTCAAACATAAAAATATTGAAGGGGGTCAATATACCTGCAGGGGCCACATTACCACCTTTTCCTCTACACAGGACAACCAACAACTAATTAATAGAATAAACAAAACGATGAAAAAAACTTGCGAAATTATTTCACTTTTTTAAATCTTCCCACACCGATTCAATATATCCAAAGTACAATGTCTACGACTGCTTTTAATTAAGATATTCATTGGTCACTCGACGCGGTTCGTAACCCGATCATTCCATCTATCACGTACTTACCTGTGCACGCAAATACAGGTTTTCTTATGTTACTAGAACGAGACAAAACCTTCTCCATCAAAATCATCAATAAAAATATCTACAATAGACGCTAGTACCATTGATTTAAGGTTCAAATTATTTTATCAACAAGTCAGACTTTCGAATTGCGTTGCGTTGTATAGTAGGTATAAATCACAAAAAACGTGCTTATAGCGCTTCATTAATGTGTGGTGGCGTCCTTAGCGATTTGCTTCTAGCGCTATCAGCGCTGGGTAGTCATTCCAAAAATGCCATAATGATCGTGAGTCAGGACCGAGTTACCCTGACACAGTCGATCTCGGTGATCGAATCTTTTCGTGGGTCGTGACTCGATCATTCATAAATGCTACGCGATCGAATCACAGTGATTTGATCAATCGCGATCGACCCAGGTACTACAACTGCGGCCGAAGCCTACAACTGCGGCCGACACCTCCATTCTTCACAATCAGGGCAGTGATGGTGTTTGTTATGAATGATATTACTTATGCTAACGGTTGCGAATACTGAACCACTCCCGTATGCTCAAAAATCTACCGGTTACATACTACTATCTACTAGTAATACACATTGTTAAATTCTATCTTGTTTTTTTTCTTTCACCTCATCTCTATAGAGCTAATACCTAACTGAAGTGTGACAACACCTACAACAGAAACTTCAGCGGTTTAATAATGAAAAGTTGCTCCGAAAGAAAACAAAACCAAAACAATACACAAGTTGCTTGGTAAATCCTACTAATATTATAAGCGTTACGCTTCATTCGATTGTCGCGATCAAAATCAAAATTAACATTATTAAAACACTAGCGGACCCGACAGACTTCGTCCTGTCAAAAAATTTATAAAGTGGCAGCTTTTTGTTCCTACTTATTTTATAGATAACTAGCGACCCGCCCCGGCTTCGCACGGGTGCAGTGAAAAAATGGTTATGGTGGGTTATCCCTAAGAGATAGACATATACCATCGCGGACTTTTTTGTGGATTTTTGTAAGTTGTACAATACTGTAGTACATTATTTTGGTCTATCTCGTAGGGTTCAGCCAGCGTTTGCAATATAAGCGCAAAAAAACGTGCTTATTTACGACATCACATTAGAAACCTTTAAATTTATCAGTGTTTCTCTACTATATTATGCATTTATTATACATACAAACCTTCCTTAAGAATCACTCTATCTATTAAAAAAAACCGCGTCAAAATCCGTTGCGTAGTTTTAAAGATCTAAGCATACATACGGACATACAGCGAAAGCGACTTTGTTTTATACTATGTATTGATATCGAATAGCCAACCAAAATTGCAAAATAGGTCCAAATGAACTATAACATTTTGTAAATTTTGGAACGTGACATTAAGTCCTCCAATGATGTATTCTGTGCTCCAACGCAAGCACGCACACTGTTTTAATAGATATGATTGAATTTCAACTTTATATAACGTTAATAAAGCGCAAATTAACTCTTTTATGTTAGGAACACATCTACATTGATTGGACAACAGTGAGTGCTTGCAATATGAACTTTATACAATAACAATTAAGCTCAAATTGACTGTACGTTTTGGTTAGAAAACGTTTGTATGGGAAATAAGGTGGTCTGGATTTAGGGTTTTTCCGATAATTATTCGAATTTTTCTCGCCGTAGAAACCATCCTTAAACTTCAACGAACATATTAACGAAAGAATTGGCCAAATTGGTCCAGGCGTTGTTGAGTTATGCGCTTACCAACACATTTTGCGATTCATTTTTATATATAAGATTACTTTATAGCTCTTTTGAATCTTCCAAATTTTATTTCCTACCACCCATTCAGGACGTATTTTTTAGCTGATAAGAAGAATGGGCGCAAAAAACTTATCAGCTTTATCAAAAGTAATAACAACATTTTAACACAATATTATTAATATAGATTAAATACAATGTTTATAAATTTTCATAAATAACAAACATATTCAACATTATTTATATATTCTTCTTGTTTACGCTACGGACTCAGACATTACTTTATAGATAAAATTTATGCATTAAAACGTTAAATAGGATTATAATAAGATTGCTTTGTGACAAATCAACATGTTTTTAACTCATCTTGGGAGCGCCATTTATCTTCTAACATGTAAACATTTATTTTTTAATTTGCCTTTGAGAAAACCCTTCATTATTGAGCCACCCACCATACAACATGCCGTGCACTCTGCAATTATTATTTATTACTATTTGACGACGTCTGTAGCAGAGTGTCGCCATCTCAGAGGTACCGAGTTCGAGTCCCAATGGGAACAGATATTTGTGTGATGAATACGAGTATTTGTGCCTTAATAGTGCCATAACGCTGTCCTCTAAATCAGATCTTAGATTTATTTTTTTTATAGGACAGCTAACGGATCACTTGGTGGTAAACGATAACCGCTTCCCATAGATGATCGGTCCACCTTGTGTGGGGATCTACCAACGCTGCGTTTCCGGATATATATACCTACCTACTACTAGTTACCTAGGAAACTATTACTAGTTACCAAATAATTTGTATTTTTATTTATATTTTTATCTCTTTCTTTATTGTTTAAATTTAGTTATTAATCGGATATACTATACATTTTGCATTTGATTTATGTGTCCATATCTTTATTTTGTAATTACAAGCCTGAGATACAGGTTAATCCTAGTTCAGGTTTGTTCACAGTTATATAATACGTGTATACATATAAGTTAAGCTAAAAAAACGTAATATTGAGTATAGAAGTTATTAAATAAATATAATCATTATTATTATTACTAGAAGCTCTACCCAAACGGCGGCAGTCCTGCGAGCAATGTGGCGTACCCGCTAAGTCTTCTTGGATATGTTCTTCTGTGGCGTTCATGATTTCTGATTCGATCGCTCAAAGAAACAATGGTTATGGTCACAATGGTTATGGTTATGATTTGGATAACTTTGTTAACTCCTTATAAGCTTCATTGTAAGTGTCCAGCCTTCAGTGGAAAATACTTTCACTTTGCGTACCCCACACCCATAGACATAGGTGTTTTTAATATGTCATAACACAAATCTATATAAATAAAAATGAATTGTTGTTCGTTAGTCTGCTTAAAACTCGAGAACGGCTGAGCCGATTGAGCTGATTTTGGTTTTAAAATGTTTGTCGTAGTCCAGCAAATAAGGAAAGATTGCGAGTAAGATAGAGTAAGACGACAATTTCATTTTCTCATATAAAAGTTGATCACTTACTTTCTGTCAAACATTTGACGGTATTTGTACTCTCAGTTCCATTCGAATTGAAGAATGCATTAAAACAATACTTTTGAATCGACAACATAATATCAACTTTGCTTATAACATCGTGTATTTAAATTTCAAAATATAAAAATAATTAATGTGTTGACGTATTTGATGGGTGCCAACCTTACAGTGTTACTATCTCTCAAAATCATCAATCAAGTCATCTCATGTAAAAAGAACCCGTGTATCCGAACGTTCCATTGTTTTGTCCATATAGACCAGGTTATAAGCCTTTAAAAATAATAAAAAGCGAAAAAAAATACAGTATTATACGAACTTTGATGTTATGTGAAAAAAGTGTAAATGCAAAAGTTTTAGATGTTTTTATTACCTACAACCTTGCCATTTGATTTTTTTCAATAGGACATTTAGTTTTTCCGGAAATCAAGAAAAACCGTTTTTTGTGAAAAAGTATTGTGTCGTGTGTTTGTGACTTACTAAATATGCCTCCAATAATTAGGCGGTACGAAGTTCACCGGGTCAGCTAGTATAAAATAGAATTATAAAAATATTATATGATAATTTGTACGTAATTAATAGTAATTACTTATTATATATTAATATTTTTATTTTATTTAATACGTAAAAATACCGGAAGCATGCAGAAGCCTCTTGGGCTGCTGCATACTTCCGGTATCCGGTAACCTTCTGGCATTCTGGGAAGATCTGCGATGGCTGGACTAAGAGACAAATCAACCAGCGCAGGGCGCATAGTTTTACCAATTGTGAGGTTAAGTACCGATACAAGTTCAGCCAAACTAACATAACAAAATAAAACAAATTGGTTACTGTGTTTATACCAATGTATGCCTAGGAATAGGTGTACATAGAAGATATGTGTTTTGTTAATCTGTGGATAATGTTAGTTTCATTATTGACATGCATAGAATAAGTAAACTAAACTATATACATTGTAGCTGTTTGTAACCAGTAATAAATAAATAAAGACAAGCCTTATAGTACTCACTTTGGGCTAGTATAATTGGTGCAAGTGTGAGAAATATTTATTTATTAATTTAAAAGAAAATCTTTGAGACAGACTTCTATAGAGGTCGAGAAAATTGGAGATCGAGTGGGCAAACTGATTTTCCCAATAGTTCCATGGATGCAGCATTGTCAGTAGTAACACAAGGCTACGGCTCATTCCGAAGCCTTGACCATCGAAGACGTGTGGGTTGTCATCGGTTACATTTCGGAGTGTGCAAAAGTTCTACGTAGTTTCATACCATTTGCAACACCGTACGACTAAGCGTGGTGAGAGCTTTCACCTTTATATTGCAGATATTCCTACAATTCACACGAAGCGATGTGTTTCCGGTTTTATGATGCGAGCAGCTAAAGAATGGATGGCTAATGAATGGTTAATATACAAATGAAAGACAGAATCCGCAGTTCTCTCTAAAGTGCTAACTAATAAGCGGTAATACTAAACTTAATTTTTCCTAAACAGAATAAATCTACCACAACTGTTGTTTGACCTGGAGTCCCAGGAGATCTAACCCGGATCCACGTCATAGCAGTCCCACGTGGGTTTAAACAAGACAAAGGATATACTAATAAATATTATAGATATACTAATTAATATTATAAGATTCTTAAGCGATCACTTAATTAATTTGGGTTTTTTTCTAGTAATGTTTAGATTTTCTTCTAATCATGAAAACATATTTATAGAGTAAGCTTTCTGTCCGCGGCTTCGCCCGCGTGGTTTTCGGGATTGGGTCTATAGACGGTTAAGGTCATAGCTTTTGCCACATATGCGCGGAAGTCGGTATATGGCGCGAAGGTTTTATCGCGCTTTCCGTGAGACTATCCGTTTTTCCGAGATAAAAAATACCGCAAAACCTTGTTCAAGAGTCACTCTATCTATTGATGAAAACCGCATGAAAATCTATGCAGTAGTTTTTGAGCGAAGTCTTTATTGCGCATCCCGTGTTATCTGTCGATTTTTCCGGGATAAAAAGTAGCCTATTATTTAATCCGGAATTTTATCTTTACATCTGCAAAATTTCAAAGCAATCGGTTCAGTAGTTACGGCGTGAAAGCAGAACAAACAAACAAACAAACGCACTTTCCGATTTATTGTATTAGTGAGGATAACACTATTAATCTTAGGTCGCCAAGCGCAAATTTAAAGCCATTAATTTAAGATACAATTTATTGCGGTATTGGAATTTATACAGTCACAGTAATGTATTCTAAAATCGTCAGTTCCCCACATTAATCTTGAGAAATAGCTGAACATTAATGAGTCAGAGAGATTAAATATACTTGGAACCAACAGGGAGCGGTTGCGACGAGAGCGTCTCGAAAAACGACAACATCTAATCGATCATGTTCCATTTGCTTTACACACTTCACGTTCAAGAGTAAACATTTATGATATCACTAGCTACTGCCGGCAGTTTCACTTCTACTGGAAATTTCCAACCCCTTCGTATAATCTTAGAACCCCCTTTTAATCCTTAAAGAGCCTATATTCTTGTGATTTACAAATGTATGCTTTAATTTTTCAAAATCTTAGTCTTAGTTACGGTAAATGTATAAAATGGGTAGTTATGAATAATTACCGGTAATTATACATTATTAACGATGTTTATGATTAAAGTAGAAGTTTTGTTTATTTAATAGTTTATGCATAATTACCACTATATGAGTTTTTATCACAAAGTCGTATAATGACTCTTTTTTTTTTTTGTTCCCCTGAGGAAAATGCATTAAATTGCATACCCCGGCTGTGGCGAGCCGGCGGTTATGTGGGGCTCTCCTCCCCAGAAGGGGGAGGCCTACCCACTACAAAACCTCAGGGATGGCCTTCCTCAGGCATGTAGGGAGCCCCCGGGAACATCAAGCCACTTCCGGGAACACCCAGCCTCCGCTCCCCTGCCTAGTGGGGAGCCCTTCTCGGGGGAGGCTACTACCTCCCCCGGTCTCCTCCACCGACGACGCCCCCCGGCCACGCAAGGGACGTGGTCCATCCCGGGTCGCCGTAGCAGTCGCGACTTCCTCGCGCCCGCCGGCGACCGACCCGCGGCGGCGCCGCAGCTGTGCTATCGAGCCCGGCGCCGCCTTCTTCGAGCGGGATCGGCCATCTCCCGACCCCGTTCGGCGGCCTCCTTCTGGAGCATCACTGCTTCACAGAAGGAGGCCACAGCCCTCCAACCTCCCTCGTCCGCCAGCATTGCCGCAATCAATGCCGGCGGAGATAGATCTCGCCCGATCTCTGCGACCAAGACTCGGCGCCGTATAATGACCCTAGTATTAGCGTTTGTAGAACGGCTCCCAAACACTATATTGGACACTTTTATGGACAAATTAAAAAAAAAGTGCAATCAAACTTACATACATTTATGTATGTTTAGTAAGTTTGGATCGATGAGTACCTCATAATAAATTATAAATAAAAATATATCAATGAAATTGTATGTTTAACTTTCCCAAATATGTAATTAAATTAATTAACTAATCCTGACGCGTTATACGCGTCTTAGTAGAGAATTTTTTAAACACTTGTACAAAGAAATCCGATCTACCGAATCCGCTAGTCCCAATGAGGAGTAAGTAGTGCTCGTTGACATCACTATTTCTCATGACGAGAATATCGTAAAAGCTCTCAGCTTAATGAACATAGTCAGCAAGTACCTTAACTTACCCCAAAAGGTAACTGCCATAGGAAATATTTATTCGACGATCTTTGTTCCGATATTTATATCTGCATTCGCAGTCATTCGACTTCATAGCGAAGAGTTTCTAGTGTAATATTATGCTGTATGGTAATAACGGAAGAAACAAGGTCTACAGAAGATGGAGAACGCTTTTCACATTGCTACATTGAAGACTGGGTCAGCTGTGGTGGCGGTTTGTAAACGGTATGAGCAGGAATCATCACCAGCGGTAAGACACAGCTTGCCTTCGCGTCTGGGCCACGTCTGTCATCGATACGTCGAGCAGTATCTTGAGCCTTGACGTGCACAATAATGGGAAGTATCCTATAGCTATTAATTTCATTGCAAGTTTTAGCATAAACGGTCATATTTTATTGCGCCAGCCATTCACTGCTGCAAAAGACCTGAGTATTTGACATTAATTTTAAGTGGATACTTCCACGCATACCTAAGAATTAGAGTCTCGACAGACAGCCGACCAAGTAATCTTATAACGTTTGTTTTTGGTACGGAGTATGGATTTTCAAAAATTACGTTGAATATTACTTCTGTGAACTTGCGAACAGGCAAATTGTAGGGTTGTAACCTTTGAAGAGTCATTGTGCTATTAATTATCTAAAGACTACTCAGTTCGTAATTCACTTAGATGAGTTCACTTTACCAAATAATGAAGCATTGCTGCTGTCTTACTTGAAGTTCTGAAGGTATATTAATAACTATTACTTACTAGGGACAGATATTAAAAATGAAACCTTATGTAATACGCTAGAAAAGTAGTATTTGTGATGACAGAGAAATTCCAAGAAAAACATGGTTAGCTAAAATATTTGATTGCTAGTATTCAGTAATCGACTGTTTCTATCTCTGCAAATTGTCAGCAAAACAGTCAATAATATTCTAAGGCTTTCTATAATAATAATAATAATGCCTCATTTAATCCTTAGTCAAATACAATTTTCGCATGATAACAACAATAAAATAAAAATAATAAAATTATATTACAATTAAAATTTAGATCACAATTCGTCATTAAATTTTGTCACATGTATATAATAATAAAGTGAAGTTTACATTTAATTACAATAAATTAATTCCATATTCCTATTGCATGCAAATATATTATTATATTAGAATTAAATTTGAATTTGGTTAGGATCATTAGATTGACATTATGCATATTATAATTAATCATTTAATTAGGTTTGTATTGTTAATTGTGAAGATTTGAACCGTTTACTGGAACACACAGAAGTGCGTTGAGTACCTATCAAGAGGCTCGTGACTACAAACAGATGACGAAATAAACTTAATTAACATAAAAATAAACGTACTCACTGCTAACAAAGTCTTATTACTGTTACACACGGATCATTTTTTTTTTTTTTTATTTTAATAATCTATACTAATATAATAAAGCTGAAGAGTTTGTTTGTTTGTTTGTTTGAACGCGCTAATCTCCGAAACTACTGGTGCGATTTGAATAATTCTTTTGTTGGATAGTCCATTTATCGAGGAAGGCTATAGGCTAAATAACATTACGCTATGACCAATAGGAGCAAAGACAGAGCGGTAAATGTGTAAAAAACGGGGAAAATTATTCATTTTTGAAGGCTTTCTTTGCGTGCGCTGCGAAAAACGGTTCAAGATACACAAAAAATATGTATGAAAGAATTATTCCTCTATACATGATCTAAAAAAAAGTCCGCGACGGCATATGTCTATCTTTTAAGGTTTAGTCACAATGACCGTTTTTATGGTAATCAAATTTGGATATGTCGCGTTGTCAAGATCGGGTAACAGCTGAGGTGGTTGTTTGCAAAAATAAATATGATGCTCAAAATAACTATTGAACGCGGACGAAGTCGCGGGCACAGCTAGTCACTACATAGTATAAAACAAAGTCGCTTGCTCTGTCCTTATCCCTATGTATGCTTAAATCTTTAAAACTACGCAACAGATTTTGAAGCGGTTTTTTTTAATAGATAGAATGATTGATGAGTAAGGTTTATATGTATGTCGCTAGTATTGATCGTAATTATTGTTATTATTGTAGCTTACATCACGCGTCTTTATAAGACACGGTCCTTCATAAGGCGTCCGCGGGGACACAGATCCAACGCGTAGATCTTTAAACGAAATTTAATGAAAGTGTGCGTGGAGTGTACCAACTTGGTGTAATCTCCATGTGCACTATAAAAAATGCAGTAAAAGACTATAAACTTCCAACAACGCACGTACGAACACGTAGTTGTGCTAAGAGGAGCTGAAAGAAAAAACCCGGTTCACGACAGTGTCTCCCATGCAGTCGTGGCTATATCCCGACATACTGTGTCCTGCACCTACTTCTATCAGGACCTCAAGGAAGATGATGTCATTAGACGCCTCATTGTTATTCCCGGCATGGCGACGGATCAAGAGGTAGCGGACTATAATAAAAAAATCGCGATCAGAGAGCAAATTTGCGGGGCCATCTAGGTGCAACAATGTGCGATCATCTCGAAACCTGTACAAAATCATTCTCCGAACCTAGAGCTGAGTTTGGCGGCGGTCTGTCCTTGTCATACTCTATACAAAATGACAGGGGGGGACTGTTGTCGGATTGGTTTTTGGGTTTAGAGAATCACGCTAGAATCGACACCATTGCAGGGTTAATTTAATTATGTTAGGATAGCTTATTATTATTAGATTAATTAATTTTATTGTATAAAGTATCAAAATTAAGTGTATTGTTAAATGGTTGTATGAAGGTATAAATTAGGATAGTTATTAGATAAGTAAGTGCTGCGCAACTCACGTTAATATTAAGTCACGGAATAGTATTATAAGATAATATGACGCTGTACGTACAGTACGTATATAGTAGACCCAAACGAGGACAGTTTAAAAAAGGCACGGACTACGAGTCCGTGGAGTAGACATATATATATATATATATATATATATATATATATATATATATATATATATATATTATATATATATATATATATATATATATATATATAAAAACTTCCATTCAAGCCGTAGGGCCCTTATGGCCAAGGCTAGGCTGAGTTTAGTCGGTAGGTCTGTTGGGTCGAGCCGCCTCGATTCACCAGGAGGTCGACATAATCACCGCATCCCTGCTTGGCTGTTGCGGTGGTATCCATGAGGATTCTCAGCCTCCTCTCCTGAGGAAAAACTATAAACTGTTAGATACACAGAAACTATTGTCATTACTGGTCAAAACGTTTGTGGACTATTGCATTTCGGTTTTGATGTTAATGAGAACCGGACAATGGAAAAAACTCCGGTCACCTGCCTTATTTAACAGAAATTTTCTTTTCGTTTCAACAAAAATTAGGATCACATTTAATGGAAATATAGAGATTAGCTATTTTAAAAACTTGCTAGTTACATATGTTTTAGTGAGGTCTTCTCCAAGGATGTGCACACCGAGGATCTGTTAGTTTCCAGAGTCTTCCTGCGATCTTCAACCAATGGTCTGTCCGCCTTTCTGTGGGGATCTACCAACGCTACGTTTCCCGACATATACTACATACTACTAGAAGCTTTCTGTCCCAACGGCTGTCAATTCTGGGAGCAATGTAGCGTTCTTCTATAGATTAGTTTAGTTTAGTTTAGCTGGGCTCCACCGCACTTAGCCTCAGGATTGGGTGTTGTATTACTGGCAGCAAATTAAGCTTTGGCTGACTTCCATGTCAGTTGAAAAAATGTCTTGTCATTTTTGGTGTTTTTCACTTGATTTTGTTATTTTATTCTGGATATATTTTTACATAAAAATATATGTTTCATTTAACTACATTATAGTTATAATAGGTTATGGGCCCAGAATAGATAAACCCACGTTGTTATAAACATGTCGGAAAACAAGAATCAATATTTTTCTCATGAAAAATTACGCGGACGTGAAAATTACGTTGAGTGGAAATTTGTGATGAAAAATGCTCTGATTCACGACAATTTATGGAGCTGTGTGTGTGGTTACGACAAAGAAGATAAGACTGCATCTGAGGTGAGAAATCGTCGTGATGAAATTGCTAAATCCAAAATTTGTTTGAGTGTTGAAAAGTCGTGTTTTTCTCACTTAATGTCGGCTGAAACGGCAAAAGATGCATGGAATGCTCTTGAACGCGCATATGATGACCAAGGGCTTGGTTCTAGAGTGCGAACTCTTCAGAGCTTGTGCGCTGTCAAACTGAAGAACTTCAGTAGCATGGAAGCTTATATAAACGAAGTTTTGTCACTTGCTCAGCAATTGGCTAGCATGAATAAACCTGTTGATGACGAGTTTCTTGGTGCACTGATGCTGAAAGGTTTACCGGCGGAGTATGAGCCCATGATCATGGCTTTAGAGCATTCGGGTGCGGTCATTACTACAGATCTAGTCAAGTCAAAACTGCTGCAGGACCAACGTTGGACTACTCGTGGAGATTCGAGTGAGTGTCTGTATACGACTCGAAAAGGTGCTACTACAAGTGAATCTGGAACGAGAAAAGTGCAGCACAAGGTTGAGTCGAAAGCGAAGAAAGAGCCATGGTGCTGGAAGTGCAGACAGAAGGGTCATCTGAAAAAGGATTGTCATAACATAAAAAAGTCCTCGGGTGACTGTGTCTGGTCAGCATATAGTACTGGGGTAAACTCGGATTCTTCGTGGTACATAGACTCAGGAGCGACTAACCATATGACTGGCAGGCGTGATTTAATTATGGACTTTAAATCGCGTGGTGGTTCGATTACCATAGCAAGTGGAGATAAACTGCAGTGTACAGGATTAGGTAACGTTTTGTTGTCGAATAATGCGATGTTAACTAACGTGTTGTATATACCTAAATTGTCTGTAAATCTTATTTCTGTCTCACAATTGATTAGGAATGGTTGTATTGTTAATTTTGATACTACTGGTTGTACAATTTCTAACTTAGGCGATAGTTTAATTAAGGCAATTGACAAAGATGGTGCATACAAACTTCAGACATCCAGTCTAAGGGCGAATCTTAGTATTAGTTCAGCAACTTGGCATCAGAGGCTTGGTCATTTAAGTAACAATAATATGAAGCTTTTGAGGCAGGGACTTGCTAATGATGTTAGCTTTCAGGACGACCCTTATAAAGACGTCACGTGTGATGTTTGTTTGAAGGGAAAACAGGCTCGTTTTCCTTTTCCTAGCAATCCTAATAAGTCTGTGGCTTCAGAACGGTTGGATTTAATTCATACCGATTTGTGTGGCCCGTTGCCCATTAATTCGCTGGGAGGCCGAAGGTACATTTTGACATTCCTGGATGATCATACGAGGAAAGTATTCGTGTACTTCCTGAAGCGTAAAAACGAGGTGAGTGAATATACCAAAAATTTTATTAAACTTGTTGAAACCCAAACTGATAAAAAAGTCAAAATTTTGAGGTCAGACAATGGTACTGAGTATTGCAACAGAAACCTTGGAGACTTTTTGAGAGGTAAGGGGATAGTCCACCAAGTAACTGTACCGTACAGCCCGCAGCAGAACGGTTGCTCTGAGAGGCTGAATCGGACGCTTATTGAAAAAGTAAGGTGCTTGTTATACACATCTAACCTTGACCATAAATTTTGGGGAGAAGCTGCT
Organism: Scirpophaga incertulas; assembly: GCA_036419045.1. Taxonomy (NCBI): domain Eukaryota; kingdom Metazoa; phylum Arthropoda; class Insecta; order Lepidoptera; family Crambidae; genus Scirpophaga; species Scirpophaga incertulas. The sequence goes on along the minus strand of CM071646.1, from coordinate 5,776,795 downwards.
AATACTGCAGCTTACTTAATAAATGTTTCACCCTCGAAGAGGCTCTTGGGTAAAACTCCTGAGGAGGCCTGGACAGGTAAGAAGGTTAGTTTGAAACATTTACGTGTGTTTGGTTGTGAATGTTTTGCACACATTGACAAAGTAAATCGGAATAAGCTTGAACCAAAAAGTAGGAGGTGTATTTTCCTTGGCTATGAAACAAATGGCTATAGATTATATGACTTAACAAAGAAGAAGGTGTTTTGTAGTAGAGATGTTGTTTTTAACGAAACAATTTTTCCAGGAGTCATCGGAAAACGAACCGTGGAGATGTTCTTCCCGATATGTGATAATGGAGTAACCGTTGAGAGTCATGCGGGTGATCGGCCTCAAATTCAGATTGAGGCGGAGTTGAATTCTAACCCTGTTCGAGATGAAATGGAGAGACAGAGAACATCTGGAGTAAGTCTTGACAAAGAAGCGTCGAGCTCATCTAATACTGACTATATACAATCGCATCAGGAACACAGGATTGATGCACCTGTGTATAATTTGCGATCTAGATTACCAAAGACGATGTCTGCGCTCGAGGTAGAGCTGAGTGAGCCATCCACTGTCAAGGAAGCGTTGCATTCGAGTGATAGCAAGCTGTGGAGACAAGCCATGCAAGATGAAATTGATTCGTTCAATAAGCACGAGGCTTGGGTTCTAGTTGATCGACCAGCAGATAAAAATATTGTAAAAAATCGTTGGATTTTTAAAATCAAACGTGATGCTAATGGTAAAATAGCATGTTACAGAGCACGTTTAGTGGCAAAGGGATTTACCCAGATATTCGGAGTTGATTATATGGATACATACTCTCCAGTTGTGAGATATAGCTCTCTGAGGATGTTACTGTCTCTTGCAGTCGACCTTGATTTGAAAATAGATCACCTTGACGTAAAAACTGCCTTTTTGAATGGCAACTTAAGTGAGGAGATTTATACGTCCCAACCTGATGGGTTCATAAAAGAAGGGGAAGAACATAAAGTCTATAAGCTGAAGAAGGCAGTGTACGGATTGAAACAAGCGTCGCGTGCCTGGTACGAAAGGGTAAAGGAGGTTTTAGAAGCAGGTTTTTTTATCCAGAGTGAACATGAGAGCTGTATTTTTAGTCGCCGAGTGGGTAAGAGAATTATTATATTAGCTCTGTACGTTGACGATTTCTTTATCTTTTATAACTGCCACAAGCTTGCTGATGAGCTAAAAGCTTTATTAATGTCACATTTTACTATTAAAGACTTAGGTGAAGTTAAACACATGTTAGGAATTAAAGTAGATCGGACTAGTAGTGAATTGAAGTTAAGTCAGAGTATGTATATCGAAAAGTTGCTTAATCGTTTCGGTATGAATGACTGTAAGGTCGCTAAGACGCCCTTAGAAGTAGGTCTGAAGTTTTCTGAGTCTGCTACCCAAAATAGTAAGCTTCCATATCAGGAGTTGATAGGTTGCCTGATGTACTTGTCTGTTATATCTAGGCCAGATATTTCATTTGCTGTTAGTTTTTTAAGTCAATATAATTCTTGTTACACTGAGGAACATTTTGTAGCGGCTAAACGTGTTTTGCGTTATTTAAAAGGTACATTAGATTTAGGTCTTGTGTACAGGAAGAATGTTAACCATGATAAGTTTCGTGTGTATGGGTTTACTGACGCTGACTGGGCTAACGGAGCGGACCGTAAATCATACACAGGTTATATCTTTAAGCTTGGTAGGAATATTATTTCCTGGGGTTGCTATAAGCAATCGTGTATCGCACTGTCTTCCACCGAGGCGGAGTATATAGCCTTATCGGAAGCGGCCAAAGAGGCGGTGTACGTCCGTGTGATACTAGCTGAACTTTCTGGGGAATGTAACATTGTTACGCTGTATAGTGATAACCAATCAGCAGCTAAGCTTGCAATCAACCCTTGTTTTCATAAAGGTCCAAGCATATTGATATTAGGTATCACTATATACGCGAAGCAGTGCAACAGAATGTAATTCAGCTGTCTTATCTGCCGACAGAACAAATGATCGCAGATTTGCTTACTAAGGCTTTGGCAGCACCAAAGTTTAAGTTGTTCGTCCAGGATTTGATGGAAGTCACTCAAGCTTAAGAGGGCGTGTTGTATTACTGGCAGCAAATTAAGCTTTGGCTGACTTCCATGTCAGTTGAAAAAATGTCTTGTCATTTTTGGTGTTTTTCACTTGATTTTGTTATTTTATTCTGGATATATTTTTACATAAAAATATATGTTTCATTTAACTACATTATAGTTATAATATTGGGCCATTGTGCGCATTGGCTATACCCGGCATATTCTCGTCACATCTCAACTCGATGACGCAAAGTGGAAGTATTTTCCGTGATGATATATGGTACTGAAGGCTGGATCCTTACAATGAACCTTATAAAGAGGGTCAAAGTTAGCCAAATCATAACCGTCACCATAACCAATGTTTCTTTGAGTGATCGAATCAGAAATAATGAAATCTATAGAAGAATGGGTATTTCACGACTTATCATTTTTTTCCGCGGAGCGATGTATTATTTGAACGGTGTCTTGATAGTTGAATCTATGATGACAAAAGGTTATAATACTGTTAAGGCTTACTTATATGATAAAAATGCTTGGGTTTAACTTTAATGACCTATGTTAAATAATAGCTATGTTAGCCAAATATTTTGACTATAGCAAATAACATAATGAAACTATTGCCTTTTATACATATTACGTGAACTTGTTTAAACTTGTAAAAAAAGTTAGCTCCACACTATTTCTCTGAAGTCAGCTTCTAATTGAGGATTATGTAAATATAGAGAGAGAAAAAAATTGCCTTTAGTGGTTCTTTTCAGTACAAGGTCTCTCGTCGTAAACTTGTAAACCAATGGCGTCTTTCCAAATCCTTTTGAAGAATAAAATTTTGATTTTGTACCGCCAAATTTTACAAAAGTACTAAGTACATACAAATTAGACATAAGTTTCGCCTCACCTATGTTCATTTTAAAACCTCCTTGTTGGGAAACTCTACAGAGGTCTTCGAGTAATGTTTCTTCGTCTCAGCCATGACTATGATAATGCACAAAGCGAAGGTGGGTGGTGCTGCAGCCTGCATACGTCCTCCAGCACGACTGAGAACATTTTCGGCGATGATTTCGTCCTGTTTTACCTCCTACTAGAGCCATACTCAGCTTTGATCCGAAAGACAGACAGACATGTTTTGGTCACTATATGCAACAATTAAATCGATATATTTAGATAGATAACATACGAGTCTTTCGGCTATATTATTATATTAATTAATTTACATATAGTTCAACCAATAACTAGTGGCATAACTCTTAAGATATATAATTCAAAAAATAGCATTCACATGGGAAAACTAAAATAAATACACGGACTTACTTAGTTTAATCTCTTTAATGGAATATGTTGTGTTGCGGCATAACTTGAGAAAACTCTCTGAAGCGCATAAAAATAGTCTCTTGTCAATGATGCTTTTCAAAAATTTTATTCGTTTTTGTATATAAATATTTCTAAAATCTGATTTAAAATTAAGCTGCTGCAACTGCTACGTAGATCCTTTAGGCACCCTAGATGTGACGTGGCACATTCGCCGGAAGCTCTCATACCGAGTTCTGAATCTTCAATATGTCTCGAACTTCGTACATCCGTTGATCTGTACTTGATTTCGTACTTTCCGTTTTTTTTGTATGGCATAAACGAGATCTTAAGCATAAGACGATTTATCTAGTTTATTAGAAACTAAATTGTAAAATAATATTAGCTATTTGAAGATATCTATTTTTTCTACGATTCCGAACATTGATGGCACATGGGGATATTAAGTTTTTATTGCTTTGTATTTCTATTATAGATAATTATATATACTTACAGAGGAAGTAACTAAGCATACACCTATTGTATAAAAATTTAAATAATTATGCACGTACAGTAATCTACTTGTTACAAAGTTAAAAACATACAATTAACATAACACTATCTACGCAAATATGTACCTACGCAACAAGTTTCAGTAGTCAGCAATGCAAAAATGTTTCTAATTCATGTATAATTATATTGTTAACGCTCAATAATAAATATCATGAGTTTAAATAAGCTAAACAACATTCTTTTTTTAAAAAGATTTCTATTTTTTGTCGACAAGTTAATATACCCAATCGTGAGACCGCAAACATTACTTCATCAACACATGGCCGATCACACCTACGTTCATTGTTATCATGTTAGATCGTTCATTCGCACGCAAAACGCGGCCTAATATGCCGACCTTCCACATTATCGACACATTTACATCAAACACCAAACAAAGTTTTAAATTATCCTCAAAAAGTCTTACCTTTATTCTGTGCTGCCATCATGTGTACGAGAGGTATGGCACATTATTATCGCGGGAAAACACTCACATTATCCACTCAGAGGCGATGTTACCCGCACAAGATCCACGGTTTGTTTGAAACGTGTTAGTAATGTCAGTGGCGAATGGAAATGACTTGTTTTGTGGAAAAATCGATGAACGCCGCGCGCACCCGGTCGCTTCAGCTCCAGTGATAAGCTGGCGATGTTCTATATATATGTACGTTCTGTTACAGTACCTACATGTATAGCGTGAACTACGATTGATTGTGGATTGTATGATTTGTTACCCTCGTGGTAACGTCGCCGGGGTGTGCTGTGAACAGCGTCAATATCTCCAGATACTCAGCCAAGGTCGCGTGCCTTATTGTTAATGAAAATATATGAGAAAGCGTGGTTTTATTCCTGACTGAATATCTAAACTTTATAAGCAGCGAAAGAGTTTGTTTTTGTCCTAAAATTGGTTCAAGTTTATTAAAAAAAACACTTTGCGTGTCATAAGAATCTTATTATGTATCAAATTATAAGTCCAACAGAAGGAACGAATTTTTGTAATGCTCTATTCTTATCCAATATTTTGTTAATGTTTTGTTTTCAAAACTTCCTTTACACCTCCATTATAAGAATAATTAACTAGTGTGCTGTGGTTATAAAACGTTATTATTAGAGTGATTCTTCGAACCCTAAATTTTCGATGTCTTGAGGTTTATTTTTGTAAGTAACTGACAAATCAGTCTGCAATTAATTTTATAACATATTTCAGACTATTGTCTATCTTGCACAAGTTATTTTTTTTAAATAATATTTATATAAATATTTTAAAAAAATATTTAAAAGTAGTTCTTCTGACTAATATGGTGTGTCCGTAACCCAGTTTCTTGAACATTACTAACAATAACATTATTTCATATTGATAAATTGATGTAAATTATAATTATTACGAAAGAATATTAGTTGTTTCTTTACACCAAAAAAAATGGTACTAATATTTACGATTGTTTATTTATAAATAAAAAAATAGTGAGTGTCCGGCACAAAAGTCTGATTCATATTCACGCGCTTCACTCGAACGTACCCAGCTAATTAAGAAACATGAGGCGACCCTTTCCCGCGCTGGCGGTAGCCAGTGGCTCGGTTGACGTGGTCGTGGCTGAGAAGTGTGGCTGGTTCGTGTCGTCGCGGAGATATAAAGGTAAATATCTGATTCATATAGCCTTGGTACACCTGTGTTTCTGATTAGTATGTTCGTTTTTATAATTAAAGTAAATGGTTTTCAAACTTGAATCTGCGGGAAATATAATGCCATTGGGGAACAGAAACCTATGTATAAATAACAATCTTTAATTGCACACGTGTGATGATTTATCGATGTTTATGGGTAAAATTCTGATTGATATGTGTCTGATTCATATGGTAAAAATACCATATTAATCAGAATGTCACACATATTGTTAATGAAACGTTACATTGGCGGCACGTTACGCCTGTAACAAGTCATTTCGTATGAACCTAATGTTATTTACGTGTCTAAAAACAGTAGCTGTAAATTTCGCAGCAGTCCTAATAACGTCAAAGGGGTTTCATATCTATCGACGACTAAATTTTCGAAAATTAGACTACACCTGAAATTAAAACTAATATATTGGTATTAAACTCCGTTCGTCTAGGTAATAAAATAAAGGTAAACAATAAAAACAAACTTCGTTTAAATGAGAGTTTAAAAATAAAATTAATTAACTAAATAACATAAATAAAATAATAACGAGTGGTTAATGAAACTACCTACTTACTCAACTATTAGTTTTAGCGGTAGTTTATAGGCTCAAACTACTGCTTAGACGAAAAGGGTAATATACTGTAACAATATATTAACTTTTAAGACCGTTATAACGTAACGTGATAAGTCGTGGGTTCGATTCCCGCTCAAGAATTTTTCTTACAATTTTTACTCACCTTTTAATAGGTATACATTATTCATAATTGGGTTGAAACGTCAGGTCAATAATAAGGTATCTGTAACTTGAAATTCCTTAAAATATTGAAATTTCAGTCATGTGTCAAACAGTGTATTATTTGTATACATAGCTACTGTAGTGGCAAATACAAATACAATACTGTACCTGCATGTCGTCAAAATTGAGACAGTCTTATTTAAAGGCATTTTTAAGTATGATTATTAATAAATTTGTAATCTTCGTTTTTATATTACAGTACACAAAAATGCCACCAGTACTATCTAAGGAAGAAAAAAGAGAGAAGAAGAAAATTGCAGAACGTATTAAAAAGTAATTAATATTGTGATGATTGATATTGTCAAGTGCCATATTACGCTGTGATGACTAGATTTAGGTATTATGATAAGCATCATGTGCATTTACTGTGATTTTAATAAAAATTGACTGATTTTTCTAACTAGAATTTCATTTCTATCCCTAATTCTGATTCATATGTCACAGATTCTGATTCATATGGCCCCAAAATTTTTAAAGTTAATTATCTCGGAAACCATTTTATCAAAAAGTGTGCCTTTTTCACACATTGTATCTTAGGTTACCATCTTTCGTAAAAATATGTTTTATAAGCTTAAATGTGAAAAAAAAATTAGGCCATATGAATCAGACAAAGAACGCAATTTCGGAGAAACACTCATTATAAAACCTAGTTATTTTAGTGTCCGACCTCGACTCGGCCCAGCACACGCTGGCCGAGTGCCCCGCGTGGGCCTTCGAGCGCCGAGTCTTGGTCGCAGAGATCTATGTCCGTCGGCATTGATTGCGGCAATGCTGGCGGACGAGGGAGGTTGAAGGGCTGTAGCCTCCTTCTGTGAAGCAGAGATGCTCCAGAAAGAGGCCGCCGAGCGGGGTTGGGAGATGGCCGATCCGCCGGCTCGCCACAGCCGGGGTATGCAATTTAATGCATTTTCTTCAGGGGAACAAAAAAAAAAGGTATTTTAATGTAGCTGTCAACAGCTCAATATATAACCCAGTAAGTGTTATTTTTTAATATTAGGATAACTTACACTAAAAAATACTATTCCATAACCAATAAATATGAACTAAAAAAAACAGTTACAATAATTTAATGTAATTTTTGGAAACGTTTGTTTTGGATTTTACACGTTTCTTTTTCTAAGTCAGAAAATGCTTCGTCAATGTATAATGTACAAGCAATATATTCGAAATGTAGATATATAGTAAATCTATGGCCAGTTAAGTTACTTACTTTTGTTTCAACTATCAACATTATCGATATTGCGGTGTGAATTGGAATTATTAAATTGTCTGACAAGTATATATTTCTGTTTTTTTTTTGTATATAGTTTCGCCCACATAGGAATCTATATTAGCAAGTTACAAAGTATGTAAAAACAAGAGAAACATGTTGTAGGGGATCAAATTACCATACATTTTGTTCTTCCACATATATATATTTAAATATACAAGATAAAAAACTTAAACATAAAACATTACAAAAAATGAAAAATCCATATTTGTCAATTCATCACACATTTTGAAAATTTTGAGACTCTAGATTAAAATCGAACTTTATAGGTACTTACTGCATTTCTGCCTTAAACATCTAAATTACAATTTCGTCGAAGGGCCCATAACCTGTTGTAGGGGATCAAATTACCATACATTTTGTTCTTTCACATATACAGGGTGCGGCAGTCAATCCCGCATTTTTGAAATAGGTGTAAAAAATAAACGGACGTAGATATCAAAATTATATTCATAAAATATTTTTCTACATTAAAAAGCATTTAAGAAACATTGAAAATAATCACTGTTTGAAAATAACATCAGCAAGATGGCGGCCTTCCTGAGTACGGCATTCGCGCAGGCGATTAGCGCAATGTCCTCGTCGGGTATCATAGGCCCTTATTTTTTTGAAAACGAAAGAGAGCGATCTGTTACCGTGAATGCTGAGCGCTATTCGACAATGTTAAGGACATTCTTCATTCCTCAGCTTCGGCAACATGAAGTGAATGAAGAAACATTGTTTCAACAAGATGGAGCAACAAGTCACACAGCCTGCGTGAGCATGAATGTTCTTAACGGAGTTTTTCCAAACCGAGTGATTTCCCGCAGTGGCCCGATTCCGTGGCCGCCTCGTTCACTAAAAAGTAAAGTATACGAAGAAAGATCTCATACTGTTGGTGAACTGAAGGCAAGAATCCGGCTAGAAATTGAGAGAATTCCTCAGCATATGCTTCGTGATGCTTCGCAAATCGCCTGCGCGAATGCTGTACTCGGGAAGGCCGCCATCATGCTGATGTTATTTTCAAACAGTGATTATTTTCAATGTTTCTTAAATGCTTTTTAATGTATAAAAATATTTTGTAAATATTATTTTGATATCTACGTCCGTTTATTTTTTACACCTATTTCAAAAATGCGGGATTGACTGCCGCACCCGTTATATATTTAAATATACAAGATAAAAAACTTAAACATAAAACATTACAAAAAACCTTCGCACTACAATTTCAAATTCAACAATCAAAAACTCAATGCCAAACACCTTTGCTTTTTTACAACCTACCAGAGACAAAATTTCAACCTCTTCAACAAAACATACTATTTTATACGTTATGTTAATCCCAACTAATATTATAAATGCGAAAGTGTGTTTGTTTGTTTGTTTGTTTATTTGTTTGTTTGTTTGTTTGTTTGTTACCTCTTCACGCTTAAACTACTGGACCGATTTCAAAAATTCTTTCACCTTTGGAAAGCTACATTCTCCCCGAGTAACATAGGCTACTCTTTATCCCGGAAAAATCGACAGATCCCACGGGATGCGCAATAAAGGCTTCGCTCAAAAACTACTGCACAGATTTTTATGCGGTTTTCATCAATAGATAGAGTGATTCTTGAGGAGTTTTGCGGCATTTTTTATCTCGGAAAAACGGATAGTCCCACGGGAAGCGCGATAAAATCTTCGCACCATAAACCGACTTCCGCGTATATGTAGCCGTGGGCAAAAGCTATGACCCTTAACCCTCTATACACCCAATCCCGAAATCCACGCGGGCGAAGCCGCGGGCAGAAAGCTAGTTTACTATAAAGTAATCAATAGGATTTTCAAAGAATTGTTTGTTGATTTCCTGTGATATTCACATTACTGGTCATAAGGCAAAGGATTGACGAAAAGCAAAATAAAGAAAATATTACTTTTGAATTTGGAATCTGCAATTCTTGCATAAATAATCTTTTTTTCGCGCTGATCGGTTTTCAAATATTATTTTTTATATTAAAATGGAGTCAAGAGATAAAGAGAACCGAAGTTCTATGTTTATGTTACATAAATACATTCTTTAAAAATCTCCAACCGCTTAGTATTAATCTAATGTTTGTATGCCGGGTTTAATGATAGGTACAATGAAACTTCAACTATTTGATACAGAAAAAGATTTGCCCCTCCATGCATTAAAATGTTCATAGTTACTGACTTCGACTTGTAAGCTTAGGTACACTGAAGCAACATTGACGACCTCCATAGTCGAGTGGATAATACTAATACACCGGTTTCAAGGTGTCGCCATCTCTGAGGTCCCGGGTTCGAATCCTGGTGGGGGCAGATGTTTGTGTGATGAATGCGAGCATTTGTACCTTAGTCATGGTTGTTGATATATATCTCAATAAAAATTATTTATGTCTATCCGTTACCCTAGATCCCATTGCACAAGCCTTATAGAGCTTAGTTTGGGTTAGGCTAATTGGTGTAAGTGTAACAAATATTTATTTATTTATTTATTGTCAAATTTAAAGCCGACTGTACACAGCCGTTTAGAGCAATACTTGGGGGTATGTTGCTAATTGGCACCAACGTTTTTGATTGATTTTGGGTTTGTATATCAACCTGTTTAAAATCCAACGCTTGATCCGCACACATTTTGCCTTAATTTTGTTATAGATTGTCTTTAGCCGAATCTGGAAACTTTAATTAGATCAGAGGTAATTAAATAATAATTAAAATAGGTAATTAAAAGGCACAAGGAAAATTATAAAATGTAAAAAATATAGTATTAAATTATATTAAATTTTATTCCTAATAATGCTATTCATTGTCATATCATTTATATTTCAATGCTTTTGGAATACAATTAGAATTAAAACTTTTCAATACTAGTACACAAACATACCGTAAATATAAATATATTTAATAAAAATGGTGCTGGAGCCAGTATTTTTTTGTTTTTATTGTTGTAACTCTTTGGACTAAAGGGATTCACACAAACATATGGCATTGACTATGACGAAACATTTGCACCTGTTGCACGTCTTTCAACTGTGAGGATATTGTTTGCTTTTGCGGCACAATGGAACGTGTCACTAGATCAAATGGATGTTGAAACTGCTTTTCTTAATGGTGATATTATTGAAGAAATTTACATGGAACAGCCTGAAGGTTTCTCTGAAGATTGCAACAAGGGGAAGGTGTGTAAATTAAATAAGTCCCTTTATGGACTAAAGCAAGCACCCAGACAGTGGAATCAGAAACTTAATAGTGCAATGGTGCAATTGAATATGAAGAAATCACATCATGACCACTGTTTGTATTATAAGGTTAAAGGTACTTGCATAATAGTTGTTGCAGTCTTCGTAGATGATTTTTGCATTTTAAGCAACAGTGTGGACATGAAGAACTAATTTAAAAGAAATATAAAAGAGTTCTTCGTAGTTAAGGATTTAGGAACGATTAAAAATTTTCTTGGACTTAGAATTTCAAAAGGCGATAATAGCATAACTGTTGATCAGGAAGAGTATATAAAAAGATTTTAGATAATTTTGCTATGACTGATGCTAAACCTGCTAGCACTCCTGCTGATCCAGGCCAAAGATTAATAAACCCTACGACTGAAGAAAGACAATTAGCTGATAAATTACCTTACCAACAGCTAATCGGGTCCTTAATGTACCTGTCAGTGGGAACCAGACCAGACATTGCACATGCTGTCAGTGTGCTTAGTCAATTTAATAATAACTATGGTATGGCACACTGGAATGCAGCAAAGAGAGTTTTGCGATATTTGAAAGGAACAATGGAACGCAAATTGAGTCATCATAGTACTAATTCCTTCAAACTGAATGGGTATGCTGATGCAGATTATGCTGCGTGTATCAATGATCGGAGATCATATACTGGTTATGTATTCTACTTAAATGGTCCAATATCCTGGGAGTCCCGTAAACAAAGAACAGTGGCCTTATCAACGACTGAGGCTGAATATATGGCTCTCAGTGACGCTTCAAAAGAATCGGTTTAGCTTAATAATTTACTCAAAGAAGTATTTAGTTTGGCCAATGGTATTTGTATCTTCAGTGACAATCAAGGGGCTCTTATGCTTACGAAAAATAACGTACATCATTCACGTACGAAACATATTGATGTAAGACATCATTTTATTAGAGAACTTGTGGAAAGTGGAACAATTGTTATAAAATTTGTCCCCACTAATGAAATGAAGGCAGATATCTTTACAAAGTTTGTGCCAAAACAAAGACATCTGTATTTGATAAAGAATTTAGGTTTAGTGTAATGTAAATAGCCTAATATATAGAAGTAGGGGAAGTGTTGTAACTCTTTGGACTAAATGCATACTTCTTTACATTGGCTATTTGTGACAGTTATTTTTGACTTATATTATTGTGTCTTCTTGATTTTCCATGTCATATTGTTATACAAATACTTGAGAAGAATAAAACAAACTACTATTTACTTTATATAATATTCTTTTATTTATTGTGGAGATTTACGAGTTTACACCTGTTTCAAGTTTTATTACTTTGCTTCATTAAAAAATTACAGCTGTCAATTTGACATTGTACGTCTTATTGACATTAGATGACATTAAATGAATTTGTTTTGTTGCCTGTCCATGTAGGACAAATATTACTACTACTACTACTACTGAATTTGTTTTGTCTTACTATTATAAGCAAAGAATATATTTACTCTAGCGAGATTATAAGTTTATTGTTTATGTTTTTGACCTGTAATATATATTTTTTGATCCTATTAATAGTTTACAATAAAACATAACTTTATAATATCGTGTCTATTACTTTGATCAAGATGAAAGAGACAAAAATGAGTACTCATTTATCGGGTGGACGATTAAATGTCGCTATAGTACAAGAAACTATGAGAAAAGAACTGCTTAATCTACTACAACTATGTGAAGGACCTAAAGTAGGTTTTCTTTAGCTACTAAATAATAATCTAGTGTTTACCGGACATTTATCCAAATACAATAATAGCATATAAGTCCAATAACAATTTTAGACAAGGAAAATGGTTTATAAAACTCATATCTTATCACGTATATACATGTGGATAACGAAATACAGTCAAAAAGTGTAATAAAGTTTTTGTACTCAGGTGACAATATGGGATGAATGGTTAGCAGGGCCTGTTGGGTTGGTTGCCCAACACTCTCTCCTAAAAGAGCATGAAGTAGCCGATATGTTTCCCCTTAAACCAGGCATTCTTCCTACTATATCTGTGAAGCATATCATATTTATATCAAGACCAATTCTATCACTCATGGATGTCATAGCAGACTACATTATATCTTTGAGGTATTATTTTATGTATATAACTTTCCACTATACGTAATCCTTATTATGTCACTACAAAATAGGGGCTGGACCTATTACAAGACACTTAGCAGGGCCTATACTGTTACTAAACAGATCATAACATTAATAGATCAGACTAAGTATTATTATTTCATCGACAAATAAAACAAATAACATCTATAAGTGACCTGTTTGACCAAACAAAAAATAATTTATTTTATTTAAATAATTAATCTTTATTATTTATCAGAGTCACCTAAGTTGTTTAGAAACAATTTATTACATTATATGAACCTTTTATTACCCAGAAAAAGAAAAACAATATTTCAGGTCAAGACGGTAAAGTGAAATTTTGTTTCTGTAATAAATATCAATACAATTTTTGAAATAATTTTATAGAAGGACCAGTTGTAGTTGTAGACTATAAGACAGAATCTGACAGACAGACAGATCATTTTTGAATAGGTAAGGGTAAAGAACACTTTGTTACGAATTATACATAATCAATTGATCCATTTACAGAACGAAACAGAATAGTGGAGTGGAATTCCATTTATTTTTTGTGCCAAGAAAGAGTCAGTTCTGTGAAATTCACTTATCCAACCTGGGTGTGCTGCAGAATCTGTCTATACAGGAATTCAGATGTGATATTGTTCCCTTTGAAAGTGATGTTATATCATTAGAACTCCAAAATGATTTCAGGTAAATGTTTTATTTCATTCAGGTTTTAACATCATCAACAAAGTTATAAAAGTATAAAAATTATAATATATAAGGTTTACACTAGTGATCTATTTTGATATATGATAACATTTTTTTTATTTTGAATTTTATAATTCTCATAGAGAAAACTACCTAGAGGGTGATCCTACATGCATATACAATGCAGCTCAAGCCTTAAGAACTATTCAGCAGCTGTATGGTATCATTCCACGAGTGTTTGGCAAAGGTGTTGCAGCAAAACAAGTAAGATAATGCAAATAGTTTAAGCAATAATGTTGAAATTATATAAGCTCATTGAAGAAAATGATAACAAGACTTATATGTGATTCCTTCATCTGAAAGTTGTGACTTAAGCTATAACATTCAGATTATACTTATATATATATATATATATATATATATAGGACTATCATATATTTATCAGGATTTATTAATCTGTTGTAGTAAAAAAATGTTCAGGATATATGGATGGATGTTTGTCACTGTCGCACAAAAACTATGAAATGGATGGAGGTAGTTTGAGGTGACTCTCTTTCCTATGGGAAAAACCAATATGATGCAGGCCAAGCAGGAAGCTAGTAAATACATAGTTTGCTTCAAAATTTCTAATCCCTGGTTTCTAACATTAAAAAAAAAATATACAGATTTGAATGATATCTAATTTATTGAATTTTCTCCATCAAAATGGCAATAACATTTTGAATATAACAAATGGCAGGAAAATAAATTTTGAAGAAAATTCTTTATTTTATTATCACTTTTGAAATTAATCCATCTTAGGCAGTTGGCAACCTTAGTGTCATTGTCTCTTCAACTATATAAATGAGACTAATATTTACTGATATATTTCCATGTAGCGAAATAATATTTACTAAGGTGTATCCATCAGAAGTGAAGATTCTGTTCAAAAATAAATTGCGCTAATCAAGTAACATATTTCGAACAAATCGAAAGTGTCCTCAAAAAAGGCCAGGTCAGAAGTACCCGCAATCGTCGAGCATGTATGAGGAATGTTATGAAAGTAGATGAAGCGAAAGAGATATGTAAGGACCGTAGCAAGTGGAAGGACGTAATCTCTGCCTACCCCCGTGGGAAAAAGGCGTGAGTGTATGTATGTATGTATGTAAGTAACTTTTTTGATGGCCATCAGCGGAGCCCTGGAATGAGTAGTCTGCTCCCTGATTGGACAGGTAGTGGTTACCGATCCCGTAGATGGCCCGTGGGATCGCCAGCCTCTCTTAGTGAGAGAAGATCCCCTTAGGCGAGTAGACCCAAATGATTCCTAAGACCATCCTATGAGATGGCGGAAATGAATTGACTCGCGCCAAGACGTATGTGATGGGCATCGATAGGCTTAAACGAGACTTTGTTGGCACTCGGTTCCCATAATTTGTAGAGAGCCCGACATACAGACGTTCTATCTAATATACAACTTGTTTGGCTCCTTAAATATTATTCGCCAACCCGAATATAGATTACATCTATTTTTCTGTAGGTTTGGGACCTATTATGCCGCCTAAACAAGGAGGAGCAAGGCTCGGGACAGAAAGGCTCTGCTACTTCCTGTATCGATCACCTACTGTTGTTAGACAGGGCCATAGACTTCACCAGCATCATGACCACACAGCTCACTTACGAAGGACTTATAGGTTAGTATATACACATGTGTGTGAGAGAACACAATGTGTCACCATATTTTTCTATTTGTATTTCCCATTTAGTTACGTTTAAAAGGAAAGTTCTTACCAATGTATGTATCTACTAGTGATGTGCCGGATATACGTATCCGTGGATATCCGAGTCAGAAGAAGATTCGTATCCGTGTCCGTTACTTTTTGGCGGTTCTTTTACGAATCTATTTAGCAGAGTCTTCCTTAAAGAATAATTCAAATTCTTGAGGATGTTTTGTAAATGATTTTTTAAGGAAGTTGAGCCTTTACCTGCGTATTCATCATTTATCACCACAAAATAATTCCATATTACACTACTAAACTTCTTTGTAGACATTTTTTTTAAATCATGTACCAATACCAAACACAAATGTTATCTATGCTGCCCAGTGGCACATTAAAGTAAAACAAAACAAAATAAAGACCCGCCGCGCAATGCAAGTCGAAACATGTTTCAACTCAAGATCGCGCGCACCGACACCGATTCTGTAAGAAAGTTTAGATCCGTATCCGTATCTGCGGATCTTGACACCAAATATCCGTATTCAGATCTGTTTCCGCGGATCTAGATTTTTGACGACACGGCACATCACTAGTATCTACTAATTAAAAAAGATATTTTTTATGATATTTTATAGACCGCATTCCATAACAGCCAGGAAATGGTTCGTGACAATTTTTGTAAAAACAGACTTCATTTTTCTTTCCATATCTTCATTATCTAAAGCTTCGCATCTTTCGTGTTTCACTCTTATCACGTCTTCTTTGGAATGGTTTGTCGTAGAAAATGTTACAGAATTCTTTCCTTTCCGAAAATTCTGTTTATAAGTTTGCAGGCTTCATCTACACTATTATATTTCACCAACTCTGTTCGTGCTATGAATTAAGGATATCTAATAGTTAAACTGTTAGTTCAATATAAGACAAGCTTTTAGCTTCATAACTACGCATTAACTCGATAATTCCTTTATTGTTAATTAACAAAGGTGATATTTCTGTTAGTGGATTAACTTTTTTTACTGTCAAATCAACCCTTTTAAATGTTTTGTAGCTCTTACAGATTGAAAAACGTTTCAGTATGTTGTTTGTCTAAAAGAGAATATTATAATAAACAAATGTACGTTTTCTATTATAAACATAGCCTGTTCAATATGCCTTTCAAATAAGGAAGAATTGGATGTTTAACATTTCAAATCATCAGTTGTGACCGCAGCAAACATTGATCTACATTTATACCCAGCTTTGATATATATTTTTCCAATACTTCAGCAAAATGTTGTTAATAGTTTCAATTGAATTCAGACGAATTGTTTGGGATCAAGAGCGCAACGGCCACGTTCCCGGGAGAGAAGTTCGTCAGCGCTGACGATCCCAACCCCGAGGTGACGGCGCGAGAAAAGAAGCGAATCATACTGAACTCTAGTGAAGAATTGTTCGCCGAAATACGGGACTGCGATTTCTCCTTGGTATGTAGCTTGATTAGAGAAAAAGTAAAAATATTATTAGGACACTATAACATGACTATGTCGCGATAACAAAAAACGATTTATCACTTTGAACTGTCGAAATACAAAGGATAAATTTTACAAAGTATAAGAATACTTCTGTGAAAAGATTCAAAGATGAGTGTGTAGTTGACAAAGGTGTAATCGCCCTGACATAGGTTGGATAGGCCTGTGCCCTCGGCATCGAGGAATAAGGGCTGTAATGTAATATGCGACTGTAACTATGTCTCGTGTGTTCGCAGACAATCCACCCAATTTCACGCATTCCCCTACGATAAAAACGTGACAACGTCTATTACATGGTAATTTTTTCTGGGTGCAATGAAATTATTTAAAATAAAGTAATGTATAACATTTATATTTTTATTTAATAGTTTGTTTAAATTGTCTGCTTCTGAAGTTATACATAAATTAATTATTATGAGTAATGTGCGTGGCTCCGTGTGGCGTCAGATTCGGCCGTTACGGTGTTTTCGAGAATGACTCCACGCCGTACCAATTTAATAGACGTTGTCACGTCAAAAAAATCTAATAAATCGTGTGCTGATTTTCGGTTCCTTATTTAGACGTAATGAAACCGGGTTTGAAGTGGTTTATTGCCGCTGATGAAAAGTAGATGACGTACGATACAAACGTCCGAAAAAGATCGTGGTCAAAATCCGCTAACTAGTTGGACTAGGACGTTTGTTCAATCAACGTTCAGCCTAGTCATTCAATTAAATGTCGTCATTCAATGAACGCGCTAGTGGTACAATCAAATAGCAGTTGACTGCGACATATCCATATATCCCTTATACTTTCAGAGTTTCGCCTATTTTTTCAAAGTAGAGTCAGATTTATGTCAAGAGAGGACTGCCAAAATTAGTTTTCGTAAAAAATACAAAGATATTTCTTCCCAAATTTAGTATGTTAATTAAATAACAATTTTTTTTTCTGGGTGCAATGAAATTATTTAACATAGCTTTCTGCCCGCGGCTTCGCCCGCGTGGGTTTCGGGATTGGGTCTATAGAGGGTTAAAGGCCATAGCTTTTGCCCACGGCTACATATGCGCGCAAGTCGGTTTATGGCGCGAAGGTTTTATCGCGCTTCCCGTGGGATGATCCGTTTTTC
The DNA here is from genome assembly GCA_036419045.1 of Scirpophaga incertulas. Lineage (NCBI taxonomy): Eukaryota > Metazoa > Arthropoda > Insecta > Lepidoptera > Crambidae > Scirpophaga > Scirpophaga incertulas. Next base: position 5,758,819 of record CM071646.1, on the reverse strand, counting down.
CGAGATAAAAAACACCGCAGAACCTTGCTCAAGAATCCCTCTACCTATTGATGAAAACCACATGAAAATCTGTGCAGTAGTTTTTGAGCGAAGCCTTTATTGCGTATCCCGTGGGATTTGTCGATTTTTATTTCAAGCGGCGGCATATAAATTAATTTTTTAGAATAAAATACCGCTTACTGTGACATAACTATAATATTTAGTCATATGCTGTCGCGACACTTTTTGTAGATAATGATGAGTTCTGCAAAGTCGTAGTAAATGATTTTGTTCTATCATCAATAGTTTTCACAGCGCACGCGACGTAAGGAATTTTTCAGGTCATTTTTTTACACCTTGGGTTACATTATTGGAGTTTTAGTAAGGATCCCTAATTTTTTTCAATATAATATAGCCTATGTTACTCGGGGATAATGTAGCTTTCCAAAGGTGAAAGAATTTTTGAAATCGGTCCAGTAGTTTCGGAGCCTATTCATTACAAACAAACAAACAAATCTTTCCTCTTTATAATATTAGTATAGATAAAGTAATGTATAACATTTATATTTTTATTACGTTGCCGTGTGGCGTCAGATCGGCCGTTACGCCGTTCGTGGACTCCGTGTGGCGTCAGATTCGGCCGTTACGGTGTTTTCGAGAATGACTCCACGCCGTACCAATTTAATAGACGTTGTCACGTCAAAAAAGAACTAAGCATTGTTTCCTTCCGATTCGAGTCACCATATAAATTACTGAAAAATTATCATAAAAATATAGCAGTAGCCACGTTATAGGCTCACTGTTAATATTATGTATGTTTATGCATTTGACTCACTTGGTGTGGTAACCATCGCTCTTGGACATTACACAACGTCAGGAGTTCAGCTCAGTCACTGCTTCCTAGAGAAAAATGCTATTTTAAAGCAAGACATACCCTAACACTTAGGAAACATCGCATCAATAATGCGAAAAAGAGGGAACTAATTAGGCATTTCTCTCTCTCTCTCTCAAGGCTCTGCGCTACATTAACAGGTTTTGTCAACAACATATCTATCCGTAGCGTAGTCTTACTTAGTGAATAACCTTCAAATATTTTGTATGGTGTTTTTCTTTCCTTGATTGACTACGCTGACGTTGCGTGGATTAATTTATCTGAGGAACTACTTGACAGCTTGGACCGACTGCAAAATGTAGCCATCAGGTTCATTTTCAATCTGCGTAGGTTTGACCGCGTTTCTAACTATCGCTCTCAACTGAAATGGTTACCTATTCGCCAGCGCAGAGAATTACATGTTTTATCCCTACTTTACAATATTTTGTACCTTCCAACATCTCCATCCTACCTTAAATCTTTGTTCTCTTTTCGTTCCCATTGGTCATGTCGTGCTTTACGTTCTAATTTCAATCTGGCTCTGGATAATCCGCCCCGAAGTACGGATATTTTTCATATTCTTTTTCGGCTTATGCCGTCCGGTTGTGGCACTCTCTCCCGGAGGGTGACTCCCAACATCACGTATATTTTTAGTATATACAAAGAATTTTGAAATTTTCAAAATATTACCTTTAAATACAGGTATAAACTATTTATTATGAAATTAAGGACCGGATCGGATCGGACCGGACCGAAGGACGATAATAGCTGGTAACACTGAAAGTCCCGTTATAGCGAATCAAAAAATATTTATTTAAATAAATAGTACATAAGTATAGGAATAAATTAAGCTCGGTATGCGTGGATTGCTATTGCCGAAAAAAATGTTAAAAAAATATTAAAAAGATGAAAAAATGTTTTACTGTCATCATCATAGTGGCAAGTCAAGATATAAATATAACACTATACGTCGCGCTGCTCATCTGTTTAAAAATCGCGCGTTTGATACGTCAAAGTACAATAATAAATAAAATAAATACACGTGATATCTTACTACACCCCCCTCCCCATTTGTGTTATTTTTATGATTTTTATCAAACCCCTCCCCCCCTTTCAAGCCTCACGTGATCAATGGACAACCCCCATCGAGATACACATTTTTATTGGTTAACCAACAATTAAATTATTTATTCGGCTATCGACAGCGATATTTGCTCGTAATGTCTTTTTATTATTTAACCTTTTAAATCAATAAAATCATCAAAATGTTTACGTGTTAATCAAATGTGTAGAATACCGCATTCCGACACATATGAACAGTCCTCGAATCGATACGAGTATGGGCATGTTAATGCAAGTGCAATACTTTTTGGCACAGGTGGGAGCGGCTTTGTCGAAGAAAGCTCGGGTGATCAAGACACAGCTGGAAGAGAAGCACAACGAGAAGTCAGTGCAAGAAATCAAACAGTTCGTCTCGCGATTGCCTCAGATGCTCGCCAACAAACAGTCACTCGCTACTCACACGGCTATAGCGGAGTACATAAAAGAGGTATTTTAATTTTATTACTGATCGATGGATACCATTGGATTTGTTAAAATCAATATTCTGGTAAGGAATCGAAGCCGTTGATTTTCACAAAAAAACACAGCCTGTATTATATTTTTTACTTCTTCTTTCTTCTTCTTACACCAATTAGCCTAGCCCCTAGTTCGTTTCGCTTTCACGCCGTAACTACTGAACCGATTGCTTTGAAATTTAAGCCTGATTAAATAATAGGGTACTTTTTATCCCGGAAAAATCGACAGATCCCGCGGGATGCGCAATAAAGGCTTCGCTCAAAAACTACTGCACAGATTTTTATGCGGTTTTCATCAATAGATAGAGTGATTCTTGAGCAAGGTTTTGCGGTATTTTTTATCTCGGAATAAACGGATAGTCCCACGGGAAAAGCGATAAAACCTTCGCGCCATAAACCGACTTCCGCGCATATGTATCCGTGGGCAAAAGCTATGACCTTAACCCTCTAGTCCCAATCCCGAAATCCACGCGGGCGAAGCCACGGGCTAGAAAGCTAGTTAGGAAATAATGGCATACGATAAACAAACCTTTTTTTTCCTTGTATGTATACAAGGTTATGCCACCCTTAAGCTCTTTGTATCCTTAAATCTCAATCCTATCTCAATCTTTAAATTTGTTTAAAATCAATAAGTGACTGTAAAGACCTACAATAAATAAAATATTATTAACATTTTTTTATTTTGAAACAGGAAAATATTGGATTTTAATAAACTGATTTATTAATTTATAATGGAACGTTGACAACTTTTGAATATATACACATAATGAATTGTTTGAAAAGCTAGATAGCCGATCAATTATACTTCCAACAAGATGTCGCCCCAGACCGTAACTTTTGTCAATAAGTTTGGCGAAAATTTCAATTCAACAATTTTTGTCCTTTATCGTTAATTTTCATTAAAAGATTAAAAATGTAACTTAAATTAAATATGTTACTATAATTATGTTTACTTTGTAGGCTGCCAATTTATGTTTATTGAGAACTATTTTTGACTGACCGTATGTTGAATATTTTCAATATTTCTATTCTACATGTATTTGTCTATGGATAGACGTACCAATTCATATACGTTTCTAGGTAACGGACCACTTCGATTTCCACGATCGAATCCAATGTGAGGAGGACTTCCTCAACTGCATAGACAATGAGAAAGTTTGCCCGTTCATCGAGGATCTCATGGCGAAGCAAGAACCTGTTACTAAGGTATGAAGATTACATACAATTTCTTAGATTTACTCATCATCCTCTTGCCCATTTCTCATTATCTGGGGTCGGCGCAGTAGATTTTTTTCTTCCATTCCTCTCTATCAACCGTCATTTCCATGCTTACTCCTTTCATTCTTATATCATTCTTCACACAATCGATCCATCTTTTATTCGGCCTTCCTCTGCCCGTGTATCCCTCCACTTTCATATTCAACATTCGTTTTGTAACATGACTTTCATCCCTCCGCATCACATGTCCAAACCATTTTTTTTTTTTTTTTTTTTATAGGATAGGGCAGCAAACGAGCAAACGGATCACCTGATGGTAAGCGATAACCGTTGCCCATGGACACCCGCAACACCAGAGGAGTCACAGATGCGTTGCCGGCCTTTTAAAAGGGAATAAGGGGGGAAGGAGGGGTTGGGCCTCCGGTACCCTCACTCACTCGGCGAAACACAGCGCAAGCGCTATTTCACGCCGGTTTTCTGTGAGGCCGTGGTATCACTCCGGTCGAGCCGGCCCAATTCGTGCCGAAGCATGGCTCTCCCACGGTAAAACCATGCTAATCTACTTCCTCTTTTCTACCACTGGCGCTACTTTCAGGCTTCCTCTTATGTACTCATTCTTTATCTTATCCATCCTTGTCACACCACACATCCATCGTAACATTCTCATTTCATTTGTATTCAATCTATTTTCATCCTTCTTCTTGACGGCCCAGCATTCACTTCCATACATGACGACAGGTCGGATGATCGATTTGTAAATTTTCCCCTTCAGCCTTATTGGCATTCGGATCGCACGTTGTAGCTGTGACCTGTCGCCATTTCATCCACCCTGCGTTAATCCTATGCTGCACAGCTCTGTCTATTTCGCCGTCGTCCTGAATGAGGGAACCGAGGTACTTGAAATCTGAGCAGGTAGGAAGTATAGCGCCATCTAAAGACATGGGTACAGGACTGGAAAGACCGCCGAAATCACAGTACAGATATTCAGTTTTGGATCTGCTGATCTTCAGGCCAACACTCTCCAGCCTCTGTTGCCACCCCGTCAGTCTGCTTTGTACCTCGATGCCCTCTTCCCCGACAAGCACGATGTCGTCGGCAAAGAGCATGCACCAGGGTGCCTCCTCCTGCAGGTCCGATGTCAGAGCGTCCGTAATCAGAAGGAAGAGGTAGGGACTCAATGCCGACCCTTAGTGCAGCCCTACAGCCACACCGATACTGTCCGTCGTTCCCGCGACAGATCGTACACATGTACAGGATGCCCTGTACATAGCATGGACCAACCTCACATACTTCCCAGGCACACCTTTCATCTTTAACGCCCACCACAAAACCTCACGGGGAACCCGATCGTACCTTTTCGAGGTCGACTCAAACCATATGCAGATTTTTGTGCACGCGCCTGTACTTTTCGCACAATTGGCGTAAAGCGAAAATGGCATCTGTCGTACCTCGACCGGGCATGAATCCGAACTGGTTTTGTGTTATCTCACACTCTTCTCTCATTCTTCTCTCTATTATTCTTTCCCAGACTTTCATAGTATGTGACATAAGTTTTATTCCCCGTAACTGCTGCAGTTTTGAACGTCTCCTTTGTTTTTAAAAAATGGGGACCAGTACACTACTGCACCATTCCTCGGATATTTGTTCTTCGTGCGCAACAATTTACCGAAAAATAAACTCAGCCACTTCCATCCATCCGCACTAAGCAACTTCCACACTTCTACTGGTAGTCCATCTGGGCCGACCGCCTTCCCATTCTTCATATTCCTAACAGCCATTTTTACTTCTTCCACACTAATCTCTCTCACTAAGCCCATATTTACTGGTGGATTTTCAAGCATACCATTCTATTCATTCTCATCATTCATCAATTTCTCAAAATAATCCTTCCATCGCGCCTTTATACTTTCATCGTTAGTCAAAATCCTTCCAGAATCATCTTTTATACATTTTACATGTAAAACATCTCTTCCATTCCTTTCTCTCGCTCTTGTAATTTTAAAAAGGCGTTTTTGACCTTCGAGGCTTTCAAACTGCTGCAAAAGCTAGCCCACTAGGTATTTTTATTACTTAGGAAAAAAGCTTTCAAAAATACGAGGGCATTTAAAGCATTATCTGATAGTCGATTTCGTATTAAGTTTTAAAAAAATTTTCTCATCTCGAGTACCACTTTTTTGACATCTCGAGTAAGGCAAAATTTCTCGAGAATTCTTGATTCGAGCATTCTCGCAGAGAAACTCTAATTGTGAGGAACATAAAGCCTTATCTTTACTGGAAACATTTCACTGTTCAGGTCCTGCGACTGATCTGCCTCCAATGCGCTACCGGTTCCGGTCTCAAACCGAAAGTATTGGAATACTACAAGCGGGAACTGGTCCAAGTGTACGGTATAGAGACGTGGCTTACATTGTGTAACCTGGAGAAGTGTGGTTTGCTCAAGCCGCAGTCGGGCACGAGACAGTATACAGTGCTGAGAAAGGTTTGTAGCATTTCCATAGTGAAAGAAAGCCAATTACTTTGGTACTGCCATATCCAAACTGGAGAGGACCACTGCATCAAAGAGGAAAACCGCCTGCCACCTGATAGTAAGTGAAAAGAGAGATTTAGAAAGAGAAGATACTAGACAGTACTTAGATCATCCAAAATAGAGTTCTCAATTATTTCCGAGGTGGAATACTGCTGTGCACCGTTCCTGGGAATGGCTAGTTGTATGGTAGGACTAGTCAGGAAGACATACACACTAAACCTCCCCAACGTCCATCATCACGTCTAGTGAAGGCGATCCAGGGACTAATAAGTCTTAGACGTATTTTTGAATCATTAGACGTGAATTTGGAATTCGAATACGAATACAAATCGTGCGCGAAAATGTTTTCTACTGCTTACAATTTTTGAGATTTTAAAATCACTCGAATTCATTGTTGTCTTTTAAAACAAATTCTTAATTAAATTCCGTTTCACGCAGAAAAATTCAAAATCACAACAACAAAAACAAAAAACCGGCGAAACGGATCACTGTCAAGGTCACTTCAGCGTTGGATATTCTACTAGTAGAAATCAAAAACGGGTGGGTCGAACCACTCGTTGCACAACGCACGAAATGAAAGTTCAGATATAGTGAATTCGTTAATTCATATACGAATCGCACGATTTCGAATGCAAATTGGTTTTCTATTCTTTCAAAAATTCGTCTCCCGGTCAGCTACGAGCGAAGTTATACGGCCTATGGAGAATAGCAGTGGACGCAACGGTAATCTCAGACAGAGTATTTGACCTGTATTTGCACATAGGAAGGCACCCTAGTGAGCAGGCGACACTAAGGTGGCCATAAAAGACAAATTTCATACCCAGCTGTCTGCGATATTAGTTAAGACCTGGCAATTATGTGGAATAATCATTCTAGGAAAATGCCCATGTCGCAACCATGGGGGCGTTCAAGTATTACGTAACGCAATTTGGGGGAGGGGGGGTCTCGTAAAACGTTATGATGCGTTACAGAGTCGAGATGGGGTCTTTCTTACAATACATTACGTAACATATTTTTTTTAATAAAAAATTTGGGAATTATAACTCCCAAATTGGCAACCTTTTTCGTTTACGTTTTACGGGCAATCCCTCGAAAAAAAAATGTATGCGACTAAAGGACTTGTATCCATGTCAAGAATAAATGATTATTAAAAAAAATTAGTCTGGTCGTCATTTTTAATTTGTTCTCGCAAGTTGGCAATTCTTTTCGTTTATAGTTCACGGGGAATCCCTAGATTGTATTGTACGTCGTTTAATGTTGTTTTCGTTGTCAGTATTTGTTAGTGTTATATACCAAGGATAAAATTTATAACATAACTTTTTGCGACTTTAGGGTAAAAATGATCACTTGAGTGTTAAGTAACGTTTACAGGGACCCCCCTTACTAGGGATACTTGAACGCTCCCCATGATCCAAAACCGTTTGTGTATAGTAATACCGAATGTACTAAGAACAAGAAAAATTATATCAAATCTATTGCAGGCGCTGCGACTCACAATGGACGAGTCCGAACTGGATGCGAAGGAGAAGAGTTGCTTGTCGAGCAAGTTCACGCCGCTCACGGTGCGCCTCGGCGAGCACATCGCCAAGAACCGCGGCTGGTCGGGTGAGCGCTCTATAGTCATGTATCACACGAGTGTTTTAATACCTCATTATAACAGTTGCATACAAGACTTTATCTACAATCGTGATGTGAATCCTCTATAAAAGATTCTCATACCATAGGGTGTTGTACAGTGTTGTTAGAACTATGTAAATTCAAGAAAAGTCTAATTGCAAAGCTGCTGAAGAATGCTGCTTTAGAAATATCTGGTGGTGTGTCATCAAAGCTAGAATCACTCATTTTTGTAAACAACGCACACAGTAATTGATTGTTTGCGATTTCCAATATCCGAGTGAAAAAATCGCGGGAAATAATACGATAAGACGAGAATCCGAAATTACGAATTAGTCTACAATTTATTGTTCTTTTTTCAAAAATGTCATTGCATGAGAATGTTTTTTTTTTAAATTCATAATATCACGCGTTTGGATGATATAATGATCATATCATTGAGTGTTTTAATATTGGCAATAAGCTAATTGTTATAGGTTCTTTTATTGAGAATTAATAGCATGATAGATAAAAATATTAATAGAACGAAATTTTATTTTTTATACGTACCTACACATCGACGACATCTTAAGCATAATACAATAATGAACACATGAAACTTATTTACTACTCAAATCGCCGTGTTATGTTGAACTAATAGAGTACAAGCACCAACGTTTTGCCAGTTCACGACGTCTTTTAGCTTAATATGAGAACGTACGTGTTAAACTTATTACATACCTTGAATGAATTATCGCGTGCAGTATTTCCAAACCGATGCGATATCGAAACCTTCAAAAAAAGAGCATATTCCCATTTAAAAGGCCGGCAACGTATCTGTGACTCTGTGACGGTGTTGCGAGTGTCTATGGGCGACGGTTATCGCTTATCATCACGTGATCCGTTTTCTCGTTTGCTGCGTATCCTATAAAAAAAAAACCTATACTTACGGCTCTTTCCCATTCAAACCTACTAGCTTCCTTGACTTTCACTAATATTTTCATGCCCGCTCGTCAGTTACGGATACTTTGTCCTGGACCCCTTTCAAGATACCTTCTCAAAAAGCCGTTTTGTTAAACACATACACAAATAACGCCCGAGTTGAAAATGTTGGAAATCGTGTCGAGTATCTCGAAGAATCCAAAGCGGCTAGTCCTCATAGCATGAGCAATTAAACAAAATATAATAGTTCGTTAGCGATATAACCGCCATATTGACATTTTCATTATAATTTGACAGTTCAAAGTGATACATCACTCTGTAATATCGCGTTTCGCTGGTCAAACTACGGGAGCAAGATACTGTATAATTTATAAGTATTATTGTTTAATCTATAACAGTGTCTGTTTAATATGCTGGAAATTATTCAACTCGAACAATGACAAGAAATAATTTTCTTTCTGTAGTCATATCATTGGAATGTCTGTGTGTAAGCAGTGACAGAATACCAGCGACACTTGATTGTCTAGCTGTCACATGTTGAGCCATAAGCTTATGTGTTTTGGATAAGTTGTAACTGGTTTTACTTAATTTACTAGTATATTATCGTTGCACACCCCGCGACCCTTTTTGTCCTGCAGCCTTCTTTACACTATAAGGTCCTCAGGCAGATACGGCTTAATCAGTCTGTTCCACTTGCCGCTTTGAATGCGCATCGGGCATCACTTTATGGACCTAGACTCGAATCAGACATAAATCTCCAGGTGACGGACACCTACCGTCAAACGCGCTCTGGCTACTTTCAATATACGAACACTACGAACCAAGATTCGCTGGAGTATTGTGGGACTATCTTAAATACTATTATGTCATTGCTCTAGCCTGCACAAGATAACAGCTGACAAGCGTTGGGTACCCAAAAGAGACAAGCTAATGAACATCATCAGGTTATTGAGCACTAGACTGGACTGATGATGTGGACAAGCCAGCAGACTAGGACGGGGAACAGTAGATCGATTGCGGGTCGATGTGCGATGGCTCCCACATATGGTCTGCCTACTCCTAAGATAAGGTCGGTTCAACTTCCAGAAAGTTAATCAACGGATTAATCTCGACTAGGCAGCGATCGGGAAGTTACACGAAATATTCTCGGCCCATCTTGCGCAGTTACCAGCTAAAGACCTCTTATAGAGGCTTGTATTAACAACGTTAAGACCGACTTAGTTATCCACGTTTTTACTCTAACTTAAGAAATTTATTAAAAGCTGGAACGAAACAACAACAAAAATATCTTGATTAATTCGGTTGAATTTAAATAGCAATTAATGATATTCTGTTGTATGTCACAGATCGAATTTAAATTCGTGGGTTGTTGAATTTGCTGAGAAACAATAAAAATCCATGTTGACAAAATTATAATATAATAATTAAAATATCTTGTTAATTTATAAGATATTTATAACATTTATTTTCTACAATAAATACCAATTTCATTGTGATGTTCGATTACAATATGTTCCAGTTATCTACTATGTAACCTTGACATAATAGTATGAGTCAATTGTACTTTTATCATACGTCCGTATTTAGTTTCCTACATAATTTGAACTAATTAACCATGAATATAAAGTATTTGAAGTTTAACATGAATGTTGAATGAAACATGTCTATTATTATAATAATATTGGAAGTGGGACAGAACAGATTTAGAGACTAGAAAGTATTTGTACTCAATAATTAAGATATAAACAAACATTATTGGCGCTAGTCTGTTTTGCATAATAATCTCCATCCCTATTTTCTTATGCTATCAATATTGCACATACAATTTGTAGAAAACAATTTGTTTCCTCCTTCATTATTCGAACAGCTAAGTATATCAGGAATTCATCCCTAAATCAGTTGTGCAAGAGCACTATAATCTGGATATCTTAAAGGTAGAGAAAGGGCAAGATGCCCTTTGTCTATTTTCTAGGTAGGCGGCAATAGGCATGATTCAGATCAAACACGTTTGGTATTTGGTATTAACAAAGCATTTACAAAATTATGCAACTTGTTTTCAATTTTTTTTAAGATATATTAGATTTATTGTATATATTTTTTATTATTTTTAGTATTTTGATTCCAGATATACAAGATGTACTTGCATCGCTCCCCGGTCCAACAGTAGATGAACTGCAGACCCTACAACCGCGCATGACTCGTCGAAACTCCATATCTAGCGATAACTCCTCCTCATTAGAGAATCCACGGGTAATCCTCGTTTTCTTTATTGGAGGCTGCACTTACCAGGAAATATCAGCCCTTAGAGCCATCAGTCAACAAGAAGACTTGAATGTTGAATTTGTGATACTAACCACAAAGTTGATAAATGGAACTACATTTATTGAATCACTTATGGAAAATGAATACTGAACTATTTCAAAATGTGTAATCAAGTTATTCTTCAGTGTTATAAATATTAAAAAACAAATATTTAAAGCTTTACTTGTATATTGTAGCATAGGTTTATACCTTTTTTATACATATTATAAAATGGAAGTTATTATTACCAAAGACTATTTTATAAACAAATTTGTTTAACTGTAAAACAATTAATATTTTGTGTTTAAAAATTTATCCAACTTTATAACATTTTATCCATAAGTGAGAGTAAGTTTATTTTGCAAACTAATATATTTAGTAAATATGGATAGTAACATTGTTAAGATTAGTCTTTAAAAGCATTTATTATTGTTGAGATGTAAAAAACACTCATTAGACAACATTGTATCAATAAATATGAAAACTTTAGCATATTTTATAGTTTCAAGAATTATATTAACTGCTGCATCACTAGTGAAATGTTTAATATAAGAGATGTAATAAAATACTTATTGAACCATAATCTGGGTTTATTAAAATTTCATATTGATAACTTGCATATAATATAAATTTTTATTTGATCCATTTTAAATAAACTTACAAAAGTATGCATGCTTACTATCTATATATTACAACTTTAAAGCTTCAGCATAATAAAAATAATGTAAACACAAAATACAGAACATGTAATGTTATGGCTACTCTCATAAATATTCATTACTTGTGTATTTTGTGACATTAGATTTCTTTGGTGTTACATAACTGACACCAAACTTTTTCCCTAAAGCAACCAGACTATCATTATCATAACCAACTTCCTCTTTATAACATCGTAACATCAGAGGCATAACTGTTTCCAAGATAAACCCGAAATTCTTTTGTGAGTAACTAGTATCATTTCCTATGGAAAGTGTAAGACGAGAGTTAAATATAGCACATATGCATTCATCCAACACATCCATCATATCTTTTGTAACAAGTTTGAGGCCAGCCTTCTGCACCAATATTACAGACTGTGCAAACCATATGGTACTACTCGATAAGTCCACCCAGGTTTCATTTATTACATACTTAGCTAAAATAAGGCCCAAATTTTCCATTTGTGACAGGAATTTGTTAACACCAGCCTTTGTATGCATGTTCACAGGAGTCCATTTATCATCTGCAACTTTTGACTTCATAGAATCAACAATTTTCTCTTTGTATTCTCTAAGAGCTTTTGCCACTGGATTTCTTAAACAACTGTTCATTTGAAACCGTAAATCTAAACCAAATTCACAGAATAGTGTGCACTGTTCTCGAAGACTTCCAACACACTCTAACACTAATTCTAATGCACAATGCGGTGTAAATACTTGTTTTATAACTTGACTCATTAATAACCTCAGCTGCATGCTCGCCCAAACAATAAATGCACTGAGTTTATTTTTTGGAAAAAGTGTAATAAATTCTGTTAAGGCATCACTCAGTGAACAAAAGAAAACCTCACCAACCTGTTTTACATAAGTATTTATAGACCCTTCTAACTGCACACCTTTGACATGCACCTTGACAGTGTGACTACAAATAGCTAAAAACAAGTCACAGGCTTGACTAGTCATGTTAAACTTATTAAGTATATGAACAGGTTGACGAGATGACCGCAAACCACCTCGTGGACTCCAATTATGGGTAACATCTAATTCTTTTAACAATATTTCTATAAGAACTTTTTGTTTCTGTTCAATTTTCTTAATGATTTCAGTTCTTAGTGGATGATTTTTAAATTCTTCTGTGTTTAAAGTTCTCTGAGCAGACAACATCAATTCAAATGTTTTCTGGAAGTGTCTCTCTACAATAAGTACATCCATTTCTTCAGTTACATCAGCTAGCCAATCTGGTAATGGGGTGATCTGGGGTGATGGTAATTCTTCCACTGATATACTAGGTGAGTCTAAAGATTCTAATTTGGGTTTATCAAGATTCTCTTTCTTCTTTTGTTTCATATTTTCTTTCTCAATATACATCTTTTTAGCTACATCAAACTTATCCAACCAGTCCTTTTTAACTGCAAGACTATTGCATTGAAATACTCTTGTGTCTGGAAATGCCAAAACTTTGAAAGCCTGTTTAACAGTTCCCAAGTCTTTGACATTCACAACGGCTAATGTACTAATAGGGTAACTACATTGAAACTTGTATCTCATTGGACCACGACGATTAGATATCCAAGATGTCAACATAAGGCAATCATTAAATAAATAAACGCGCATTCTTTGCAAAGCCGTGTTCTCTTCAGAGTCTATTTCTAACAAATCACCTTCATGTAATAAAGTCCTATCAGGAACGTCTAATAAGTTCATACAACCTTCAATTTTCTCTGATACCAAGTTAAGCTTACTCTTTCGCTGTTCCTCGTTTTTTTCAGCTTCTACATCGTGATTGTCAAAAGATTCCCTTGACGATAAAGTGTTTTCACTACCTAGAATTGACACATGTGATAAAGTTTTGAGCACCGTACGTTGTTCGCTTAACAAATGGGACAGCTTATACATTTCAGCTTCTAAGTGTGATATTTCTGTCGCAGTTTCAATAAATTGCATGTAATTTACGTAGACATTTTTCTTGAGGGCACTTGCGGTTTCTTCAGACAAACTTTGGATGTTCTCCTTTTGCTGTTGAAGCTCCTCCCCTCCGACACAAGAGCGAGCTAAGTCTCTCACATAACGTTCAGGAGAAAAATCCGGCACGGCAAACTTTTCCATATTGATGTCGGACATTTTGTAGCTTAATATTTACAGTATTAACGGATAATTAATAGTAAAATTCTTAGCTTTCTCATTATTCGTTAGTCGAACAACAAGGACGTTTTTAACCCATCAGACATCAAACTGAAACGTCAGTGTAATGTCATTGTCATTGATTGAATTTTTTTTCTAGTATTAATCAAACAAAGGATCTTTATGTACAGCCATCTGCAAATGTTTCAATTCACCTTCACCGTGTTGATGCTGTATATCAATGCCGAACCATACTGATCTTACTTGTGGGATGCCCTCTTCATCGTCCTACGCTTATATGAATCCACAGATAGTTGAATGCAACGCGTGCCAGCAGTAATTGTTTCTGAGTCTACTGGTTTCATTAGGCTCAGTATGTTTGTACTTCAGTCTTCATATAGAAAATAACCCAATTCTGTGCAACGCAACAAATCGTAAATGTGGTCATTACAAAAATGATAATGCTTCAGCACATTCCTTGGACTTGATACATTTTTTGTGTATTAAACTAGGCTTTTATGGTTTAACACGCTCATTACTATATTATAATAATCATCAATCAAATTTGATCAAATTGAATTTTGCTGAAAGGGCACAAATAATTGCTAAATATAACGAAGGACTGAATTAATATAAGTGCGATATATATATCTCTAAATAATGTTTTATTTCTCTAAGCTGGGACGGTTTATTTTTATAATATCAGTTAATCTATTATATTATTCATGTAGATGACGAAGGAAGTTTGTTAGATCACAAAAAGTCTGTCTGACTCAAATAATGACCGAAAACTTAGGTTTTGGATGTGAATGGTTTTATATCGACAAATTATTTTGCATATATGTATTATGTGATTTATATGGGTTTATACCACAGGCATTACTCCAAGAAAATATATTTATCTGACGCCGACTTGCTCTGACTTACTTGACTGAATTCCGAGGAAGATACGTGGATTTTGATTAGTCTTATTAGATCTAAAACTTTTCTTTGTAAGAAAATCTTTAGGACCGTGTGGTTCAAAGTAGGCGTAACCAAAAAAAAATATTCTTTTGTTTTGAACATGCTCTTGAAGACCATTGTAATGTAGTGTGGGAAGTAATGTGAGGAACCAACATTTGCTCACGACTTACTTCATCAATATGCTCTGGTCATTTAAAGTAGACTTTCATTCAGGTCAGTTAAGGATTTCCATTTTGACAGATAAGATAAATAATGACACCTGTCAAAATGGGCTTCTTACATATTGAACACATTAGATGTCAGAGAAGCCAATTGTAGTTTTTATTAACCGACGTGTTATAACTCTTCCTCATTCTTATTTATTTTAATATTATTATTTCATAAAAACTCATAGATAAATCAAACCATGATATGCATTAAATGTTATTATATTTCAACACTTTAAAATTCATACGTAATTGGCAGGATAAAAATATTTACACAAAACTCTTCTGCGTTTGTTTGACACATTACAATGTATGATATATAACACGGCAGTTCAAAAATAACAATCTACATATATAAATTATCCCGTTTGAGGCTTATTAGTACAGTTATATTATTTAATATTCCATTCGAAATATTTTAATTTATTCATATTCGTTATTTCGATGAATCTTTCAGACTGGGCATGGATGTTTTACTTTTATCAACAGAAAAGATAACATAATAATTAATACAGACTTTTGAAATATTCTAAACATTACGTGCTTTAGGATCATTCATGACAATGATTTATTGCTTGCTATGACTTTAAGAGATAAAGATTTTTATATTTTTCTATAAAATCTGCTTATTTATTTTACATTTAAAACATTCTGATGTCATCAACTCAAAGAGAAGGGAGAAGGGTCTTTCAATTTAGTTTTCAGATGTTGATTCTTTCTTTTCTTCGGTGGCTGGTTCTAGGCTAACTACACTTGGGGGTGGGACGGGTGCCTGTTCATCATTGTTGTCAGCTTCGGTTGTCTTTACCTCTTCTTCGGTAAAATTGCCATTTCTCTTGTACCTGTAGTAGCGAGTAGACGCTGCGACTGACCGTGACTCATAGCAGTTCACTAGAGCATCGCCATTGTGTCCTATAAAGACAAAAATTAATTTTAATAATAAATCGAATCTGATTTAACAAAATACCAATGAAATTAAAGGAGATGTATGTTCCATTTTTGTATGGAGGCTGGGCCCCTCTCAATCTACAGTAATAAAATAATATTTTATGGAAAAAAACAAAAAATAAGGAACCTTTACTCCTAAGAAGATATTTTTTAACACCTGCAAAACATTGTAAAAAAAAGAAAAAGTTTTGAAGTTAAGATCAATAAAACAGCAACCCAAAGCTTTTTCATTTTGGCAACTTCGATTTTGATTGTCACAATGAGTGACATGACCGATGTCAAAAGCTTCACCTCCACTACCAAAATAGAATGATGTCACTGTCACACTGACAATGACATTACAATGATAGGGGTAACTCTCATTATTTAATAAAAATGCAAAGGAACCCAATACAGCCAGCATCTACAGTTTCATTTTCAGGAATAAATCTGCAGTAACAGCATATATTTACTATCAGAATTTCTTAATAGTTTTGGAAAAATAATATTAATAGCTTGACGCCTTCATTAAAACCTATAAATATAAAAAAAATATATTATTTTTTAAACGTTCGCAGATTTTTATATTTTTTTTTTCTTTTTGGAAATTTTGTCTTAGAGGGGAGATCTATCAGAAAAACATCCAACAGTAAGTGTAGAAATAATAAAAAATGGAGCCCATAAAGAAATCTCCTTTGTTAAAGCAGTATTATAACTACCTGAGGGACAAGTGCAGACAGCAAGATGTCTTCTAGCCATACAGACGGCGCCCGAGCCACACTGCGTGTTGCCAAGGCAAGGGTCGACGCACTGGTAGCCCACACACGCCAGGTGGTCCGGGCACTGAGAGTCAAGCTCGCATTCACCCTGCATAGGTAATATATTAAGGCCATTAAGCAGATATATACATTAAGTATATACTTCAGATTATATAATGTGAACCAATGAAGCCTTACCCTCTCGCAATTAACAAGTGCGTTTCCGATGTATCCTGCGGGGCAGTTGCAAACAGGTCTTTCAGCTCCGGTACGATCATGGCCGGGGATGCACTTAGCATTGGTACCGCAAGGGTTAGGCTCGCACAAGTCACCTGCAAAAGAAACAGGGGCAAGATAGAGATTAAAAACAATATAACTATTGAGAGTGTTTAGTTTGATTGAGTATTGAACTAAAATAGTATATTAATCTGTGGCATTGAACGAAAGAGTGTTACTGCAAAGTGGGCTGGCAATATTGTTCTGTGGTCACGGCATAGTCTTACAAATGTAATTGAATTGATAATAATAAGTACAAATTGAGTTGTGTCTCATTAAGAACTTTAAACTGAATTGTATAATGTTGTCGCGCTGCTGATACAGAAGATTATATTGAGACATGCTGTGTCCACATTTTCGTTAAAATCTTTATTGCACTATCACCAGTGGAGTCACATTTACTGGAATACCTTGATATTTTTTTTAACTCTTTTTGGTTTTCTGCGGACTCTTTGGTCCGCACTCTGTTTTGTTTGTGTTAATATTTTTTTTTCACATTTCCTAATATATTATTTATTCTCGATACCTAATTATGTTTAACAGGAATACTACTGTGATAATGAATGTGAATTTGAATATGAATTTGAATTTGAATATGAATTTGAATTTAAATTTAAATTTAAATTTAAATTTGAATTTGAATTTGAATTTGAATTTGAATTTGAATTTGAATTTGAATTTGAATTTGAATTTGAATTTGAATTTGAATTTGAATTTGAATTTGAATTTGAATTTGATTTGAATTGAATTTGAATTTGAATTGAATAAAATCATGGGTAACTCACGAGCTTCGAAGGGACGGCAGAAAGTGAAGGGATCTCCGGTCATGTTGCGCGGGCAGGAGCAAACGGGCGTGAGCCCGCGCAAGTTGCAGTCCGCGTTGACACCGCACGAGCCAACACAAGGATCTATGCACGCGTTGTACACGCACGCCGGCTTGTAGCTGGGGCATTCGCCGTCGGATGTGCACTCTGGCGTGCAGATACGGTACGGATCGCCGTGGTAGCCCTTAGACAAACCATTTGAAAATTATATACCAGTGCGTGACTATAGACCCTATTCTATATGACATTAGAAACAAATACAAAACAATACATACGAAGACACAAATATATTAATTTACTTCTGAACGACAGATGCTTTATGGCATGGCAATTGGCATGGCATTGCAATAAAACTTTCGCCATTCGATTGACGACCTCCATAGTCGAGTGGATAATACACCGGTTTCAAGGTGTCGCCATCTCTGAGGTCCCGGGTTCGAAAACCGGTGGGGGCAGATGTTTGTGTGATGAATGCGAGCATTTGTACCTTAGTCATGGTTGTTGATATATATTTCAATAAAAATTATTTATATATGTATAATATATGTATGTCTATCCGTTACCCTAGATCCCATAGCACAAGCCTTATAGAGCTTAGTTTGGGCTAGGCTAATTGGTGTAAGTGTAACAAATATTTATTTATTTATTATTTATTCACGAGTAAATTAATGTCGGATCTATCAACGCACAATTAAAACTTGAAATTTTACACAATAATAGTAATAACTAGTGCTTAGAATAGGTAGTTTAATTTTATGTACTTGCAGAAAGAAAGTCAATGTAAGCGTAACTTGGATAAACCTTTTTTTTTGAGGGGGGAAATGCTACTTTTTGCACCATGACAACGCGTGTCGCGGCTGTGTATGGGATTCTCCGGTCATAGAGGACCGGCTTACCCACTAAACCTCCCCCGAGTTCTCTAGGCCCATACGGGGCACATGGCGGGGTGCGCCATAACATGGATAAATCTTTTTCCGGCCGATCCCGCTCGAAGGAGGCGGCGCCGGGCTCGGTAGCACAGCTGCAGCGCCGCCGCGAGTCGCCGGCGGGCGCGAGGAAATCGCGCTCGCGGATACGGCGACCCGGGATGAACCACGTCCATTTCGTGGCCGGGGGGCGTCGTCGGTGGAGGAGATCAGGGGAGGTAGTGTAGCCTCCCCGAGGAGAGCTCCCCTGTATCGGCAGGGGAGCGGAGGCTAGTTGTTCCCGGAAGTTACTTGGCGTCTCCCTCCATGCCTGAGGAAAGCCATCCCTAAGGTTTTTAGTGGGTAGGCCTCCGCCTTCTGAGGAGAAGAGCCCCACATAACCGCCGGCCCGCCACAGCCTGAGTATGCAATTTAATGCATTTTCCTCAGGGTAACAATAAGAAAAGTTGCCGTCGAGGTCACGTCATATGAGGATACTCACCCTAGGACACTTGCAGACGGCGCGGTGTGCCGCCACAGTCTCGCAGTCCGCACCGACGCCGCAGTCGCTGCACGGACTCACGCACTTAAAGTCGCGGCAGGACTGCTGCCCGCCGCATTCACCGTCGGACTCGCACTCGTGACGGCACCCAGTCAATGGGCTACCCTGAGCATCAATAATAAAAGAAAATACTGTAGAAGTAACTTGAGTAGCTATATAATTAGTAATCTCGCTTGCAATGCTCGCTTTTAATATGAATGGTGATGTCATTGACTTGGTAAATAATACTAAATTCTTAGGCATTACGTTAGATTCACGACTACAGTGGGATCCACATATTGAAACTTTGGCAATCAAACTTAGTTCAGCGGCGTACGCAGTAAAAAAGATTAGACTTTTAACTAATGTTGAAACGGCAAGAATTGTTTATTTCAGCTACTTTCATAGTGTTATGTCCTATGGACTGCTGCTATGGGGATCAGCGGCTAACATTGAAAGTATTTTCCTTTTGCAAAAAAGAGCGATTCGTGCTATTTACTGTTTACGGGCTAGAGAATCCCTAAAAGAATTGTTCAAAGAAATTAATATTTTAACTTTAGCTAGTCAATATATATATGATAATTTAGTTTTTGTATATAGTAACTATAATAAATTCAATAAAAACAGTGATCTACATAATGTGAATACTAGAAACAAAAATAAACTTGCCGTTCCAATGTTCAGACTCCATAAAACTAGCTGTTCGTTCTTGGGGAAATGTATATCTATGTTTAACAAGCTTCCACAAAGTGTCATTGATTTGCCTTTATATAAATTTAAAATCCATATCAAAAATACACTCATGAGTAAAGGTTATTATAAAGTAAGTGACTATCTAAATGATCACAGTATTTGGGAATAGGGACACTATTCATAGAGCCATGTTTGGTAACAACATTATTTATAATATTATATTATTTTATATGTGTATGTAAACATACATACGACTGTAATCGTATTAGGTATGATTGTATCTTATACTATATTGTATTTTTATATTATATTATTATAATTATTAACATTGAAAAGAGGAGATAAAAATAGACCTTCAGAGTTTCTTGCCTGTTCTTCTCGAGAAGGCTCTCCCAATTTCCGAACAGGTGTCGAGTCAATATATTTTTCTTTTTTTTCCTTATTCGTACGTACGGACAAGGTTTTTGTTTTTTTTTTTTATTACTTAAGCTTTTTTTTGTTTTGTTTGTTGACGTCAATAAGTGCCTGTAAAGGTCTATGTTGAATAAATATTATTTTGATTTGATTTTGATTTGATTTGAATGCTATTTCGCAATACAGGAAGCTTAGTCCTGGCCAGTATACCACCTCGTAAATTTTTGGAGAGCATATCGCACTAATAATACAATAGTGTATCAACTCAAAATCGAACATTTTTCAGAATCAACAAAAAACTTATTACTCACTTCATGTAATAGTTGCAAATTGAATAACTGTCACATAAGTTTTTTAATTTATCCTTATTCTGTTTTTGCACTAATCGAACGACGGTCTTGATCACGCGTGAGGAATCAAATTTTGCGTGTGTTTATAGTATTATGTCAAGTACGACGTTTTGAGTTGATACACTATTGTATTATTAGTGCGATATGTCACATCCACCATCCACATTTGAAATGCGTTACAGCATTTCATTGGGTATATAACCCATGTAAATGCTGACTTTATGAAAA
Organism: Scirpophaga incertulas; assembly: GCA_036419045.1. Lineage (NCBI taxonomy): Eukaryota > Metazoa > Arthropoda > Insecta > Lepidoptera > Crambidae > Scirpophaga > Scirpophaga incertulas. The sequence goes on along the minus strand of CM071646.1, from coordinate 5,737,907 downwards.
TTTCCGTTTGAGGTATCCTTAATTTATCAGATCTTAGATTAATTGGTTTTATTAATAATCAAATCAAATCAAATCAAAAATGTATTCTTCAAATAGGATTTTACAATCACTTTTGAATGTCAAAGATGCTACGCCATTGGTTCAAAAGGCGGGAGATTGTTTTTTTTTTTCTCCCTGTATCATTACAGAGTCGTCAGCTGGAAGCCAGCTTCAGATACACAGTCTCAACCTAACCTCCGATACAAGTCAAAACAACTAACAAATATATATTTCCCCTGTCAACCTTAAATATTAATCAAGTATCATGCGCAAATAGTACTGCACCGCACAATCTATTAGTGAAGTAAGGAAGATCATTAATATAAATTAAGAAAAGCAATGGTCCCAATATCGATCCCTGAGGTACACCCATAATTATAGGACCCCCAACAGACTGAGTTCCGTTAATTACAACTTTTTGAATCCTATTAGATAAATAAGAGTCAATAACACAAATTGCCTCCGTAGACACCATATGCTTGAGTTTATGTAAAAGTATCTGATAAAATCCTAACCCTGTAACCCGGCAGACAAGTGCAGATAGCTTGGTTGGCAGCGACGTGACATTTTGTGTTGGAGCCGCAAGGTGACGGGTGACAAGCTTCCTCTGTAAATTATATAAAAATATTATTAATTAAACATTGCAACATATCGATTATACTAATTAATTGGGTTTGATTTGTAATGATAATTACCAGGATCAGCAATTCTACAAGACGAGAAAGGATTTCCTGTGTATCCGGCAGGGCATGTGCACACGGGGATGTGATTGCGCACCTGAAATGAAATGAAAATACATTAAAATCCTTAAACGCCTTGAAACGGCTTTTTTGTGGAAAATCCTATGTACTAATTGAATGAATTTATGACTAGTGCTCGGAATAGGTAGTTTAATTTTATGTACTTGCAGAAAGAAAGTCAATGCAAGCGTAACATGGATAAACCTAAAATAAAATACAAATTTCTGTTTTTATTTGTTATTCGTTTCTTTGCGCTTTTAGTGTAAAATTTTATGTTTACAACTTATTATTACAACAATAAGCTAAAAGATGAAATACTATTTTGAAAGTTCAATATAATATTTTTACAATATCTGAAGATAGTAAGTTCCCAGGCATATCCATACTATTTATGTCACAAAATCGCAAATACATAAAATTAAACTACCTATTCCGAACGCTATTTATGACATTCAAAATGACTGAAGTATGTTCTTCTTATCAAATGATGTGTAGTTGTAATGTTTTAATATGTAATATAAGTATAATTAAATTTAATTTAATAATATAGTGATGTTAAGTATGATTGTAACTACTGACTAGCCCAGAGGTGCCCAAACTTTTATGTGTCGTAGACCCTTTGCCATGTCCTACTGGACCCCCTACTTGATATTGAATGCGTACACCCTACAACCATAACATTTTTATATACATTTATTTACTTCATAGGTACTTTTATAAACAACTAGCGACCCGCCCCGGCTTCGCACGGGTGCAGTGAAAAAATGGTTATGGTGGGTTATCCCTAAGAGATAGACATATACCATCGCGGACTTTTTTGTGGATTTTTGTAAGTTGTACAATACTGTAGTACATTATTTTGGTCTATCTCGTAGGGTTCAGCCAGCGTTTGCAATATAAGCGCGAAAAAACGTGCTTATTTACGACATCACATTAGAAACCTTTAAATTTATCAGTGTTTCTCTACTATATTATGCATTTATTATACATACAAACCTTCCTTAAGAATCACTCTATCTATTAAAAAAAACCGCGTCAAAATCCGTTGCGTAGTTTTAAAGATCTAAGCATACATACGGACATACAGCGAAAGCGACTTTGTTTTATACTATGTATTGATTTTATGTATTTATATTAGAAGATAGTATAATGTAAGTAAATAGGTACTATCAGTGTATGTTAAGATCCATTATCGTGGACCCCCGCTTTTATTTCATAAACCCCCAAATTTTTATTTCGCTGACGTAGACACTTGCAGGTTGTCATAGACTCCCTGGGGGTCGATATGGACCACTTTGGCAATCTCTGGACTAGCCTGTGGTGACGCAAATGTAACCAACGGTAAATATAGAAATATATACATGATAGGAACATTGTAAATATAACCTTATGTAGATGAACCCCTAAAGCGAATAACTCATACAGTTATACAAAATAATAGCTTTTAGGATGTGTGTAGAGCTTGCGGCACTCACATCACAGTTTGCGTTTATTCCGCAGGTACCCTCGCATGGGTTTACGCAGTGCTGGTTGACACAAGTCTGGGTGCTGCGGCACTCACTATTATCTGGAAAATGAAAACACGGTGTTTTGTACTATATCATTCATATTGAAAGTTTGATAGGTAATTGAAAACTACGTTAATTGCATTTAGAAAGTCTGTTAGTCAAACAGTTCAATATAAGTTTCATTTAAGTCACTATCTAATCCAAAACCTCGACAAATATGACAATCTATGGAGCCACGTGACAGCTTTCACAGTTCCGTGTAAGCCTGTTAGACACGAAGCTTTGACAGCTGTCACTAGAGCTTACCTTTGTCATCAGGTCACATACATACTGACACTTGCGAGTCACATATAAATACATAAGTCGCCATACTCACCGACGTTCACTCAAAATCAGCAAAGATAGCGACTCCCTAATCAATTGACGCAGGACCTTCAAGACCTGCATGCGGAGGCGTCTGAGCCGTCACACCCCTTATCACCCCATTCTCGGCAGTCTTCTGCTTAGCCACGAGTAGTTCAATATAGGCCGGAGCCATTTGGGTGTACCGTGCCTACTCTTATTTATAGGGCAGCGCTGACTGCACCTCTCCTGTGGCGGCCTTCCTTATCAAGCCATAGGGTCATTAGGACCAATGGCTCAGGCTGAGTTTAGTCGGTCGGAGCCTCTCCTCTCCAGAGGAAAAAAAACTCACCGACGCATTCGATCCTGATGCACTGCGCGAGCGGGTCACCGGAGTGGCCGGGTAAGCATGCGCAGACAGGCCTCACACTGCCGTGAATGCAGTGCGCGCCCACGCCGCATGTATGGGGGCCGCAAGTCACTGTATTGTCAGAGATCGAACGACCGTGCGCGTACAAGTCCCGCCCGTAGTGGCTGCGTGGATAGTAGTTGTGATAGCGAACTTGGGCTGAAAATAAAAGGAATTTTCCATTAAATAAAATCGATCAGTTATCTTATGAGTGAGTTATAGTACATTATGGAACAAGTGTGTAATGTTAGTGATTACCGCTGAGGCGCATTGAGGCCCGAGCCGTCAGGCGAGGGTCTTAAGGAGCCGAGGTCGGTAATCATCAATACACACGTGTATCATACAACGTTTTTCAACACACTTCTGATAAATATAATACTTAAATAAAAAACCATTTTTCCTTTGAGTTTTCTGGTAGTAACTTTCCATACCGTTCTGGGCTTCACATCTTATATCGGGCGGTGTACAACATAAATAATTTTCTTCATAAATTGTATTTGCAGACATCTTAATTAATAACTAACTAAATAACTTCAAAAGAGAAAACGAGACGAGTTGTGAAAAATGTTTCGTAATGGCGGGAAAAATTAATCAGTTTTCCTATGCGCGCGCATCGGCCATAGACTAAAAAATGAGGTTTCTTTTTTTTGGGCTTCTCGCGGATAACTTTTTAGCGCAAATGTAAGCGTAACTCAACCAATAATGTTAAAAAAAATCTATTACTCACTCGTGAATAATAGTAATGAAAAAGTCACAGTTTGATTATAGGTGTCATTATGTGCCTAATTGCCATGGGATTAGAGCCACTTTATGAGGAAGTGTGTTGAAAATTATCTTATAAGTGTTTATGAAATAAAATAAAACCATATAAGTAATAATAGTAAATAGTAAAACAATTAGGAGGCTTTGAGAAGGCAGGTGATCGGAGTCTCTCCAATAGCCCATTTCTCATTACTACCGAACTCAAAATGCAATAGTCCACCAATGTTTTGACATGTAATCACCATAATTTCTGTGCATCTAATTAGGTAGTCATTAGCTGCATGATTAGATCCAGTTGGTAGACTGCACGCACACTTTCATTACATTTTGCTTAAACAGCTTCTACGCATTAGATCTACAAGTATATCCCTGTGCACGCCTTATAAAGGACCGTGCCTTATAAAAACGTGTGATATTAAGCTACTTCAAGATAAATAGTAATAAAAAGAAATTAATCCAGATGAAACTTTAAAAAATTCAAATATCCACTACGCTTGGAGAAACGACTTCATCAAAACAAATACTTGACTCGCGCCCACCAGCACCCAATCCAAATACATAATTATATCATCGAAATAAAAAATGTTGTATACAGCTATGTAGGCTAACAAAACAATAAAAGCGACCTTGGCAACATCTTTAAATCTCCACCTACGCACTAAAATGCCTCTCCGTATTCCGAAAACGTTGTAACAGGAACATCGTTGTAGGTCGAATTTTGTTTTTTTTATGGTTTTTTGTATATATTTTGGACTGTGTTCCTGACATGGCAAGGGTTGTCAAAGAGATAGAGCTTTTGGATCGAGACTAAAGATATTACATTTTATCTTTTATGTGCTATAGAGAAGAGCTAGTCGGAGGCTCACAAGTTTACGGTGACATCATAAACGTAACAGGTTCCAAATTGGACGAGATCTACCAAGTTTTTTTTTTTTTTTTTATAGAATAGGGCAGCAAACGAGCAAACGGATCACCTGGTGGTAAGCAATAACCGTTGCCCATGGACACCCGCAACACCAGTGGAGTCACAGATGCGTTGCCGGCCTTTTAAAAAGGGAATAAGAGGAAAAAGGGGAATAAACGGGAATAAGGGGGGTTGGGCCTCCGGTACCCTCACTCACTCGGCGAAACACAGCGCAAGCGCTATTTTACGCCGGTTTTCTGTGAGGCCGTGGTATCACTCCGGTCGAGCCGGCCCAATTCGTGCCGAAGCATGGCTCTCCCACGGTATAAACTTGAACTTTTTAAACTTGATACGAGTGTTTGCATACATTTTGAGAAAGTATCAAAGCTGTCGCTAAGACAAAGTTGCTCGAAGGTCGTTTATAACTTTCAATAAGGGTTACCATCTCCTAAAAACAAAAACCTGACTGATTATTATAAAAGACTTTTGGTTGTGACGGCCGGTCATAATTTTTCAAACAGGTTCCAAATTGGACGGGAACTACCAAGTTTTTAAACTTGATACGAGTGTTTGCATACATTTCGAGAAAGTATCAAAGCTGTTGCTAAGACAAAGTTGCTCGAAGGTCGTTTATAATTTTCAATAAGGGTTACCATCTCCTAAAAACAAAAACCAGACTGATTATTATAAAAGACTTTTGGTTGTGACGGCCGGTCATAATTTTACAAACAGGTTCCAAATTGGACGGGAACTACCAAGTTTTTAAACTTGATACGAGTGTTTGCATACATTTCGAGAAAGTATTAAAGCTGTTGCTAAGACAAAGTTGCTCGAAGGTCGTTTATAACTTACTATAAGGGTTACCATCTCCTAAAAACAAAAACCGGACTAATTATTATAAAAAACTTTTGGTTGTGACGGCCGGTCATAATTTTTCAAAGTTAAAAAAACACGTAGCGGAAAGAAGAGCCACCATCCGTGCAGAAATCAGGCTTTAATATCGTTCGAAGAAATCAAAAAATCATTACATATCTTCTAAGTTTAAGTTTTCGGAACTTAATTTTGATTTTACGGCAGAATTATATATTCTTGCGATTCAAACAATTCGTAGGAATTTTGTTTTGATATGACACCATAAAGGAAAATGTTCCTTTATCCCATTTCTATGAATAGAATCTGCAAATATATCAGGATAATATAACTATATTATCCTGATATATTTTCAGATTCTAGCTACAAACATATCAGTTCTTTACAGCCTACCATTGTATATAATACCATATATTTAAATCATATGTAAATTCTTAAATTGTGATTTCATAAATCTACAACAAAATAAAAACTGAAATATAGTAAGTTCCAGTTGATTACGTTAAATTTATCACATAATATCCTATTAAATATATTCTTTAAAATTTCCACAGTAATTACTTAGAATGTTTTAATATACTAAATTTAATAATAAATAATTTAATATATATTTCTTACATTTACACCAATTAGCGTAGTCTAAATTAAGCTCTTATTATATATTAATAACATTATCCCATCTTCGTCGCCAAAGTTATGTCTTTTTTTAACACCTTTGCTCGTAAAGCTGATGTTATTCCATCCGTTTTAAATATGTTAAGCGGATCATAAAAACGCGAGTGTTACCAAAGCAAATAGTTAAGTTATAGGTTATAGTCCATACAAATTCCATAACAGTATTATTTACCATTTCGCGCGGTGTTACCTACTATTCTTTCGGACTAATTGCCGTGCGGCGCCAGTCAGTAGGCGCGCTGTTAAAATGGCGGGAAAGCAACAGTGTGCTTGTTGTTGTCAATTTTCGTCCATAGACACAAGCGAAGGTACTATAAGCCAATAATAGCCAACTGCCAAATCTTATATTTATATATCAAATTTAATTCAGTGCTAGGCAGAGCCAAATCTTTTATTTTCTTATAAGTCGCAACAGTGTGCATTCACAGATTGAGTTTATTTAAACGTTTTTTTTATGTTTAAATGTGTTAAAAAAACCTCGCAAATGTGTTAAAAAACGTCGAACGATATATAACATGCTCGGCTCAATTACGCCTTTGCCTTCGGCTCGGGCTGAAATTCTGCCTCGCATGTTATAACCATCATAACGCACTAACATCGTAATGTACTATTAATTAAACGCTTAATTTGGTTTACAACACACTTTATTGTTACTATTCAAGACTATTCTATTAAGCTAAAACAGATACCAAAAGTAAACTGACAGCCGTTAACACATTCGTTCCGAAACACACAAACTCTCCGGTCCTCGCGAACCGGAGAGCCCCACACACGGCCGCACCTTGCCAGCGCGGCGTCACGGTGTATAAGGAACATTTCCCCTCGCAAAAGAAAATGTAAAAAAAAAGCTGGGCGAGTTTAAGTTTTAAAATGTTTTGGCGTTCCTCACATAGTGGTTTGTTAGAGTGATAATAAAACTTGATAAATGTCGAATCTTCTTTTTCCGATCGAAGTTTGTAGGTTTGTTGACACGTTTAGCGCAGTGGTCGAGGCTTCTACGCAACGGGTCGCGGTTCAATTCCGCACGGGACAGTTATTTTGTATGACCTACAAAAATTTGGTCTGGTCTGGGCGTTTGTGCATATGAAATTTATATGTTTGCATTAAAAACTGCACTTAAAAAAAAGTTCGCATTTGATTGGAGTTGATATGAACATCGCTCGTTGCAATATCTCTTATCGAAAATCATAGCAAACTCATAACAAAACTACAGTGACTTTACCATGAGTTAGCTATCGTTTTCAATAGTTATTTGACATATAGCAAACTACAGAACTCATGTCAGTTTAATATGAAAAAAATGTGCGCCTACGTTATCGCTAGGGGCAGTGTACAAAGTTTTCGTACAACAATTTATGCTGTCGGTATCGTTTGCAAAAGAATGTAAACTCATGGTAGCTACATAGTATGCTCTCAAGTACGCTGCCAGCTAGTAAACAATGCCAAACCCACACAAAGCACGAGCCCATGTCCTTCTCAATATCCATCATTCTACGGAACTTAACCTCTAGATAAGTAATTGTTTGATATAAATAAATTATGCATGCCCGTGTGGGTTGCAACGATTCCGCGTGGACAACTGTAGCATGCGCAGTTTGCAAATTTTGTTCCTTACGATTGTTGTCAACATAGGAATGATACTTGCTTAACCATATATTGCTATAAAATAAACTAGGTACAGTCAGCAGTACGTTAAGTCATGCAGCTGAACTATAAAAAGAACGTTTATTACTTTGGGACTAACAGCGGTTTCAAGGTAAACATGTGTTGTCTGACTTGCAGCCGTATGTGTTACGAATTATATGTAATTTATATAGTCCTATGATTACACACGTCGTTACCGTCATCATGATGTAAATATCCCTCCCCATAGAGGGACACGATCTTAATATTTGTATTAGAGTGATTACACGTAAGGCCCGTATCACAGAATGAAATTGAAAGTGATATCTTTGCTCGAATACGGTTAGAAAGGAATGGCGCTATGTGAGTAAAATAGCATAATCTCTTTTTATCTGTGCTGAAGCAGTGATTTGAGTTTAAGTTTGAAACTAGAATACGAGTCATAGTCGAGAACACTGGCCCAATGGGGATAGATACGACTAATCCACATGCACCTTTGAATTTTTTTTACAAGTGTGTACATATTGCTTTATGATTAAATTTACCGTAGGTAGGTATATCGGATAAATGTACATGTGAAATTCGACACTGCTACATTTCAGGATTGACCCCAGAGCAGACCTCCCGATCAAAATCTCATTGCAGAGACCACAGCACTACCGCACTCACTACTCATGTAATTACACAAATTATTTAGAAAATACGTTTAATATAAAAACAAAGCTATCTACCAATGCCCATTTTTACAAGCTTTTATTTACTTTCACCTGTCCCGTTGTCTGTCTGTAATCAAATCTTGCAACTTAAATTTGATCCACTTCCCGGTTTCCGATTGAGCTGAAATTTGGTATACACGTTTAGTTCGGATGACAATGCATGATTAACTGTGTGACGCCATTCTAAATGCAACATGGCGGCGTATCTAATATGGCGGACCAATTATTTTTAATGCACTCCTACAATATGGGTATCAAATAAAAGGGCTTGCCAAGAATAACTAGAAAAATAATGTGACGTCATTCTAAATCCAACATGGCGGCGTATCCAATATGGCGGACCAATTATTTTTAATGCACTCCTACAATATGGGTATCAAATAAAAGGGCTTGCCAAGAATAACTAGAAAAATAATGTGACGTCATTCTAAATCCAACATGGTGGCGTATCCAATATGGCGGACCAATTATTTTTAATGCACTCCTACAATATGGGTATCAAATAAAAGGGCTTGCCAAGAATAACTAGAAAAAAATAATGTGACGTCATTCTAAATCCAACATGGCGGCGTATCCAATATGGCGGACCAATTATTTTTAATGCACTCCTACAATATGGGTACCTATCAAATAAAAGGGTTTGCCAAGAATAACTAGAAAAAAATAATGTTACGTCACTCTTAATCCAATACGACGGAACACCAAAAATGGCGGATAATTTTCTTTTATTCGTTCCTACAATATGGGTATCAAATGAAAGGGCTTGTTCTCAGCAAGCCTGTAGAGGTACTAAAAAGATAAAAATAAAATTAAAGAAAATTGTGATAGCATTGTGATAGCTTGAGGAAAATGTTGTGTTGTATTAATGTAACACGCTTTTATTTATAAATGGGGACTATGATAAAGAGGGGGGACGAGATTGAATAATTATGTATGGTGAAAAGTTTTAGTGTTAATAATTTATTTTTAACTTTTTAGTTCATTTTATAAACAAATAGTAAAAGCTTGTTTTTTTTTCTTTAATTTTTTTAAATATAAACCTAAAATCGAAATAAGACCAGTGTAGCTACATACTCGTAAGCTTACATTCGTTTGCAAACGACATCGGCAGTTTAAATTCATGTATGTACGTACCTTTATACAGCGCCCCTAGCGGAACGTAATTGTACTATTTTTTCATGTTAAATTGACATTGACATTACTCACACCTATCGAAAACGATACCAAACTAATGGTTGAGTCATTGGGGATAAATAGAAACACAAATAAATTTAATTACTCGTTAGCGAAGACCGCTAGAAGTATACAATAGCTCAATCAGGATCTTAACAAAAAACTGATAAATTGTTTTAAATATCAAATAAAATAAATTAGATATTGTTACATCATGTTTTACCAAGATAAAATTACCATGCCCAGGGAGCTATATTTGGACTTACCGTGGGCGCTAAATACTGAGACTGGACTGTTATGATGACAATTAAATACAAACACGTTAATTAAAATATTTGTGAATATTATTTACAATTGTATTCTTTAGTTAATATGGTTTAATTTTAAATTACGATTTTTTTTAAATATTGTTGCTGATCTATGTAAGTGCTCAAAGTAAATCTGACCAAGCGAATTTCCTTTAAACGAAAAAGATTCCGTCGGTGATTGTGTTCGAAATATATTTAATACACAAACCACAATACAAAAATACAAAAAGAAAGAAAAAGTTTATTATAAAGGTATATCTTGTCAGGATACATTGAGATTTACTATATGCCAAGTTAATGAGCCAAATACAAAAGTAATATTTCTATTTACGAATCGCTTAATTACAAATTAATTATGAAGCTTGTTCATGTGAATACATGTATATAAGCTATGTTTCTTATTTTACATGTCAAACTTAAGGCAGTCTAATATCATTCCTGATAACGGCGGTTTAAGTAGTGCAAATATAAAGCTTAAGTGTTGCTAACTATATAAAGCAAAGCGTCTTCAAATAAACGTTTGAAACTTACCCTCAGCACCGAGACTGAACAGCGTCAGTAACGTGAAAGACCCTATAAACATCCACTTCTCGCCCATCTGCAAATAAATTGAGCACGTTAACAGAGCAAGTTTTCGATGCACCAGAATTTGGCAGAAACTGTCGAGCTCTATTAATTCTGTGACAGTGTAAAAAAAGAATTCAATTCATCTTAAACCACCGAGTAGCATTATTAAACTACTTCTCCTTCTTCTTCTTCTCCCGAATTGACTCGCCCGTGCTCATTAATAATTCATTGTTAAACTCTTTCGCTACCTTAATAGATATGTCTGTGTTGCTTATCGAATAATACAAAACAAAGGCTGTTTTGTTTATTTCAGTATTAAATATGTTAGCTCTACATTTGCCATCAGATCATTCTACACAATCTTATTTTCAACTAGCTACCCGCCCCGGCTTCGCACGGATGCAATGCTTATGTAAATATTTGTTGAACTTTTTAAGTTGTACAACACTGTAGTACATTATTATGGTATATCTCATAGGGTTCAGCCAGCGTTTTTGCAATATAAGCGCAAAAAACGTGCTTATTTACGACATCAAATTAGAAACCTCTAAATTTATCAGTGTTTCTCTGCTATATTATGCATGTATTATACATATAAACCTTCCTTAAGAATCACTCTATCTATTAAAAAACACGCATCAAAACCCGTTGCGTAGTTTTAAAGATCTAAGGGACAGACGGATGGCGGATAGGGATTTTGTTTTATACTATGTAGTGAAGAATCAAGTTTAATTATGTCACTAATTATCCTACTACTATTATAAAGGCGAAAGTTTGTAAGTATGGATGTATGGATGTTTGTTACTCTTTCACGTAAAAACTACTGAATGGATTTGAATGAAACTTTACCACAATATAGCTTATACATCAGAATAACACATAGGCTACAATTTTTGAGGTCTCTAATGTGAGGTCGTAAAAAACACATTTGGAAAAAGATCGTTAAATGTAGTTTATAGGAGCATACTGCAGTAGCTACCTATAGGCCTATGATTAGGGCTCTGCAGTGCTTAGTTACCGTATTTCTTACTTATTACTAGACTAGACGGGACGAACCTGAAGTCCACGCGAACGAAGTCGCGGGCAAAAGCTAGTAATACATATGTAGTCGGAAAAAAAATGAAAAATCAAATTTTAAAAAATTCATATCTAGCAAGAAAACTGTGTTTAATAGATACAAATATGGCGTTTTAAATTTCAGAAGTGTTGGAAAGAAAAACAACTTTTGTCAATCCACTTCATGTTTTTATCAAGAAAGGTATTTAAAAAAGAGTCGTGGTCGTAGATAGATACACATAAATAGCGTTATAATGAATAATGAATCAAGTGTGTCTAGTTAAATAAAACGTCACACACTATTTAAGGTTTCACACATCCTTTCGTGGAAGGAATTGTTAATGAGTCAAGTCATACTTGTAGTAAGTAGAATAATACTTAATTATACATTATTAATATTACTATACAAATATGATCCGTTTTCATAAATAAAATCCGTTATCCGTTAAAATACCTCAAAAAACTTAAAATATAAAAAAGAATAAGAATATAATAAGTCAATAAAAAGCGTGTAAAAATGTTCACTGTCGGGACCCATTATTGGAAACACTTGACTTTATCTACTTATATTAAGTCTGTTTCACTGTTTGTTTAAAATCGTGCGAACATCTGATTTAGCTTTAAAATTAAATGTTTCATAATCTATGCATAGCAATATTACTATCAATTCACAAACTTCTATCTATTCTCCTTGGCAATGGCGCGAAAATAACCACGGCACAACCAAAATAGCGCACATTCACAGAAAAATGATGTCGGCTTATTAAATTAAAAACGGAGCACAGCACAACACTTACGTCTGTTCGTCTGTATGTTTACGATGAGGAAAACAATCAAACAACGCGTACAGCCTCCTTATACTTGCTCGAGCGCCTACGCTCCCTATCCGCGCTTTTGCGAATTTTTATCCATGAATGATTAATTTACCTACACAACATTCGGTTTCGATACTTATTTTATTTATTGTTATTTCAATATGTCATACAAACACATTTTAGGTTTTGTGAAGGACAAAATCTTAAGCATTTGTTTTCTGTTCCTACTCTAACTGTTACTAATGTACTCTTCTCTGCCCTCGTGAATCGTGAAAGTTTGATAAAAAGTGAAATGATAGCTTTTATAGATGAATGAAATATGAGGATGATATTAAGATATTAAAATTTATCGATAGAATCTTCTTATACCGCTAACGCCCATGGAGAAGATACTTGTAGAGACTATTTGTAATAAGGCAAAAGCCGAATGAATATTAGTGAAAATATCTACTAGAATCATTTTCGATAATTCATAAAGGTGAGAAATATTAAAATGCAACTCCTGGAACTCCTGGTTCGAATTGAATCATTTTTTATTGAATAGCCCATTTATCGAAGAAGGCTTTAGGCTACATAACATCATGCTGCGACTAATAGGAGCGAAGAAATAGGTAATGGAAAATGTGGAAAAATGGGGAAAATTATTCATCTTTGAGGGCTTCCGTGGCGTGCGCTGCGAAAACGGTTCTAGATAGCAAAAATATATGTGTGAAAGAATTATTCCTCTTAAAATGATCTAAAAAAATGTCCGCGACAGTATATGTCTATCTTTTAATGTTAACTCACTAGAATCGTTTTTATGGTAATCAAATTTGGATATGTCGCGTTGTCAAGATCGGGTAACAGCTGAGGTGGTGGTTTGCATAAATAAATATGATGCTCAAAATAACTATTCCACACAAACGAAGTCGCTGGCACAGCTAGTTCTCAAATAAACCTAAAGTATCAAATGTATAAAATGCCCGTTGAAAATTAAAATGTTAAATCGAATTGTTATTAACATACTATAAATATATTACCTACATATTTAATATTAAAATGAAAACTACGATAAATAATTAAAACTTGAGTAATTTAGGACTAAACGTTGAAACATGACATAGATCTTATTTTATTGTTAGCATTGCAGATACGCCTACAGCTATATATGATCCTCTCCCAATTATCTCCATCTACAGAACATGTGTTTTGAGCGTCCAATACCTCCCTGCAATCTTCATGAAATCTTGAGGCTGTTCGATGATCAGTGCCCTGGAGAAATTGTATTCGTATTCGAATTCCAAATTCACGTCTAATGATTCAAAAATATGTCTCCAGGATCTCAGAGATGGCGACCGGTCTTTGAAACCGGTGTACTAACTAGTGATGTGCCGGATCGTCAAAAATCTAGATCCGCGGATACAGATCTGAATACGCATATTTGGTGTCAAGATCCGCAGATACGGATATGGATCGGATCTTAACTTTCTTACACAATCGGTGTCAGTAAGCGCGATCTTGAGTTGAAACATGTTTCGACTTGCATTGCGCGGCGGGTCTTTTTTTTGTTTTACAATAATGTGCTCCTTGGAGTAATTGTGTTCTGTATTAATATGACACTGAGCAGCATAGATGACGCTTGTATTTGGTATTGGTACATGCTTTTAAAATAAATGTCTACAAAGAAGTTTAGTAGTGTAATATGGAATTATTTTTTAATAACAAATGATTAATGTGCAAACTTGTGATGGAAAGTATTCTCGTAAGGGTAATGACTCAACTTCCTTAAGAAATCATTTACAAAGAAAACATCCTCAAGAATATGAAATATTCTTTAAAGACGACTCTACAAAATAGATCCGTAAAAGATCCGCCAAAAAATAACGGATACGGACAGAGATGCGAATCTTTCTTCTGCCCAACTTCTGCCTCAGATATCCGCGGATACGGATACGGATATCCGGCACATCGCTAGTACTAACCACTCAATTACGGAAGTTGTCGTACCAAAAAGAAACAGAGATTATCTTTTTTAATTTTGTTTTCTTTATATCTACTGAAATAACTACAGTGGTGTGATTTATTTGTTAACTAGCGACCCGCCCCGGCTTCGCACGGGTGCAGTGAAAAAATGGTTATGGTGGGTTATCCCTAAGAGATAGACATATACCATCGCGGACTTTTTTGTGGATTTTTGTAAGTTGTACAATACTGTAGTACATTATTTTGGTCTATCTCGTAGGGTTCAGCCAGCGTTTGCAATATAAGCGCAAAAAAAACGTGCTTATTTACGACATCACATTAGAAACCTTTAAATTTATCAGTGTTTCTCTACTATATTATGCATTTATTATACATACAAACCTTCCTTAAGAATCACTCTATCTATTAAAAAAACCGCGTCAAAATCCGTTGCGTAGTTTTAAAGATCTAAGCATACATCCGGACATACAGCGAAAGCGACTTTGTTTTATACTATGTATTGATTGATATATTTGCGCACCTGTTATCGAAAGGGGCCCTTTAAAGTGATTTAATCCAAAAGTAATAAGAGTCAATACGTATACACTTTCACATTTATAAGGCCTACTATAGATTTGCAAAGAGCTATTTTAGGAGTCGTTTCCTGCAGAAATGACGTCATGTGCCTGTTCGTTTCGCTCGTAGTCCAGCGCGTTTGGAGGTCTCGCCTTTCTCAGATACATTATAATCCTTTGCCAATGAACAAATATTACGCACGCTTAAAGTACTTACAACTTTATTAATGGTAATGGAATCCATACTAATTGAGTGAGAAGCGATTCTTGAGCAAGGTTTTGCGATATTTTTTATCTCGGAAAAACGGATAGTCCCACGGGAGCGCGATAAAACCTTCGCGCCATAAACCGACTTCCGCGCATATGTAACCGTGGGCAAAAGCTATGACCCTTAATCCTCTATAGACCCAATCCCGAAATCCACGCGGGCGAAGCTGCGGGCAGAAAGCTAGTAAACAATAATTTGTCTATTCTATTACTATACTACGAGTATTTTTAAATCTATCCATACTTTGCACCAAAAACGACATCCTTCTCTGAGTTGAGTAATTATGTAATAATAAAACAAAAGGTGACTCGTTACATCAAAATTGTTGTAGTTAAACAACTACTGCTCTTTTCAAAATCAAAATCAAAATCTAAATAATATTTATTCAACATAGACCTTTACAAGCACTTATTGACGTCAACAAACAAAACAAAAAAAAAGCTTAAATAAAAAAACACAAAAACCTTGTCCGTACGTACGAATAAGGAAAAAAAAAAAGAAAAAATATATTGACTCGACACCTGTTCGGAGATTGGGAGAGCCTTCTCGAGAAGAACAGGCAAGAAACTCTGAAGGTCTATTTTTTATCTCCTCTTTTCAATGTTAATAATTATAATAATATATATAAAAATACAATATAGTATATAAGATACAATCATAACTAATACGATTACAGTCGTATGTATGTTTACATACACATATAAAATAATACAATATTATAAATAATGTTGTTACCAAACATGGCTCTATGAATAGTGTCCCTATTCCCAAATAGTGTGATCATTAAGATAGTCACTTACTTTATAATAACCTTTACTCATGAGTGTCTTTTTGATATGGATTTTAAATTTATATAAAGGCAAATCAATGACACCTTGCGGAAGTTTGTTAAACATAGATATACATTTCCCCAAGAACGAACAGCTAGTTTTATGGAGTCTGAACATTGGAACGGCAAGTTTATTTTTGTTTCTAGTATTCACATTATGTAGATCACTGTTTTTATTGAATTTATTATAGTTTCTATATACAAAAACTAAATTATCATATATATATTGACTAGCTAAAGTTAAAATATTAATTTCTTTCAACAATTCTTTTAGGGATTCTCTAGCTCGTAAACAGTAAATAGCACGAATCGCTCTTTTTTGTAAAAGGAAAATACTTTCAATGTTAGCCGCTGATCCCCATAGCAGCAGTCCATAGGACATAACACTATGAAAGTAGCTGAAATAAACAATTCTTGCCGTTTCAACATTAGTTAAAAGTCTAATCTTTTTTACTGCGTACGCCGCTGAACTAAGTTTGATTGCCAAAGTTTCAATATGTGGATCCCACTGTAGTCGTGAATCTAACGTAATGCCTAAGAATTTAGTATTATTTACCAAGTCAATGACATCACCATTCATATTTAAACGAGTATCAACCTGCCTTACATTGGGCAAAGAGAATTTGATACATTTTGTTTTCTTAGAATTTAAAGACAAATTATTAGTTGTGAACCAATACAGAACTCTCGAGAGAGAGCACTATTTACATCGTCATAACATTCCTTTTGTCTATCAACTTTGAATAGTAAAGAAGTATCATCTGCAAACAATACTGTCTCACACGATTCTGTAATGCAGTAAGGAAGGTCATTTATATATATTAGAAACAGTAGAGGACCCAATATTGATCCCTGGGGAACCCCCATCGTTATAGGCGAACTAGCAGATTCTGATCTATTAATAACGACTTTCTGCAATCTGTCTGATAAATAAGATTTTAAAAGGCTAACAGCTCCATCCGAGACACCATAATGTCTAAGTTTACTTAAAAGCGTTTCATGACTCACACAGTCAAACGCTTTGGAAAGGTCGCAAAACGCTCCAATTACATCCCGCTTGCCCTCCCATGCGTCAAAAATATGTTTCATAAGTGCAGTTCCGGCATCGGTAGTGGATCTACCTTTGGTAAAGCCGAATTGGCTTTCATGCATGAATCTGTTTGTTCTCAAAGGACCTATTAGTTAGATTGTAAATAACTATCTCGAAGAATTTTGAATGTGGTAGATGATATTTTGGCAGGTAAAGACATAGGCGAAGGCTCTATTCTCGTATTGTTACACGTGCTTTCGATACAATTAATACTACCTTACTTATAGCAAAACTAGCATACCTACTATGGAATTGATGGTCCCTCATTAAAGTGGTTGACTGGTCGAAATCAGCGTGTAGTTGTCTCATATAGTGATGGTACCAAACAGTTTTCTGAAAACGTTGCTGTTAACAAAGGTGTGCCTCAGGGCTCAATATTAGGGCCTATACTCTTTATCCTGTATACTGCGGATCTGGTTAGTAATATAAAAAATTCTATACATCATTTGTACGCGGATGATGTGCAGATTTACCAAATGTTCAAGCCTTGTGAAACGAGATTAATAGCAAATAAAATAAACGAAGACCTTGATCGTGTAGCGGAGTGGTCAGAAGCAAATGGTTTGGTTCTAAACCCTTCAAAAACCAAATATCTTATTCTAGGTACTAAGTCCCAAATTCGTGACATTGAAAGTCATAAGCCAGTTGTTAAAATAAAAGGTACGGAGGTTCAATGTGTGGCCGAAGCTAGAAATTTGGGAGTTGTTATAGATAGTCACCTAAAGTTTGAAAAGCATGTACAAGATATTGTTAAAAATTGTTACTATAGGATAAAAGTATTGTATCAAACCAGAGAATATTTGAGTGTTGAGTGTCGAATGTATCTATGTGAATCCTTAGTACTATTAAAATTAAATTACGCTGATAGTATAACAGGTAATTGTTTATTAGCTCGTACTAATAAGCTGATACAGCGTGTACAGAACAGTTGTGCTAGATTCTGTTTTCACATTCCCAAAAGGGCTCATATTACTCCCTACTTGAACAAAAATAACCTTTTGAATATGCAATCTCGGCGTAAGATACATTTTGCAGTTTTACTTTTTGGAATAATCAAAAACGAAACTCCACCATATCAATACATACTCGTAGTATAAAACCAAGTCGCTTTCGCTGTATGTCCGTATGTATGCTTAGATCTTTAAAACTACGCAACGGATTTTGACGCGGTTTTTTTTAATAGATAGAGTGATTCTTAAGGAAGGTTTGTATGTATAATAAATGCATAATATAGTAGAGAAACACTGATAAAAAAGGTTTCTAATGTGATGTCGTAAATAAGCACGTTTTTTTGCGCTTATATTGCAAACGCTGGCTGAACTTACGAGATAGACCAAAATAATGTACTACAGTATTGTACAACTTACAAAAATCCACAAAAAAATCCGCGATGGTATATGTCTATCTCTTAGGGATAACCCACCATAACTATTTTTTCACTGCACCCGTGCGAAGCCGGGGCGGGTCGCTAGTCTCTTTAATAAGTTAAAGTTCACGCAACGAGCCCGAGTACCTGACCGCTTAATTTGCCCTGCACATAAGACTGCTGCTTTTCGTGGTAGTTTTAGATTTGCTGCAACACGATACTGGAACGACATTCCACCTCCTATTCGTAATTCACAGTCTGTCATGTCTTAAATTTAAGTCATACGTCCTTAATGCCCAAAAAGCGTTACCTTAGCACTTGTACTGGGTGGCGCAAAAGTAATCACCTCATTGGAATGTGCTGTCATTATTTAAAATTGCGTCTAATGTCATTGCATCTTCTATATTTATGAAGTAAACAAATGTAAAATACACACTGAAATTTTACGGCATTTGGCTTTTCGCCTCATGGAAACAGGTTCAACACGGGACATTCTTAGGAATGGCCGACCCCGGAGCAGTCGTTCAGCTGAGAATATCGCTGCTGCGGATGCAAGTGTCCAAGACGACCCAAACACATCAACCAGACGACGTGCTCCGCAATTGGGCATCAGTAAACGGTCTTTACAGCGCATATTGGCAAAAGATTTAAAGATGTTCCCATATGAAGTGCAAACAGTGCAAAAGCTATTGGCTGCAGACCGCTCATCTTGTTTAAATTACTGCCAAGCCATTCTAAACATCGACCGCTATGAGGACAATTTTCCTTCGAAAATTATCATGTGCGATGAGACACAGTTCCACCTTTGCGGATACGTGAATTAACAAAATTATCGCTTCTGGGGCACTGAAAATCCGCATGTAATGCATGAAGAGCCATTACATGCTCTCAAGGTCACTGTCTGGTGTGGTGCTAAAAATGTGATTGGCCCATATTTTTACAAAAAGATGTCGTCGGAAACACTGTTACTGTGAGTGGTGAGCGCTACAGAACCATGATTACCGAGTTTCTGATACCGCAAATTAATGAACTGGGCTTGGAGAATATGTGGTTCCAGCAGGACGGTGCAACCGCACACACAGCACGAGAAACCATGAATATTTTGCGCCCAGCGTTTCCCGGCCGCTTAATCTCTCGATTTGGCGATTTGCAGTGGCCCGCAAGATCGCCCGATTTATCAGCTGCAGACTTTTTTCTCTGGGGTTTTCTAAAGTCGCGCGTCTATGTTAACAAGCCACAGACCTTGGCTGCCTTAAAAGAGAATATCGTAGCAGAAGTAGCAAATCTATCGCCAGAAGTTCTGGGACAAGTAATGCAAAATGCTCTAAATCGCGCCCAAATGTGCGTCAATTCTGGCGCCGGCCACTTGAAAGATATCATTTTCAAGACATAAACAAAATAAAATTATAAGTTCGATTATCGAAACATTATCCGCAAACCATGATTTTTTTTATTTTCAAATAAAGTTATAGCCCCAAGAAATCAGGTGATTACTTTTGCGCCACCTTGTATATATTTTATTTTGCATATTCTATGGACCCAGCCCAGTCACGCTTTTATGTCAACTTTCTTAGGTATATAATGACGAACTTTATGCTGTTATTATAGATATGATTTATGAAGTTATTGTGTATTTAGGGTTTTTAGTGTTTATTTATTTGTATTTGTTTTTATTTAATTAATCACCATTGTACAGTCAAACTTTTATTAATCAATTTTTTATTTATATTTTAAAATAATATTATATGTACAATTAATATCAAATTATATATTTATAAAATTACTCATAGAAAATATGGTTAGTTTATTGTTTAGTGTTTATTATTTGTGTTTTTTGTTTTATGTTATTTCATTAATTTTTTTTTTTTTATTTTTGTAAATGGCATCCGCGGAAGATCAGCATCGTGGTGTACGCCCGACATATGCTGAGCGGAGACCATTTTTTGTATGCATTTTTGTCTTTGTATTTTCCGGACCGTTATTTTGCTTACCAAATAAACGTTTTTCTTTCTTTCTTTTCGTTCTTTCTTAAATATAATAAGGCAATTGTTCTGAACGTAAAAGAAATTTATTTGTTAGTTAACAAAATGTTGGTAAACTAGTTTTGTAAATCAATTTTTGAGTGTTAGAAGTTTGTGGGCAGCGAGGGGGCTTTTATAGAGGGGTATGTAGCGCAAGTCGTAGGTAGCTTATGGAGCAAGTTTACTATACTTATCGCCCTATTAAATGGTGAATATGTGGTGTGATACTGAAGAATATAAATAAATACATACTACATTTCTTCAATAGCTATTGTTAATTAAAGAAAATTATGTGATTTGGAAAATACGCGTCTTGTTGCCACGGCTATCGTATTCTTATAATGTTACTTAATTATTTTTATAAAAGCGTATAAATTTCATATTGCTATGCAAATGAGACATTTATGTGTTTTAAACCTGTTGTCAGCCACAAATTATAGAACACAAAAAAATAAAAAATGGAGCAGTCTGAAAGGACGACGAAAAAAACAACAAACTCATCAGCATTTCAAATATCAACTTTAGCATAATATTTTGGAGATCAAAACTGAACTATTTTTTTCTACCCACGTTATTACGTAATCATTAAAATCTATCATATTATTGAATTATGATTCTATTATCATTTTATCACACTATATCTGATTTTGTAAGATAAATGTTTTGTCATTATGCGTTAGATGCGCCGCCGCCTCCGTGACAATGGGATCTTTTTTTAAACTTAAAGATTAATCATGAAGTGCATCATAAAAAAATAACGACTGCTGTGTCCAGGAGTATTAATTTTACCAAAAAATATACCTGTCATACAAGCCCTTACAAATAAATACATTAATAAATAACACAAGCATATAAACAAAAGCTAAGATACATTCCCAGTTAAATCACAGATTACATAATATTACATGAGATATGATCGCACCATGGAACTACCATGGAACATCTTTATTTGGACCACGACTAGCATTGTTTTTCCTGATTCCCTACGTATGTGGGTATATTGTATGTAAATAATATTTTACCTATGTACTTATATAGAAATGTATATTTGTAATTTACATCCTCATTGTACCTCTGCACCACCTGAGGGTTAATTGGCAGAAACTGTCTCAGGCATTAAATAAAACATTTGTAATAAACTTTAAATATATTAAATTAAAAAAATATATACCAATTAGCTTAGCCTAAAGTAAGCACTGTAAGGCTTGTGTTATAAGATCTAAGATAACGGATTGACATACATACGTATATTTTAGATATTTTTGATAAAAATATACATTAACAACCATGTCTAAGACGCAATGCTAAGACGCATTCATCATTTAAACATTTGACCTCACCCGGAGTTACCGGGCACCGGGACTCGAGCCTGGGACCTCAGAAATGGCGACACCTTGAAACCGGTATTATATACTAACCATTAGGCTACGTAGGTCGTATACATTTTCCCGTGATAAAAAGTACAGTAAGTCTCTTCTCGGTTCAAACTGTCCTCATACCAAATTTCATCAAGTCAAGAAAAATTTTAACTCACGCCGCCATCAATAGATAATATGTCACTTTATTTATTAAAATAATAAAATTATGATATTATTATCCATACTAATATTATAAATGAGAAAGTGTCTGTCTGTTTGTCCGTCTTTCACGGCAAAACGGAGAGACGAATTGACGTGATTTTTTTTACGTGGATATAGTTAAGGGATGGAGAGTAACATAGGCTACTTTTTATCCCGGAAAAATCATCAGATCCCACGGGATGCGCAATAAAGGCTTCGCTCAAAAAATACTGCACAGATTTTCATGCGGTTGATCAAAAGATAGAGTGATTCTTGAGCAAGGTTTTGCGGTATTTTTTATCTCGGAAAGGACGGATAGTCCCACGGGAAGCGCGATAAAACCTTCGCGCCGTAAACCGACTTCCGTGCATTGTAGCCGAGGGCAAAAGCTATGACCCTTAACCCTCTATAGACCCAATCCCAAAATCCACGCGGGCGAAGCCGCGGGCAAAAAGCTAGTACATATATAAAAACATTTATTTAAACTTGGTTCATAAAGGCGATTTTAATGCCATTAGCATTCTTGAAGAATTGAAAATGAAGCAGATGTAAAAAATCAAAATCATGAGAAAATTATAAAATCATTTTTTCCCCTCAGGAGAGAGAGGTTAAGAATCCTTACTAAGGAGCACGAAACATGCCCAGGATACCCCTGCAAAGGCAAGTGTCACAGAGGTTATGTTGGACTCTACGCGGCCAGAGCGGTCTGACCACGTGACCTGCCGACTAAACTCAGCCTTGGCCATAGGGCCCTGCGGCTTGAATGGAATTATAAAATCAGATGATTTCTATTTATATATACATACTCCTACATATACATATCTTTCTCCTGTTCTTTGTGTCATAAACATTAGTATATATATAATAAGTTCTTCTTCTTGTTGATATATTTAAAAGTGAATGTTAGATAATATAACTACATAGAGAAATCACAATCTTTCACTTTTTCTCAGATTCAACGACTAATGGAGTGAATGTTAGCGTTCCTATAAGGCTTTTTGTATGAAATAAATAATATTCCGCAATTATTTAACATACATTATTTCCCAAGCTATGAGTATAATCTATTGCCGAATGGAATAGTCAGTCTATACAATAGTATTTTGGCGGTAATCTGCATAGCCTTTTGCCTCTCTATAGCCTCTCTTGAATGCATACATGCCAGGTGCCATTCTAATATCGCGAGGAAATGTTCTAGCAGAATAAACTGTACAAAGGATGACGAATGATATTGGTACATCAGAAAGGCATTAGATTAGAGTAATTGGCTTAACGTTGGTTCAGGTCATGAAGGAGCAAAGATTCTAGAGCGACAGCGAATGTCGAGATGACGTAGTGAATCGAGAGCTCTTAGGGACCTAAGCGAAATCTTTTTATTAGTTACAAAGCTACATAAATAAAGAAGATGTTTAACAAGCCGTGTTGAGGCCGCCATCCAATAAAATTATAACTACTTAATTAGAATGCTTTTGATTTATCGGTTCGACAAAAAGATCCGTTAAGTTACGTGACGTAACTTTAAGCGTCCGCCATACGAACACAAAAATTTGTTTCCCCGAGATCGAGATAGCGCAAATCATAATAACATTTGCATTTTCATTATAATTAATCTCTTCCTTGGCTATTAACTTTTTAATGAGTTACGTTACCAATAAAATAAAAATTAGGACGGCTATTTTATGGTAACCTTGAAACATACATATTTTATGGTCACATGCAGAATGGTTGTCACATAAAAAAAATAAATGAATCGAATCTTTTTAGCGAAAACTCATGATTAACCTAAAATTAATTTCATTTTATTCAAATAATACCGAAACCATAACAGGACACAGTAGTTGTTACTTAAGACAAGAAACCCTTAACTGGAGGTTAAGTGGAAAGAGCAGACCTGCTTACTAAAACTACCCTTTCTAAAGGGATTCCTCCTTGAAAAGAATAATATTTATTCGGATTTGTCCTATCGCCACAAAACTGTGATAAGATATGGACAAAGAATTTTGAGAGAGTCTTCAACAAAAGGAACAAGATAGGTACAAGACATGCAAGGAACATGGTACAAGACAGATGTAGGTTCAACGTCCTTAAATATTATGGTTCTCCGAGAAAAGGTTTAGTACATTCGTTCATACCACATTTCATTTAAAAAAATCACACCCTTTATGCGACAGATTAACAGCCAAAGCTGTGATGAGTGCGATCTTACTGTATGTATGTATATATAGCGATATTTATGTATGTATAGTATATTAATGTATAATAATAAAAATCATAATGCCTTATTTTCATCAATGTCTATTAAAGGCACGACACGGGACACCTGTTCAAAAATTTTTGCAATACGGAACTAACCGTTTACCAAAATTGGAATCTGTTTGTAAATATGGATACAGTTTCTTGACTACAGGGTGAGTCACGCGAAATGCAAATGATTTAGCTGCGTGGGCGGGTGATATAATATTGTTTTACATACTTATTAGTTTTTTTTACTGATTCATGTTTCGGTAAATTGATTATGTAACTTGACTATCAAGAAAAAAAATGTCACATTCAATCGTAATAAAGCAGATGTCACTGTACTATCTGTCAGTTTCAATCAAATTTTAATAGCAATTAGCAACGAGTTTTATAATCAAAGGGACAGTTCGATTCAACCTATTCAACTATTCCTATTACAAATGTACAGATTATATACAAAGTATAAAAATTGCATCTGCACGAGTGCGAGTAATAGGTTGAATGTTGTTGATTATATTGCGACGACCTCCATAGTCCTCCTTGTCCAACATCTGATCAGCAGGAATTTAGAAATAAGTACTTACATAGTTAGTACGTAGATGTATGTATATACCTATCTACTGCAAAGTCGTGTATCCTGATCCTATTTTCTGTAAAACAAATATATTTAAATCTTATATCTTTCGTATATTTAAATCTCACAAAGTATTAAATACTGCTTATTAAATAAATAATTAAGCCTTACGTTCATTTTCATTTATCATTTCAATTACATAATAGGCGTACAGAGCGAGTGTGACAATCACTCTTTGTTGCACTTATAGATTTATTATGCTAACATATGCATTACTCTAATCTTTGGGTCGCATCTTCAGACATTGAGATAATACATTTTTAACAGAGCGTATCGATGTCTTATACTTAGAAAAGTTCCTTTTCCTGAATCGTGACTACAATTATCGAAAAGTGAACCTTATTCCTTGTATAGAAGGAACTGACGGTACATAGCAGAAAAGCCGAACTATAGTTTTAATAGTAAGTCAAGTAATTTTTTTTTATTATATATATATACACTCACAGGCATATTTAACCGCCCACTGTTATTTCTCTGTTTGTTTACGTTAACTATGGCTTATGCACTCTTTTATTTTTTGTCAAGTGGGTACTTCAGCAATAAAATAAACACGTATACCCTCATTTTGTTGCATAAGATTGTGTCACCGAATCATTTTTCGAATTTAGTCGCTGTTAGACATTATTAGCGTTGCGTCACAGAATAATCAATCCTTGTTCCTTTTTGCCGTAGTGGATCAATATTATTAAATTTGACTTTAAAGTGATTATTCGTCGTTTTTAAATCTAAAAAATGCCGCTGGATGCGACTGGTGCAGCCAGGGCAGTGGCTTTGGCCGATGCTGGCTACAGTCAACGTCGCATCGCTCGTACACTCGGTGTACCTCGAACCACGGTACGGGATGCAATCAGACGATTTCGGGAGACGATTTCGGGAGACCAGGTCAAGATCGAAATCGCTGCACTTCAGCTCGAGATGACAGGTCAGTAATGTCCTAATAAATCGGTTTTGCACCGCTACTGAAGCTCGTACATGGCTTTTTGAGGTGAGAAATGTGACTGTTAGTGAACGTACAATAAGACGAAGACTGGCAGAAAGAAAGAAAGAGCTTTTCGCCCAGCTCGAGTGCCAGAACTGCTCCCTCAGCACCGTAGAGCTAGACTTGGTTTTGCGAGAGAACATGCTGACTGGACTATGGAGGAATGGAAGGACGTACTGTTTTCAGATGAGAGTAGAATAGCCTTAAGAGGTCCATTGTGGCGGCCTGGCGTGCGCAGCTCGAATTACGGATCTGCGCGCGCCAGCGGGCCGTCGGTGCCGTACTCCCGCACCTCGAAGCTTGGCTCCACGGGAAGGAGGAGGTCACCTACCGATTGACTCAGATACTCACCGGGCACGGCTGCTTCGGTGTGTCGAATAGGACGGGAGGGATCGACACATTGTCACCACTGCGCATCCGACCTCGACTCGGCCCAGCATACGCTGGCGGAGTGCCCGCGTGGGCCTCCGAGCGCCGAGTCTTGTCGCAGAGATCGGGCGAGATCTGTCTCCGCCAGCATTGATTGCGGCAATGCTGGCGGACGAGGGAGGTTGGAGGGCTGTGGCCTCCTTCTGTGAGGCAGTGATGCTCCAGAAGGAGGTCGCCGAGCGGGGTCGGGAGATGGCCGATCCCGCTCGAAGAAGGCGGCGCCGGGCTCGGTAGCACAGCTGCGGCGCCGCCGCGGGTCGCCGGCGGGCGCGAGTAAGTCGCGACTGCTACGGCGACCCGGGATGGACCACGCCCTTCCGTGGCCGGGGGGCGTCGTCGGTGGAGGAGACCGGGGGAGGTAGTAAGCCTCCCCGAGGAGGGCTCCCCTGTGTCGACGGGGGAGCGGAGGCTGGGGGTTCCCGGAAGAAGCTTTCTGTTCCCGGGGGCTCCCTACATGCCTGAGGAAGGCCATCCCTGAGGTTTTTAGTGGGTAGGCCTCCCCCTTCTGGGGAGGAGAGCCCCACATAACCCCGGCTCGCCACAGCCGGGGTATGCAATTTAATGCATTTTCCTCAGGGAAACAAAAAAAAAAAAAAAAAAAAAAAAAAGCCTTAAGAGGTCCAGATGGACGTCAGCGTGTCTACAGGCACCAGAATGAAAGGTTTGCTCCATGCGCTATAACCGAAACAGTGGGTTACCAAGGAGGGTCCATAATGGTTTGGGGAGGTATCTCTTACAAGGCTCGTACCGATCTTGTTGTATTTGACAGAGGCAGTGTGAACGCTCAAAGGTACGTGGAGGAAGTTCTTCAAGAACATGTCGTACCTTTCGCGCCATTTATTGGATACAACTTCAGACTAATGCATGACAATGCACGTTGCCATACGGCAAGATCAGTCACTTATTATCTTAATGAGGACGGGATTAAAGTTCTACTTTGGCCTGCACGCAGTCCCGACCTCAGTCCAATTGAACACATTTGGGACAGGCTAAAAAGACGCATAAGAGCAAGAGTACCAGCACCTACGACCTTGAGGGAGCTCAAGTCATTAGAGCCCGTAGCGGCAACACCCATTATTAAAATTTTATTCAAAAAATTTAAACCATGTTTATTTTCAAAATTTAAAATTACCAATTTTTGACAATATTTCGTTCAAAATCGCTTTCTTTTGTGTACTCTTGAATAAACAACGTGATTAAGTCTTCTTGTCTTTAAGTTTACCTTGATGATTGTTTTCAACTTATCATTCCATGAAATTTGGGCTAAAATCCTGAATATCCGCAAATTCAACGACAAACGAGGTGGGCAGTTAATTGTGCCTGCGAGTATATATATATATATATACTTGCATATTTATATGTTTAATTTTATAAAAAAATAACGGCGTAAATATATGGAATTATATTAGAATTTAATAATTATATACACGGATCGACTGTTTGCTACAAGATTTATTTAGTGACAACTTATCATAGATAATTACATAGAGTACCTTATATCCAATAAATATTTCAGGCAATTGTCTTTAGGTAATAATTTTATCTGTAAACTTATTTAGAATAAATATGAAAAGAATACGTACTGTTTTAAGGGGCCAGGCAAAAACAAATAGGCTAATTGCCTATAAAAATGGAAACGGCTTAAGTTTTTTTTTATAAAAGTTTTACGGCTTTGGTTTAACGGCTTAAGTGCCGTCCAAAAACATCTATTGACAAATGGAATTCGACTAATGTCATGACAATAGTATACTAATCTGTGGTCATGACTTTGACATGACATTAAAATCCCAAACCAAATATTGTAAATGTAATCCACAAAAATGTATTAATAAATAATATATTTATGTAGTTCTCATATACAGTTTTCTTTTCTCCCACTATATACAAAAATAATCAGCAAAACCAAACGAACTTAATATGTCTGCGAGCAAACTTGATGCAGTTTATAGAAGTATACTATTAACGAAATTTTTTACTAAAGGTTGGGGCAAACCAGAGAATTTACGTCGGTAAGATGTTATTATTTGTAAAGATTTTTATTATATTACTTTAATAACAACTTTAATGCTATATTTAAATAATGGTTCATAATGTTATTCAAAACATTTTAGGTTGTTCGAGTTCAGAAAAGTTGTATCAAATCGTGATGAATGTTTCAAGTTGATTGATAGAGATTA
Source organism: Scirpophaga incertulas (assembly GCA_036419045.1). Classification (NCBI taxonomy): domain Eukaryota; kingdom Metazoa; phylum Arthropoda; class Insecta; order Lepidoptera; family Crambidae; genus Scirpophaga; species Scirpophaga incertulas. Next base: position 5,709,294 of record CM071646.1, on the reverse strand, counting down.
CCCGGTGACTATCACTAAGGTAACTAACCTAGAATTTGTATATTCTTATATACAGATGCATAAACTCTTTGTCTGATATTAATATTAGATATATTAAGTGTTTATAACAACTGTAATTTAAGAAACAATATAGAATCTATAATAACTTGAAGTTGCATTATTTTTACTTTTGCATTTTCTTATTCATACTTATGTATAATTGGTCTTAGTGGATTCACTATTCATATTTACATTATATCAACAGGAACAAAACCTTTCAGATTGTCATGTCCTTGAAGGCTATTTTTTAAGTCCGTTGGAGAAATATTTGCCTGGAATTGTGCCAGAAATTGCTCAGAAGGCCCACTTTCAGGTGGTCTTACCAGTACGCTGGCCACAACCAGCATGCAAACCTGTTTGTTTACATTTAGCTGGAACTGGAGATCATGTAAGTAATTTATATATTAATCTGATTTTTTTTCATATAGAAACTTGGGACTGTGGTTAATGCCTTTTTTGGAAAACAAAATAGACAGAAGCAGGGTGCATATTTAAAGCTATTTTACTTAATAATAATAATATATATTATGGATTGAACACTACATCCATTGAAAAGACCATATGAAAATTATTAAATTTTCATTTATTGAATAATACAGACTGCAAATATTAAATTGTTATAAATATTGATATACTATTTGTGATTTAATAATCAAGATCATTACATATGATGCAAAATATAATAATAATGTCAACAATCTTATCAACCTTCGTTTATTTTGAAGGGCTATAAATATTTGTAGTGTAAATCTTTACTTATTTACCCTTGTAACTTCATTAAATGCCTAATATAGCTCAATGTTGGCATGATAAATTTGGCAAAGTAACACAAGTATTGGATATTTTTAATCTACATGATATACAATAAATGATCAAGATAATGCAATAAATTTATTTATAGTAAAATTATAAAGAGAATAAAACTAGAGTGCAATGAAATGAGAGTGCAACGTGAACACAGTATATTATTCTGTTATGGTTAATCTCATTACAACTGAATAACAATTATTATATATTAATTGACAATTAAATTACTATAAACTGTATAAAAGTCTCTACAATTAAATATGTTTAATTAACTGTGATTATTACTTAATTACTTTTATATAACAATATTATCTTGATCTGAACACAGCTTTTTTTTTTGTTTTTAATACCTCAGTCCTATAGGGTGAAACTGTGTTGTGCGGCCACCTATGGAAAGGATTTGTCTTACTTCTATACATGGATATGGATACCCATTGCAAGTACCCTTGCGAGATTGTATATACTGTGTCACTAGTTAAATCTTAACTATGTGATTTTGACAAACAAACATCCATTAACTAAACCAAGTGAAGCCTGTCTTGAACCTTAGCAACAAACTTTATTAATATATCTAAAAGTGATATGACCCAGATATAATACCAAAAACATTCAAATGTTGATTACATTAAATGATTTATTGTTTGCACTAATTTGTTATTCTCCATTTCAAATTATAGAAATAGTGTAAATAATAATATCTGTTTAGTTCAAAGTTAAATCCGAAACTATAGTTACATGTGACAAAAGGGTACCATATGTTTAAAAAAATAAAATACAATTACTGGTGACAACGGTAGATATAGCACTTTAATTTAGGACTGTGCAGGTGACCACTTAACACAGTTGCAAACCTTATTCCCATTTTTGTTTTACCCAAATAATTTCTTTACAATCCAATAGTTTTTCTGGCGACGACGAAACCTGATGGTCAAACCTCTGTTGAAAGAAGCTGGAATCGGTGGTATAATTCTAGAAAACCCTTTTTATGGCCTCCGAAAACCTACTGATCAAGTGTAAGTAACACTAAAAATACTAGCCTAAGATCCTGACTGTAATGTGAACAATTTATTAACATTAGAAAAAAATTATTTGGGTATAGAAATGCGGCAGATATGTTATCCAAAAATTATTTGAAATAAGTGTTCATGTTTATGATGTTTCTGCCAATGTGAATCAGTCTTACTGCTATTTTAGTAAGTATAAGCATGTAACAACATACAAAGACAAAATTAATGTAACAATATGATAAAATTTTGTAAATACAGATATTGTTATTATTTATATGAGTAATTTACCTCTCAGCTTCTGCACAGTTCTACTTTTGAAATTTTTCTCTTTATATTATTTTAATTTAATTCCTTCAATAAATTGTAACTAATCACCGTTTTAAATGCCCTTACCCTTATTATAACAGTACAACATAATTCACATATGTTCTGCCTCTAACTATAATTACTCACTCACTCCATAACAGTATTTCATGTGTGTAAACAATGAATATTTTACTGACATTATATGAAACAAAAGCCAGAAATTTGTATAGTATTTAATTGTATTACATTTATTTTAGACTATTATTAAAATTTAATTTTTCAATTGTTCTGCGTGTTTAGTGTGCCAAGTTTGATTGTATTTGTTGTTCTTTTGCAATGTAAATAAGTTGTCGGTCATTATCCATATAATTTCGAATATTATTGTAGGTATATACTTATTTATAATTTAAATATTATGATATATTTTTATATTATACATACTTATTTTCTTGTCCAGTACAAATACTCACAGCAAAAGCTTACAATCTTTTTTAAGTAAAAGCTTACAATTTAAATATTAATTTATTATAACACAAAGAACTGCCTTATACATGCATACAAACAAGGAAAAAATTACTGCACAGTTTCGGAAATGGGAAAGCCGTCTCGAGTAGAACAGACAAGAAACAAGGAAAAATGTCAAATATCTGTTTCTGTTATAAACTCTAAAGTGACATTGATTTACCGCCTTCTCAGCTTTAAGCCCATATCTGTTCCTCCTAATGACTTTAAATACTTTGACATCAGACATATAGGATACAGCACCTTAATGAATGGTATTTTGACGAGAGATTCAGTCTGAAAACTGTTTTGTTGTTAAGGATCTGCAGCCCGAGGCCAAAGTCCACCAGTTTACCATTTTGATTACAGTCGACATAATAATTCTTTTTTATTTCTTTTCATATCACTATTCAAACATTCCGTTATTTAAATACTAACTTCCAGAAAATTCTATCTTCAACTTCGATGAACGTGATTTTTTTCGACGTTATAATTTTATTCCAGTCGGTCGTCTCTACACAATGTGTCCGACATTTTCGTGATGGGTGGGTGTCTCATACTAGAGTCGCTGGTCCTGTTCCATTGGTGCGAACGGAATGGTCTCGGACCGCTCGGCGTCACTGGCCTGTCAATGGGGGGACATGTGAGTATATTATCAATAAGATCATTTTTATATTTAGCAAGAGAAAAATATACTTTTAGTAAGTTGTATCACACATGACAAATCTAATATACATCCCAAGAAATTTGAGGAAGGCAATTTAAAATTGAATGAAATCTCGCAGGTTCTATACAATATTTATTTTTTATTAAAAACATCGCCTCGCACAAGGAATCGTGGGTGCACATAGAAATGCACAATGCACAAACCGGAAAATAATTTGCAGGTCATTCAATACATTTGTCCCGTGCGAGAAAGGAGCGCAGCAGTTGATCACTAGTTGGTCCTTGACTACTATACCAAACGTGTCGTCATTAATAAATTAATTACTTCATTGTAACAATTTATGAAAAGGCAAACAAGACTAAATTTGTATTCCCGTTTTTAGGTTTGCTCGAAGAAACTATTTGTGACACTAGCTCGAAAAAAGTAAATATCATATCTTTATTTCTTCTTCTTTCGCTTGCCCTGTTCACAATTTTATTTGGGGTCGGCGCAACATGTCGTCCTCACTCACTCCCATCTTCAACATTTTTTGGGGTTGGTTTGTACTTAAACACACTGGAGATATTATGATTGTTTATTATTATTTAGTTCAGTATGGTTACAAAATGCTAGTTAGCCGTGCGGTGTCCTGGCGAGGAGTTCATCGTGAAGTTTTTTTTTTTTTTCCTCTGGAGAGGAAGGCTGAGAATCCTCACAAGGAGTACGAAACGTACCCAGGATACCCCCGCAACGGCAAATGTCACGGAGGTTATGGCGGACTCCACGCGACCGGAACGTCCAGCCACGTGACCTACCAAAGGTCACGAGGTCACGTGGTTCTAAAACCATATAGGCAAATCGTGAGGGCGACCGCCCCTCAGGAGAGGGGCGATGCAGCGCAGGCCCATAAAGGGGCCCAAAGCGCTAGAAGAGGCGCGGGAAGTCAAAGTGACGCCGGCCTTATCATTAGAACCTAGTCTTGGCGGTGCTGAAGGCTGCCGAACTAAGGGATCATAGAGGGGTTGGCGGCGCAGATGCTGCCTGTAAGGACAGAAGGTCCTGCGTCAACTGGTTATCTTGGTCGATGAGGACATGACGATGTCTACGTTGAAGGTGACGAGATGGAGGGGCTGGGGTGTAATTCACTGCCTTCCTAATAAGAGGTTCGCGTGTTGCTCTGCGGCTTTGAAGAAGCGTTCGGAGCAGGTTCGGAAGTGCTGGTCGTTAAATCGAGGTCCCTGTGGAGATCGGCATTACGAACATAATAAGGAATCGTGAAGACAGTGTTCGGTCTTTATATAGTGACGCGGTGTTTCTAAAAAGGAGGCCGCAATGTCGGCGGTGTTGACTGCCGGCGACATCAATCGATTCCTCGCTGCGAAATCCCTTTTGATATTTGCCGCCAAGGTAATTCCCGTTGTAATACCGCGCCGACATCAATCGATTCCTTCCTGCCGAAATCCCTTTTGGTTTTGCCGCCAAGGTAATTCCCCTTTGTAATGCCGCGCCGACAAAGGGAGCCGCGCTGGCTCGGAGGTGCCAACAGGGGACGCGGTATTCTTTGGCGGCGTTAAAGCGGGGAATTCACTAGACGGACACGCCCGCAGACCAGCCTGCGGCCATATCCGACAGGATTCGCTACTATCGCCCCGTATGGGCTAAAGAAACTCGGGGATTTTAGTGGGTAGGCCAGTCCTCTATGACCGGAGAGCCCCACACACTGCCGCGCCTTGCCATCGCGGTGTCATGGTGCATAAGGTCGCATTTCCCCCCCACAAAAAAAGGCTTCGCTACTAAGGTCTGTGTAGTGTATTTATCGTCGCGGGCCGTCCGGCAGACTGCCTGAGGCAAGTCCGTGAGATCTCTGAAGTCCTTTGATTGTTTGCCATTAGATATTTTATTGGTAAAATGAGTTTTAATGATAATAAAACATTCTGGGAAGAGTTTATATCTCTATACAAAACTTATCCATGTTTGTGGAAGGTTAAAAGTAAAGAATTCATGAACACTGAAATGCGCAATACAGCCTATAAAAATTTAATTGAAAAATGCCAAAAATTACAACCAGAAGCTGATTTATAAACTATGTAAAAAAAGTACCGCAGCACCGGTAACTAAAGCAATTTTTCGCCTTTGCGTTGCCATATTATTGTGCACAACTAATAGCGAAGCCGTTATAAAGCAAACTGATGGGCCTGCGTAGTGTATTGCGGCGACAAACTTGTCCGGACAGACTGCCTGCGGGCATATCCGTGTAGTGAATTCCCCGCTTTACAAAAGACACCGACCGTGCTTTTAATTTGAGTGCGGCGCTTTGATATGCCGTCACAATATCATAATACACACAGTCCGTCCATCTTTTCTTCGGTGTTCCTCTCCCTACACGCCCATCCACTTCTATGTCCATAAGTTTGATTTTTCCTTTTAAAAATATATTATAATGAAAATTACTCTCAGAAACAAATTATTTTAAAGTAAATGAAGCTTTAATGGAACAGTAATACGAGACAAACTATTTATGTACAATATTTTATTTATTTTAAACATGTATAGATGAAGGTATGTGTATATTTTCTTCTCTAGATTGGAAGAATTGTATGAATACAATTGTATAAAACAAAGTAACGAAAGTAAAGCCTGAAAGAGCTATAATAATAAAGATATGAAGGAGAAATTACAATGTTTCTTTTGCCTTAATGGCTCTCAGTAAACCATATGTTTCATCCGACGTCGGATTTCTAAACAATAATTAGTTGAAATTATTATAATAATTTCTGGATAGTAAATTCTAATAGTATTCGTTTGCGTTCACAAATACGATGATAGCCGAGAGCCATTAAGATAATAAAAGTACTGTACTTTATATTATAAAGCTCCGTTCCTTTTTTTAGAACTATCTATTCTAAAAAGATTGAACACTTCACTGAGATGTTAAGATCTCATCATCCTTAAAGTGTAAAAATCTTTCTTTTTCATCAAATGTTAAAAATGACATGAGAATACACCTGATGGGGAACACAGTATATCTAATATTTCAGATGGCGTCCCTCGCTGCGACAAATTGGCCAAAGCCTCTAGTGTTAGTTCCTTGTCTCTCCTGGTCCACTGCTTCTGCAGTTTTCTTGCAGGTAACATGAACAGGCGAAGGTTATACATAAAGTTATATTTATAAAATTAATAACATAAGTTTAGCTTTTAATTCTAAGCAAAGCGATTGGTAGGTAATTAAAAATAAATATCGCTATCTATTTAAAATCAAGCAAAGTAAATTCAAAGACCATTTTCGCAAATGAAACTAAAACAAAACACACTTAAAATATTGAAAGAAAAATTGTTTTCAAAAATAATCTTGGTAAAATAAATAATTTGTCATATTTTAATTTAGGAGTTGTCAACGGGACTCTAACTCTAAGGAGCATGTTTATAGCTGTTTTCTTATTTGCAATAACCCCCGTTTCTTCCACTTTTCGTTTACCCTTTTACTTCTGTTTATTATTTTATTAAAATGCATCCCCATCCCATCAAATGTATAAAACAAATTTAGAATAATGTGTAATTACTAATACGATTTTTCGCAATCAATGTTAAACTTTTCAGTACGATGAGTTTATAGAGATGTGATTTCAGGGAGTAATGTCGCAATCAATAAACTGGGATCTACTCGAGGATCAGTACCTTTCAGACGGGGTGTACAGAGAGAAACTATCGAAAATGGTAACTATAGTAGACGAAGCATTTTTAGCTGGCAAAAAATTCGCTAGAACATATTCGCATGACATGGGAAAAGACGGCAAAGCGGACGGCAAAAGTAATACATTAGTTAACAGCAGGCCAGATAAAGATTTGGATGTTACTTACAGAGAAAGCACCATTGGCATAAACTCCAACATCGTAGACTTAACGAAAAACATAGTTCCAAAAGAGAAAGTGCCTACACACGATAGTAAACTCGTGTCTTCGGAGCAGTTAGCAAAATTAAACGAGGAATTAGATAAATTGCTAACGGAAAATAAAATTAATAAAGATCTATATGATAAGTTGATGTCGAAGGAGAAATTTCACTTGGAGTCACAGGATATCTCCGACATTAATAGACTTACAGAAGATCGTGTTAAAGAGCTGCTATTAAAATGTAAAATTGGTGAGTGTGCTGATTTGTTGTATGATCTTGATCACAAACATTATCATCCATGCTGTATCAAGGACATGAAAAAATCATTCTGTAGCGGATGCGGGTGATGGAATGAGGTCACAGAAGGTAAAGAAATTAAATGTTAATTCCGAGACGTACGTAAAGTTGATGAATGAATCGAAAAGCACCATGTATTTTCACAATACTTCATTTAATTGCGATATAAAGAAACATTTATAGCGTCTATAATAATTAAAATCTTGTAAACAAATTCGATAAATATTAAATTACTACATTAAAATTATTCGATGCGACATAAGTATATGTCGCATCGAATAATTTTACATCGAACATAGAAATTGAACAATTCAAATAAAAACATATCTTTCAAAACATGTATAAAAACTGTAAAACACAATTGTTCCTTAAAATTGTTATTTTGTTATAGCAATAATAATTCAATTAATATAAGTGATTTTAATCTAATTGCAGCTGTCATTCAACAAGAAAGTAAAATCGAACTTCAAGATCCTAATAGCAATATACTAGAGAAAAACGAACTTAGTGATAGCAAAAATCAATTGCAAGGCAATGAACATAACACCATCCTTATTAGTACAGAAAATCTATCGAAAGCCTCTGAACAAAATACTAACCTCGCAAGTACTGAAAATCAGTTCAAAGATGTAGAACCCATCAGTAATATTCAACCAGAAATGACAAACGATAATAAAATTACTGAAATAATGGCAAAAGAAAGTGCAGACGTTGAGAAGAAACCGGCGAAGCGACCATGGAATATGTCTGAGTTGACTTCGGATATCTGGACGAATCTTCCATTCGTGAAGTCGAGTGGGAAGAAAATAGACATAAGCAAGATACACTGGAGAGATCGGGAGGCGCTGCAATTCATGAGGGGCATCATGGACGAGTGCACGCACCTGAGCAACTTCTCCGTGCCTTACGACACTTCTTTGATCATAGGTATGGTTTCATTTCGGGATTGGGTCTATAGACGGTTAAGGGTCATAGCTTTTGCCCACGGCTACATATGCGCTGAAGTCGATTTATGGCGCGAAGGTTTTATCGCGCTTCCCGTGGGACTATCCGTTTTTCCGAGATAAAAAATACCGCAAAACCATGCTCAAGAATCACTCTATCTATTGATGAAAACCGCATGAAAATCTGTACAGTAGTTCTTGAGCGAAGCCTTTATTGCTCTTCCCGTGGGATCTGACGATTTTTCCGGGATAAAAAGTAGCCTATTATTTAATCCGGACTTTTATCTTTACGTCCGCAAAATTTCAAAGCAATCGGTTCAGCAGTTACGGCGTGAAAGCGGAACAAACAAAAAATACCATTCCATTCAAGCTGTAGGGCCCTTAGGGCCAAGGCTAGGCTGAGTTTAGTCGGTAGGTCTGTGTGGTCGACAGCACCAGGAGTCCGACATAATCAACGCATCCCTGCTTGCCTGTTGCGTTGGTATCCATGATGGATTCTCAGCCTCCTCTCCTGAGGAAAAAAAAATACATGAATAACTGTGAGCTAACATGAATAACGATTGTTGTATCTACCTGATTCCGACCTCTGCTGATAAGTGGTTATAGTCGCCTATAGTGCATATGTAAACATAAAATCACAACGTACATTGCCGAGTAATTTCATTACTTTACCGTTCATGCCGCAATAAAGCAGTATGCGAACACGTTGTTTTACGGCAGAAATACGTTAGACGGTGGTATGCAGTGGCATGCAGCTGGTATACAGTATCCCTCTGGTAATTTCATGGGACTAAACGCAGCCGTTATCTACTTAGACACACTATTTAAAAGATTTCTGAAAAGTGTCAAGTTATGTTGACACTGTGAAAAAACTTAGCATTACAAAAACAAAAAAAAATTACATTGATATAATGGGAAGTTTGGTTCAGACTATTTATCTGAGGCCAACTTCTTACTGATGACTCTTCGTTTTCTTGCTAGTTGTTTGCAGTACAAGGTCTCCCGACGAGGACAATGGCGTAGCATCTATGAAGTACAAATATGATTTTGAGTCCTATTTGAAGAATATTTTTCTTTTATATTGATTGTTGTATCATTATAGTACATTTCAATATTAGTGCGTTATGGTGGTTATAACATGCGAGGCGGAATTTCAGCCCGAACCGAAGGCGAGGGTGTAATTGAGCCAAGCATGTTATAACCAATACGCACGTATATTGTACGACGTTTTTTAACACATTTGCGAGGAAACAGAAAAAAAAATATTTTAAATTAACTCAGTATGTGAATGCACACTGTTGCTTTCCCGCCATTTTACTACTGACTGACGCCGCGCGGCGATTAGTTCGAAATTTGAATAGCAACAGCGCGCGAAATGGCAAATAATACTGTTATGGAATTTGTATGGACTATAACTTAATTATGTATTTGCTTTGGTAACACATGCGTTTTTTATGACCCACTTTACATATTTAAAACCAGTGGAATTACATCAGATTTACAAGCAAAGGTGTTAAAATAGTACATTACTGCAGCGGCCAGCAATAGAGGCATTGACGGACGAACGTGTACATTTGGCACACATACGTAACATCAATGCCTAGTTGTGGCCAAGGCTTTGTATAGTACTTTTTTCAAATAATGCGCGGAAATTAAAACTAAGTAGTACCAAGCAGAACTTTTATTTGAAAATACAGTTATTGAATGTACAATTATTGAAATGTAAAGAGTGGACTTTTTAAACTCAATGGCCAACAATGAACAAAATTTTTCACGCGCCAAAGGATTCGTTTGTTTTTTGTTTCACGTTTATTTGCAAGCCAGTTCGATATTTAAATAAAATTGACAAGTCGCCTCCTTGGTTTGCCGTTTTTCGGAGCAACGTATCGTTCCATTTTTAAAATACACGATAGATATGAATTTAAGATGTATATTTATTTGGCCGCTAAAACACGACAGATATGGATTTTCATACTTTTTTTGCCGGCCGCTCCTCGCATGTATTTGACCAGTACAGCAATTTCGATTTATCTCTAAGAAGGTTGTCAAAATAATGATCAAATTTTCAAGCATGTTTGAGAAAAATACATAAATTGGATTGGCTGTCGTTCCCAGCTGTGTGTGCGAAACACGACGCGTACGTCCCGCGGGAAGACGTGGGCACGCTGGAGGAGATCTGGCCCGGGGCGGAGGTGCGCTACGTAGATGCCGGCCACGTGTCTGCCTACATCCTGCACCAATCGCTTTTCAGGTCAGGCTGAATCTTAACATTTTCCAACTGACATCAAACAGGTAACCAACTGCGGCTAGTGATTGTAATCCAGCGTAATTTTCAGTCCGGCCGGATACAACCGGATTCTTATCAATCCGGCCGGATTGATTAAATCAAGATGATTTTCGCTTTTTAGTACAAAATAAGTGAGTTAATCAAGTGTCACTGCACTCATATGTAGGTAGTTTATAAAAAATAAATCACAAATATATAAAATGACTTTATTTCCTAACCAATGTTAAGAAAAATATATTACAACAAGAAAACAATTAAAATTTAGTAGTGTAGGTAACTAGTAATAATTTTACGACGTAACGAGTAGCTCAGTCTTTCTAGATGTCACTTTCACAGATAGATCAATTTATAAGTAACAATATTAATTATCAAGTAACTATAATGTCTAATAGATACAATTAACCTTACGTAATTAACTGAAATGAGATCAAAATCATTATTAAAGTATTTGAGAATGCTAACAAACAAGTCTTATAGGTATTTATGATTATGACAAATACTATCATGATTACTAACTGCTAGCACCGGATCCGGTCTTCGGAGCCGGTATACTGGTACCGCATCCCGTAACCATTAAATGATGCCGGATCCACCAGATTACCGGACCCATTTTTCTGGATTGCAATCCCTAACTGCGGCCCTACCGCCTAACTCAAAGCGATGCGAGCGCTATCGTTTTAGATCTCGCTTAAACGTCATATTAGAACTTTCGTACCGCCTAACTTATCAAAATCGCTTTCACAATGATTTGACAGTTAATAGCGATTGAACGAATGATTTTGAATGGATTTGGCAAATTACGTTAGAGCTGCCAATAGTATTATCTAAATATACGACACGTGATTATTTTTTTATACTAAAAAAATTTGTTCAACTTTATGAATAATACAATTACATAAGAAAAATTAATAAAACTTTTGACTAAAGACTTCTTCAGTTTTGTTCAAGTCAAAAATGTTTAGTAGCGACTTAGTTATTCAATTTTTGCATGATGTTTTTATAACAGTAACAAATGTTCCCTAAAAATGTCTAATTAATTTTTAAAAAACTTTAAATTGGTAACTAATTAAAGATGCTTGCGTTTTTTGATTATTATAGAAAAAATGAAATTAATATATAAATAAATTTCAAAGGAGATAATTTTTTTTTAGGCCCACTAGAAAAAGGCAACGTTTATTGATATTACTGAACTCTAAAATATCAATTTATTATTAATAGCGATTGCACGATATTATGAGTAAAAATGAAACGGGAATGATAAAATCAATTAATTAAACTTAGTAATGACATTTGAGGTAAAGGAACTAACGTTTTTTAAATCAGAATGAAAAATGATTTAATATTATACAAATAATATATAAATATAATAATAGATAAAGGATAGTGTATTATTTCTTTTTTATTTTATTTAAAAGTATTGAACTCTCAATAATTATTTTAATACTATTTTAGATTATTTTAACTATTAGTTCGTCAGTCCAGTATCGTCGTGAAACGGAACGCGTCATCATTTTTGACAGCGACAGAATGGTACCTGCACTGACATCCAATTGACGTCGGTTTGTTTTCAACCGAATTCTGTGTTTACGTTTCCAACGGCTTGATTTCGTTTTCTTTCCATTATCCCGTATTTAGAATGCAAAAAAATAATACGATTTAGAGATTTGTTTATACTGTATTTTTTTTAACGTAAATGCATGAGGTCGCGTCGACGCTCCGCGAGCACTGCAGCACTGGTGAAACTTGTTTGGTAGTGGCCAAAGAAGATTGTATTTTTCAAGAATAAAAAAAGTGTTAAATAGCATTTACGTAAAAAGCGATTTGAATACAAATCAAAATAAAGCTACTAACTACTAAGAATTTTTAGGTTATTTAATCTTCATGTTTTAATTGATTTCTCAATATTCCCGTTAGATAAAAACAAGCTAATGTTCCTTATAATATCTAGAGTTAGTAAGAAATTATTTAACGTATGTCTCATTAATAAAAGTAATTGATTTCTCAATATTCCCGTTAGATAAAAACAAGCTAATGTTCCTTATAATATCTAGTTAGTAAGAAATTATTTAACGTATGTCTCATTAATAAAAGTTACATTTTCCCTATGATAATTTCTGATATAATGATAAATGATATTTTTTTCTTGTATGGCCTATTCTCCATATAAGAAAAAATTATCTCCTTTAAAACACAGATAGTAGACGTAATATTTACTATAATATTTTCACATATAAATATTTTCAGATCTTGCATAAAAGAGGCTTTCGAAAGATCCAAGAAGCGATGGGAAGACGGAAAACATATTAACTGACGATTACGTAACCTAAACTGCACAAGAGACGGAACCAAAAGCTGCACAAGAGATGGAACCAAAGCTATTTTAACTGACTTTCAATTTAGCACTGTCGGATCAGAACAGATTTTTTGTAACAGATCCTGGGCAGTTTACAAAATATATATATGTAATTAAATGAAGGATAATAATAAAAATAAAATGACATGGAATAACATACAGGGTGAAAAACAAAAAATATAATACATTAATGAGCTTTTTTATGAATTCTAGTATTTTTGCTTTTATTTTGGTGAAATGGATTCAGACTTTTTCTGATCCGACCAGGTGCTAAATAAAGAATTGAACATTTATAGTTACAATTGCTCAAAATAAATATTGTCCATTTGCTTTATATAAATGTAACTCATGCTCAAGAAGATATTACTCATATAGTAAAATTATATACTTCATATTTATTTAATTATTTACAATTGCACAAAAATTATGTGTAAGTAATAAATATACTTACCCCTAACTGTAATATATATTTATCTGTTATATTGTTTTATATACAGTTTTACATAGCGCCTAGTTTACAAATATTACAATATTTTTGATTTGTTCTTAATTGTTTAATTATACTCTCAGATTGTAACAATGTTCCTATTGTTGTTAATATAAACATAGTTTTTCATAAATTAACATAATTAGTCCAGAAGTATTTTTAAGAAACACAACCATGGGTTTATTTATAGTCGCTCTGTATTAAACAAACTTCAATCAAATAAACTAATAAAAGTAGCTATAATGGATCCAGTGTGTGTACTTCGGTAGTGCCATAATAATTTATATCATGTCTGATGAAAAGTTTACACATATTTAATGAATTTATTCAGTTAAATTATTTGAAGAATTTATATAACGTAAAATATGTATAAGACTGAGGAGTTTCTATGATTGAAACCACTTTTTTGTCAATTGATAAAATTTTAAGGGTGTACTGTCAAGTGCATGTTATACATATTGTCTATTATATAATAAACAATTATAGATAAATCAATTAAATTCTACATAATTATATTTACACAAGTTGATACACAAATAGTTGCTGCGTTGTTTTATTATTTTTCTAAAATTGTTATTTGTAATATCGCTGTGCGAGTAAAATACTAGTAAAGTATTCAAGTAGATTTGTTAAGAATCCAAGTTGTTTGCATGTTCTTCTCGGGAAGGATCTATCACTTTCTAAACAGGTTTTAGTCATTTTTCCCTTGTATGCACATTCAAGGTTAAGCAAATTTTAGCGTTTTTTACAAGTAGACTTGTACTGAGTACATAAAATTAATAAGAAAAGAGAGATATGTATCTTTAGAGCTACTCGCTCACTCCAGTCTTTAAGTTCAAATGTGTGCAACTAAGATAGACAATCTATCGTTCTCACTCTTAAGTGCATGCTTAATTTTTTATCTCTCTCAGTTTCACTTTTTATATTTATAAAACCCAGATCCATGCAAGTTAATATATTGAGTCAACGTTGTTTTAGTTAACAATACCCTCGTATCGGTCTTGTCTAATTATCTGTATCACAAGCGAGTAAGAGTTACCGAGTTAAGTGAGCCAAATAACATTTTAACTGACCTGATGTATACATATTTTGTATTATAAAACCCAGACCCATGCAAGTTAATATATTAAGTCAACATTGTTTTAGTTAACAATACCCTCGTATTGGTCTTGTCTAATTATCTGTATCACAAGCGAGTAAGAGTTACTGAGTTATGTGAGCCAAATAACATTTTAACTGACCTGATGTATACATATTTTGCATTATAAAACCCAGACCCATGCAAGTTAATATATTAAGTCAACGTTGTTTTAGCTAACAATATCCTCGTATCGGTCTTGTCTAATTATCTGTATCACAAGCGAGTAAGAGTTAAGTGAGCCAAATAACATTGTAACTGACCTGCTATATACATATTTTAAATCATTCACTCCTATTCAAGTCTACTGTAGAGACTTACGTTGAATTTTTTTTTGTTTTGATTTCATTTTGCACCAAATACTGTAAAGTCATTTCATCGTTATTGTATACATAGTTTATACATGGATTTATTAATTTTTTTAATATCCATTTGTAAAAGTGGAAACTTAAAGGTGGTGTGAAGACAACTGCCGATCCTGGGCCATTCATATCTTATTTCTTGTTTATTGTCTATGCTCATGTGGGACAATCATTCGTTATTTGTTAAATATTTAAAAAACGGTTTAAATTAATATCTTATTTAATTCAATGTGTGAGTAATAAATTATTTATTAAAAATGAATACATATAATCCTGGGAATTCAGTAAATTGTATCTATTACTATAGTGCACCGAACGCCAGTGCTTGCGACAGAACATATTGTTTATGATGTAACTTTTTAAGTACAAATCTTCTGTTTGTTAAAGTAATTGTGTGGAGATTTGCAGTACACTGCTTTTGAACTATTTACAGTAGTATTTGCATGTACATAAGTATTCTCTATTGAGGATTTACAGTGTTATATTTTTCTAAATAAATGTTGTTTTGTTACCGTTTTGTTTTTCCTTTGGGAATTAAGCTAAGTTACTCGTAAAACCGTCAGCACCAGATTAATAGGTTTTGCCATAATATCGGTGTTCTAAAGTGTTATAAATATAAGCTTCGAGATGAATAGAAACTGCTATGATTGCTAGAAAATTATATAATCCTAAATAAATATTTATTTTTATGGAAATTATATTTTCAATCAATTGATAGCATCCTTTTAAAAGTAGATGATACTGTTTAAATGACCAAGTGCTTTTCGGGACTCAGGTCGTTAATTTTGGATATGTTGTTCTCCTGGTCGAGCTGAGCAAAAAATGTAATGGTCGCAAAAAAAAGTAAACGACTCATTTTCCCGCTAGGGGTCTCCGAAGTCTGAATTAGAAAATCGTGTTTTGTTTCTATCTTTATCAAGCTGTAACCAGCAAAATCTAAGAAAGTTTAAGACTAAACTGTACCAGCCAAGCTGTAACCAGCAAAATAATTCTAAAGTTTTAAACTCAACATCGGCTTTAAACATATAATCTAAATTACGAGTAACAGTCTTCTATCAATAAAGAAATAAATTAAATAAAAAGTGGTGTTTCTTCTTCCACTAAAATAAAACAATCTCTTTTTAATCGATCGAAAAGTATTTAAATTGAAAAAGCTACCAAAAGTTTAGTCCTATTTAATTATAATTTATAAGAGGTAGATTATGGTGGAGAAAAACCAAACTTTCGGCGCGATCAGGCATGAAACGGTTACGTATTTTTCATAAACATTCCCAGCTTCCGAGAAAAGTCGTTCACTATACACTGAAGACCCAGGCGCTGCCAAGTATATTTTAGCTATGTTTGACATTAAGGGACATTTTATTTTATTTTTTGTCCACCAAAGGACTTTTATCTCGCTGTAGAAGGTTCTCCTGTAAATATTTGTCCAGTTCAGTTGGAACAGGACTTTTTGAATTATCGGTCGGTATCGCTGGTAGCTCCGTTGAGGCAACTTCTTCAAAACAGCTCCAAAAATCTGTATGAGTAGAATTTGAAACAGTCTGAGCCACCCTATTATTATCACCATCTTTTCTCAATGCCTCGGCTAAAAATGGCTAAGGGCGAACCTGTTTATACAGGTTCGGTAAGAGTTGAACCGAATGTTCGGCCGAATATTCGTATTTGGCCCATCTCTAGTATAAACTATAATTTTATTTTATTCTGAAATTAAGGACCATAATAATAGGCGGGGAGCAGGTAACACTAAGCATAGGAATATAATTAAGCTCGGTTTGCGTGGATTCCTATTGCCGAAACAATGTTAAAAAAAAATGTTTTACCGTCATCGTTATCATGGCAAGTCAAGATATAATACTAAACGCCGTGATTTTCATTAAACCCCTTCCCTCCCTTTCAAGCCTCACGTGATTAATGGCCAACCCCTTGTATACGAATCAAAAATTTGCTCGGACTTAGGTTGAATAATGAAACCACATTTTGCTTTAAGTATCGTTTATTTATACATACACCAAATATTTCAGTCAACAGCATCATTATGCCACTGTCTTAGACAGCCGTTTAACATACTGGTGACACTGCACCATTCATCTCCGATCATTCAGTTGCAACGAAACAGGTAAGCTTACAACGAGAACTTATAATACCTACACTTACATTACTAACCTTAGAAATATAGAGAAATGTCTATTTTTATATTTGACAAATAAAAAACTACAAAACTAAAAACCGTCCAACAATTCTCGACCAGCCTTCAAAGTAATATACGAGAAAAAAATAGTTATTTATGCACCGGTTGTATAATTAGAAGTATTAAAACACGAATGTAGGTTTACGATAATAGTATCACATGAGTGTTTTAATACCTAATTATAACAGTTGCATACAAGACTATCTACAATCATGATGTGAATACTCTATAAATATTCTCATACCATAGGGTCTTGTACAGTGTTGTAAGAACTATGTAAAATCAATTGCGAAGCATGTAAAATAAACAAACCTTAATATGTAAAAGAATTATTTATTGTAATAATTATTTACATTTTGGATCGTACAATTATTGAAATGCACTTGAACATAACACGATAAGACGAGAATCCGAAATTACGAATTAGTCTACAATTTATTGTTCTTTTTTCAAAATTTTTGCGATCTGCTGGTGAAAATTGTTCTGCATGAGAATGTTCTTTTTTTGAAATTCATAATATCACGCGTTTGGACGATATAATGATCATAATATCATTGAGTGTTTTAATGTTGGCAATAAGCCAATTGTTATAGGTTCTTTTATAGAGGATTAATAGCATGATAGTAAATAAATATATAAAAATTACCGAAAACAAATCAGTAATAACCATGCTTCATAATATCGTTAAACCCCTGAGCGAGTGAGCTGCAGCGAATTAGATGCCATTTCTATACTAAATTGATTAATATGCAAGGTTTCTTTTCTGACCGTTCTGATCCCGTTGAAGAGTGATAGGGTAAGCTAAGCTATTGATTTATAGTAATAACATTAAAACAGCTTTTTGTTATAATTTAAACAACATTCAAGTGAGAAACTATGAAAACCATTATTAAGTTACATTCAACACCAGAAACGACCACTATTTTTTGCACTTGAATCAATATAGATTCATGTAAATTAGCCAATTCTAGACCGAACACAGCAAGATAAACTCTAATTTCATTATTTAATTTTACCTTTACAAATAAATAATTGTTTGTATCATAGAATCGCTCATTGCTTCTAGAAAGATTAACATTTTGCGATACGGAAATTCACGGAATTGAAACAATGAAAATGCAAGTACATATTTTAGTTGATCGTTTCCACCTGGCGAGCCAGCACCATCATAACTTATCAATGACATATTTAAAAGTATTGCTGTATTCCTCTTATAAGATACCTCTTATTATTGGGACACAAACAATTTATTAAGAACGCCAAATGAAACTTAATTCACTTTATCGTTATATACGATCAACTAATATTAAGACCAAGAGCATCCCTACTGTAACTTAAAAAAAGCCTAGAGATATGTATAAAATAGTGTTAAAAAATATAGATCTTAGTATGTTGGTGCTACAGTTTGAATTAATAGGACAGCGAAATGACAAAACGAAGTGAACATATGTTTAAACCTTCAGTGAAAAAATTTATAGTAGAAAGATATATTTATAACAATGACTAGATGTATAATATTATGGCGAAGGTTTCAATGAGTTAATAATGTGCAATAAAACAAATATTAGTGAAGATTCACTAATATTATCTAGAGGAAAATTATGCTACATTACACCCGCTCCTATTTATAAATACATCCAGAAATATTAGTGAAATGAAGTCAATTCTAAAGGATATTTTCATAATTAACTAAAAAATTGGCGCAAACATGTAACTAATGTTAAATTAATCATATTTTTAATGAATCTAGTTCTAACACAGAGCTGCAGTTTATCTATTTAATATGTTACTAGTTAAATTCTTGATTATTTTCATTATACAAACAACGTTATTAATCAAGAATTTGTATAAGAATTTATTGCACAGATAACATTGCATATTTTGTTCTGGTTATCATTGCCGAAGTTTGCAACTTGCATATGTACACATTGGATGAATTGGAACTGGATAAAATCCTAGATTTTCTAAAAGAATAATAATAATATTAAAAATATTTAAATTTTGTACAAAAATTACAAAATACCTAGCGTTAGATTTTTAGTTTGCGCTCTAGTCCTATGAAACCTTATGTGTTCTAAAAGCATGATTTGTATATATTTTTATAATACTAAATAATTTTAAATAATTTAGCTACACCCACGCTTTGGGTTGAAACAACAGAAATCAACTCAATCATACTCTCTGTAAATAAAATAATTCCAACATGGCAATGCCATGAAAACAAATATAAATAAACTCTTAAAAATATAGTAACTTACACTAGCATGAAAAATCACGAAATATTGAAACAACACGATTCGGCAATATATCCTTACTTCGTCCAAAACACAACACAAAAATCAACCTAATCGAAACTGTTCTGCAATAACAAAGTAAAATCACTAGTTGCATATCAGACTGACGTTGTTTACAATCAAAACGTTGCAATATTGGTGGAACGATTGTGAAAGTCTGATGTCGTTTTACCCCCCCCTATCATAACGCACTTGATATTTTAGAATGCTTCGTAATGAATTGCACGAAATGAGTATTATTAAAATTAATTACGTATGGATCCAAAGTTCCAATATTTATTCACATGAAAGGAATACCGCGATACCGAATTTTGTTATAATCAAATTGAAATTGAAACGAAAGTCAAACGTTGCCAAAACCAAACTTTAACCAATGTAATTAGTAGCGATGTGCCGAGTACGGTTTGACTCGAGTCAGACTCGATTCCTGCTTGCCAATTGCCTTGCCTTGCCAATTTATTTTGATTCGAGTACGCTGGACTCGATTCCGATACTCGAGTCAGGAAGAATCAGTTCGTACTCGAATACTATACTGACTCGAGTATAGTATATGTAAAATATGTACTTGTATTCGAGTTTGGTTAACTCGCAAACTGTTTAAATAAGCAATGAAGTAGCGCGGGCCTAATATTACAAACAAGTTTGAACCTGCAACTTTTTGTTTTGATTTTGTTCTAAAATCGGAGTCTAGTTCTGGACTAGACTAGAATTTCCAGACTCGAGTCTTGGAATCAGACTTGAGTCTAGAAATATTCGAATACCAAACATAGAATTCGAGTACTGGCCTCGAATCAGGGAATCGAGTCCTGATTCGAATACCATATAAATTGACTCGAATCGACTCGATCCACTGAAACAGCGACTCGGCACATCACTAGTGTAATTGAAGTGAAATTGATTCAAAACAACTTCACTTCAATAGGCTTGTTTCCACTATGAATGAATCGGATGGCTCAGAGTTTCTAATGATTAATCATGATATGTAGTAAACAAAAAAACAACTTTTTTATTAAAATAATATAAGATTACTAATATTTTTGGAAATTAAAATCGGCAAAATTACTTATTTAATCACGTGACATTAAACGCCAATCAGAGAAGTGTGACGTCACGCCTCGCGAAATACACGGTTGTAGTGTAGCTGTACATCATCTATCTAATCTGTGCTGTCAGTGAACACTGAACAGGTTATTTTGATACACTTTGTTTTCAGAGACTATTGTTAAATTAATACAGTTTGTTTTAAGTTTAATCTTAAGAGATACGGACATTTGCCATGGAATCAGGATTTACCAAAGCAAACAACAGTAATTTGCCCAAAATTGACACCGTTATGCTTGGGAAATTTTTCGCAGCAAACACAGATTTTGTATATAAATAATTTGTTTGGCGTTTTTATCGTTGTGCTTTTACATTGGGGCACTATACAGTATTTATAATAAGAGGGATTCATTATTTATTATAATGATCTCGTCGACTGACATAAACAAACTCGATTGTTTCGCGAGGAGTGACGTCATTCAAGACGCCATGACAGTCTTCGCCTTTTTCGAAGTCAATTATAAGTTCATTTCTAAAAAAGCAAAATACTTATGAAAAAGGACTATTTTTCTAAAAATAATATTTATTAGGGGTAAAATAGATACTAAACTGTAGTTTGAAACGAATTTCCAAATTTTGTCAACTAGCCTATTACAAAATTTTGGTTTGAACTGTCAAAGAATGTGTCAAGATTGCCAAAATCAAATGAATATTGGTTCACATCTATACCACTAACATTGTGGGTCTTCTGTCACAGTACAAAGCATGTCGAACTTATACAAATCTTTTGCACTGAAATTGTTTTTGACTGGAGTTATATTTAGACCTGTTTTGTTTGAAAATTGTTGAGAAAATGTATTATGTTCACTGAAAATTCTTAAACTTAAAACACAAAATAAAGTATTTAACATACCTTCTCGTTAGCGATGTGCCGAGTACGGTTTGCCTCGAGTCAGACTCGATTCCTGCTTTAGACTCGCCTACTCGAATACCAATTTATTTTGATCCATGTACGCTGGACTCGATTCCGATACACGAGTCAGGAAGAATCAGTTCGTACTCGCTAACTCGATTCTATTTACACGAGTCCTACTGACTCGAGTCTAGTATTCGAGTTTGGTTTACTCACACCAAACTGTTTACAAAAGCAATGAAGTGGCGCGGGCTTAATATTATAAACAAGTTTGAACCTGCAACTTTTTGTTTTGATTTTGTTCTAAAATCGGTCTTTAGTTCTGGACTGGACTAAAATTTCCAGACTCGAATTTCTAGACTCGAGTCTAGAAATATTCGAATATTAAACATAGAATTCGAGTACTGTGCTCATCATGAATCAGAGAATCGAGTCCTGATTCGAATACCGTATAAACTGACTCGAATCGACTCGATCCACCTTATGGTGGAAAAAACAGCGACTCGGCACATCGCTACTTCTCGTGTTATTCCAAATACCCGCATTCACAAAACTAACTTTAAATAATCATAGTATTGGGAAATCACTGACTGCACATACTTTTCTGCACTTGTTTCATTCAGGTATTTACTTGTTGAGTAGCATGTTTCTGAAGTCGGAGTTGGAGAGCGGTTTGGCTTCTGCCTCTTGGACATTGGCCGAGCTAGTAGAAGGTTTTTGCAGAACCCTCGGGATGAAACTGCTCAGTTGTGTCCGGCGCCTGTTCAACAAATTATACATATTTAAAACAGCTTTTAAAATTACACATTTCATCTGTGTAGTTACGGTTTAAGTTAAGAACATAGGTAGTAATATAATATATTATTTTCCCGTAACGAATAACACATTATTTAACAACGGCTTATACTGTTATCCTGCTGTTGCTGTTGATAAAATTATCGACTAGTCGCATTGTTGTTGTTGCAACTTGCGTGCGTGCGGCACGGAGCGAGCGAGCACGACTGTGCTACAAGCTACAAGTGCGAGCGAGAGAAAGCTAACCGTTGTGTAGGCGCTCACTCTGTTGCCCGACTGCTTGTTCTTATAATATTAACCTTTCACACAAGGAAATAAAGTTCCTATTTGTTTATTTCTTATAATAATTTTACTAATCCCAAATTCACAATTTTGTACCTTCGCGCGTTTGACAATTAGACTCATTTTGATTTGCAGTGTGATTTGAAATAACAATTAGATAAACTGTTGCTGGCTTGGTGGTGCCTAAGCTGTTGTCATTTTTTTAGTCACGCATTATTTGCCGTTGTGCGATCGCGCGTATGCAAATTAAATTATTCGTTGCAATAAGTAAATAATGTAATCATTGAATGTATGTACAGATCAATGAACTTTTAAATACGGCAGAAAATTATATTGATTAGGTAATAAATTTTAAATTATTTAAATTACTGCCTAATATTCTGACAATTCTAAGCCATATCATTGTTAAGAATAACTAGTCTAGCTATAATAACAATAACAATCGTACTCAACAACATTTGTCAAAACAGCAATATAACAGGATAACAGTTTACAATAACAGTTATAGGAAAATAACATAACAGTGTTATTCGTTATTACAAAACAGTCGTTATTGCCATCATTGAACATAGGATTTTATTAAAGTTATAAATAAACAAGCAGAAATGTAAGCGAATGTGGAATTTGTTTCGTCCATACTATCCATCCATTGTATGTGTCCAAACTACCTAAGCATTCCCTTCTCACTACATCATTTCATACACATCATCATACATCATCATCTTTGTACATTTCAATTCTAATGGTATTATGCTAAAGTTTATTTGTATGTGCATTAATTATTAAAATAAATAAAACTCACAGTAATATATTTCGTTCGTTATTAAAACCATAAGACTTGTCATGTATATAGCAGTCTGTGTTTCTAGTAACAATTGTGCTCCATAAATATGAGCGTCGATGACTTTGTGGTCTTGGCTCTGGAGGCGAATTTTCGAAACAATAGAAAACGAATTCACATTCCAAATCGTGAGATTCGTATACGAATTACCGAATTCACTATTTCCAAACATTCATTTCGTGCGTTGTGCAACGAGTAGTTCAACCCACTCTTATTCTACTAGTAGAAATCAAAAATTTCTACTATAGTCTGATTATTAATTCACTGGAGTAAACTGACAGATGCTAATGTCACATTGTAAAATTATGCTGCCATATTTATCGTACTAGTGAGGTGACCTGCAATTATAATTGGATAAATTGAATAAATCGATAAGGACTTCACCCTTCGTTGTTATTCAGATCACTCACACAAAGTCAGTAACAACGTTTATTAAAAAAAAGTACTCAATTAATTATAATATAGGTACATGAATTCTATCAGATACAAAAAATGAAATTCACTCACTTGCTAGCGTTCCCGAACTATGCGTTCAGTTAATCAGTAAATCAATTTTTTGAGCTGTAATTATTCGAACATTTGGAAGTACTTTAATTATTGCAATCTTTTTAAAAGAAAAATACAGATTTAACCACTGTGTAATAGTAGTTATTGTATTTCATTTTAGACAAAACATAATTCTGTAAATTATTTATCGTTGTAATGGATATAACCACGACAATTTTACGTCAAGTTTTTTTTTTATTTATTGCTGGTTATTACTGGTTACTGGTACAAGAACATGACGATGACGAATAAAAATCTATCCATTGAATATTTTTGTTTCATTTCATATATATAATTCGAGTAATTACGCCATTTCAAAGTTATCACCTATTTGCCCTAAAGGTACCATGCTAATATTATTACATCGATTAAACAAAATTGGATTAAGATTTCTTAATAAAGTAAATAAAATGAGTAATGTGATTTGAGGACGGAATGAAATTGAATGAATGAGTTTGATTTCAATATTCTAGTCACAACACTATTTTCTGTTCATCATAAAGTGGTAACACCGTAAACGTCAGTTTACTCCAGTGAATTAATGATTAGACTATAGTAGAATATCCAACGCTGAAGTGACGTTGACAGTGATAAATTTACTCTGCTTGTAAATAGGTACATAATAATAAGTAAATATTGTTTCAGTAAATATAGTATTTTAATTTTTGTTATTGTGGTTTTTAATTTGTCTGCGTGAAACGGAATCTAGTTAAAAATTTGTTTTTAATGACAACACTGAATTTGAGTGAATCAAAAATCTGTAAAATTGTAAGCAATAGAAAATAATTTCGCGCACGATTTGTATTCGTATTCGAATTCCAAATTCACGTCTAATGATTCAAAAATACGTCTCCTGTTCTGCGAATCGGGATGTTCGGGGTTGATCCTGCTACGTCTCTACTATCCACAATGCAACCTCGATATAACAAATCAGAGGGCCACAAGAAAATATTCCTTATATCAAGTTCGTTATTCATTGAACTGAGGTTTGTGATCTAAAATTCCTTATAAAGACGTAAAAAAATGGTTTTATTCACCTCAACGTTACATACTTATTTGGATATAGCGAACAACTTTTATGAAAAATTTTTTCGTCATAAGATTTTTATTAACATAATTGATGATGTTTCGCTTTTTTGCGACCGATAAGGAACACCTTTTATGTTTCTGAACTATTTTGACATAAATCTTTATCAATACTAGTGGCGAACAGAAGTGTTTAACATTACTTTCCATCAAACAACAATAGGGTACTTCCCTCTATATTAGAAAAGATCTAAAAGCATATAACTATGATAGCTTATGCATTAAATAGTCGGAACCATCATGTTTAACATAAAATAATAAAAATAATATAAAAATGAGTTTCAAAGTATTCACTTTTTTAATCTATACGTAAAACAAGAGCGAAACATAGGCCGCCATGTCGTGACGTCATAAGGTACTGTAAACTTATGCGTGTCAATGTCATTATGAATCATAGTACGTACAAAGCCGCAAAACAATAAAAAAAGAAGTTTGTAGTTTGCTTTTTTAATGTACGAGAACGTTATAAATACGTAAGTTAAATTGAAATCGCACGTGAATCACACAATGGAAAGCAGTTTTGTAAAAGGAGATAGTACGAATTTACCAAAAATAAATGCATTAATGGTCGGAAATTTCTTTGCTGCAAATCCCGACTTTTGTTCTGCCGAGTTACGGAGTATTAAAACATCGATGTCACTATTACTCTTTTATTATTATTCCTTTATTAGTTGTTTATATATAAAATATAATAACTCATTTTTAAATTATGAATATACATAGCATCAAACATAGAGCTTTGTTTATTATTTACATGCCGTATTGACGTCATCGCTACAGAGTAACAACTCGTGCGGCGCCTTAGTCTAATTAAGCGCGAAATTTGAAAATATTAAATTTTAATGCAATTTTTATAGTACTTAACGAGTGTATAAAATTTTTATATTTTTAGTATATGATTTACTGACACGCAAGGATCAAATTAAGATTCTTTTCAAAAAAGAGATTAATTCCCTATTATTGTTTTGCGAACAAAAGCGAAGCATGTTGCGACATGAACCACATACTACAAGATTAAGAGTTATATATTTTGGTGGGACCTATAAAGGTTTTGGGTTGACAAAATTCGTTAATTAGAGGAATGAAAATTCTTTATAAAGAGGTTGTTCGCAATGTAAAGGCATATTTTATATTAACTCTTATGGACAATTCAAGGGGATTACGAAGAATTTGTTATATTGAGGTATGTTATATTAAGGTGGCACTGTATATATAAATGTATGGGTTTAAAATGAGGAAATAAAGAATACACCTGTGGGCGGGAGCACCTCGATACCAACTTGATCCTTTTGATTCGGTCCAAAGACGCGCTGAGCGTATCGTTGACGATCCCATACTCACATGCGGTATTGAGCCCTTAAGTCTGAGAAGAGACTGTGTGCCTCTTTGTGTGTTTTCTATCGCTTATACAACGGGTTGTGTTCCAAAGAATTGTTCGACATGATGCCCACGGCCACATTCTACCATCGCACCGCTCACCATCGGCAGGGTGTTCATCCTCACATGCTGGAGCCTAAATGGTCACGCACAGTGCGGTTTCAACGTAATTTCCTTCCGCGCACGCTCCGATTGTGGAACGAGCTCCCTGCTGAGGCTTTCCCGGGGGATTACAGTATGGGGTTCTTCAAAAAGGGAGTAAATAGATTTTTAAAAAGGTCGGCAAAGCGTTTGTGATGCCCCTAGTGTTGCAAGCGTCCATAGGCGACGGTGACTGCTTACCATCAGGCAGGCCGTAAGTCTTTTTGCTACCGTTGTAGTATAAAAAAAAAAAAAATTATTTAATTTCTAACAACTTTTTTTTGTAACTGTAAGAAGGTTACTTACATGCCGCCGCTAGGATCGCGTTTCGGCTGCCCCAGGGTGGTAGGGGTGTCCTTAGGTGGAGGCGCGCTTAAAGCCACAGATATCTTCCGGTCGCCCAACGTGGAACCGTCGGTTTGCGCCACCGCCGCACTCGCTGCACTTTCCTCCTCGAAATCGATGTACGCCAGCCCTTTCGGTTTGCCGTCCCTATAGCAACCAAGTAGTTGACACGACTTATTTTAATCAATTTATAAACTACTAGCTTTCTGCCCGCGGCTTCACCCGCGTGGATTTCGGGATTGGGTCTATAGAGGGTTAAGGGTCACAGCTTTTGCCCACGGGTACATATGCGCAGAAGTCGGTTTATCGCGCGAAGGTTTTATCGCGCTTCCCGTGGGACTATACGTTTTTCCCAGATAAAAAATACCGCAAAACCTTGCTCAAGAATCACTCTATCTATTGATGAAAACCGCATGAAAACCGAAGCCTTTATTGCGCATACCGTGGGATCTGACGATTTTTCCGGGACAAAAAGTGCCCTATTATTTAATCCGGACTTTTATCTTTACGTGTGCAAAATTTCAAAGCAATCGGTTCAGTAGTTACGGCGTGAAAGCGGAACAAACAAACAAACAACACTACATTATCACTGAGTAACACAGGCATTTAGTACAAGATTACTATAGAAATTTATAGAAATTCTTATTAAAACCAACCGAAGGTGTAAAAAAATTAGCCATAAAATGTCTTTCATCGCATATGCTGCGAAGAGTATTAATGATAGGACAAAAAAATGATCGACAATATTATAGAATATATCAATATCTACAAAAAACTTCGCGAGAGATTGAAATCGGACAATCGGACATTCGGAATACCTAACTCGACGAGAGGGGGGGGGGGCTGTGCGGGAGAAGGGGGTGCACCATTATGAACTAGGTAGAGGTGTGTTAATCTGCTTAAGTTATATAATGTAGCATAACGTTACGCTACATTTTAATATTATGTTATTTTTTCTGCTATTATTATAACACTTACTTTATAAAATAAAGTAGTAGTAAAGTAAATATGTATGCTATTTAATTTTAATACCTATCTAAATTTCATATTTACGACATTAAACTGGCCAATTTACGAACGAAATGCACAATCCCGAGCGCATGAAACTCCGAACGTCAATCCTCGCGATCGAGTCTCGCACATTACTGGAGCTTAAATTAAAATATATCAGAAAAATAACATCTTCATTTAAATTAAATGTTATGAGTTATAACCTGATTTGCTTATTATAATCTAGTCATTATTAACAACTCAATAAAGTCACTCCAAATAAAGTTTTGGACATACGTAATTCATGGAAATAGAGTTCAATTTTGAATGTCCGTTGTAGCGCCATCTTGCCAGTCCACGCTGGATTTGGTGTGATTTGGCTGTTATTCTCAACTACACTAGATATCGCTAAGTCAAGCATTAGGTTTCATTTATTACTAGATATTTAACAGTAGCAGTAAAAGTTATAATTTTATATTAGATGTTATCATTTAGTTATAACGTTATAATTTATTAGTTATATGTTATAACGAACATCTTGAGATGGTAGGTATCTAGGTAGCCGCGAGGCTAATTCGCGCGATCGGCTCCTTACGCAGTGGACGCAAGCGACATTGAATATTTCGAGTTTTTTATCACATTTTTATGCTTCACTTAAAAAGTTATTTTCAGAGCTACTTAGTTTTAGTATTAGGAATCACACTGTTTTCATAATATTTGTCAAAGTTCTATATTAGCACGCTTATAACTTAAATATCTGTACTAATTTATGTCTACCCGTGCGAAGCTAGGACGGGCCGCTAGTTCATCCAAACTAATATTATAAATGCGCTTATAATGCCCGCTTAAACCTCGCCACCGATTTTGATGAAATTTGGTACAGACAATCTTTAGACCCTGAGACAGAACATAGGCTACTTATTATTTCGAAAAAAAGGGATGAAGGGATGAAGGGGGGAAGTTTGTATGGGATTTCTTTATTTTAAAAGATAAAACCATGAAACTTTATATTTAAGCATTTGATAAATAATCATTAAATGTTTAATTCTAGCATTTTTGAAATTTCGACCAGCTAGGGGGTGAAATAAGGGTTGAAAGTTAGTATACCAGGATTGACAAAAACTAACTTCACGCGGGCGGAAGCTAGTTATAAAACAAATAAACAAAACACACTCACTTGAAAGTGACCACACGCACATCCTTCAGACTTCCGTACTTCTCGAACAGTTCAGTGAGAGCCTCCTTGGTACAGTGCGAGAAGGGCAGGTTCTTGACGAACAACTTATTCTTCTCAGGCTCCGTGGAATATTTGAAGCTAGCCTTGCTTTTCTTGGCCGAGTATCGCGAGAAGAACATCGGTCTACCGTCTAGCGGGGTTCGGTCGTGTTTCAACGCTTCCTCCACCGAATCCTGAAGATGTACAATGGAATTTTAAAAATTGTATCATATACAAAATCAATCAAATCTTACATTATGTAGAAAATACTGATACACTGACGTTCCTAAGGAAGTAAAATATATTTTCATTCCTCATGCTCGGAAAGGAACGTGTCCTTGATCTGAGTATTGAGAGAAAAACGCTAGTTTCCACCAGCGGGCGGGAAATTCTCGTACTATTTACTTTCCTCCTTAGGGCGGAAAGTAAAATTTAAAAAATAGAACTGCATTAGGCTACGTACATAGAATCTTTGGTACAATGATAATAAAAGTATTTGGCCAGTAAAAGGTAACGCGATGTGTTCCAAATTTAAAAATACCTGTGAAAAAGATAATTTTGGCGGGAGGGGAATCTGTTACGCTGTACCGAAATCTTGATTATGTGATTTAAGCATCGATATATATGTACTACGTACTAGATTCGCCCGCCCAAACACTCACTACGTTCAAGTGAAGTGCAGGGTACACTCTGCACCTCGCTCAGTGAGTCGTCGCCATTCGCGCAGTGTGCATCGCTCATAGGCCGACAATAAACATAATTAAAACAGTCATTAAATAGTAAACCTGAATAAAAATAATTATTGAAAATTTAAGTGAGTAAAATATCTAGTTGTTTGAGTGGAAATAAGGATAATAATAGTATAATTATACTACGTAAACAATATTTTGTATTTATTGACGCCGCGCTGGCACGTGCTTGCTAAAATCATAGAGTAAAGCCATACAGATGTTCCTCCATTCCTAAGCGTACGCGGCGACTTTAGGTTAATATATGTATAGACGGGATGATTATAAAATGTTTAGTTCGTAATTTTTTATTGTTTAGTTCACATTTATATAGTAGTAATAATAAAATAAAGTCCTAACATTTTGTTTTCTTTTATGTTGCCATTCCTTCTATTATAAAACATAATAAGTGTATGAGGTACAATGTGCTTTTAAAGGTATCGCTTCTGCGGTGAAAACTCTTTGATACAAAGCGCTTTAACGTCATGCTTCACTGCGCTCGGCAAAACGTCATAAGTAAGCGGCGGTTACGACGTTTTGGTTGCACGACATCTATACTTCGACAAGCGATCCAGCAGTAGTTTTTTTTCTATGGTCAGACGAGGTCAAATAGATTTAGCGATCTAGTTGATTATAGTTCTAACATTCACCAGTATTTGAACACACTTTTTCCTTTAGTGTTCTTGTCTATCGGTTGAATATATGTCAATGTCTGCACCTTTTATAACAGTAAAATATATTTTTTGAAATAAGGGTCCCAAATAATATAATCATACTCAAGCAGTGGTCTGACATAAGTCTTGTAGATTTAAAAAGGTTTTGGCAGTGAGAGTTCGGGCAGGCGAATCTAGTACGTAGTACATATATATCGATGGATGCAGAGAAGGACAACTAAGATGGTTTGTGCCCTGCGCATTTTCTCCTATGAGGAAAGACTTGGCCTTTCCTTTCCACACTAGAAGAACGTAGACAGAGGAGTAGTCTCATTGAGACCTACAAAATATTGAGAGAGTACTATGACTAGCCTACCAGAACTGTTTCTGCGCAATGAAAACACACATCTACGAGGCCATGCCCTAAAACCGTGGATACAGTCTTCCAACAAGAACCCTAAAAGGAACTTTCTGCCTAGTCGAGTTGTTTTGCTTGGAACTACCAGAGAATGTTGTTGTGGCACCCTCACTGAATTCCTTCAAGAATGGACTTGACAAATTGAACATTTCCAAGCTATTCAAAACACACGCTTAGCTGTTAAATAGTGTGTCTCACCCATAGTAATAATAAAAAAATATATATCCTAAACGGACGGTACCGTTGACATATATCGAGCATGCCGCCGTCCCGGAGAGTCACTTAGGCATATTATCTCTGGTTGTTCTGATCTTGCAAACGGCGACTATTTGCATAGACACAACCTAGTAGCCAGGATCACCCATCAGCAGCTTGCCCTTCAATACGGCTTTGTTGAGCATAAGACATCGTACTATAAGTACGCACCAGCGCCAGTTCTTGAATATCGCCGTGCGTTGCTCTATTTTTTTTTTATTAAAATACGACTTTACAGAGTACTCTTTTGAATCGTCCATTTTTTTTCCTACCACCCGTTCAGGACGTATTTTTTAGATGATAAGAAGAATGGGCGCAAGAAACTTATCAGCTTTATCAAAAGTAATAACAACATTTACAATAAATTATGTCGTTATCATTCAATGTACATGTGTGTTTACAATTTATAAGGGAAAACAAATATTTACACTTTAGAATGTATCCTCAAATCAACACCAAGCATTGGCGTAATTTAAATAATCATTGACTTTGTAATAGCCCTTACTCATTAGCGTCTTTTTAACATGTACCTTGAACTTATGAAGAGGCAATTCAGCTACACTATGTGTAATCTTGTTATAAAAATTTACACATTTGACCATAAACGAGCCTCTAGTTTTTTGTAGCCTGTACGTTGGAATGGCAAGTCTATTTTTATTTCTTGTGTTTAAATCGATCTATCATCACGGACAGGACTATAGCATGCAATAAACCTGGTATCGTGGTGGTCGACCGTTCCCAACGCCGTGCAATGCTCGTCGATATTACCATTCCTCATGATGAGAACCTCGTAAAAGTCGAGAAGGACAAAGCCAAGTAAGTACTGACTGGGCATACGAGGTAACCGCCAAGAGGGATGTTGATTCGACGATCATTGTTCCGATAGTTGTCTGCGAATGGCTTGATAGCGAAGAGCCTCCATCAACATCTTAGGGGTCATCCATAAATTACGTCACACGAATTTCGTGATTTTTTGTCTCTCCCCCCCCCCCCTAGTGTGACGTCGCAAATTTTGAAATTATAGAAATTATTGAATGGTAAAAGTGGTTTCGAAATCAGTTTTATTTTCATTTTAATAAAATACTCAAATCGAAATTGAGTTTACTCAAATCAATTAACAAAACAAAAAACGATTACTTATATTAAATAAGTATATATGGTCATTTCATGATTTTCTTATTATATTTTTCAAAATCACCTAATATAATGAATTAGAAAAATAGAACGTTTCGGGAGTACCCCTAATTAATAGATAGAAGAAGATACTATTCCTTTATTTATTTATGAGAGTATACATACTTTACAATAAAAGTTAATACTTACAGCACTTTTCATACTAATAGTAATAGTTTAAAGTTTGCGTTTTAACAGTTAGCTTATAATAGATTTTGAAATGTGACATCACAAAATTTAAGATCCCTCCCACCCCCTTGTCACACAACAACACACACTTCGTCAACCCCCTCCCTCCCCATAACCGTGTGACGTAATTTATGGATGGCCCCTTAAGAAGCTCTCGCTTGACGGATGGATCAAGGGCCGTATACAAAAGGCAGTGATTCTCGACACGGCACGTATTGTCCGGAGATTTCTCTGTCTGCAGCCCTAACCACCGGTTTGATTAGGCCTTGCCTCGCTGCCGGCGGCATACTAGGTTTAAGTTTTAAGAAACATAAATACTATATATTTATGTTTCTTTTATATATCTATATTGTAAAAAAGTTAAATTTAAGATTACTAATTAAATATATGAATAATAATAATACAGGAGCCCAACATACCGGCGCCTTGTACTGGCAGTAGCAGATGGAGCCGCCGAAGGCTTTGACGCCCGCCTTCACCCGCAGCGCCACTATCTCCCCGTACTGCGCCAGGTGCGAACGCAGCTTTTCTTCCCCCACCCTGCCAATTACATTCGCAAATACAACAAACATTATTTCTTACATATTGTCACGTTATTTAAAAGCGATTATAATTAATGTACACAAGTAAAAAATAAATGAATTAATAAACAATCCTATATTATACAATTGTATATGTTGCAGCATTGCAATAGACTTTTTTATTTATTTATTTAATTATACGTACAAAACAGGTTACAACCAATTTAAAAAAAAAAACAAAAACAATCTATATCGTACCTTAAAAGCTAGGTTGAAACCCAAGATATGTACATTCTACTTATTGTATTGTTAACATGCAGCGAATAACATCCTTTATCTTGGAATAACAAAACTCATGATTGGGTTGGATTACCGAGTATCAAAGGATAAACAAAGCAAAACAAAACATTGATAAAAAGAAAAAAAATAAAATACATTATTTACAATTAAATCACAAGTTATGTTAAATTATTTGACAATAAATTCTTAAAACTATAATGAAAAATATCGCAATCAATACCTGCGTCTGCGCAACCCCTGACGAGCTCATTACACACACTGGCGACACATTCTAACTAAGGGATTATAATAAGAGATATTGTTCACGAAAACCCGGAGTGAGACTATGGCTGTCACAGCATTTCATAGATTATATAGCAGTATGATAAATGTTTGGTCGACATTGACATTTTAGGTAGTAGAGAGTTAGACAGATGTTGCAAAAGGTGGATACATTATTGTCCAGTTCCTAAACGGTCCGGACGTGTCGAGAGAACGCGTGTGGTTACGCCATCTTGAGATCGCGACGCTTTAAATCGATAAACACCTCTTAGATCATAATCAATTTCGCGTTTATTATTACGAAGTCATCAAGTATTTCGTAATGCAACCGCTGTGCTCATTATTTTCGCGACCGAAGCTTAAACGATGGAAAGATTCGAAAGGGCATCAACGATGCGACATATATATACTAGCGACCCGCCCCGGCTTCGCACAGGTGCAATGCTTATGTAAATATATAAAATGTCCTTCTACACAACGTTCACAGCTTTTTTGTCAAAAGACAATACAATATGTATATGACAAGTATTAATGCTGTATTGTTTAAACCTTCCTTAAGAATCACTCTTTCTATTAATAAAAATCACATCAACATCCGTTGCATAGTTTTAAAGATCTAAGCATACATAGGAACAGACAGACGGCGGATAGCGACTTTGTTTCTCATAGAGGGATCTTCGGCGGAAATCAGCAGTATATGGTGGAGTCAGCGTCAGTATCGGGTAGGGAGAACATCCATTGATCGTAAGCCTGGCAACTGGAAGTGCTTGCTCCCTAGGATGTTCCCAGTATTCCACGGGAAGGAGGAGGTCACCTACCGATTGACTCAGATGCTCACCGGGCACGGCTGCTTCGGTGAGTATCTGTGTCGAGTAGGACGGGAGGGATCGACACATTGCCACCACTGCGCATCCGACCTCGACTCGGCCCAGCACACGCTGGCGGAGTGCCCCGCGTGGGCCTCCGAGCGCCGAGGCTTGGTCGCAGAGATCGGGCGAGATCTGTCTCCGCCGGCATTGATTGCGGCAATGCTGGCGGACGAGGGAGGAAGGAGGAGAAGGCGCTCGAAGAAGGCGGCGCCGGGCTCGGTAGCACAGCTGCGGCGCCGCCGCGAGTCGCCGGCGGGCGCGAGAAAGTCGCGACTGCTACGGCGACCCGGGATGGACCACGCCCCTTCCGTGGCCGGGAGGCGTCGTCGGTAGCCTCCCCCGAGGAGGGCTCCCTTCTAGGCAGGGGAGCGGAGGCTGGGGGTTCCCGGAAGTAGCTTGATGTTCCCGGGGGCTCCCGACATGCCTGAGGAAGGCCATCCCTGAGGTTTTTAGTGGGTAGGCCTCCCCCTTCTGGGGAGGAGAGCCCCACATAACCGCCGGCTCGCCACAGCCGGGGTATGCAACTTAATGCATTTTCCTCAGGGGGAACAAAAAAGAAAAAAATAGGGGTGTTCCCAGTATGGGATTAAAAAGAAACACTACAGTTATATTATTTTTAAGCACTTAAAACAATGAATTTATTTATTTGAAGGCGGTTTTGTCCGTTTCGATCAAAAATCTGACACGAGTCTAACTAGAGTGAAGTCGTCGCCGTTAGGTAGCACAGTTAAGTTAGTCTGGCCCCGAACCAGTGATCGCACGAAAATAATAATAGGTGGCATAAAAATAATGATAGCATAACGTTACAACCCTTCAACAAAATTCTTTGTCATATATATATATATATATATATATTAATATTCTAATCTAAACAATCGCCCTATAAGTCCTATGGGGCCGTCGCTCCTTCTATTCACAAGAAGAAAATCTATCTAAAGCGAGCTTATATTCGTTTAGAGTCGATATTGACACTGTAGACTTTTGTAACGCAACTTTGTAGCGCATCTGACTGAAAATGCAACAAATTAAAAATGTTCAAATTTCAAATAACAATTGAATTGACTTTGTAGTTTACTATACGTCAAATGTCTATTGAAATCGATTGTAAACTTATGACAGAGCCACGGGAGTCAACAATACTATGTAAAAATAAAAAAAGTTCACTCACTTAAAGTCCAGGTTGCTGACAAACAGAGTGCATGCGTCACGGGTGCCTTGTGAGTGACCGCCATCTTCCTCTTCTGTCCTTTGTCTCTTACTGCATGAAGCTATATGAAAAAAAGATATATACATGACTCAACATAATGCCCTCTGTAGAGAAAGTACTCAGTAAATTGAGCGTTCATAAATTTATAAGCAGCACTTAGTAGAGCTGAAAATCGAACACGTCAAACAAAATACCTCTATTATTTTAATATATATAGATAGGGCTCGTAAAAGTAAATCACTAAATAATTGATTTTCTTTCTTTCTATAATATAAAGGTTTTCATACGTTTAATTACTTAGCAAATCACAATTCGCCTGCAGATGTATTATTATATATTTCATCTTTCACAAAACCCCAAGAATCAAATTGAAATGGAATATGGTAAGAAAACCTGGTTGTATTGTTTTATGATATAAAAATGTAATGTTAAAGATATATACAATAATATGTGGACCACATCGAGACGGAAAGCGCTGTAAAATGATCATAACTTGTGAACCTTTGGTAGCGGGAATGTATGAATATTCCCGTGGTATTATTTACAGAAGGTGCACGATAGACAAAACAACTTTTGTATGTAAATAAAACGGTATGCGTCCGCGGGTACCACGAATTGTTTACGTCCGAGCTAGGTGTAGGTTATTGCGTACTGGCAACCGGCCATCGAGAACGTCGAGTCTTCTATTCGCAGAAACGGGTTCGCGGAGCGATAAGCAACAATAGCAATACGTAAAGCGAATTGCACATTTGTGCGATGGGAAAAGTAATATATTATGCGGACTCGACCTCCTAACATACAACAATGATATTTATGTAATGTAAATGTCTATATGTATAAATAAATATATATGTATTGTATAAGTATATTAATAATATGTTTTAATGTATTATATAGATATTAGCTAAAACGTTTTTAGATATAAATAAATTGATAAGATTGTTGTTTTAATTAATATTATAAATAAATATTATGAGTGTGGCATGTACGAGGCATGTTTTTTAAGTAAGTACCGTTTTGCGATTCCGCCGCCGCAGCGCTACGGTCGGCGTTCCGCGCATGCGCGCTAGTTACCTACATCTCTTGTCTACGCACTGACGCCATTACAGTCTGATTCTTCATTTTATACGTTGTTTACTGAGTGTTTAAGATGCCTCCGACAATCGTGAGTCCCGCCGCTTGTGAAGTACGGGCTGTTATACGATTTCTCAGTGCTAAAGGCGTAAAACCGATCGATATTCATCGTGAGATCTGCGAAGTTTACGGACAAAACATTATGAGTGATGGAATGGTAAGGAAATGGGTGAGAGCATTTAAAGATGGCCGCACAAATGTGCATGATGAAGAACGGAGTGGGCGTCCTTCGGTCGTTAATGAAGATTTGGTGCAGAAAGTGGACGAAAAGGTTAGAGAAAACAGACGCTTTACAATTTCATCATTGTGCGACTGCTTTCCTCAATATTCTCATAGTGTTTTGTATCGCATTGTGACCGAGAACTTGAATTACCGGAAATTGTGTTCACGTTGGGTTCCAAAAATGTTAACGGATTTGCACAAAACCCAACGTTTAGGCAGTGCATTGACGTTCCTTGAGCGGCACCACAAGGAAAGTGAAGATTTTTTAGACCAAATTATTACTGGTGACGAAACATGGGTGGCCTACGTTACACCAGAATCGAAACAACAATCCATGGAATGGCGACATTCATCATCACCCAAAAAAGTGAAGTTTAAGCAAACAATTTCTGCCCGGAAAATCATGTGCACAGTTTTTTGGGACAGAAAAGGAGTATTGCTAGTGGAGTTTCTGCATCGTAATGAGACAATCAATGCAGCGTCTTATTGTGAGACATTGAAAAATCTGCGTCGTGCAATCCAGAACAAAAGACGTGGCAAGTTGAGTAAGGGTATCGTTTTGCTGCATGACAATGCCCGTCCTCATGTGGCTAATCGCACTAAAGATCTCATCAAATCTTTTCAATGGGAAACTCTAGATCATCCTCCATACAGCCCTGATCTGGCGCCCAGCGACTACCATTTGTTCCTGCACTTGAAGAAACACCTGGGCGGTCAGCGTCTTCAAGACGATAACGAAGTCAAAGCATTTGTGATACAGTGGTTAACAAGTCAGGCGGCAGAATTTTATGAGGAGGGTATTCAAAAACTGGTGCCACGTTATGACAAGTGTCTCAATATTCACGGAAATTATGTAGAAAAGTAGATTAAGGTACAGGCTTTCATGTAAAAATAAAATTATTGCGATATCTTTGCACGTCTTTTTTTAATTCCAAAACGGTACTTACTTAAAAAACATGCCTCGTATATAACATGTTTATATATAAGTTATATAGGTACACCACAAGTCTAATTATCAAATACTAGTTGTGCCAGCGACTTCGTCCGCGTGGAATAGTTATTTTGAGCATCATATTAATTTTTGCAAACAACCACCTCGGCTGTTGCCCGATCTTGACAACACGACATATCTAAATTTGATTACCATAAAAATGATTCTAGTGAGTTAACATTAAAAGATAGACATATATTGTCGTGGACATTTTTTTAGATCATTTTAAGAGAAATAATTCTTTCACACATATTTTTTTGGTATCTAGAACCGTTTTCGCAGCGTACGCAACGGAAGCCCTCAAAGATGAATAATTTTCCCCATTCTTTCCACATTTTCCATTATTTCTTCGCTCCTATTAGTCGCAACGTGATGTTATGTAGCCTAAAGCCTTACTCGATAAATGGGCTATTCAATAAAAAAATAATTTCAATTCGAACCAGAAGTTCCAGAGATTAGCGCGTCCAAACAAACAAACAAACTCTTCAGCTTTATAATATTAGTATAGATTAGTAAACTGACCTTCATTTTTATCCTCTTCTCCGTGTACTCGTTTGACTCCGCCTCCTACTGTCTCTTTCTGGTGTTTATCATCCTCCTTATTATTCTCTCTTTTCTTCTTTGCCTGTGTTTCGTCATTACTCTGTTCCCCCTTCCTCTTGTTGGGGGTCTTCTTCTGTTCTTTATCTTTCTTGCTTTTGTTAATTTTATCATTATTATTTTTTTTATTATACGGCTTGCTTTTTCTAATGTTATCCACAGGGCCAAAACTATTCTTAAATTCCTGATATTTCACCTGTGTTAAAATAATAACTATTGATAAATTGTTCAATAATTTGCATAACATATTAGTGTTACCAGATAGAACTTGCACGACAGAACAAAATGTATCAAAGCATATATAGATGGAGCATATTAAAAGTTTGTGTATCATTTCAATACTTTTCAGCTTTATACGTTTTAGGACTTTGTATATTGAAAGTAGATAAACTTTCTTTAATTTACTTTTACCTACCTATATTTGCCGCAAAATACCGTAACCACATTGCTGTATTCTGGAGATAAGAGTAAGATAGAAACTACTAGATACTGTGACTTTACTTCTTATTGGCTGGCATTATACTTGCTGGAGTCGCGTACAAGTAATACCAATCGGTAGTCCCCGCGACCTCCGGCGAAATCCCCGTGGGAGAACCATGCTTTGGCACGAATTGGGCCGGCTCGACCGGAGTGATACCACGGCCTCACAGAAAACCGGCGTAAAATAGCGCTTGCGCTGTGATTTGCCGAGTGAGTGAGGGTACCGGAGGCCCAACCCCCCTTCCCCCCTACTATTCCCGGCCGGCAAGGCCGGCAACGCATCTGTGACTCCTCTGGTGTTGCGGGTATGGGTAACGGTTATCACTTACCATCAGGTGATCCATTTGCTCGTTTGCTGCCTTATACTATAAAAAAAAAAAGATGGAACACGGTTGACTTTTAGTGAGTGCGAACCCTACACTCCCCCTCCTCCCTTCCTTTGGAGAGAGGATAGTGCGATGGACACCAACATCTCTCCTCGGATTCGGCTGGCAATATACTCAGTTGTTGACACTGCGAATCCCACATCCAAAAACCGCATGCATTACAAGATAGTGTAACCATTTATCTCATCAAATCAAATCAAAAATTTAATCTTCAAATAGGATTTTACAACCACTTTTGAATGTCAAAGATGCTACGCCATTGGTTCACAAGTCTACGGCGGGAGAACTTGTACTGGAAAGAACCAGCAAGAAAACCAGCAAGGGCAATTTTTTTTTCTCCCTGTGTCACATTACAGAGTCGTCAGTTGGAAGCCGGCTTCAGATACACAGTCCAAACCCAACCTCCGATACAAGTTAAAACAACTAACATCAGATTAAAAAAATCTGATATGTAATGTCCGGTACAAAACAAAAATATTATTTATTATAGAATCATTAAAATTATATATCGCAAAATTTACATCCAAGCATGTTTAATCATTCAGGAAATTAAATATCGTAAAAATTACATCCAAGCATTTTTATCATTCAAGAAATCATTGTAAACCCTTTTTTTCATTAGAGTATTTTTATTTTAATATGTGCTTTAAATTCATGAAACGGTAAAGCAGTAATATATTCTGGAAGTGTGTAATAAAAAGTTACACATTTCCCTAAGAACGAACCTCTAGTTTTTTGAAGCCTGTATTTGAACGGCAAGTTTATTTTTATTTCTCGTGTTTAAATGATGAATTTGAAAATTTGTATTAAATGTATCGTAGTTCTTATAAACATATTTTAAATCATAAATATATTGACACACTAATGTCATTACATTTATATCCTTAAATAAATCTCTGAGTGATTCTCTCTGTTTTATATTTATAGATAGCGCGAATTGCTCTTTTTTTGGATCACGAAAACATCTCATCATCTCTTTTTTTTTTTTCTCTTTATTTAGGTAAACAAACAGCGACCATACATGTATAAAGTTAAAAATGTTTAAGAGTATGACTAGTACAGCCACCAACTGCATTTACCACATATTAATCTTCAAGTTAAAATCTCTTTATCATATTTACGTATTAACATAACTTTGCTGTCAATATATAAAAATTGCCCAGAACAAATAGGAAATTTGTGACACAAGGCTACAGAATAAATGTTTGTCCTACCTGAACAGCTTCAAAGCACTCGATCATGGAGTCTGGAGTGCCATACTCCTGCTCGTAAGCAGTCCACAGCTCGCCTACACGAAATGGGCAGTCCGACACGAAACGGAGAGCTCTCCGAAATAGATCCCGTCGTTTGTTCACCGACGGGGGCGGGTTTCGATGGCTCTCAAGGTGGATCAACACTTCCCAGATTTTAGACAGCGTTTTGTTCTCACCATACTCTACAGAATATTGCATATGTCAAACATTTTACGCAGTGATTATTGTAGGCTATTTACCTCACATTTATTTATTTATTGAATATATGTAGTATATTACAATATTATAATTTGTTACATTTAATATAATTATTGGTATGTTGGCGGCAGTATGTATTCATGTTTATTTATATATTTATTGATATCTATATATACAATATTTTATTATTCATTATTAAGTTGAATATTAAATATAACATATTTAACTTACAATTTATTAATATTATAAGAAAATATAAGATCCAGCCGATCGCTGTCCGCGGGCAATGGAAGCGTGCAAAGAATGTGATTACAAAACCAGTTCGCGACGTAGACTCAGACTGCCTCGCGTCGCGAAACATAACCAGTCGGAACTTACTCTCGACGCTAAAGCCACGCTAACGTCCACTAGTAGCCGCCGTTCTCATTTACTGTTTTGTGTTACTTGTACGATTATACTGTATCTCGTGTGTCCCTTCTGTGTTTATTAGTAAAACATTATTGTGTCAAGTGTAGAACTTATTTATTGTGTGTGTGTATCCCTCGGACAATATCCTCGGCGTAATTCGCTAATACGGCACCACCACACCACACACTCACATAAATCCTAAAATTATATTATGTTGTAGGAATAGTTCGTCGAAAAATTACGAACAAAAATGATTTGTATCAATTTTCTTTATTAAAAGTTTAGTTTTAATTTACAATATAATCACCGTCAGAATTAACGACAGTGCTCCATCTATTAGGAAGGTCGCTGATACCCAAAACTCTGGAAGTTTAGAATCAAAAAACTTAGTCACTTCCGTTTTCAGATTAAAATCAGATTTTTTTACTTAAAAATGTTTTAAATGCTTGAATACATGATAATCTGAAGGTGCCAAGTCGGGTGAATAAGGGGGATGTGGTACGGTTTCCCAACCTCTTTCCTCTAATTTTATTTGAGTCTTTTTAGTTTAGTTGTCTTGGAGAATTGATTGATTCTCCATAACTACGGAAAAAACGCACTGGGCGCAATATGTACAGGCCTCGTATGAGAGCACCGAGAGAGTTCTAAAATGTTACTGTATATTTTGGAATTTCGAGATTATTCCAGGAAAGAAAAGAATCTTCGAATTTTTTTTCGACGAACTTTTCCTACAACCTAATATAAATCAACCAATAATGGCTATTTATCCTGTGATCCAAATTGAAGAAACACTACCCTCATTACAATCAGTAGAAACGTAACATGCTATTTCATGCTTCGCAATAAGGATTACTACATGGCGCACTCCTGTCATTATTGAATCTAGTTGGATTCGGACAGCAATAATATAATATGTTTCCTACTGGAAACGGTTATACAAGTTCTCGATAAGGCAAATGAAAACAATCCGGCACTAAGTTCTGCAATGAAGTGATTCACAAGGTCAACTGTTACCTCTTTTCTTTTAAATTTTGCGTACTAAGCCATACGTGATACCATTACAAAAACTGTAAGGAATCTTTTTTATAAATGGCAATGATTCATCGTTGCCAAACACGAGAATTAAGTAACCTTACGTTTAACCTAATTTAATATAAAATCTTGGGTTAACGGTGAGTGTTACTAAACATATATTAAATCTAACATTATTAATTCCAGTTATTGGATTATGAAAGTTAATTAAAGTAAGGTCTGTTATATAATAATATAACATACCTTATGTATTACCAGTGATGGCAATAACGACTGCTTTGTAATAATGAATAACACTGTTGTGTTATTTTCATATAACTGTTATTGTAAACTGTTGTCAGTTATCCTGTTATATTGCTGTTTTGACAAATGTTGTTGATACTTTACTTTTTCAGGCTTAGGACTGTCGAATATTAGGCATAAATTATATAATTTAAAACTACGTAATGAATATAATTTTCTGGCGTATTTAAAATTTCATCTGTACATTTGTTATTTATATTCAATATTATATTATTTACTTATTGCAACGAACAATTTAATTTGCATACGCGCGATCGCACAACGGCAAATAATGCGTGACTAAAAAAATGACAACAGCTTAGGCACCAGCAAGCCAGCAACAGTTTACCTAATTGTTATTTCAAATCACACTGCAAATCAAAATGGGTCTAATTGTCATACGCGCGAAGGTATAAAATTGTGAATTTGGGATTAGTAAAATTACTACAAGAAATAAACAAATAAAAACTTTATTTCCTAGTGAGAAAGGTTAATACATATTATAAGAATAAGCAGTCGGGCAACAGAGCGAGCGCCTACGCCGACACAACGGTTTGCTTTGTCTCGCTCGCACTTGTAGCTTGTAGCACAGTCGTGCTCGCTCGCTCCGTGCCGCACACACGCAAGTGGCAACAACAGCAATGCGACTAGTCGATAATTTTGTACAATTAAACAGCAACAGCAGGATAACAGTATAAGCCGTTGTTAAATAACGTGTTATTCGTTACCGGAAAATAATTCATTATATTATCTGTTATTGAAATAACGACCATTACTATGTATTACAGTGTTCGTCAGTATTAAATAGCTTTATTAATTCCTATTTCAGCAGTCATACATATATTAATGCTTGAAGTTTCACTAGTTCAGATTACAAATGGAGATGCTAAGAACTGGTACTCACTGAAAATCTCCTCGATTACCTCCTTGCCCCGCTTGGGGTCGTTCATGGCTCCGTACTCGAGACGCGCCCAGTACAGCGCCACATCGCTATCGTTGGCTTTTGGGCCATATATCTGTAACACAGTGTATAATAAGGCAGATGCAATATTTTTATTTTTGTGCTTATTTTAAAGAACTCCAAGGTATTATTTTGTAAAAATGTATAATGGACTATCCATCAACATCAGGTGATCATAACTATGCCATTGATACTCCGATAAAAGCCGTGTGGACGTATGCTTTGTGCCAATGTGTCCATCTACTTCAAATAAGTTTCCTAATAAATAGTTTTTTATTGGATCTTCTGACTCAAAACTGAGAAAAACGTGGTTTCAAGCGGCTAAGAGGAATGACATTTATTTCCCAAAGACTATCATTCGATGCT
This sequence comes from Scirpophaga incertulas, assembly GCA_036419045.1. NCBI lineage: Eukaryota > Metazoa > Arthropoda > Insecta > Lepidoptera > Crambidae > Scirpophaga > Scirpophaga incertulas. The sequence continues at coordinate 5,665,286 of CM071646.1, read as the reverse complement.
GGGAAGACCACTTTGACGTAAGTCGGCGGATATATTTTCGATGTCTTTATAAACTTTTATATATAAATTTATATATTTTAATAGCCAAACTTTTCAATGTCTTTTTGCTTAGTCCCTTTCATTTCTACACTTGAAAACTCTGCACTTTCGACAAAAAATGTCACTATCATGTCAACATTACCTTTTGGCAGGGTCCTAGAATCTGCTTTGGCAAACCCAACTTCCATTTTTTTTCAAAAAACGCAGATAATTTTAGTTTAATTGTTCACTTTTACTACAACTTATAACCTCAAATAAATTGTCATAACAGGAGTGACGTCACTGAACGCTGATTGGTGTTTTAAATCCGTTCCGTTTCACGTTAGTTTTGATTCGTAATTATTGTTAAAAAAAAAACAACATTATTTTAAATATAAACCTTGCAGTGGCCCGACTTTAATATTTTTTTAGCATTTTAATAACAAAATTTTCATCAATATTATAATTGCATGTTCTCCCCATTTGTTTATCGGAAGCAGACTATAGGTCCTTAGGCCTGTATGCACGGTTGGTCCTGTGCACGTCGCCCTAACGCATTTGTTCTGGGGTTTCAGATATACTGTGAATCTCATAGCAACCACGTGTACTACAGGCGACTGTAACTACTTACCATTAAGCAAGAGGCTTAAAGGATAGAAGAGGCAATAAAAAAATATATAAGATAAAGTGGGAAGTTACTAACAATAATTTGTGAAAATTTCGGTTAGGGAGCGTTCAAGTATTACGTAACGCAATTTTTGACCCCCCGTCCTCCCTTTGTGACGTTTTCTGTAAACCAAGTGATCATTTGTACCCTAAAGTTGCAAAAAGTTATGTTATAATTTTTATCCTTGATATACATAAACGAATACTGACAACGAAAACAACATTAAATGACGTACAAATACAATCTAGGGAGTCCCCGTGAAATATAAACGAAAAGATTTGCCAACTTGCGGGAACAAAATTAAAAATGACGACCAGACTAATACAATCGAGGGAAAAACGTATGCCCGTAAAACGTAAATGAAAAGGGTTGCTGATTTGGGAGATACTTCCCTAATTTTTTTGTTAAAAAAAAATAATGTTACGTAACGTGTTGTAAGAAAGACACCCTCCCGCCTCTGTAACGCATCGTAATGTTTTACGAGACCCCCTCTCCCCCTAAATTGCGTTACATAATACTTGAACGCCCCCTTAGAGCGAATAGTACTTGGTGGCTGAACATGGTTTGTTGACAATGCAAATTCGAATTCCATCCGACTCGAACATTTTGTTTGCAATTTTTCATACGTATTCAAGAATATTAATACTAGCGAAGTGCCGAGTACGGTTTGACTCGAGTCAGACTCGATTCCCGCTTTGGACTCGCCTACTCGAATACCAATTTACTTTGATGCGAGTACGCTGGACTCGATTCCGGAACTCGAGTCAGGAAGAATCGCTTCGTACTCGCTAACTCGATTCTATTTACACTAGTCCTATTGACTCGAGTCTAGTATTCGAGTTTGGTTAACTCGCTTGTACTCGCAAACTGTTTACATAAGCAATTAAGTGGCGGGGGCCTAATATTACAAACAAGTTTGAACCTGCAACTTTTTGTTTTGATTTTGTTCTAAAATCGGACTCTAGTTCTGGACTAGACTAGAATTTCTAGACTCGAGTCTAGGAATCAGACTCGTGTCTAGAAATATTCGAATACCAAACATAGAATTCGAGTACTGGGCTCGAATCAGGGAATCGATTCGAATACCGTATTAACTGACTCGAATCAACTCGATCCACCCAAACAGCGACTCGGCACATCACTTATTAATACTATATATATTATAGATAAGACTATTACATCGCCCAAAGTATCCCAGGCCATACGAAAATTCAGTCTAAGCTTCTCAACTTGGTTCTCGTCTTCAAAGTCAGTATTGCGGCGCAGGCACTGCAGGTAGGCCATCCAAACCATTTCGGCATCATTGTATGTGTCCAATGCCTTACTCATTGCCCTCTCCAATAAGGTTTTCACCTGAGAAAGAATACAACATTGAACATACAACATGTCGCTTATTTGGAGCGACAGTGACACATTTGCAAATATATGCGAAAATGACTTATTGCATACCAAAATACTACGCATAGTCATCTGCGTTGGCAGTGAAAACGCCACATTTGTATGTTCAAAAACCGTCCGATAGAGGGCAAAGTCTTTGTAGCATTATTATTCCGTTTGAACTATGAAATAATCTTTTCAACACACTTCCTCATAAAGTGGCTCTAATCCCATGGCAATTAGGCACATAATGACACCTATAACCAAACTGTGACTTTTTCATTACTATTATTCACGAGTGAGTAATAGTTTTTTTTTAATATTATTGGTTGAGTTACGCTTACATTTGCGCTAAAAAGCTATCCGCGAAAAGCCCAAAAAAATAGAAACCTCATTTTTTAGTCTATGGCCGATGCGCGCGCATAGGTAAACTAATTAATTTTTCCCGCCATTACGAAACATTTTTCACAACTCGTCTCGTTTTCACTTTTGAAGTTATTAGTTATTAATTAAGATGTCTGCAAATACAATTTATGAAGAAAAATAGTTAATTATAATTTTACTAACTGCATATTTACTAATTGTTTCTCTAAATAAACTTTTTATCTATTTTTTCTCTAAATAAACTTTTTATCCACTATGTAAAATGGTTTTTTATTTAAGTATTATTTTATTCAGAAGTGTGTTGAAAAACGTATGATACACGTGTGTATTGATGATTACCGTCCTCGGCTACTTAAGACCCTCGCCTGACGGCTCGGGCCTCAATGCGCCTCAGCGTAATCACCAACATTACACACTTGTACCATAATGTACTATTATTCTGATCTGATGGCCTAGACAAATGCCACTTAGCATTAGCGTTCAGTCACTCACTGCGGAAAGAAAAAATGTATGGAGATGTCACGTGACTTATCGTTACCTAATGTCATCTCCATACATTTTGTCTTTTCCGCAGTTTCGAACGCTACCGCTAAGTAGCATTTGTCTAGGGGGGCTGGTGTAAAGTAAACTGATTTGCATTTGTGTCACTGTCGCTCCAAATGAGCGATGTGTAACTGTCACAAATTTTAAATGGTGAACAATCAAAGTTCAAGTTATTTTTTTTTATTCATTTAAACAAACCTAACAGTATAAATACATTTGCTTATAATATTAAATTACAATGTATATGTTACTAGCTTTCTGCCCGCGGCTTCGCCCGCGTGGATTTCGGGATTGGGTCTATAGAGGGTTAAGGCTCATAGCTTTTGCCCACGGCTACATATGAAGCTTTTATCGCGCTTCCCGTGGGACTATCCGTTTTTTCCGAGATAAAAAATACCGCAAAACCTTGCTCAAGAATCACCAGTAGTTTTTGAGCGAAGCCTTTATTGCGCATCCCGTGGGATCTGTCGATTTTTCCGGGATAAAAAGTACCGTATTATTTAATCCGGACTTTTATCTTTACGTCTGCAAAATTTCAAAGCAATCGGTTCAGTAGTTACGGCGTGAAAGCGGAACAAACAAACAAACTCACTTTCAAATTTATAATACTACTAGTAAGGATACAGCCAATAACAAAGTTTGTCATATTAACATATGTAGGTAACGCAGTTAATTATTGTTATAACTAGTGCTCGGAATAGGTAGTTTAATTTTATGTAGTTGCAGAAAGAAAGTCAATGCAAGCGTAACATGGATAAACCTAAAATCAGCGTGATTTCCGGGACCTTAAATAATGCAATGCAATGGAACTTATGTCATTTTATATAATCATGAAAATTACACTTATTGTTTATTTGTAGGTTTATAGGAGTGAGAAGAGGGAAAAAAATCATTTTCAGATATAACAGATATTTATTGCATGTTTACAATATAAAACAAACTTAAAAATAAACATATATTTATATTAACATTAAAGTACATAGTATTGATCAGATGGTGTAATTATTCGTCTTTGGATTGAAGATCGCCAACATAATCATCATCGTCATGTTTATTATAAAATAATACTATGATTTTCTCCGCATTAATGGTTGTCAAGAAATTTCTTTTCATTTTCATAATCCATTTATAAAGCAGTACGCATCAAACAGAGACAGCAATAAACAAAGCGTACCATGTGCAAGCGGTCAAATACTTTGCATTCCTTAGCGTTATAGTGCGCTTTAAGTAAACAATAATCCTATTATTAATAAACTAGCGACCGCCCGGCTTCGCACGGGTGCAGTGAAAAAATGGTTATGGTGGGTTATCCCTAAGAGATAGACATATACCATCGCGGACTTTTTTGTGGATTTTTGTAAGTTGTACAATAGTGTAGTACATTATTTTGGTCTATCTCGTAGGGTTCAGCCAGCGTTTGCAATATAAGCGCAAAAAAACGTGCTTATTTACGACATCACATTAGAAACCTTTAAATTTATCAGTGTTTCTCTACTATATTATGCATTTATTATACATACAAACATTCCTTAAGAATCACTCTATCTATTAAAAAAAACCGCGTCAAAATCCATTGCGTAGTTTTAAAGATCTAAGCATACATACGGACATACAGCGAAAGCGACTTTGTTTTATACTATGTATTGATGTATTATAAAACTGTTTTAGTTGCAAAAGAAGGATAGCATTATTGCAACAATAAGCTAAAAGATGAAATATTATTGTGAAAGTTTAATATTTACAATCTCTGAAAATAGTAAGTTCCCAGGCATATCCATATTATTGGTGTCACAAAATCGCAAGTACAGAAAATTAAATTACCTATTCCGAGCACTAGTTATAATAGAATACATTAAATATTAAATTACAACGATAATTTAGACCATTTTTTCACTCCCGTTTCCCGCCATTTTTTCACTCGAATATTGGAAATCTTTTATAGAATTCTCTATAAAAAATTTCCATGTTCGAGTGAAAAAATGGCGGGAAATAACACGATAAGACGAGAATCCGAAATTACGAATTACTCTACAATTTATTGTTATTTTTTCAATATTTTAGCGATCTGGTGGTAAAAATGTCATTGCATGAGAATAATCTTTTTTTTTAAATTCATAATATCACGCGTTTGGATGATATAATTATCATAATATCATTTAGTGATTTAATGTTGGCAATAAGCTAATTGATATAGGTTTTTTTACAGAGGATTAATAGCATGATAGTAGATAAAATTAAACTACCTATTCCGAGCACTAATAATAATCCATATTAAAAAATGGTCCCGTACAGTGCAGTTCCATAGGAATTGCCTCCCGCGTACACTTCGTTTGTGGAATGAGCTCCCTGCCGAGGTTTTTCCGGAGGGCTACAGTATGGGGTTCTTCAAGAGGAGTGTAAAAATAATAAGTGTAAATAGGTTTTGAAGGTTCGGCAACGCGCGAGTGACACCGTTAGTGTTCATAGGCTACGGTAGCCGCTTACCATCAGGCGGGCCGTAGGCCTGTTTGCCACCATTGTGGTATAAAAAAAAACACAACCGCAGAAAACGGTGGATACCTGTTCCATGTCCTTGTTGTCCCGTTCAGCCAGCTGCATGGCATACACCCACACGGGACCCAGGAGGGGGAACCGGCGGCACATCCCCTCCACGAATCGCGCGTAAGAACCACTCGACGAGCACCGGTACATGTGACGGAAGTAAGGCACCATTATGGAGCCTATCTCGGGGCAGGACTTACACTGAGTAGTGAGCCGATTGTAGAGAATCTGTTGAGCAATGGAACAATTAGCATTTGTAATTACAATTGGTAAAATCAGCTCACGCTCAGATGAGCAGAGTACGTAACGCGCCATGCATATACAAGAGCTTTAGGATGTGTACTTTTCCTAAGATCTTACGATCAAGAAATTCATCTTTACGTTTCTGCTTTCATTTTGAAGTTAGTTAACTCAGAAAGTACTCTGTCATGTATATACAAGAGCTTTAGGATGTGTACTTTTTTTTCCTAAGATCTTACAATCAAGATCATCTTAACGTTTCTGCTTTCATTTTGAAGTTAGTTAACTCGGAAAGTACTCTGTCATGTATATACAAAAGCTTTTGGATGTGTACTTTTCATAAGATCTTACAATCAACAAAATCAAGTTAGTTACTCGGGAAGTACCCTGTCATGTATATACAAGAGCTTTAGGATGTGTACTTGTCCTAAGATCTTACAATCAAGAAAATCATATTTACGTTTATGCTTTCATTTTAAAGTTAGTTAACTCGGAAAGTACTCTGTCATGTATATACAAGAGCTTTAGGATGTGCACTTTTCCTAAGATCTTACAATCAAGATCATCTTAATGTTTCTGCTTTCATTTTGAAGTTAGTTAACTCAGGAAGTACTTTGTCATGTATATACAAGAGCTTTAGGATGTGTACTTTTCCTAAGATCTTACAATCACGAAAATCATCTTTACGTTTATGCTTTCATTTTAAATCTCCATGGGAAAATATCTTTCCCATGAACTTAGGCAGAGATCAGTTTTCCACTTGCTATGATCCAAACATAATATATATATATTATTGTCGCTTATATCACGTGTCTTTATAAGGCGTGCGCGGGAATACAGATCCAACGCATAGAGGCCATTTAAGCGAAATTTAATGAAAATGTGCATGGAGTGTACTAACTTCGTGTAATCTCTATCTGCACCATGAAACATGCAGCTATAGACTACACCCAGTTAGATGCACAGAAATTATTGCCATTTGTGGTCAAATCTTTTGTGTACTAAGCATTTCGATTTTGGTGGTAATGAGAACTATGGGCTATGGAAGAGACTCCAGTCACCTGCCTTCTTAAAACTGTAGGTTATTTAATGATAAGACAAATTCACACTCCCCAGGTTCCAGCTACTGAAGCAATTTCTAGCAGTTCTAAAATTAATAAATTAAGAAATAAGTTAAGAAATTGTCGGTTTCTTTGGTTCCTACATGCACCTTTGAAACACTTTCAGACTTCATCATTTCAACCGAGGCAGCCACTGCTCGATATATACCACCCCAACGATCGAGTATACTCATAGAAACTATTTCTTTTTGCATTCCATTTTAAACGAATATGGAATTATTAATTACTTTTGAACCTCACAATATACTTACTTAAATGGAAAAAAAGCCAATAAGCTTATTAGCTGAAACGTTATAACAATATTTTTTATTTGTTAGATTAATGTCAAAAGACATGTTTTTTAAAGTGTTTACTTTCTTATTTATAAAATAAATAAGATAATAGATGATAAACAGCAATTTCAGAGGTAAAGACCTATTTGGCAATTTTATAAACTTGTCTGAATAACCTCTCTGTAGAACAGACGTGACAATATTCTTCTTATCTAATCAAGAGACAAGTTATGTAACTCTTGAGCTGATAGGGTATTACAGTCTAATTCAAAAAGTGTTTTAATTTAATCTGTTATTGATAAAATACCACAAAAAAATATAAATACATTTTTTTTATTCCAATTATTTCATAAAAACGTGTTTTAATTTTACAATTCAAATTTGGGCGCGAAAACGCCAATTCTCAGGCCGCCATGTCTGTGACGTCACGGGCATTGTAAACATTACGCTTCGCTGAAAGAAATAAACATATTTTCGAAATAAATAATGAGTTCTAGTGGCTATAGTCCTTATCATTGGTGTCTTGTGTCTGAATGTAAGAACACAAGTGTTAAAACACCGGAAAAGTTATGGATACAAGTGCCAACAGATTTAAAAATGAGAAATACGTGGTTGAAATTAGCACGAAGAGATCCAAAGTCATTGTCCACAAAAACGAAATACTATTTTTGTGAGGATCATTTCGATGTAAGTATGCAGTTTAATAGCTCATATAAACATGTGAAAATAAATTCTTGTCATTACAAAACTAATATTTTATAGGTTATATTTTTCTGAAAGGTTTTAGGTTATAATACCTATGATCGCAAAATAAAGCATAATCGTAAAGTTTTGTTGTTATTAAAGGAAAGTTTGTAGTAGGTATATTAATACTTATTACATAGATGTTTTGACATTTCTTAATTCCGCAGAACAGAAGTCGGGATTGCAAGCGAAGAATTTCGCCACCATCAATGTATTTATTCGTGGAAGATTAGTACTTTCTGCTTTTACAAAGCCGTCTTCCATGGTCAATATATATAGTATAGGTGCAGAATATCAAGAAACGTGATAGTAATAACTGAGAAACTTCGTTAATCTAATAAATTACACAGTAGACATGTACAACAAAAACCGAGGTTGTTTATTTACAAGTCCAGTGACGTCACAGCGAATGCAAACATGGCGTACAGCGTTTTTGACATTCGAAGCACAGATAAAAAAACTTGTATTTTCAAATTGAAATATTTAATTTATTTTGCAGTTTTATGAATAGAAATTAATATTTTTCGTTTGTTTTTTCATAAATGAACTATAAAAACATAAATTTAGATTTTATTTTTCATAGTGCGTAATACCCTATTATGTAACGTAAGGGTAGGTTCGTGCCCCTCGGTAGAGACGTATATGAGCCATAACTAATAATAAGGAATACGTACTTTTAAAATGGCGTCACTGCCGCATTCGTCGTATTTCTTCTCATTAGACAACTCATTTACTGTGTCTATGTACTCTTGATATAATGCGAACCTTTCGTCAACATCTCTGTAAAAAAAAAACAAATTTGTCGAAATTTTATTTTTATGTTAACAATATGAGATGTTGTATTGGAAACTTGAATGAATACCTTTTGAAAATATTTAAAAAAAAAGTAAGCACAATAAGGCTTGTGTGGTGGGATCTACGGTAATAGATACATACATTATACAGATATATTTTTAACAGAAATATATATGAAAAACCATGACTAAGGTACAAATGCTGGCATTCAACAAACATCTGCTCCCACCGGGCCTCGAAGCCGGGACCTCAAATCGTCCGGAAATCATCAAAGAGATCGTAAAAGACAGTGTTTGAAAAAGAAAAGAAATTATTTGACGAAAAAGATACCTTATTACCCTTAAAAATAGATTATTGAGAAACTTACCGTGCAATCAATAACTTGTCTTCGTATGGTGATATTTTCTGGAAAAACTCCATGGCACATTCATGTTGTTTCTTTACCTTAAAGAGTATATAGACAATAATATACAAATTAACAATTAAATATTCAAATAACAAAAGATTTCCCAACTAGCTTACTTCAATTTTTTTTTACTTTGGATAAGTTAAAGTTAAATTTAAATACATATTTGTATTACAATAGGGCTGGGTTTTCAATATATCGCTTTTTTCGTGCGAACATCTACCTTTATGTGTTTTAATTTAAGACTTACAGAAATTTTGTTTTGCATTTTTACCTCACAGTGCATTTTTTTAAATTTATGAATCTATTTATATTAATTTTAGTCATCACAATTTTGTATTTTATAGTGTGAAATTATCAATCATTTTTTTTTTGCCTTAAAATGCTTGTTTTTAATTAGTTAAACGTCAATTGATATGTGTTTATTTAAAAGAAAATATCAAAAACATCCCACATCAGGATGTGGGACATCATGTCATGGGCGTAGTTATAAACATAGTCTCATCATCATAGGTCACCCTCTGACATCCAGAGGGTGTGTTTTCCGCACTTAGTCCTGTATGGACCATTGTGCGTTAAGCATAGTCTCATTAACAGGAAAAAAATTCTGCAAGCCGATCATTGTCAAAGAAAATGTTAATACGGAAAACGTGAAATCTCCATACAAAATGGCAATTTCATTGCTGACTATTATTGTACTTGTATTGCGATATATTATTGCACCACGGAGTAAGACACTAGATAGTAAGAAATGCAAGTATCTTGCAGTTCAGTTGGACATATCTTTAATTTAGCGAACATCACACTATGAGAAGCCTTAAACCTTCACCATCACCTACCTTATCCACGTATGCTTGATCATGCAGCTGTAGCGCCAACTCCTCCATGGCTTTCAGAGACTTCTCCCCATGTAGCAATGGCCTCGAGACAATCTCCTCTAGACAATATAGAATACGTTCTTGCTGTTTTTTATAAGCTGCATCATTTTCACTAAAACCAAAAGAAGGGACTTTTATGTAAAATAATGTTAGTATCATAAGGACCTATTCAATCTAGATATGTTGCGTTAGACCCTGCCACTTGCAAATGGCTAATTCTGAAAAAGCTCTGTCTTCTTTTTTCAGATATCCTAAATTATTTGGGATGGTACATTCTCTTTATCTAACTATGGGCAAATGGGAGATAATTTATCGAGTTAAGTATGCATGTATTTGGATTGCCCACACATTTACAAATCTTTTCTAGAAAAAGCAAACATCTTGCAAAGTACATGGCACAGTTTATATGGCAGTTTGGCGAGCGGCGATTAACTCCAAATTTTTAATAGTATTGTTCTCCTTGACAAATGAATGATCACGAATATACAAGTTTTAGAAAAAGTTAACGACAAAAAACGCCGCTAGGGGGCTCTACACGTGCATGCATATTTATAAAGATAAATTGTGTTCTATTTTATGTAAAAATTTTGACAAACCCAAAACCCTTAGGTTTTAACAGAATACCAGTGCTTTGCTCACATCCTTTTGTGAGCAATTCTAATCACTGAGCTACAACCCTTTTACACTTCTACAGCACACACAGCTCTTGGTTTGTACTGGGTTTTTGTTTTAAGAAATTGTTATTTTAGTGTCTTTGTGTTCCTTTATTTGTGTGTGATGAAGATGTTTCATAATTAAATTTTTTATTTATAAAATAACAAAACTGGAAGGGTTTCGTCATTCTTTTCAGATGAAAGAGCAAGAAACTACTTGCCTATGATTCTGGAACCATTTATCGTAATAATGCCAAGACACTTAGAAAAGCTCTATCACAGGAAAAATACCTTCTTGGTGCTTTTGTAACGGGAAACACCACATTTTTGCTCTAATTCACACTAAGTTTAGCAGATCCCAAACCCAAAGCAATGGATATCTTGACAGGGCACATTACAAATTATGTAGGGGGAAAGGTAGAAGAGAATATGGAATTCAATAAATAATAAAAGCCAATTTAGTATTAATTTTTTTTAATTAATCAAATCTAGTTTACTTACCTAATAGTTTCCAATTGGGTTTTCTCTAACTCTAGTTTGGCATCCCAAAACATCTTTCCTGACATAGGATCAGCACCAGCAAGCTTCAATACTATATCAATATTAGCTCTAGCTTCTTCTGTATTTCCAGTAGACAGTGACCAAGTACACCATTCACTCAAGATCGGAATAGCTGCCACAGAATAATTCTTGTTAATACACACAAACAGAAATTAAATTCTAAAAATTTTAATTTTGAAACTAGAGTCGTGCATCAAATATTACAAATCTGAGTTTAAATAAAAGTCCATAATTAATATTACAAATAATTATAGCTTATATATTAGTAATTTGACAATATTACAATATTTAAGAAAAATAGACCAAATTAACCTTTATTACTTATTATAGCTACTTAAAATCTATGGATGTATTTGCAAATTATCATTAAAATAACATTATAACTTTTAATGGTCTGATATCTATGCCAACTAAACTTCAAGAAGCATGTAAATAAATAAATCCAAATGTAAAACTTACAATAACAGTCGAGGGTAGATGATTGGAACAAATCCTTAAGGTCACCTTGAGCTTCTTTTGTGTGTGCTAGTGATGTCTCTGTTTGTAACCACATCAACCAGTGATCTGGGTAGATTGCAAACATCTTTTTCAGCCTTTGAAATGCTGCACGCCATCGATCTAGCTCTGACAATCGCCTGCATAATAGCATAATTTTTGTAAAATAAAGGGGTGCTGATATGAAATATATTTGGTTAGCATTTTAATATGTATTAGCTGTTTGAAAATTTGATTTCTCGATATTTAATAGTTATTAACTTGTGTTACAAAACTATAATACAAATTCACAAATTAAATCCGAATCATAGAATGTATTTCATTTAATTTATTGCTTAACATAAATGTTAGATAAATTATCAAATAAATCATCATACTCCTGAAAGGTATGCAAATAATCACACTACCATAACTGTTTCCTTTGTTTTCTAATAATCACGGTCCATGACCTTAAATTCAAGTTTAAATTGATCATCTATTAAATATTATATTAATATGATACTCACCATAGAGCTTTAATCAATTCCATATGCTCGTAATAGTCATTTGGATTTTCAGCTAAAATGCGTTCTGACTCTGCAACCTTATTTTCTAAGGCTTGATCATCATCAAACTATAACATAGCAATCTTTGTAATATATAACATTATACTACTATAAATGACACAGTCCCTTATTTTCACATCATTCTTGAAAAAGAACTGGGTTAATAACAATTGAAAAGAAGCACCTAATATTAGATAAACTGAGCAATTTATTATTATCAAAATACTCAATCTTTGTTTTTTAAGAATTTAAGAAAAAGAAATGAAATAGCGATATGTACAGAAATACAGCATTAAATTATACCACAATATTGTCAAGCGATCAAACTGAAACATACTTCCGAATCGTCTGACTCGCGATCTCCGTCGTCTTCCTCAACAACGACTTCAATTTCATTGTCCTCCTCCGACTCATGTCTCACCTCGTCTTCCACAATAGCCATTTTTTAAAAGAACTACTGCAAAATATGAATCAATGTTTAGGAAAAATCATTAAAAACCACAAAACAATTTTCGTTTTACTCGTTTACTTTTAATTTCGTTCATATTAGTATTTGCCTGCTAAACGGCAGAGGGATTTTAAAGCCACACAACTATAGCCTACTATAATATAATATTTATTTCTCCCAACTATAATAATTTATTTCTGTGTTTTTCTTGGCATGAATTTAACTGACAAAGAATTTGTGAGTCTGGCCTTACATATCCTATTTTTTGATGCATGTAAAAACCTAAATATTCTACTTTAATAAAAAAATTACAGTTAGCACACATCTTTATTCTATATTCATTACCAACAAAAGCTCATAAAAGTTTTTACCTCCAATGACAACAATGTCTTTGTATTAATCTTTAGTTATATTTTACGTTATCCAGAGAGATTACAGTCAGTGCATTTCAAGTACATTTTCATTGAATTCGCTAAAATAATCTCTGTGTTGGATCTAAATCCTGGCTTTATAAAGAACGGGGTCTTAAAGTTCCGTAATAAGAACATAGAATTATAGAGCATTCTCATTACATTGTAAAATGCTTTTTATTAAGAGCAAGTCTTACAATTTTCTCAATTTCTTAAGATAATAAATGTTGTCCTAACTAAGACACTAAGACCTCGAGTTATGTGAGGTCAGAAGGTTGATTATATAATTCTATTGCTATGAAATTTGTTTGAAACTGACAGATAATGCCGTTCCATTGCTGCTTTATGAAGATAATTGTCACATTAAACCTAATATAGTCAATGTAAATGCAGTATCTGTCAGCTGAAATCTAAATGTGATAGCAATAAACTTATATAATTATGGAGTAGTTCCTGTATTCCAAACACACAACTTCGGTACATTGTTGTCGTGCCACTTTCTATTCTTTTATTTTTTTATTCTTGACTTTTATATACACAGTGAAGTTAGAGCGAAATATGTAGCGAAGCAAAGAGAATATATCGTATATTAAATTTTTATTTGAAAATAAGAAAAACGGCAAATAATAATATTTTTTTTATGATTTGCTAAACGGATCAGCAAGTCTATTTCCTCAAACGACAAGATTATCAATTATATTATTTAAAATGTATTGCTATTGATTTCAAGTTGAGATAATATTTTACGCTATATATAATATATATATATAATATATATATATATATATATATATTACGATAATTATTTTTACTTGTCATTTGAGTTGGATAATAGGTCTGTTGTAGCAAACAGTCATTAGAGCCAAAATATACACGTTGTGACATGCTGCAATTTAATTAATATTCGGCATGCGTTGTCGTCTTTATATTAAAAAAAAGTATAATTTAAATAAATAGGTACTATCAGTGTAGGTATGTTGAGATCCATTATCGTGGACCCCCGTTTTCATGTCATGGACTCCCAATTTTATGTTTCGCTGCCGTAGACATAGGGGTCGATATAGGCATAGAGGTCGATATAGGCATAGGGGTCGATATAGGCATACGGGTCGATATAGGCATAGGGGTCGATATAGGCATAGGGGTCGATATAGGCATAGGGGTCGATATAGGCATAGGGGTCGATATAGGCATAGGGGTCGATATAGGCATAGGGGTCGATATAGGCATAGGGGTCGATATAGGCATAGGGGTCGATATAGGCATAGGGGTCGATATAGGCATAGGGGTCGATATAGGCATAGGGAATCACTGTATTAAACTTTTAATTTCCAGTAGTTCGCCACTGTGTAGTGCAATCATAAGTGGGGAGTGTACAGGGCCTGACAAAACAACTGTGCGAAACAAGATGCTTGGCCTCCACGAACCTCTGCTCTATAATTTCTCGGTTCAAGTCCAGTCCGTTGCATACGCACACAAATACATGTCCACGCACACTTTATGTTTCAGATTGCTGAAGAACTAAGTCCAACGCAGTTGCGTCTTATTCAACATTACCGGCAATTGCCCTTTCTCCAACAACCAACCCATCCTAAGCTCAAAATACTTCTACTTTTTAGTTACTGTTACTGACGACCTCCATAGTCGAGTGGATCGTACACCGGTTTCAAGGTGTCGCCATCTCTGAGGTCCCGGGTTCGAATCCCGGTGGGGGCAGATGTTTGTGTGATGAATGCGAGCATTGTACCAGTCATGGTTGTTGATATATATTTCTATAAACAATATTTATATATGTAAATATATGTATGTCTATCCGTTACCCTAGATCCCATAGCACAAGCCTTACAGAGCTTAGTTTGGGCTAGGCTAATTGGTGTAAGTGTAACAAATATTTATTTATTAGTGTTGTAGTTCAACGAATAGCCGTCCGCAAAGTTCTCACCAATGGCTAATTTGTAAGTTTGCGTAACGTCTTAAAAAAGGATGTACTCCCATTTGAAATAAGAAAACACATGTGATTGTTCTGGTCTTGCGAGTAATATGTCTGTCGTGCGCATCCTTATCACACAAAAAAGACAGCGTGTTGGAGTAAAAGCTTGGACCGATAGATATTTATTGCTTTATACAATCAACAGAATATTAAACATATAATATAATATTATTTTTGCGTGAAGTGATTGTAAATAAAACATTAACGTGTAACAGATATTGTTTCTGTAATTCTAAGCGCATTTTAACGACTACAATGCGTCGATACTATAAACGCATTCCCACAGAGAAAAGTAGAAGATAGTTAACGATAGAGTATTTAAATTTTTATTGGCTTAAGTTCAAGGTGATTGGGAATGGCTATTACACTGGGCCAGGAACTTAAAAAAAAACAAATACTTCTTTCAGATTATTTATTCATAATATAAAAATATACTGGTTACATAGTAGTTTAAAAGTATATCTATTAAAAATTATAAATAATCATGCGTAATTTATTTTTATCATAAGTTCATACGTTATTTATCTAACATAGTCAATTTAATTTGCTTTGGCACCACAGGTATTTCTAAGTATGTTAAATGCCCTTTTGTTAGATTTTCCATATATGTATTCCATTGTTCATTATTTTCAGTTACATTGGTTAAAGTCGATTCCATTTTAAATAACGTTGTGATTAGCTAATTAAAAAAAATGATTTATCTCGTTATTAAAACATTTGAGGATAATCTACTTTTATTTGATAGAAACTAACAGTTCATTTTCAAATTATTTGTGGAATCAGTGCTTTAGAAAAATTCTGTGATCACAGCTTCCAGTATAATACTGGAACGTGTGATCACAGATAACAAGGACTCATATTCATACTTTGAATTTGTACATCGAGATAACTAGCATTCAACTTTCTATAGCTTGGTGTATCAAAATGTATTTATGATCGCAATTGACCAAACTTACTAGCAATAACAAAAATGATCGATATCATAACTTTAAAATTCGGGGTTTTCATGAATAACAGATAAAATATGCAATGACGTTAGAATGCCATAAAAATATTTACTTACTTATATATAGTATGAAGTAATTCAGTTGATACATATACTGATGTTCTTTGCAATTTGAATTAAAACCTACCTAAAAAGTCTTCAATCGTATTCGAAAAATAAAATACTTATATTCACGTCAATCCGTCATGGCTTAATTTTTGGCATACAAGTAGGTAGCCGCACAAATATAAAATAAGTTTTCATTTAATAAACCGTATTAATGTAGGTATTTAAGTTAATCTCTGTCGTGAAAGACTCCACAATTTAAGTCAGTTTTGATAGGTCATTTCCATAGTCTTGCTGTCAATGACACCTGTCAAAACGAACTACATAGATTGTGAAGACTATCTCATTTTATCTTTAAATAAGTGGCTTACGTTGGAAAGAGAAAAAGAAAATCGTTTAAGTTAAGCTTAAAATAAATTTATCAATATGGACCAACATGTATAACAATACCCCCCCCCCTCTGTCATTTTGTGCTACTAGAGTGCAGGTTGGTTGAGAAATTAACTGGATTCTTTTCACAATAAAATCGATTCTGCATTTGTCGTTGCAGCTAGCGCCAGTGTAATTTGACTATTAATAAAGTCCTCACAATTTAAGAAGCTTATTTTGGCAGCTGTCAACGTCATAGTTTATTTGTCAAAACGGGCTGCTAGGATTATGAACTCCTTAAAAAGACAAAAAAAAATTGCGGTTTATTAGGAACTGTCTGTTAACTTTTGCAACAAAATATTGGCAACAACATTGTGTGTGCGGGTATCTTTCCAAATTTCAAACACACCGTTCTAATAATTACTAAGATTTCCACATAGTGGGTATAAAATTTAAAAATAAATGCACCGATACTGGAAAAAGTGATGATTAAATGCAGATGTAATTCAGAGTAATATTTCGATCTTTAAAATCCATTCGCTTAGATACGGCCACATTTGTTTAGCGCGACTGTGGTCGTGTCGCTTCTTATCGAAGAAAATGCAAAGGATGCCCGATTGGAGTGAGTGCTGTGTATAAGACTGCATGTTATTGTGGCAGTTTGCTACGTATTGTTTATTTATCCTTTGCAGGAGTGATTTTAATGAAACTTGAAAAATCAACAGCAAAAAAGGCAGGTGTTTTAAAATGTATATCGCCATTGTGTTGAAATACATATGTTACCATATACCAGAAATCCTAAAAATATTGGCGTTGATTGAATATAATAAAAACGGGTTCGGCAAAATAAAAAAAAAACATATTGGCACATGGTAATGACACTGATCGTACCACTTTGCATTTACATTATTTTAGTTTCAGAGCGTGCGGGTGTAGCGAGACTATCTAAGCGAATAATTCTACCTATTAAGTGTTTCTTTCTAAACGGAGGCAATAATTTGCTTTTGCTCTTTTATATTTAGAAATAAACTGCTTGCTAAACATCACTTAAGCGTATATTTACTTACAAATAGATGAAGAAATTTTTTTTATTTAATCAATAATAAAAATACTCCGACTTCACATAGCTTAAATAATTTCATTGTAATTTATAACACACATTAGACTAATAATATGAAATAAGAATAAACAAGTAAATATTTGAAAAAATGGAATACATAAAATCAGTCATTTGGTAAAATTTATAAATATCATTTAAATAATTAAGAAATTACCACATTTCGATTCGAATACATTACCGCAACGGTATAAAGAGATCTTATAGGCATTGATATGAAAATATATAATCTGATATCAGATGCATGATATGACTACGTTAATAAAATACATTTTGTGACTACAATGAGAGTCGACTGAAAATTAAAATGATACTTCCAATGAAAAATGGCACAGGACTTTACCTAGTGTAACTATGCAGGAAGATCATGATTCGTCAGAATAACTTACCTGACGCTATTTCAAACAACCAACAATCAAAATACTTATAATAATCATAGTTAAAGAAATAATAGTCTCAATCCATAACTCGATAACTGTTACCGTTGTATTTAATTTGATAGTTGGTACGCGACCTCCGCAGCTGTGTAAAAATAAAGTTATTACATCACGGTCTTGTGTCAACATGACGGATATAACAATCAGCAAAAAAAAAAGACTAATTATGGGAGCGTTCAGGTATTATGTAACGTAATTTTTGAAGATTGTTGAGCCCCACCCCCTCTGTATAATGTTATGTTTTATATTATAATTTTTGTCGTTGGTATACATAAACAGTAACAGGACACTAAATCTAGGGATTCCCCGTGAATTATAAACGAAAAGATTAGCCAAATTGCGAGAACAAATTAAAAATGACGACCAAACTAATACATTCGAGGGATTGCCTGTAAAACGTAAACGAAAAGGGTTGCCAATTTAGGAGTTTTAATTCCCTAATATTTTATTTAAAAATAAGAAACAATGTTACGTAACGTGTTGTAAGAAAGACCCCCTCCCACTCCTGTAACCCCCTCCCCCCAAAATTGCGTTACGTAATACTTGAACGCCCCCCATGATAGCTATCAGTTACACAGTCAACGATGTTCGTAAGCATGGGGGTGCTTACCATTAAAGGTTTGTTCTAATATATCCAACATTAAACAATCAAGAGTAATGTCCATGTTGTAACATTCAAAGCCACATTGTCCATATAAAAATGCATGCTTAATATCTAACATACCTGTCCATCCGCACCATGCAATTTATGTCGAATCTAAACTTTATGCATCTTAACATATGATTTTGATCTCATTAACATTTTTACCTTGTTCACTTTTGGAATGACAAACTCTGCAGTTCTCGTCAAGCATCGTCTCATAGATTATAAACAGTGTTCACAAACTTCTATAGGTTATAATATAAAGTTTTAATATTTATGCTAATAATTCAAAAGTCTAATTGTTATGGACTATTTTGCATTGCACGATAAAATTGTGTTCCTCAAAATGTTATTAATTAAACTTGCGTGGCAAAGATAAAGGGCCACCTAGTCTATTAAAGCCAACTATGTTTTTTAACTTGCTGTCAAGAAAACCCTAAATGTTAATGGACTGATCATACACAATTTCGTTAAACCTGAACATACTGCTTGAATATCGCAACAATATTGCATTATTCCTAAGACTACATAGAGATGTTAAAATTTTTACACAATAACATCTAAATAGTGATACAATATAACTATTATAATATTCAATATAAACGCAATTACAAGCGTAAAATCTAAATAAATGACTCAATATAATACTAGGGTTAAATGATAAAAAAAGATTGATAGGTTGCACTCCCAGGACCTAACAAATTAAAAAAAAAATGTATTTGCGTCTAGTTCAAAGCAATGTTAAATATAGAAGAGATTCTTATTCGTAGGTACAATATTAAACCGGTAACAATTATTATTAATTAATAACAATACTATTACTACAACAACATCAGATCATTCTTAACGTTTGCGTTTAATTCGTTGTAATTTTTTTCAATCATCATTCACACTTGACGTTACTAATATTAGTTCTTTATAATCTGTGTAAACATGGCCCTGGGTGCGCGTAGATTAGTTCCGATTAACTCGAAGTGACACAGTACGGTATGACGCGCAGTATAAAGTTGACAACATCGCAGCGGTCTAAGAATGGGACGTCGGTGCGTGTGTCTAACTGGAAATAATAATGCATCACTATGAGAACTATGTAACAACAGATTTGACCCTATCGATTTACGTAGAGATATATATATTTTAACACCTTTGCTCGTAAAGCTGATGTAATTCCACCGGTTTTAAATATGTAAAGCGGGTCATAAAAACGCGTGTGTTACCAAAGCAAAGAGTTAAGTTGTAGTACATACAAATTCCATAAGAGTGTTATTTGCCATTTCGCGCGCTGTTGTTATTCAAATTTGGAACTAATCGCCACGCGGCGTCAGTCAGTAGTAAAATGGCGGGAAAGCAATAGTGTGCCTTCACAGATTGAGTTTATTTAAAAGGTTTTTTTTTTGTTTCTGCTAATGCTTCTGCTAATGTGTTAAAAACGTTGTACGATATAAGTGCGTATCTATACTAATATTATAAAGAGGAAAGATTTGTTTGTTTGTTTGTTTGTAATGAATAGGCTCCGAAACTACTGGACCGATTTTAAAAATTCTTTCACCTTTGGAAAGCTTTATTATCCCCGAGTAACATAGGCTACTTTTTATCCCGGAAAAAACGACAGATCCCACGGGATGCGCAATAAAGGCTTCGCTCAAAAACTACTGCACAGATTTTCATGCGGTTTTCATCAATAGATAGAGTGATTCTTGAGCAAGGTTTTGCGGTATTTTTTATCTCGGAAAAATGGATAGTCCCACGGGAACTACGATAAAACCTTCGCGCCATAAACCGACTTCGTGCATATGTAGCCGTGGGCAAAAGCTATGACCCTTAACCCTCTATAGACCCAATCCCGAAATCCACGCAGGCGAAGCCGCGAGCAGAAAGCTAGTTAGTTATAACATGCTCGGTTCAATTACGCCCACGCCCTCCATTACATTGTTCCGTCTAAAGTAAATCATCACATAAGCCGGCAAGTGTGCTCCGATACGTCATATTGTTGATATATATAATGAAACCTTTTGCGATCTAGACACATTTGGGACTACTGCTAAGTTTGAAAGAATGATAATTAATACTTAAAAGAAATAATTGTTGTGTAATGTCCTTAGTGCTTGGGAAGTTTATGTAGTATTAAAAACAAATGCATAACGCATGTATGTGAAATATTTTTGCATTATTGTGTAACAAGACGTGGATGATATTGTGGGTTTCATAATAATTCATACTAAATATTATTACATCTAATTTTTAAAATTTTATATATATAAACTGTTCGTTGTCCCTAATTGAAATGAATAAAACTTACTAGAAAACTTATTTGGTGCGAATAGATCGAATAGAAACTTTTGTAAGGTCTGCAATTTTCTCCCTACATATCCTACAATTATACACTTTAAACTGTCATAATGTATAGGGCAAATTTCAAGATGCGGCTGGCTACCGCGCACGGTGTTGAAGTGCATTTCTAGGGGGGGGATAGTCCTAGTGTTCTCGGATAATCCCCCCCTTGGCGATGGCTCGAGTTACTAGGTCGAGCTAGCCCGTGGGCGTTGGCGGTGGAATCGCGAAAGCGCAACCCGCCACGCGCCTAGGAGACGTATTTTTGAATCATTAGACGTGAATTTGAAATTCGAATACGAATACAAATCGTGCGTGAAATTATTTTCTACTGCTTACGATTTTATGGATTTTTGAATCACTCGAATCCAGTGTTGTCATTAAAAACAAATTCTCAATTAAATTCCGTTTCAAGCAGAAAAAATCAAAATCACAACAACAAAATCAAAAACCGGCGATGACCCACACATGAAACGGATCACTGTCAACGTCACTTCAGCGTTGGATATTCTACTAGTAGAAATCAAAAACGAGTGGATTGAACCACTCGTTGCACAACGCACGAAATGATAGTTCAGAAATAGTGAATTCGGTAATTCGTATACGAATCTCATGATTTCGAATGCGAATTGGTTTTCTATTGCTTCAAAAATTCGTCTCCGTATGGGCTCAGAGGACACCGGGGGGTTTTAGTGGGTGGCCGGTCCCTCAGACCGGAGAGCCCCACACACGGTCGCGCCTTGCCAGCGCGGTGCCACGGTGCATAACGAGTATTTCCCGCCGAAAAAAAGGAGAGCAAATTTCAAGACGGCGGTTCTATAGCATGATAGACACTTTATTAAATGTCGTGTCAGCGTCGGCTGTACCTGTCACGTCACCTGTACCTGTACCTGTACGTGTGCGTCGGCCGCGCCCTATGCGGAGGTGGTGGTGCCGGCGGCCTGCAGCTGCATCTGCCGCTGCATCTGCTGCAGCATCTCCTGTACTTGTACTGTACTGTACGTGTGCGTGGCCGCGCTATGCGGGGTGGTCCGGCGCTGCAGCTGCATCTGCCGCTGCATCTGCTGCGCATCTCCTGTACTGTACTGTACCTGTACGTGTGCGTCGGCCGCGCCCTTGCGGAGGTGGTGGTGCCGGCGGCCTGCAGCTGCATCTGCCGCTGCATCTGCTGCAGCATCTCCTGTACTTGTACTGTACTGTACGTGTGCGTCGGCGCGCCTATGCGGAGGTGGTGCCGGCGGCTGCAGCTGCATGCTGCCGCTGCATCTGCTGCACATCTCCTGTACTTGTACTGTACCTGTACGTGTGCGTCGGCCGCGCCCTATGCGGAGTGGTGGTGCCGCGGCTGCAGCTGCATCTGCGCTGCATCTGCTGCAGCATCTTGTACTTGTACTGTACCTGTGTGCGTCGCCCGCCCTATGCGGAGGTGGTGGTGCCTGCAGCTGCATCTGCCGCTGCATCTGCTGCAGCATCTCCTGTACTTGTACCTGTACCTGTACGTGTGCGTCGGCCGCGCCCTATGCGGAGGTGGTGGTGCCGGCGGCCTGCAGCTGCATCTGCCGCTGCATCTGCTGCAGCATCTCCTGTACTTGTACCTGTACCTGTACGTGTGCGTCGGCCGCGCCCTATGCGGAGGTGGTGGTGCCGGCGGCCTGCAGCTGCATCTGCCGCTGCATCTGCTGCAGCATCTCCTGTACACTGTACTGTACGTGTGCGTCGGCCGCGCCCTATGCGGAGGTGGTGGTGCCGGCGGCCTGCAGCTGCATCTGCCGCTGCATCTGCTCCAGCATCTCCTGCATGCGGCGCAGCTCCGCCTCCTGCCCAATATCCATTTTATTATTTACTAACGACAGCTCATACATGAAAAACTAATTGTAAGTAGTGTTGTGAGAAATGAGCTCCAAGGCGGAAACTGGAGCTCCGAGTCGAACCTACTGAGTCTTCAAAGCTCGTGCTCTGACGGCTCGAAGGTCTTAAAGGCTCGAGCCTTGAAGGCTCAGAAGCCTTAACTAGAGGATTCGAGTCGAAGCTCGAGCTTTATTTATATAGCTGTAATTATATTAACGATATTTATATTCTCCGGTTGCTTGTACATGTACACGGATGCAAATAAACTTTTTTAACTGGATTAACTTTATTACAGTTCAATGTTGTGTAGTGAGTCTTTAAAACAGAGCTTGAGTCACGACTCGAGCCTCAGAACTAGGGCTCGAGCCTTTGCAATATGGCTCGAGGCTGAAGCTTGAGTCCTCATAAGAGACTCGAGCCTTGAATGAGTCGAAAACTCGGGCGACTCGAGCCTTTTAACAACTCTAATTGTAAGTCATTTTATTTACATTACTTCGTTGTATTGATAGATATATTATTATACATAAGATATATTGATACATTGAGACAAAAATAAACATACAACACACATATGTGTAATTATTGATTTTACATATATAAAAATTAAATGTGCATGTGTGTTGCAGGGCTTGATTTTTGTTCTTTAAGGGCAAAGCAATGATTTTTAGTCAACACTCCACTACTTAAATTTTCTTAATAAATATTTATAGTATATATGAGTGGATAATGCATTGGGAACAAGGCGTGACATAAATGTATATATGTATGATAATGCATATACATATTTAGTTAGTTTGTATGTAAAATTGCATGTATATATGTAGGTATATTAGACGACTCCGTAGTTGAGTGGTTACAGTCGGGTCAATTTAATAGGTCACATTTGACATTTGTTCATAGTGAGGTGACCTGCTTAAACACTCCGATTATGGCGAAATAAATGATATTTACTTCAAACATATGTGAATCGAATACAGTTATTTGTGTTCAGTGGAAAAGAACTTTTTTTATAAAATGGCAAACAAGCAAATGGATCACTTGATGGTAAGTGATTATCGCTGCCCGCAACAACAGACGTGTTGCCGGCCTTTTAAATGGGGATACGCTCTTTTTTATAGGTACTGTAATATTATATTTTACGAGTTTATTAATTGCCTTCAAATTTTTTAACATCAATTATTTTTCTGTCTTTGAAGTTTTTTGCGCTGTCACGTGCTTGCTAAAATCATAGAGTAAAACTCTTTGATACAAAGCGCTTTAACGTCATGCTTCACTGCGCTCGGCAAAACG
This sequence comes from Scirpophaga incertulas, assembly GCA_036419045.1. Classification (NCBI taxonomy): domain Eukaryota; kingdom Metazoa; phylum Arthropoda; class Insecta; order Lepidoptera; family Crambidae; genus Scirpophaga; species Scirpophaga incertulas. The sequence continues at coordinate 5,641,112 of CM071646.1, read as the reverse complement.
TCATAAGTAAGCGGCGGTTACGACGTTTTGGTTGAACGAAATCTATACTTCGACAAGCGATCCAGCAGTTGTCTTTTTTCTATGGTCAGACGAGGTCACATAGATTTAGCGATTTAGCTGATTATAGTTCTAACATTCACCAGTATTTGAACACACTTTTTCCTTTAGTGTTCTTGTCTATCGGTAGAATATATGTCAATGGTAATAACCATAAATAAGACTATAGACTTCAGTTATATGCATATTGCATTGATTTCCTTACAGTAAATATTGTAGAGATGTATTGTGTTTGCAAAACAACATAAAGAAAGTTAAAGAGAGGCAGCACCAACACATGAATATATTTTCCGACCTCTGTATCAACAAATACCTTTTCGCGAAGCGCGCGTTCGCGTTCGGTGGCGTCCTCCGGTGAGCCATTGCTGTGCCCGTTAGTGTCTGCTTCGCTCAAACCGCTCTCAGTCGATCTATAAACATATCAAAATGGAATAACTAATCAAATTGTAAATGGAAGTTTCATTGGTTAATATTAGCGTAGTCGTCAAAGGTAAAAGCGGGGTAGATTTATATTAATACTTCTTCTTCTTTTATTGTTGGCAATCTGCTATCTTACGACAACAATTCTGCCAGCTCTGTGTGTCTTTGGTTGGGTATATAATAGTGTCTATATTGTGTTAGCCATCATGTGCTTAAACGGGTTTTAATATTTCTTTTATTTTTTGTTTTATTTTTTAATTGGGAATTGGATAGACGACATTTTTTTAAATTCTATATATAACTAGCTGGCCCAACAGACGTTGTCCTGTCAAATGTCTCAAATGTCAAATGTCTCAAATGTCACGTTGTCTCACGTTGTCTCAAATGTTTTTAAATAAATAATTTAGCTGAAAAACAAATCTATATGACCGTATTGTGAATCTAAACCATTCTCAAGCCCCCTGGAATACACACAAAAAATTTCATCAAAATTGGTCCAGTCGTTTAGGAGGAGTTCAGTCACATACACACGCACACAAGAAATATATATATTAAGATAAGAGTACTCTTTTAAGTGAGAAATTGTAGAACCAACAGTACACCTGCACCTATTAATTTACAAGATACATCGTCATGTTTGCGGCGCTGTCGCGGGTTGCTCAAAAATGCTCCGTACTAAAACACTGCAATTGTGACGTCATAACTAAGTAAACTCGCCTAATTTGTATGAGCATATAAACAAATTTTAAAATAACTTTGTTATTTGTACGTTTATAGGTATACTTTCTATGTAAAAAAATGTTACATTTAATGTTAGAATGCTAGAAATGTGTTCGTTTCATTAGAATTACGTAAATAATAATTGCTCATTTTTAGAAATATAAAAACAATGTAAATTAATAGTTAAACCTGAAATTTCTATATTGACATACTTTCATGAGATATAAATAGCTCAAATCAGATAATTTATTATAAAAACGGCCATAATCATTTGTAGTCGTCTACCCTATTGCTTGTGTGATACTATTATGGGTTGTCCAATCCACCTGAAATGAACACACTACAATAGAACATATATTTTTTCCAATTTACCATGAAAGTTTGATATTTAAAACAAAAATTATATTTAATTCACAGCATGTATGATTTAGATAATATTTGTATATATTTTCAAAGGTTATTTTTAAGCCGTAGTTATATTGGTAACCGTGGTTCTTAACCAGAAGTTCCCAAACTTTTTTGTGTCGTAGACCCATTACCATGTTTTTCGGTTTTGGGTACACCCCCTATTTACCTGATATTGAATGTCTATATCCTACAACATACAAATTTTATAAACATTTTTTTTAATTCATAGGTACTTTTAAAAATAATGAGATATTTACAGACATAAAACTATAAACTAGCGAACTCTACACTAAGCTTAGCTTGTATTGTAGAGTTCAGATCACAGTTACTCAAATAATCTATACTATATTTCCACAGCTCGAGCGAACTAAACTAGTTAAGTTTATATTTTGACAATTCGATATAAAATACATTTTTTACAAAATATATGTGAGATAAATATACAAATCAAGCAATTTAAATTCAATTAATAACAAAATCAAAACATCAAAAACAATGTAGCTATGTAGAAATAATATGACGTGTGTTTGAGGGCGTGCTTTTGTTTGTGTGAGTGTGAATGCGGATGTGTGTGTTTGTATAGTTGTATATGATTGCCTGTTTTGTATGGAATCGCGCGCGTTGCAGCATGCGTCAGTTTGCCAGCAGGTTTTCTGTTTCAGTGTAATTTAGAGCCATAAGCCAGGGCTCCAGAACTTTCCTTACATCGGATCGGCGGATCTTAAGTCCCTTAAGATCTAATTCACATACTTTGTTATAGAGATGTGGTAAGAGATAAAGGGGTGACGTCTAGTAAAGATGGTCTGAACTGGTTGAGCTGGAATTTTGTAAACGCGTTGCTTCGTTCGCTTATCATAGTCCGAAGAAGCCACAGGAATGCTATGTGTTAACATTAAATAATTTTATAAATAATTAATAAAATAATTTTATGTTTTATATTAGAAGATAGTATAATGTAAGTAAATAGGCACTATCAGTGTATCCATTATCGTGGACCCCCGTTTTCATTTCATGGACCCCCAATTTTTAGTTCGCTGACGTAGACTGCCAGGGGTCGATATAGATCACTTTGGGAATCATTGTTCTTGACGAATTGCGAATCTAACAATGGTATACAGGAACCGACTACGTTAAGAGCAGGAGGGTCTTCGAGTGGCTGGCACATACTTGGAAACGCAGGTCGGTAGACCACCTATGAGGTAGATGGACGATTTGGTGAGGTTCGAAAGAAAGCACTGGATGATAGTGGTGCAAAAATCTCCAACAGTGGACGAATAGGGTATAAATAAAATAGGAATATCTATGTGTTATTAGATATCAGAACTTAATACCCATAGTTAGTTTAGTTTGACTGGGCTCCACCTCACTTAGGCCTCATGATTGGGCCATTGTGCGTCCTTCTCCTGCGTCTGCCTCCTCCTTATCCATCCATCCCAGGTCCTCCCAGAACGCCAGTAGCCTGCGTGCGCTGCTGCATGCTTCTGGCAGGGACGCCGGGGAATGGAGTAGTTTCTCCCGTTGGTCGGTCACACTTGCACATTCCATAAAAACGTGCTGTGGCATTTCCTCTGCCTCCATGAATCCTCTGCACAAGGGGCTGTTATACCAATTGTGTACAGGTGTTTGTTTAAAAGGCAGTGTCCAATTATGGTAGCTATGACCTATCGGATCTTGTCCTTTTAGTTTGATAAGGAAACGGGCAAACTTCTTGGAAGGTACCGGGACTGCATCCTTCGTTCGCTTGCATCCCTCCATGGTTATCCATTCTTTCAGGTGTAGTTCATCTGTTCTCTTGCGCAGCCAGGTTTTTACTTCTGCCTGTGGAATGGCCATTAGGGGTTCTGGTCCGCGGTGCGATGTCAGACAACCTCCTCGTGGTGCACCCTGGGCAACGTCTTTCTCGCTTCGTCGTCTCTCGCTGCCGACCGGGGTGTGTAGGGGCCTTGCCTTGACCGGCCGGGCCAAGTGGAGTAAACCACCATAAAAAATCTGCAATTCCCTGTTGTTGGTGACCGCGGCGGTCTGTATGCCGTCCACCACCCGAAGGCCCCCCTTCGGGTGGTGGACGGCATACAGACCGACTCCTACAACGCCTGAGGATGGCCATCGCTGAGGTTATTAGTGGGTAGGCCTCCCCCTTCTGGGGAGGAGAGCCCCACATAACCACCGGCTCTCCGCAGCCGGGGTATGCAATTCAATACATTTTCCTCAGCGGAACAAAAATAAAAAAAAGGGGTTCTGGTCCATACACTTTCGTGTTGGAGCCTCTTTTTGCCAACTCATCTGCCACGTCGTTTCCAAGTGAGTCACTGTACCCTTAATACCCATAATAACAGGTGTGCAGAAAATTTACTATTATATATTTGTATGTGTAAGGTTGTAATCGTTACATGTGCACAGACAGTTATTCCGTATGTATCAGATTCTAGTTAAATTAGTTAAAATAAAATAGTTTGGCTGAAGTTTCTTACTAATCAGCCTCATGATTGGGCTACTGCGCTTCCTATGTAAATTTAACTTCCCTCTTTCTCCCAGAAGGGCAGCAGCTTCTGATGGCTTTGTGCATGCTCTTGGGGAGTGGAGAAGTTTCGCCCTATGATTGGCCACTTTTTTGTATTCACCAAGAACATACCATAATATGTCTTCTTGCTCCAGACAACCGATGCACTATTTATGCTACCTGTCACTCCTATTGTAAGTAGGCGTTTATTTTGGGAACGGTGTCCGGTCATAGTATGGTTCAAGCAAGCATCTTGGATGCTGTTGGGATTACATCTTTTGTTTGTTGCCATGAGGGTGTATCCTTAATTGGTTTTTCATTGTGCTAAATGGTATTCTTCAGTTTTCTCTCGCAACAAGGTTTATATCTGACTGTGGGATAGATAGCATAGATCCTGGTCCACAGACTTTTGTTTTTAACGCCTCTTAGTAATTTCATCTACTGCGTCGTTGCTAAGTACACAACTGTGTGCTCAGTAACACAACTGATACAGATTATAGTTTATTGCAACATTTAAAATTTGCACTTAACTTATAATCTTTTGTTGAAACTTACCTATTAAGTAAAACAACATATATTTTTTAAAATTGTTCGAGATATATTCAACATTTTAATATTAAACATTCTAATATATGTAATAAGATATTTGTTGAGACATTCAAAAATAAGCCATTATTTCTAGTATAAAGTAAAAGATAAAAAGCGGTTAATGTGGGTTATTCTTGAGAGATAGACATATACCATCGCGGACGTTTTTGTAGACTTTTGTAAGTTGTACAATACTGTAGTACATCATTTTGACCAACCTCGTAGGGTTTGGCCAACGTTTGCAATATAAGCGCAAAAAAGTGAGTTGATTTACGACATCACATTAGAAATCTCAAAAATTGTCAGTGTTCCACTACTACATTGTGCATGTTTTATACATATAAACCTTCCTCTTGAATATACCTATTTATTAAAGAAAACCGCATTAAAATCCGTTGCGTTGTTTTAAAGATTTAAGCATACATAGCTACATACATACATACAGACACCGGGAAGCGGCTTTGTTTTATACTATGTAAAGATTATGGAAATTACTAAATTCTTGATTACGTATACTGCATGTGATGTTTTTAAATGTCTATTATGGAACGAACAAATAACTCACATATGTCTCTTCGGCACCTGTCCACTGCGAGCTAGACGCTCCGAGCGATAGTTTTCATAGTGCACATCCTGAGTTACTTCCTGCAAATCTTGCATGTGTGTACTGAAACAATACAAAATCAATGTATAATTTGCCCCAGTTAAATGTTACCTACAGTCTGTAAAATATAGCTTTATACCTGTGACAGTTGTCACTAAAATCACGCCCATGAAGTACTGAATTTCGTACTAGCACACACAGAACTTGTCAATGTCATTCTTTATGGGCATGTGAACCTAATTAGTGATGCGATGAATCATCGTGAACGCAAAATATTTACTGTCGATTTTGTAAATAAAACTTTTTGTTAACGGTCGGGTTTACAATATTATTATTTCCGTACTACAAATCGTGTATTTCTCTGTGTTTTCTGTTCTTTAAGATAAATAAATGTATGATATATATTCGACAACCAAAATATTATATACAAAACAAAGACAAAATAAAAAGTTAAAACCACAAGTATTTATCAAAACAATATGCCGCCAGTTCGACACAGTTATTTTAAAATAAATTTATTATTTAATTTTATTGTTTATCATAAAACCTTTATTTACATTTGTACTATACTAAATGGAAAATAAAATTGAATTATTAAAATACAAATAATAAATTTAGTAATAAGTTTGAGGAGTGGCTTTTACATTTGGTTAGGTAATATAAAGGAGCCACATTATATTATTATGGATAACACTCCAACTCTCTCGCTCGGTCCAAAGTCACCAATTTCAGCAAACAGAAAGTTAGAAATTATAGCATGGCTGCAAGAAAAGGAAATAGAATCCAACGAAACAATGCTCAAAAACGAATTGTCAAAGACTCGTTGGACTGCACAAACCAAATATTCCAACGTATATTTTTGAGTAGCTGTGTGTCCGCGTGGATTGTAATAAAAAGGAAATTAGTTTATCTTTTTTTTTAGTAGCCTAAGTTACTGCTTATTACAATCGGAATCTGATTCCGATTATGACGATGATTTGGGGATGACTGAATAAATTTACTTAATATAAGCAATTTCAGTTTGATTTCGTAATAAAACATTATGTTACAAATCCTACTTCACTATCGATAAAGTTATACTTGGTTACGTACAGCACTAGTTCTGTCAGTCAGACAACTGTCACAGGTATTAAGCTATATTTTACAGACTGTAGAAGATATAGCAATAAGTTAATAATACAATAAAGGTCAATGTTATGTTAGGTTGAATCAATATTGGGGTGTGATGTCAGATAACCTCGTGGTGCACCCTGGGCAAGTCTGACAGAAGGCCCCAAGAGAGGAGGGGTGTGGGATGGTCAGGTCCAACCTGGCAGGCCAAACTCTCTTTCTTTTTTAATAGGGGGTGGCGTCACTCTGTCGCATCTCTTCGTGGGTGGCCGGATGTACCCGGCGGCCACCTTGACTTGTCGCCTTACGCCGACTTATTGTGGTAGTTGATAGCAAAGGTTCCCATGGCTTCGTCTGGGTGCTATGCAGCTTTCGTAGGCCTCCCCCTTCTGGGGAGGAGCCCCACACAACCACCGGCTTTCGGGGTATGTAATTTCAGGCATTTTCCTCAGCGTAACAAAGATAAAAAGGTATAATCAATATTAGTAAAATAGTTCTACATACAGCAACACGTCAGAGTTATATATCTATATAACCTCTTATGTCAAAATCAAAACTCTTATGGCAACACATTAATAGATTTAAAATTAAATTAAAAAAGTTTTTTAATATCACATCAAAAAGCAGAAGAGGCTCAGTTAGACGATACAAGTATTATATGATGTTTTAACTGCAAGATAACAGGAGTTGAATAATTCCAATTTTTATATTTACCTTTATGACAAGTTCCTTTAATTATATATATATATATATATATATATATATATATATATATTACTTTAATTGTACTGATAACTATACATTATTTAGTATTTTTGGATAATGTCACATGTTGAGTACGCAAAGAACAGCATCTATACAACCTATTCAGTGGTACATTCAAAATTTACTTTTTGAATATTTTTTCCTGTAAATTTGAATTTGTTGTTTTTGTTTTATTATGCTTTAAAACTGAAAAGCAAAATTATGCGTCAATCTAATATTAAATAGAAATAAGTTACACATATTATAGAATTAAGTTCAGTACCAGCGGAAGACCAGCGTTAGCCGCAAGGTTAGCAACATGCTGAGCTGGGACCAGTTGAGGCAATTTTAATGCATTTGGTACCCGTTCAGTTTGTTTGTTTTGTTATCTCAATAAAAATATTTTCTTTCTTTCTTCAATCGTAATAGGTGTGGTTTTCGTAGTGCAAAAGCTTGAAGTGTTGCTAACCACACGTAAGATACACTGGTGACAATAGCTCAGTTATAGAGCGAGCGAAAAGATTGATGCAGTGCATTGGCAGTACTGGGCAGGATAGCAGAGTGCGGGTATAACTCACATGAGCATAGTCCTCAGCTTGATGAAGTCGCAGTGTTCGGGGTTCTCCACCTCGACCACGCCCCACGGGTACAAACCGGTAGCACTGGGCAGGATAGCAGAGTGCGGGTATAACTCACATGAGCATAGTCCTCAGCTTGATGAAGTCGCAGTGTTCGGGGTTCTCCACCTCGACCACGCCCCACGGGTACAAACCGGTAGCACTGGGCAGGATAGCAGAGTGCGGGTATAACTCACATGAGCATAGTCCTCAGCTTGATGAAGTCGCAGTGTTCGGGGTTCTCCACCTCGACCACGCCCCACGGGTACAAACCGGTAGCACTGGGCAGGATAGCAGAGTGCGGGTATAACTCACATGAGCATAGTCCTCAGCTTGATGAAGTCGCAGTGTTCGGGGTTCTCCACCTCGACCACGCCCCACGGGTACAAACCGGTAGCACTGGGCAGGATAGCAGAGTGCGGGTATAACTCACATGAGCATAGTCCTCAGCTTGATGAAGTCGCAGTGTTCGGGGTTCTCCACCTCGACCACGCCCCACGGGTACAAACCGGTAGCACTGGGCAGGATAGCAGAGTGCGGGTATAACTCACATGAGCATAGTCCTCAGCTTGATGAAGTCGCAGTGTTCGGGGTTCTCCACCTCGACCACGCCCCACGGGTACAAACCGGTAGCACTGGGCAGGATAGCAGAGTGCGGGTATAACTCACATGAGCATAGTCCTCAGCTTGATGAAGTCGCAGTGTTCGGGGTTCTCCACCTCGACCACGCCCCACGGGTACAAACCGGTAGCACTGGGCAGGATAGCAGAGTGCGGGTATAACTCACATGAGCATAGTCCTCAGCTTGATGAAGTCGCAGTGTTCGGGGTTCTCCACCTCGACCACGCCCCACGGGTACAAACCGGTAGCACTGGGCAGGATAGCAGAGTGCGGGTATAACTCACATGAGCATAGTCCTCAGCTTGATGAAGTCGCAGTGTTCGGGGTTCTCCACCTCGACCACGCCCCACGGGTACAAACCGGTAGCACTGGGCAGGATAGCAGAGTGCGGGTATAACTCACATGAGCATAGTCCTCAGCTTGATGAAGTCGCAGTGTTCGGGGTTCTCCACCTCGACCACGCCCCACGGGTACAAACCGGTAGCACTGGGCAGGATAGCAGAGTGCGGGTATAACTCACATGAGCATAGTCCTCAGCTTGATGAAGTCGCAGTGTTCGGGGTTCTCCACCTCGACCACGCCCCACGGGTACAAACCGGTAGCACTGGGCAGGATAGCAGAGTGCGGGTATAACTCACATGAGCATAGTCCTCAGCTTGATGAAGTCGCAGTGTTCGGGGTTCTCCACCTCGACCACGCCCCACGGGTACAAACCGGTAGCACTGGGCAGGATAGCAGAGTGCGGGTATAACTCACATGAGCATAGTCCTCAGCTTGATGAAGTCGCAGTGTTCGGGGTTCTCCACCTCGACCACGCCCCACGGGTACAAACCGGTAGCACTGGGCAGGATAGCAGAGTGCGGGTATAACTCACATGAGCATAGTCCTCAGCTTGATGAAGTCGCAGTGTTCGGGTTCTCCACCTCGACCACGCCCCACGGGTACAAACCGGTAGCACTGGGCAGGATAGCAGAGTGCGGGTATAACTCACATGAGCATAGTCCTCAGCTTGATGAAGTCGCAGTGTTCGGGTTCTCCACCTCGACCACGCCCCACGGGTACAAACCGGTAGCACTGGGCAGGATAGCAGAGTGCGGGTATAACTCACATGAGCATAGTCCTCAGCTTGATGAAGTCGCAGTGTTCGGGGTTCTCCACCTCGACCACGCCCCACGGGTACAAACCGGTAGCACTGGGCAGGATAGCAGAGTGCGGGTATAACTCACATGAGCATAGTCCTCAGCTTGATGAAGTCGCAGTGTTCGGGGTTCTCCACCTCGACCACGCCCCACGGGTACAAACCGGTAGCACTGGGCAGGATAGCAGAGTGCGGGTATAACTCACATGAGCATAGTCCTCAGCTTGATGAAGTCGCAGTGTTCGGGGTTCTCCACCTCGACCACGCCCCACGGGTACAGCCGGCCACGCACCCGCCGCCCGCGCACTTCCAACTGCTGGCCGGCGCCGCACACGGCGAACGGCACGGCCTCTTTCAGTTGGCGGACCTACGTCACACAAGCTAGTTACTAGTTCAATTGTTGTACAGTACAATCATGGTACCAATTCCATCAATATTCAACACAAGCACGACACCAAATTGGAATCCATATATACATAAATATGAAGACATTACTTTGCCGATATATAGCGTATCACGTCGGGGTCACCACTTTGGTTGGTTGAGGGAGATGATAAATAAGATAAAAGTTTTACTCACGGTACCCAAAGTTATGATCTTCTTCAACACTTAGCACTAGTATTTATATATTATCAAAAGCATATAATCCAATCAACCAGGAAGCAGAAGCGAAAAGCAATATATATTTATAAAAGCACAACAACAAAGAAATACAAAGATACAATTATTCAGTATGCAAGTATAATTTAAGCGTATCACTTTTATAATTCCCATTAGCCCACTGACACTAAACCACTTTGTCTATGACTATCTAATTAGTGGGCAAAGCTTGTCGACATTGGCTTATCGATAAATGTATCGACAAGTCGATATTTATAGATGTCTATAAATAGTGAAAATATAAATAATGTAAATAATTATAATATAAGTATATTATGATTTAAATTAAATATATTTATATATTTTAAAATATACAAGCCTTTTTTTTTTTTTTGTTCCCCAGAGGAAAATGCATTAAATTGCATACCCCGGCTGTGGCGAGCCGGGGTTATGTGGGGCTCTCCTCCCAGAAGGGGGAGGCCTACCCACTAAAAACCTCAGGGATGGCCTTCCTCAGGCATGTAGGGAGCCCCCGGGAACACAAAGGCCACTTCCGGGAACCCCCAGCCTCCGCTCCCCTCTCTAGAGGGGAGCCCTCCTCGGGGAAGCTACCACCTCCCCGGTCCCCTCCACCGACGACGCCCCCGGCCACGGAAGGGGCGTGGTCCATCCCGGGTCGCCGTAGCGGTCGCGACTTCCTCGCGCCCGCCGGCGACCCGCGGAAGAAAAAAAAAAAGCCTGCCGAAAATTTATATAAATTCAATAAGAATCAAAAATACCTGTTCTTTATAATCTTCATCCTCGTCACTATCACAGTCGGGCAGTGGATAAATCTTGATTCCCTCTCGCTCTATTTCCTCCATCACCCTGCTTTTGAGCCTTTGGACCTCCTTCTTGGTAAGGCAGTCGGCTTTGGCAATTACGGGTACAATGTTTACTTTGTTGTGCAGCTGTTTCATGAATTCAATGTCTAAGGGTTTCAACCTTAAAATATAATTGTTCCTTAAAATATTGTAAACATACAATAATGCTAGTAAAAAATAGTTGATGTTTGCATGAGCATCTATGGTTGGTCAGCTCTGGAATGATGTCAATCCGAATTCCAGACTGTAATGAACCATTGGTTTTTTTTTTTACTTCATACTAATGTATGTCATTGTTTTTAACAAGTAAACTTTAAATTTCATAGTGATTCTCAATATTTGGATAGAACTGTATAGGAATCATTTGTAAAGTTTTCTTGCTAAAAATTATATTCTGTATACATACCCATGTCCAAACGGAGATATGAAGTAAAAGCAACAGTGAATGCGGTTGTCAACAATGTTACGGCGGTTAAGTCCACTTTCGTCACGCAAGAATCGCTCGAACTGTTCATCGATGTATTGAATAATTGACTGTGAATAAAGATTCGGAATGTAAAGGAAGAAGACTGCCATTTTGAACTTTTATCTACTTTCTATTTCTGATAATACAGTAAACCTATTGTAATACAAATAGACAATTTGGTAGAGGATGATTTTCCGTTATAGGTCGAATTTTGTACTTTATGGTTTTAGAAAAATACTTTGAATGGTGTTCCTGGCATGACAAAAGTTGTCATGGATAGAAAGCTTTTTGTTGTATAATAAAAAATTGTAAGGTATATTTTAATAATATATCAATTATATTTTCTGGAGTTTGAGTTGTGGTAAAGAAGAGTTAGTCGGAGGCTTAGAAGCTTACATTGACAGTAGCAAGTTGTGATCTCTGCCAACCACCATAGTAAACAGAGAAGAGTGTATATACAAAAAATCAAAGATATTCAAGAGAAAATCGAGAGATTTATGATTAAGGGCTTTTTTAGTATAACATTAAAGTTATAATTTTGTGTAATATTTAGTTTTCATATTTAATTTATTTTGAATAACGAACCTGATAAGCTTCATTCTGCCTAACAGTCAATGAACAAATGTTATTTCTATCTATATGAAAAATATGAATTGAATATTTGTTAAAATACTTAACAATCAATTAGCCTTTAGAAATATTCTTTACAAGATAATTCACAAATATGACGTGTTTATAAGAATCTTAAAATGTATACTGAATTAAGTGAACACTGCTACAAACTAATCGGACCATGGCTATAATTAGAACTATTATTAAATTTGTTTTGTTTAGTGAAGTAGATAGAAATTTTCCATGCACCAACATAAACCAACAATAAGTGCATAAGTTTTGTCTTTGAAGCTATAAGCTGTGAGAGTTCCAATTAACAGAATGATATATTCAACAAAAGCAATGCTATCCAATTCCTGTTTAATAAGTTTGTGATACTATAAATGTTTGTTTATAACTGTGATCTATCATCGAGAGACATTCCAATAAATAAATAGTAATGTTTCCACATATTATTATAATTGTCATAAATTGCTTAAATTCATTGCAACTTCTAGCAGTATATACTGGTCAGACTCCAAAAAATAATTAATAATACATGTTCTTTCATGTAAGTTTTGGGATTTTTCCTTTTTGTATTAGTTTTGTTTTATGTATTTATTCCATCTTTTCTAGTATATGGTGAAGGTCTACTTACTCGAAAACAATCAGTGTTATCAATAGCATCTCCATAGCCAGGGGTATCCACCACTGTGAGGCGAAGCTTCACTCCTCTTTCCTCAATCTCCACAGTAGATGCATCTAATTTTACTGTCTGGTTTGTTTTCTCTGGTACAATATTGAACAATCAATGGATAAAGTGAAAATTAATTTAGGGATGGTAATGACATTTGAACATTGTTCTTTACTTTGTATGCTATTAAAAACTATTGAAAGCTTTTAAATTTAAAACACAGATAAAATTATAATTCATATTATTTCATTTAATAAGCATATTATAAATCTTACCAATAGCATCTGGGATCACTCTTTCTGGGTACAGATCTGTCAAGAACAATGAATTGACCAAAGTTGACTTGCCCAGTCCACTTTCACCAACAACCATTAAGGTAAATTCAAAGCCTTTCTTGACCGATTTACGATGAACCTGGTTTGGTAAATTGGCAAAGCCAACATAACCAGGTGTTTCCAGGTTGGAGAACTAAAGCAAAATGAATACAACATTTACAATTTATTTTTAATCTGTTATGTAACTTTTAACTGTACAGATAATGTTTTTATTTTCTAAGCAAAAAATAGCAAAATATATAATTTGCAGAGTAAATGCTGTCTAACAATCAATAAATCAGTTCTTGGTTTAACAACAGTAAATATTAATGTAACTTTAGCGTGTTTTGCATAATAAAAATGTAAACATACAAATGATTACAGCAATTAAATAAATATAAACTATAAACAAAACACATCAATGAAAACAAAATATTTAATCATCGCATTACTAGAATTATCTAAATTGATAAAAACATAATGTAATATTATGGCCTTTAAATGACTTCACTGTTAAGTGTATGTAGTTAATGATCAATGTATATTAACCAAGCAACAATGGACTGTATAAACAACTAATGTACATGTTTAATGTATGTACATTATAACTGTATAGTCAATATTTAAATTGTAAAAATATAATGTAATTTACAGATGTGAAAATTATCTAACAATTAATAAGTTTGCCCCTTGTTTAATAACAGTGAAGATTAATGGACCATACTATTTATTTTTTTAAATATCTACTATAGTCTTAAAAAATAAAAAAAAATCTACAAAACTGATCTAAATAAAGATATCAAATGGTATTGCCTGCTAATGCATGAAAATGCATTATTAAGTGTATGCAGCTAATGATCAATGTATACTATTAACCAAGCAACAGTGGACTCTATAAACAAATAATGTAAATGTATTGAGAACACAGATTGTCCCACTAATGCATAAAACATTCAGTAAGCACGCGTAAACAATGACACACTTCCGTTGCTAACTGTATCAAGATCCATTTCACAGAATAAATACCAACAACACTATAGCTAAAACCGCCAAATGAGTCATAAATATTAAAAGAACTAAGTAGCATATGTTTTTTATTGAGTATGCATTGTATAACATATATTATATTCAATGTAGTTATTTACAACTAAAATAAAATTACACAATCTATTAATAGTAATAAAAGCTTACATTTTTGTTAGACGTGTCGCTGGACATTTTGAAATATCTTTACTAAAATTACTTTCCGAAGTAAAGATATTCTTATTGATGTCAGCGACGTTAAGATAACTCGCTCAAAAACTGATATTATATTTCTCAGTTTCTCCTAAAACAATCTCGTTATAAAGAGACCGAAAACCGTGATTTTCCGTTTGGTTCACAAAAATAAAATTCACTTACATACAAGCAAAAGCAAAGAACTGACAGTAATAAAAATACGCGGTTTGACATTGACAATAGTCTATTTTTTTATAGAATTTTATTGGCTACTGGATACAAGTTTTTCAGCCTATAATGGTCTTTATATCCATTGTCGTACTTGTACCATAGACTCTCTTTTCTGTAATTTTTGTTATTGACAATTCGCTTTTCATCAATGTGTATCCAAGTGAGAAGTATTACTCATACGGATTGACAAAGATCTTTTTGAACTTATAACAGCCCTCCTACCACGAACACCAAAAGATGATAGATAGTAATAATAAAGATATTTGAAATGTTATTTTGTTTTTAAAGAACAACATTTTATTTGTTACGATTGTATAAAGGAGAATGTACCAATGAGGAACGTACTCTCCCTATTTCAAAGATCGGTTACGCACTTGTTACTATTTCTGTTGCAAATGTCTAACGACAACAGTAGTCTTTCATCAATAGGCTGATTATATAACTCTCTTGCTATCAAATTTGACTGTAATTGACAGATAGTGTAGTTACATTGTTATTTATTAAGATTCAATGTTATTATTATATTCATAAAGCACAACGAATTTGGCGAAAAAGATGAATTATTGTGTTATATCAATAGAGATACACAATCCAGTTCCTTGATTATATAATTCTGGTGCAGGTGACATAATCACTTGTTTGCTTCCCATTTTTAACAATAAAAATTAATTGTGTTAATTTTTGTACTTTAAATTAAATTGGATGACATAATTTCGTTACTTTTCTCCGGGGAAGAAATATATTCTGTGGCTATCACTGTCAGTAGATTATACAAAGTACTCTGTGGTCAGTAGTGTCAATGTCAATATGTCAAATCGATAATATGTCATTGATTACATACAGAAAATCTAAATTTTCAAAAGAAATAATTTTAAATAGGAAATATATTTGCTGACCGTTTGAAAATAGTCGCATATACAATAAATAATATGGCTACTTCCAGTGATACATCAGATCAGAATGTGAAATCCAGACGTCCAGCTGGTAAATGAATGTGACTAGTCTTTACATAGATGACCTTGTTGTTATTGATTACTGATTCATGTAATATTCTTATAGAATCTGCATTTAAGCAGCAGCGGCTTCCTGCTTGGCAACCCATATTGACTGCTGGGACTGTTTTACCAACATTCTTCGTGATTGGTATTGCATTCATACCAGTTGGTATTGGACTGCTGTATTTCTCTGATGAGGTATGATTACCTAGAATTACTTGGTATTTTATACAATAATCTCTTTTCACAACTTACAAACAATCTATGACATGAAAATAATTTCATTTGAATACAAATTTCTG
Source organism: Scirpophaga incertulas (assembly GCA_036419045.1). Classification (NCBI taxonomy): domain Eukaryota; kingdom Metazoa; phylum Arthropoda; class Insecta; order Lepidoptera; family Crambidae; genus Scirpophaga; species Scirpophaga incertulas. Next base: position 5,625,311 of record CM071646.1, on the reverse strand, counting down.
TATAGATCGACACCTGTAAATGATTACTCACAGGAAAAACTTTTCAATATTAAAAGTCTTTATCTGAGTGTAGAATTATTGTTTAATGCATATATACAGGTTAAGTGTGCATGTAATTACCAACATCTCTTACTAATATGAAATATTTCCCAACTTAAAAGAAAGATTTTGGCATTTTTTTTCATTCTATGTAAGACTAACATTTTGTGTTACTGATTTGTGTGTGGTATTATTCTAAACACCAAGTTGCATTTGAATGAATTGATTGGTTTGTAGTAAACAATTGATTGTTATAGATTGGGTTATAGAAGCCAATTGATAGTAATAATTGTCAAGACCTCACTAATAATTTTAATACTGGAATGTAGATCTAAAGCACTATTAGAAAATACCCTACTGAAAACTCTTTGACATTAAATGAGATATTTAAAATGAACTGCTCTACTCATATACTCTATTCATTTGTCATATACAATCTTAGAACAAAAAAAAACATTGTTAGAATGAAAACTGCATGGACCATGAGTCTCTGGAGTGTCAATTAAAATAATAAAATATAGGTATTACCTGGGGTTGTCAGGTCCATAGTGTTGCAGAGAGAGTAGCCAAAAGTACCACTAGATCACCTTGTCTCCATTTCATGCCTAACTATATTCATAGGTAAATGATATATAAGAAGCTATTAGAAAAGCAAATTTTACAGTATTGTGCTAGTATTTACGCCAGTAGTGTGCCGTGGTCTAATGACAAGCAAGCCATAATATTCTTCGAAGGATTGCTAAACTTAATCTTGAGTATCATAAGATTGGATATGGAATGAATAGTATCATTTAAAACTTTGTTTGATTAATAGCTTTGAGTTGGTTTGAGACTCCTTTGTTTTTAAATAAATAAAATGTTTTTCAAAATTGTAAAATAAATTACTGTGTTCAGGTGTTTCTTTTCTTTTTGGTTTAGTTATATCATCATAACCATTCACATATTTTACTGATTGTAAAAATGTATCCAAAACAATACTAAAACTAACACTGAAGTGTTATAAAAAGGCATACAAAAATTCAGTGTTTCTTACACTGTGGTTTTACAAATTTATGGTGATTATTGCTTTATATAACACATGTAAAGCCAACTAGAACTATGACACTGATACACTAATATGGGTGTTCCATAAGATTAAATATAGTCTCATATTACATCAAATACAAAATAAAATTGTTCTTAATCGTGTGGCTTATGTTTAGGTCAAAGAGAATGTAACGGACTACACATACTGCATGAAAGAAGATGAAAATATTACATGTGCTGAATATATAAAGCAAAATTTTATGGCATCCTGCACTTGTCGTATCAATATTGAACTAACAGAGGACTTCAAAGGAGATGTCTATTTTTATTATGGATTAAATAATTATTATCAAAATCATCGTCGCTATGTTAAGTCTAGGTAAGTAAAAAAATTTATATGCTGGAGGACCCACATTATGGAAGTTAATGTATTTAACTCTGTCATACTCTGATCGTATCTCATAATTTCACACTAAGTAGCTTTCTATTTAAAGAAAATCTCAAATTCTGCATCTTCGTTTTAATATCAGCAGCAGCAGTGCTGCGAGCTGAATATGCCACTTGTATCTCCTAAAGTACTCTTCCCTTGCTTCCTTCTTGCATTGAGTAGATTATGCAAGTAGGTACTTACAGTTGTTGCCAACTGTGTGGTTGTCACACCAATAAAGTGATTTCCATTTTGTGGTTGTTCAGTCCTAATTATTGTTTATCATAATGTTATACATATATACATTTTATATTTTATTTCTAATACTGTTATACTCTATGTTTTGGTATAATTTAGCTTATTGAATTATATCCATGTTCTATTCCCAATGATGTTGAGCTGAAAAATATCTCTTAGATATTTCATCTAAGAGAAATTAGGTCTCCTTTTGTATTCCTTTATCTATGTAAAACTTTAAGTTTTAAAGTATATAGAGTCAAAGGAATAAATTAGTGATAAAGCAGAGAAGTTATTAATAAATTAATTAACTATTTGTACTAATGAAGTTTGTAAAATGATTGTGGGTAGATATATTATATATAGATATATAATGGCCGTTTTCACCAACCTTGTCTTAGCTTAGGTGACTCCTAAGAGACATGCTGTCTCACTCTTTTCAGTTAATATAAAAAGTGACAGCATGTCACTTAGGAGTCACCTAAGCTAAGACAAGGTTGGTGAAAACGGCCATAAGTCTCATATTCACTTTAGTACACTCGGGCTAGTAAGTGATTAGCTTTATAGGTGCGTTTTGTGGTTTAAAATGTATAATGTGATTTACAGAGATGACAATCAACTTCTTGGCCGTTTATCTATGACTCCCTCCACTGATTGTCAGCCATTTGCTTTTAATGATGGAAAACCTGTTGCACCATGTGGGGCGATAGCCAATTCATTATTTAATGGTAATTATTTTTAAGTTTAGTTATTTACATTAAACATTATTGTTTTTATCTACTATCGTGCTATTAATCCTCTATAAAAGAACCTATAACAATTAGCTCATTGCCAACATTAAAACACTCAATGATATTATGATCATTATATCATCCAAACGCGTGATATTATGAATTTTCACCACCAGATCGCTAAAATTTTGAAAAAAGAACAATAAATTGTAGACTAATTCGTAATTTCGGATTCTCGTCTTATCGTGTTATTTCTCGCCATTTTTTCACTCGATTATTGGAAATAGCAAACAAACAACTGTGTGCGTTGTTTACAAAAATGAGTGATTCTAGCTTTGATGACACACCACCAGATATTTCTAAAGCAGCAAAGGAAATTTCTAACAAATTGTTACCGAAAAAATCTAGGAAACAGTATGAAAAGGCATACACTGAGTTCATGAATTGGAGAAAAAAGCATTGGCTCATTTTCTGAAGATGTCCTCTTAGTTTATTTTCTTAATTATTACAATAAATAATTCTTTTACTTATTAAGGTTTGTTTATTTTACATGCTTCGCAATTAGACTTTTCTTGAATTTACATAGTTCTTACAACACTGTACAACACCCTATGGTATGAGAATCTTTTATAGAGGATTCACATCATGATTGTAGATAAAGTCTTGTATGCAACTGTTATAATTAGGTATTAAAACACTCATGTGATACTATATCACTTCGTGTTTTAATACCCCTGATTATACAACAGTTGCATAAATAACTATTATCTTTCATTTGCATCTGCTTTATTTTATAAATGAAATGAATACCTTGAATAAATATTTTTTGCTTTTCAATTCAAATTACTAGTGGTCTTAATGTTTTGAAACTAGATTGTTATTATAATTAATAAAATTTTTAATTTTCATCCTCTATTTATCTATTTATATTATACTAGCTTCTGCCCGCGGCTTCGCCCGCGTGGATTTCGGGATTGGGTGTATAGAGGGTTAAGGGTCATAGCTTTTGCCCACGGCTACATATACGCGGAAGTCGGTTTATGGTGCGAAGATTTTATCGCGCTTCCCGTGGGACTATCCGTTTTTCCGAGATAAAAAATGCCGCAAAACTCCTCAAGAATCACTCTATCTATTGATGAAAACCGCATAAAAATCTGTGCAGTAGTTTTTGAGCGAAGCCTTTATTGCGCATCCCGTGGGATCTGTCGATTTTTCCGGGATAGTAGCCTATGTTACTCGGGGAGAATGTAGCTTTCCAAAGGTGAAAGAATTTTTGAAATCGGTCCAGTAGTTTAAGCGTGAAGAGGTAACAAACAAACAAACAAATAAACAAACAAACAAACAAACACACTTTCGCATTTATAATATTAGTTGGGATTAGTTGGGATAGTATTTTTTACATTATAATAATGGAACAAGTCATAATACTTTTTCATTTTGCAACATAAATCAGTGCTTATCGGAAATAATGTTTGTAAATATTATTCTGGTTGTAGATATTATAATATTTAATGATATTTAACTATAGACAATGTATCTCCACATTGTACGACATTTTCAAACTGCACTGTATCCTACTTTGCACATATATCCTACTTCGATCTTCGATCCTACTTTGCACACAGACAGTATAGGACGGAAAGAGATGCGTCACGCTAGCGAAACATATCATCGGAGCAAAGTAACATGTCATTATTGTTATTGCTATGCGATTGAATGATATTACACCAAATGCACAGTTTCGACGCCCGAATGCTATATCTACCTCTTGTTTATATATAATCTCATTGTAAATATGACACACTAGCTGTGCCCGCGACTTCGTGCGCGTGGAATAGTTATTTAGAGCATCATATTTATTTTTGCAAACAACCAGCTCACTTTGTCCGCGGCAATTTCTGTTATTACCTTAGACAATTTATTTTTAAGTTTTAACATAATTATTTTAAAATGCTTCTGCGTAAATTATATTTTTTTTTATTTGCTTGTGGCAGAAGAACATATTGGTTTTCTCCGCAACCCGATCTTGATTTTAGTGAGTTAACCTTAAAAGATAGACATATACTGTCGCGGACATTTTTTTTACATCATTTCAAGAGGAATAATTCTTTCATACATATTTTTTTGGTATCTTGAACCGTTTTCGCAGGGCACGCAACGGAAGCCCTCAAAGATGAATAATTTCCCCGTTTTTCCACATTTTCCATTATTTCTTCGCTCCTATTAGTCGCAGCGTGATGTTATGTAGCCTAAAGCCTTCCTCGATAAATGGTCTATTCAATAAAAAAATAATTTTTCAATTCGAACCCGGAGTTCCTGAGATTAGCGCGTTCAAACAAACAAACAAACTCTTCAGCTTTATAATATTAGTATAGATTCAGTTTGAAGGAAGACGAGACGAAATAAAAATGAAAAAGCAAGCACACATTTATATTTCTATCACTATACATATATTAAATTAATTACTCTTGATTGATTATTAGTGCTTATGTAATTTAAAAAATATAAGAAAGTAATCAAGATTTTGGCATTAAATCTGATCTTTCCGTGAAGTTTTGTTCCTTAGTTTACACAACCTGTATTTACTATTCCCATCTTTGTTATGTATGTTTGTTTTTAACATTGCAGATACCTTAACATTATACTCTGTTGAGTTGAAAGTTGATGTGCCAGTGATACGAACTGGAATAGCATGGAGTTCTGACAAGCAAATTAAGTTTCGGAACCCTGAGGGAGACCTGCAGGCTGGTAAGATCATATTTTTTAAACGATAAAGTTGGAAAACCAGACTGCCCACTTGATGGCAAGAGATTACAAAGTCATTTTCAGTATAGATAATCAAGTGTAAAATATCTACAAAGGAGACATTTTTTTTGGGCCCCATTTTTATTATTTTTCTACACTTACTGTGTGATGTTTTTCTGATAGATCGCCCCTTTAAGACAAAGTTTCCAAAAAGAAAATAAATATATTAAAACCTGCGAACTTTAAAAAAATAATATTTAAAGTGTCGAATATTGGTTTCTTTCATAAAGCTTTTTTTATATTTATAGGTTTTAATGAAGGCGTCAAGCTATTTATATTATTTCTCCGAAACTATTAATAAATTCTGATAGTAAATAATGCTCTTACTGCAGATTTATTCCTGAAAATGTAACTGTACTTCCTATCCGTAATTGTTACTTCCTATCATCGCAATGTCATTGTCAGTGTGACAGTGACATCCCTCTATTTTGGTAGTGGCAGTGTAGCTTTTGACATCGGTCATGTCACTCATTGTGACAATCAAAATCGAAGTTGCCAATATAAAAAAAGCTTTGGGTTGCTGTTTTATTGATCTTAACTTCAAAACCTTTCCTTTTTTTACAATGTTTTGCAGGTTTTTATAAAAATACATTTTTACGGGTAAAGGTTCCTTATTTGTTCTTTCCGTAAAATATTATTTTATTACTGTAGGCTGAGAGGGGCCCAGCCTCCATACAAAAATGGAACATCTCCTTTAGGCAAAAATTATATGAATTAAATGCCTCTAAGGCGTTATTGGCTATTGTTTATTATTGTCACGGATTGATTACATGTCTGTCACTTAAGTCTTGTAAGCAAAAAATATTGAAGTAGGTTTTTGCTAGCACTTTGTGTGAGGAACAAGAAAAATGAAAAAAAAAACAATTTAACAAGAGCAATAACCTACTTTAATAGAAAACTATGCCTGATACATACATTATGTTAAAAATTTGAAGATTAAAACATTTACAATACTTCATTTATCGGCAAACAGTGTTATATAGAGCTGTAATAGAGAACTATAAAATTACTTTTTAGAGTCCCTTACCATGTACTCGTACCAAAAAGAGGAACCCTTTTAGGATTACTTCGTTGTCTGGCTGTCTGTCTGTTGCAATAGTAAAACTGAAATTTTAAGCCATACATAATAGACACGACCTTTATGCCCCGCTTAAGTCGCTTATTTTGACACTCGTAAGGTATTGCCTTACGATTTATTTTAATTTACTACCTTATTTTAATTATAAAATATGAACATAGAATAGAAGATGTAGTCCGAAGAATTGCGAATCTGAAGTGTCAGTGAGCTTCTTGCGATGTTCACAACTTGGTGAGACACCACCGACGACTTCGTCGGTTCCCCTCGTAGGTACCTTATTATCACTGCGTTTCCCAACATATACCTGCTAATTCAGGTTTATATATATGCTGTATATATAAGTATATGTATATTTATTTTTAGCACTGACGAACTTCACTAAACCAGTAAATTGGCGCAAAAATCTATGGGAACTGGACACAGAAGATCCTGACAATAATGGTTTTCAGGTAAGTTAATTGAAAATGTAACCCTATAATTAGTTTTGATATTAACGTTTATTGTTAGTTTATGATAGATGTATAGATCGTATGACTTTAGCTTTGAATCCCAACTAATATTATAAATGCGAAAGTGTGTTTGTTTATTTGTTTGTTTGTTTGTTTGTTTGTTACCTCTTAACGCTTAAACTACTGGACCGATTTCAAAAATTCTTTCACCTTTGGAAAGCTACATTCTCCCCGAGTAACATAGGCTACTTTTTATCCCGGAAAAATCGACAGATCCCACGGGATGCGCAATAAAGGCTTCGCTCAAAAACTACTGCACAGATTTTTATGCGGTTTTCATCAATAGATAGAGTGATTCTTGAGGAGTTTTGCGGCATTTTTTATCTCGGAAAAACGGATAGTCCCACGGGAAGCGCGATAAAATCTTTGCACCATAAACCGACTTCCGCGTATATGTAGCCGTGGGCAAAAGCTATGACCCTTAACCCTCTATACACCCAATCCCGAAATCCACGCGGGCGAAGCCGCGGGCAGAAAGCTAGTAATGAATAAATTGACATGTTTTCACATTTATTGATCACTTTTCAAAATAAGACGAAAGATTTAGTTGTATAATGACTCTGCTGTAATATATTGCTTTAATAAAAAGATTGCATAATACTATGTCGTATGTGCAATGTGTCGTGCTTTTGGGTTGTAGTCTAGAAACATTAATATGAGATCGTACTGTTTGAGGCATTGTAACTGCAGTCTGTCTTAAAACGTAAATAAATAGTCGTTGACACTTGCTCTAAAACACTCATTTTATGGAATTTATCTCACTGCCAGCGACGATGCGATTAACTATCAGCTATTTTCTCGCTAAAGAAAGGTACAATAGATATACATTCCGTGTAAGGGGCCGTCCATTAATCACGTGATTTTTTTTTTAGTATTTTTTAAGCCTCCCCCTTTGGTGACGTAGTGTAGTGTTTAAGACTACTCTCCCCCCCCCTCTTCCCAACATCACGTATATTTTTATTACTTTTAATAATACAGGTATAAACTATAATTCTATTTTATTCTGCAATTAAGGACCATGATAATACGCCTATTATTGCGGCAGCCGGTAACACTGGAAGTCCCGTCATAGCGAATCAAAAGATATTTATTTAAATAAATACATAGTACATAAGTATAGGAATAAATTAAGCTCGGTATGCGTGGATTCATCATTGATAATTCATCATTGATAAATATATTCCAGAGTGAAAATAAAACCTTTTTTTAACTAACTCGGCTTATTAACACAAGAGGCACAGCAAAGATGCTGACGGGGAGAGTGGGTCATTACTATTCTATACAATACATATATATAACAGAACTCGGGACCTCAGAGATGGTGACACCTTGAAACCAGTGTACTAACCACTCAAATTGTGTAATGCGTGGGTTTAGTTTGGCTGGGCTCCACCGCACTTAGCCTCATGATTGAGCCATTGTGCGCCCTTCTCCTGCGTCTGCCTCCTTCCTACTCCATCCATCCAGCTCCTCCCAGAACGCCAGCAGCCTGCTTGAGCTGCTGCATGCTTCTGGCAGGGACGCCGGGGAATGGAGTAGTTTCTCCCGTGGGTCGGCCACACTTGCACATTCCATAAGAACGTGCTGTGGCGTTTCCTCTGCCTCCATGCATCCTCAACAATTGTGTACAGGTGTTTGCTTAAAAGGCAGTGTCCAGTTATGGTAGCTATGACCTTTCGGATCTTGTCTCTCTTTAGTTTGATAAGGGAACGGGCAAGCTTCTTGGAAGGTACCGGGACTGCTTCCTTCGTTCACTTGCATCCCTCCTTGGTTCTAATGCGTGGGTTTTGGTTAAGTGGAATAATTTCAGAATAAATACAAATTGTATTTTGTTGTTCGACAGAACGAGGACTTGATCGTGTGGATGAGGACCGCGGCGCTGCCGTCGTTCCGCAAGCTGTACCGGCGCGTCAACCACAGTCAGGTCGGCTTTAGCAAGGGACTCGTCACCGGAGCCTACGTCCTCACCGTCGAATACAGTCAGTATCTTTTATATTAAGTACTAGCGGACCCGACAGAATTCGTCCTGTCAAAAGATTTGTAAAGTGTCAGTTTTTTGTTCCTACTTATTTTATAGATAATGTCGCATAGCCAACCAAATACGATACGGTTTGAGGTGTCGTTGTAATTATCGTAAATTTGACGTTTATTTTGCGAATGTTCGTCTGTCAAATTCAATTCATCGTTGTCATTTGAGGCTTCCTTATGTCAAAATTAATATCGTTCGTTCGATCGTCCATTGAAATGTTTTAAACGATAGTAACTAAGAGTAGGATACGACACGACGAATTCCACGATATATCGAATATCGTTTTTAAAAGTACGCCCACAGACCCTCTGCTCTGAACACACCATATACCGACCCATATATCATCGTCGTAGATTTGTCGCAACAAGTCCTTCTCTAACTTATATCCACACAGTGAAGTTAGAGCGAGACGTGTGGCTAAGCGACAATGATATCGTATATTAGATTTTATGCGTACGGACTCTGAATTTTGGCGAGGAATTACAGAATCTGTTGATAGTTATAATGGTCCTGGAGCTACCTCCATGTACATGTTGTACACATGTACATGGAGGTAGGTTTTTGCTCGGTATAAAAATCATCAGAGCACATTTTTTTCCAATGACTTTTTCATGCTGTCTCCTTTAGCACCACCGCTATCGAAGCAGCTGATGTCGGAGCTATTATGTGTTAGGGGAAAACTATTATTGTTATGATTTTCATCCCGTATAAAATGACTTGGTCGACTGTAGCGCTACCTCCCGGTCTATTACCTCTTTTTTTTTGAGGGAGGAAATGCGACCTTATGCACCATGATACCGCGCTGGCAAGGCGCGGCCGCGTGTGGGGCTCTCCGGTCATAGAGGACCGGCCTACCCACTAAAACCCCCCCCGAGTTCTCTAGGCCCATACGGGGCACATAGCGGGGTGCGCTTTCGCAATTCGACCGCCATGTGCACCGGGGCCGGCTCGACCAAGAGCTGGTCGAGCCACTCCGAGCGTCTCCGCGGCCTCCTGCGAGATGACGCTCTCGCAGAAGGAAGCGACAGCCTCCCATTCCGCCTCGCCGCGGAGCATAGCCACGATCACGCTCGGTAGCGAGTGGTCGCTGCTTCCCAGCGCAGCGGTTGAACTAACCGCTGCGCTGTTGTTGCCACGCCGAGCACACAGCCAGTGTGTGCTCAGACGTGTCGTCGGGAGCGCCGCAGTGGTGACACCACGGCGTTGTCTCCCGACGTGCGACCTTGTGCAGGTAGTGGCCGAAGCAACAATGCCCGGTCAGTACCTGCACCATGTGGAACGAGAGGCTGCCCTGCCAGCACCCAACTCACTCCTCCAACACCGGACGAATGGCTTCAATCGTCCGGTGGCCGGAACATTATGGCCCTCGTTTTGTCGAGGGCCACGTACAGACCCAGGAGGCGGATGCGTCGGACCACTAATGACGCGGTGACCGACGCACGGTCGGCCGCCTCCTCCCCGATTTTTCCCTTCGCCACGACCAGCGTGTCGTCGGCAAAGCAGACAACCTCCGTGGATCTTATACGGAACCCTGGGGCACATCAGCCGCCATTATCCACGTATGGACGCCACCGTCCGGCCCCTCGTACAGGACTGATCTGCCTTGCAGGTAGTCCACGAGGGCACGGAGGTACGGAGGCACTCTATGGAATTTGAGTGCCTCCTTTATGCTCGGCTGTTGAAGGCGTTGCGGATGTCCAACGATACCGCAACGACAGCCTCACCCCTGGCTGTGGCCCCCTCATTCAACCTTTTGAGAAGGGCCACGGCGTCCATTGTGGACCGACCGGTGCGAAAGGCCCCCAGTCCCCTAAGTGCTGGACGATCCGGGAAGCGACGATTTTTTCGAGCAGCACCACCGGTCGGTACCCAGCCGGGGAGTTCGCGGGGCGGCTCTCCTTTCGGAGCAGGCACAGCCTGCCCTCCTTCCACCGGCTGGGGAAGCGGCCCGTAGCAATGCTCAAATTTAGCACTGCCCGGAATCGCTCCTCCAGGTGTCCCAGGGCGAGGGCCAGAATCCGCGCCGGTCTATTACCCCTGCAGAAGATAGTTTACCGGAGTTTTTGAGCAGTTTTTTGAACATTGAACTCTAAAATGATTACCACAGACTTTGACGACTTCATAGTCGAGTGGTTAGGACACCGGTGTCACAGTGTCACCATGGTGTTCTAATTTCGGTGGGGGCAAATGTTTTTGTGCTGAATGCGAGCATTTGTACCTTAATCATGCTTGTTAATATATATTTATATCAAAAATGTTTATATATTTATAATACATGTATAATCTACTCGTTACCCTAGACCCATAACACAAGCCTTACAGAGTTTACTTTGGTCTAGGCTAATTATAAATAAATAAATAATATTTATTTAATAACTTTTATAGTCAATATTACATTTTTTTAGCTTAACTTATATGTATACACGTATTATATAACTGTGAACATAGCTGAACTAGGATTAACCTGTATCTCAGGCTTGTAATTACAAAATAAAAATATGGACACTTAAATCAAATGCAAAATGTGTATATCAGATTAATAACTAAATTTAAACAAACTAAGAAAGAGATTTAAATATAAATAAAAATACGAATTATTTGGTAACTAGTAATAGTTTCTCTGTATCGACATACATTGAAAACATAACTTGAAGTGCTTTTTGAAGAAGTATTTTAACTTTATGATAGGTACAATTAAACATACATAGCTTGACGTTTAATCTATTATATAGAAAATTGGTGTAAGTGCAAAAAAAAAAATGGTTGTCTGTAGAACTCCGTCTACTGCCGATATTTGAACGTGACAACGTCTATTACATGGTAGTTTTTAGTTAAAGTAGGCGTGGACTCCGTGTGGCGTCAGATTCGGCCGTTACGGTGTTTTCGAGAATGACTCCACGCCGTACCAATTTAATAGACGTTGTCACGTCAAAATATTAATTTCCACAGACTACCCAGTGACGGATTTCAATGGCAAGAAGTTCTTTATAATATCGACGACTTCGCTACTGGGCGGAAAGAATCCTTTCCTGGGTGTAGCGTACGTAGTCGTGGGCACTCTGTGCCTGCTGCTGGGCATCGTGCTGCTCATCATCCACGTGCGCTGCTCCAAGAGGTGAGACTGATTTCCATTATGTTGGTGCTAGGAATAGGAGATTGCTTTATAAGGGTGGAAAGGAACCAAACCAATCGAATGCAAGGAAAATAAAAAATAGCTTTTTCAGAAAATGATTTTGCATCTTGCATCTCGCCACTTCATAAAATCGGATTATGTATTTAAATATCTTTCCTTTGAAATTTTTGGCAAAAGATTTTCGAGTATTGTATTTGCTTCGTTCGTGACTGAATCTGGAGCCGAAATTTCAGAATCGCTTGAATTCATTGTTTTTCTTAAATACCTAAATCACACAATCAAGATTTCGGTACAGCGTAACAGATTCCCCTCCCGCCAAAATTATCTTTTTCACAGGTATTTTTAAATTTGGAACACATCGCGTTACCTTTTACTGGCCATTCAGCCAAATACTTTTATTTATCATTGTACCAAAGATTGTATGTACGTAACTTAATTCAGTTCTATTTTTAAAATTTTACTTTCCGCCCTAAGGAGGGAAGTAAATAGTATGACAATTTCCCGCCCGCTGGTGGGAACTAGCGTTTTCCTCCCAATACTCTCAGATCAAGGAAACGCTCCTTTCCGAGCATGAGGAATGAAAAATAAATTTGACGATTCAAAAGACCTTTCTATAAAGTCCATATTTTAATAAAGTTAATTCAAATTTTGATTTTATGTCTGATTGATCGTTCGTCGTATATGTGTCGCGAATACTGGTTCAAATTACTTGCCACTTACTATATTGTGTTAAAATTATCAAGCGAAGAATAAAAATATTCGCATCAAATTTGATGTTCACGTTGCTAATAAAAAAACACATGAGTCCATAGACTAACATGGTTTTGTTTTTAATGTGTTTTATGTTAAGTATGTTGTTTTCGATTTGTCTTTAAGTCTGAATTGGTCAACACCAATTCAGACTTAAAGACAAATACTCAATATCAACATATTGAGTAGTAGTATTTTCGGAATTTTTCGGTCGTATCCAGCAAAATTTTGACGTGTTCGACTTTTAATACTTTTGGCCTACACTCGAAAGGTTTTTACTCATTACTGCATTACCTTTGCATAGCAAGGCATCGGAACGACTGTCAAACTACAAAATAAAAGCATAACAAAATATGCCACTTTCCCCCTCTACATTTTTCAACTTAAAATGGCAAATGTTCAGATTTTAACAATCGGTCGGTCCGGGTTTTGTGTTTTTGAAGATGGTAATCTTAATTTAGAAACCATTTCGACGATTTATATCCGAATATAACTATCGAAAATACGATTTGCAGTAAGAAACTTTGACGTAACAGAGTTTACTACAGCCTGTAGACACGTGCAACACCGAGTTATCGCGTTGGCAATACTTTAGGATCTTATTCAAGCCCGTCATGGAGAACAAGACAAGAGAGTAAGACAATAAATATAGAGGTGAAGAAGAGGAAATATCGACTTTCACATCATATGCTCATTCTACTTGTATATGTTCATTAAGGAAAAAGCTATTATATTGTTTTTTAAATGGCTACGTCATTTGTCGATTTGAGCGCGATTCGGAACGGCTGTGAGTCCTCATAGTACTTCCACTGTAAGCCCAGTATACGAATCCCAGTTATAACAATTTCAAAAATACCTTAGTGAACATATTGATGTTGTGTTTTTTCATCCATTCATTCGTTTAACTCCTTTACACAGACAACCTACTCCTGCCCCAACGTCCGTACTGCTGGTGGAAGAACCGCTAACTATAAGACCTAGTCCGAGCACAAATTCTTGAGTTTTATTTTCTGTGACTCTTGGATAATCAGGGTATGAAATTAACACGAAAAAGTATAGAAAGTAATAAAATATTAATATCAGTATATAGATATGTGATTTTTTTAAATTTAATTTTATTTAATTATATTTCGGGTACAGTGATTTGGTGTCCATTTTCTGATTAGTTTAATATTTTTATTTGTTCATACTATTGTAATTTCAACCGAAACATTAGGTTTTTTTATTATAATATTTATTATTTATTATATTTATTACATACATGATCTCCCGTGGTTAATATAAACGAAATTATTTAGAGTAAAATTCAGACTTAGATGTATATATATACAAAATGGAGATTGTATTTATATAGCTTCCAATATGTGTCAGGCATTATTGTTCTTGATCATTTATGAATTAGTATGTAGAAATATTTCATTAGTTGAAATTCGACATCTGACAGTAATTCTAAAATTATAGGACATACATACAAATAATAGTCTAGCAGTATTGTTATTAAATATTTTCTATAACACCTTTTCATTGTATATTTCATTTGAATGTTCTTTTTCAGTACAACTGAGATGATCAACGTGAACCCGCGCACACCCTATTCGTAACTCCGCATCGAAGATCACAAGTAATTTATTTTTTTGTCACTTTTATAATGATTTAATGTTGTAACTGTTTGGTTCTACGTACGAGATGAAAACCTATCGTAACACGCGTGGACGAACGAGTGAAGTTGGTCAAACAAATCTGCAGATGAAGTGATGTTACATTAAGACATATGATTTGAAGAAAATTCAGAACACGCATGAAGCTTTGCGTGTACGAAGTGCCTTACCGCTGAATTTCAGTGCAACAAGTTCAAATAGTACTTGCACAAAAATCTGATCGATAATTTTTGTCTATGAATAACTTATTTGTCTATGAATAACGTTGTCTTTGATAAATTGATTATCTATGGTAGGTAAGGATACAAGAGTTGAGTTAGAATGTAAACAGTGTTCAGTCAACAGTTCGTCTTAGATGTTAAAGTAAAAATGCTTAAATTTTAAGTATATATTTTATGACAAGAATTTAAATATGTATATGTTTTATTAACTCTGTCTAGTTCTAGAACTAGCCGACGGTAAAATAAGCGTAGTGTCACATATGTCATAAACGAGTATCAATTCAGTTGGAACGTTATGTTATTATGATATATATTTAATATTAACATAATTGTTATTTAATACGTTCTCTAGTTTTTGGTAAAAATATAGACGAGGACATGTTTCTCATTCTAATTTTAATCACCACCGTATTGTAGTTGAGACTACCTAATTGTGATGTGGGGGTTCAATTTCGTGTCAGTTATGTACGAAAATATATGTTTTAGTAAGAGGTATTAAAGTTATAATATAATAATTGTGTAGATGAAATATGAAACCTGTTTATGTTAACTGGAGGGAGACTATACCTGGGTAGTCGGTTTAAGTACATGCGTCTTATCTGTTTCTACCGCAAAACAGTGAAAATACGCAGTAAAACTATTGGATATCACTTATACACTGTTTTGTGGGGGTCGCAGATTTACTAACTTCACAGAAACTACACGTACTTTGGGCGTTTGTACTGTATGTTTGTTTGTCAATATATTCAATTAAAAAAAACCTTTTTATAGAGTCGCCCTTCGGTATTTTTGCATTAAATCCTTTTACAAATTTTTCATTACTTAAGATTGATTACATTACTTAAAATTGATTTAAGAAATTTAAAATTTTAAAAAGTATTGTACTTTTTAAAATTTTAAATTTCTTAAATCAAAGTTATTTGAAGTTACCATAAGCATGTAACGTAGTACATGAGATAATTTTTTTTAATACATTTTTCGGTATTCAAGTTATTTTTGTGTACTCTATGAATAGTCTATGGCTTTGTTGAGGGTATTGTTACCTTGTGTATGTGACAGATGACATTCATTCTAAGAATTTCCTTCTTTTCTACTATCTACATCCAAAAATTCATAATTTGGGTATTTAAGCGAGACTTTTGCTTTGGATGTATGATTCATTATCTGAATCTATTAATAGTTGTGTCAAATCAGTTCAAAATATGAAGATTATTTATACCATATAAAAATGAAAAATTTAACGATTCTAAAATAAATGTTGATATAGCAATAATATTGGTTAAATCATCAAAAAATTGATAACCAATTGACTAGTAATATAAAAAGGTTGAGTTGAAAATAAAATAGGACATTTCATTATTTTATCTATTGAAATAAAATGTATGTAGAAATGTTATTTTTTTTTATAAAAACTGTCTGTTTTTAAATAACGCTGACATTTCTATATATGTATGTATGTATCATATTTTACTTTCATAACATGAAAAGTTTGATGTTAAAGAAGTTTATGATATTTGTTTATTTCTTTAAAATGGATTTGGAACAGACCATAGATGTTATTTAATTTATTGATTAAGTTTAATTTAGAAACATTGTAATATATTAACATTAAGTTTGAACAAAGTATTATTTATATTTATCATTTATTTATCTCTTAACAATTAAACTTAACATGTCTCTGATATTGATCAGTATTGTTTTTTAATATTTCATATATACAACATATTATAAAAGTACGGAATGCAGGCTAATATCCAAAACGGTGCAAGCTGGGAATAAATTAATACAGTCAGCCCTGCACTCCACACAAATTCGATATATCGTTGTCGCGCTACGTCCTACTCCAACTTATAAAGTTAGAGCGAGATGTCTGACGAAACGACGACGATATATTATCGTATGTTGGAATTTAAAAGTACAGGTCTAGAAGATTCATATCAAACTAATTAAATGATCATTAATTTGTCTAGCACGAAAAGGGGTGTTTGCTTTTTTCGTTAAATATTAATTATACTTTTTTTCAGTTATGTTTTCTAATGGCCGAATTATTGAGATTTTTTGTCTATTTCAAATATAAAGTACACAGTTACTTGTATTTCTCTTAGTAGTATACTTGAAGAAAGGCTATTTAATGCACTCTAACTTTAAGTTAAATCGCTTTAAGCTTTAGTACTGTGTCACATGCGTTTCCACTCATAATTATTATACAAACTAGAAAAAATTGCGAAGATACGATACATATTTTACTATAGGATATCACCGCCTTAGATTGTACAGACAGCAACACGCCAAGCATTGCATTTGCATGACGAATACCGCACTTACGAGCGACATAAGAGCTATAATGTACAATTTCCTAATCATGACACTAAGTGCGGAAAAAGGATAGCTGTACCAACTATAAGAGCTGTCTCAACACGAAATCTGTCGCGTTGCTGTGTGTACTTTTAGAACTATTATTTTTTTATTAGTATTTTAGCAGTACACTTCAGACCCACCGTACACTGGCTGTAATCTGTGACTGTATGTTTCCTACTAAAAAACATGCAGAAGATAATATTAGAGTGAGCGGATGCAAAGGAAAGGTGTACCAACTCTTGAGTAAAGAAGCTAAAAAGAGAAAAAATATAACTTTTTTTTTTAAATACATACAAACATAAATAAGTTACTTGGTACACGATATGATTACACCAAGAGTAAAGTAGGTTTGAAGTGACAAGGTCTCACATTTACTTTTGATTCACACCAATTTCTATATAATTATGCAAATATTCAATGTTGCTTGACCACGTGAATGAATAGAAAGTAATTAGAAATTCTCTGCATTTATTTCGGCGTATAATTGTGATTAATGTAGTTATTCTAATTTGTTTTAATAAACTAATATATAAAATTTTATCGGATGTTTTATTTTATATGTATACAGGTGAGTCAAATCAATGACCTTTGGTGCACTAAAGTTAGTTAAAGTTAGTTTATCATGTGTGAGAACAGGTCACAGAGGTCTGGGCTGAGGCTTACTCTTAAATCTCATCTGAAAATATAAAGAAACGACATTTAAACTTTACTTGAGCAATATTAGTCGCTTCTTCCTGTGTAATTATATCCTTTAATTTATCTCTGTTTAAGTTTTTTACGACAATAAATGCACACAATAATCTGAACAACCTCTCTGTCAGGAGAGAGAGGCTGAGAATCCTTACGAGGAGCACGAAACGTACCCAGGATACCCCCCGTAACGGCAAGTGTCACGGAGGTTATGTTGGAGTCCACACGACCGGAGCGGATCGCGTGGCCTAATAATTAAACTCAGCCCAGCCTTGGCCATAAGGGCCCTACGGCTTGAATGGAGTCCTCTACCAACTTTCACAAACAACATATAGAAGTGCGAAGCGCGGCAAACTTGGATTAGTGAAATATAATTTCATTATATCTATAAATATATTATCGATTTTAATTAGTCTATTATATTCATTTATTTTCTTTCAAACTAGCAATCCTATTTATTTTTAGTAAACAGCGCCATCCAGTCAAGAAATTAAAAATACGGAAGATGAAGTATTCGTTCTAATAAATCGATATTCGGCGGAATTGTCGACGTAGCTTTTTTATTTCGGCAAACTTTATAACTGACTGAGACTGTTCATGTTCATCGGTTGTATGTAAACGCAGAATTTGTATGTAAGTTGTATGTAAGCATGGTCGGAGATCATTGTTTTGGTTAGTACGACTAGCACAAACAGGGTAGTAGCCAATTAGAAGGCGACACACCTGGTGGCGACCATTCAAAATAACAGTGCGTTTGGTCTCTTCCAATAGGTCTCCAAGAATCCTATTCACCTGTCAAGCTGAATTGTATCGTAGTTATCGAGTTTTGTAGGTTATTTCACATACAAAGTCTCTTCGCAAAATCTTAAAAAACGAACCTCGGCACTTTTTGAATCTGCCGTTAAAATGGGACGTAGCCCTCCACGGCAAGACACAAGAATACCAAAACATTCTTTCAGAAGAAACGTAAGTACGGATGGGGTAAAACAAAACGCTCTTAACCAAGAACAGAATTTCGAATAGTCAGGTGCTAAGTCTCTATTACTATCAATGTTTTTAGTTTTACCTTTTTCTCAAAACTCAGTAGGGTATTATTTTTTTTATTTTTTTTTATTGCCGTACGTGGCAGACGAGCAGCAGCACACCTGATGTGAAGCGTTAACCGCTGCTCATGGACTTAAGCAATTCCAGGAGTGGAAACAGCTAAGCCGCTGCCTACCGTGATGAGAATACTCTCTTTAAGCCTCGTTTGAAGAGGGACATGTCATAGCGCGGGGGAAACACCGCAACAGGAAGATCATTCCACAGCATACATGTCCGTGGAAGAAATGATCGCTGGAAACGCACCGCACTAGACGGGAACGGATCCAGGTAGAAAGGGTGAAGTCTATTGCGGCGTCGAGTGGTACGGTGATAGAATGGTGCCGCTGGTACCAAGTCAAACAATTCCCGGAGCACTCCCCATTGAAGAGTCGATAGAACATACAAAGGGCTCCAAAGTCCCTCCGCTGCTCCAGCGACTCCAATTTATCCGTGAGAATGGGATCATCGACGATTTTCACAGCCCGTCTCTGAAGGGAGTCAAGTGGGTCGAGTTGGTATTTGGGAGCGCCAGCCCAGAGATGCGAGCAGTACTCCACGTGTGGTCGAACCTGCGCTTTATAAAGTACAAGTCGTTGACCAGGCGTGAAGTAACGCTTGGCTCTGTTCAAAACGCCCAACTTTTATTTAAAGTATTCTGATTAAAAAAACAGTCTTCTGATTATACTACCAAATTTGATTTAAACTGACGAATAGTGTAGTTAAATTGCATGATGGTGTAAGGAACATAATATAATATTATTCATAGTGTGTGTTGAAGGAGAAAGTGCAAGGTCGCTCCTATATATACAACTAAAACAAGGTTTGCTAGAAGACAATTCTACATTTTATCAGCTTATATTTATAATAAGCTAAATGATCAATTAAATATACACGAACTTAAAATATCCAAATGTAAAACAAAAATAACTACATGGTTAATGACTTTGGACTATTCGGGTACAGAGCAATTTACAAGCACACCATAGGCTATAGGCAATTGAATATCTAATCAAATATTAAATAAAACTAGATAAATAATTGACCACATACTCACACACACACGCACACACACACTCACACACACGCACACCCTCTCACACTTTCACACACACACATGCACGCCACGCATGCACCTGTTAATCTTAAGTTTCAGCTATTTACCTTTACTTTTTTGTTTCTTTTTTGTAATTTTGCCATAGGTTACTGTAGCCTAATATATAATAGTAAAAGTTGTAATCAAGAGCGAGACCCCTACTACAGGCTTCTACTGTGAGGATCTCAGAAAATTTGTATGTAGAATTAAATATAAGGCTAAAGAAATAAAGAATTTTGAATTTTTTGATTTTTTTTTTGTTGTTTTATTTCGTTTTAGTTGGTATTTTAACACAATATGTTTTATTTTAGTTTATTAGTTTTAAGGTTTTTTATACCCAATGTTAACAATCATCGATCAAAGCATAGAGAGAGATGAATCAACTACGAGTATTGAGCATAGAGCACAAGTAAAAGGTCATGGGGCTCCCCCCCCCTGTTGGTTCCAGGACTTAGGTGGAGCACTAATTGAACATAATGATTTTATTTATATATTTTGTCATCATACAGATTTTATGTAACTCGCGTCATACCCCTCGACATACCTCTAGCTGTTATGACAAATCATTCACCACGGCTATGGAATATAAATAGGCTGCCTCATTCCGTGCATGATAGTGTTTCTCTGGATGTCTTCAAGAGATGGCAATATGTACGTGTATATGTACAGGTTATTAAACAATAGTTATTTATTATACAAGAGTGGAAAGTCCTTTTTAACCGCGTGCTCGATTTGGATGACCGAGCAAGCGAAGGATTCTAAAGTTGAATCACGAGCGCAGCGAGTGATTCTAAATTAGAATCCTGAGCGTCAGCGAGGGAAACAAACGAGCACAAGGTGAAAAATCTTTCCACTCGAGTGCAATACGTACTTTTCATCCCACCTCAGCGAGGAAATGACAAAATGAAAAAGAAAACAATTTATAATGACAAATTATATTAAGCAATAAAACGTGAAAACTAGAATGGCGCGAAGCACGCAAATAAAACAAAGAAACCAAGAAGGTTCCAAATTTAAATTTTTTCACAATTTAAAAAGTTCTAATCATAAATTTGGGCAATAGAGGTTACATTAAATAGGTTTAATGACGTTTTGAATTTACAATTATATTGAGTACTCATTATATGTGATGTTCTAAATTCAAATCTACTTTGCCGCTCAAGCGAATAAAATAGAATTTTCCAGCCAGATTTCGAAGCGCAAAATTACACTTTCCGAGGTAGTGGGATGAAAATAAATAATAATATTACTTGTATCTATTGTTATCAAAATTAAATTATTAGTAGTTGACTTGACCACGACTATGTGACCCCTCTCTGGCCCTTGATGTGGTGTTGCTCAGCCCCTGAATTGAAGGGTTACGAAAACTTGTTAGTGTTTGTAAACAGTTTGCAAAAGAGCATGATTTAGAATATAATGTGAAGAAGACGGAATTGATCATATTTAAGTCAGGAAAGGCGCCCTTGAACTTCCCACCAGTATATCTAAATGGACATTCATTGAACATTATGAAATTACTAGCTTTTGCCCGCGACTTCGTTCGCGTGGACTTCAGGTTCGTCCCGTCTAAAAATGGTTATTGTGGGTTATTCCTAAGAGATAAACATATACCATCACGGACTTTTTTGTAGACCTTTTTAAGTTGTACAATACTGTAGTAAATTGTTTTGATCTATCTTGTAGGATTCAGTCAGCGTTTGCAATGTAAGCGCAAAAAATGTGTTTTTTTTACGACCTCACATTAGAAACCTCAAAAATGGTAGCCTATGTGTTATTCTGATGTATAAGCTATATTGTGGTAAAGTTTCATTCAAATCTATTCAGTAGTTTTTACGTGAAAGAGTAACTAACATCCATACATCCATACTTGCAAACTATCGCCTCTATAATAGTAGTAGGATGGATTTTATAGATGAACTTGTTTAAACTTGTTCATGATTCAAATGGTGCGGACTATTTAGCTGAGCCCAGCTTCTAATCGACGACTCTGTAAAAATACAGAGGGTAAAAAATTGCCCTTGCTGGTTCTTTCTAGTACAAGGTCTTCCGCAGAGATGTGAATTATTTGAAAATACATATATTTCAAATGCAAATACAAAATGCAAAATACCCATTTTTATTTTATATTTGAAATACTTTTTTCTAAATGTATTTTGTATTTTATTTGAAATACTCTATATAAATATTTAATATTTATAAAATACAAAATAGTTTCGTTGCATTTTTAATTAATTTTTACAATTTTTCATTCTTAAATCCATGATTTCCTTATTTATGAACGCACTGATCGTGATCGTAGTGTTGTCATTGTCATTTGTTAACTAGAACAATAATGCCAACATTTAGGCCCCATAGGCGGAACATGAAAGATGAACTCTTTGAACAAATACTAGTTTTAAAATCAGTTCAATAAATAAAAGTGGTCATGCTTAACAATGTATTTTATTTTCAAAACCTATTCTAAAAATACGTATTTTGCATTTTGTATTTAAATACTTTTACTAAACTATTTTTCACATCTCTGGTCTTCCGCGTAGACTTGTAAACCAGTAATGTAGCATCTTTGACGTGCAACAATATTTGTAAAAAATCTATTTGAAGAATAAATTTATGATTTTGATTTTCACATCGTGAATAGATTATGTACCTTGGCCTTATCATCACATGCGGTCAACAAGATGATCCCGAGATAGATCGCGAGCCATGCTATGGTCAAGTCGCGTACGCTTTCCGCCACCTGTTACTGTGTCATAATTGTCAATAGTAACGTCCAAAGTCAACTTGTAAAGGCTAGCGTGGTGCTGTGTGTACATAAGCACCTACTAATAGTGTATTCAGTATAAATAAATTATTACAAACTAGTTCTAGCCTCTGAAAGCTACCATTGAAAGCAATTTATGTGCTTGTAGATTTGTAGTTACTGCAATTACAATATCATTATGATAAGTATAGATAATGTCTTAATGTTGTAAAAACAAGAGTATAGACGTTTATTGTTTTTAATAGAGTAAGAATTTGATATATTATTAATCCACCTATTTAGAGTTAAACAAATTGTGTAAAATAAAACTTAAAAAATATGCCAACGTCATTCCAACTCAGTACGCATTGGTTGACTGCATACTATATGGTATATTTACTCAAGAGCAAATCATGTTTATATTTCCTCAAAAAATGAGAGTGCAGCCACTAACCCTCAGATAGGAAGAATATTATAAACGCCAAAGTTTGTAAATATGGATGCTTGTTACTCTTTCGCGTAAAAACTATTAAATAGATTTTAATAAAATGTTAACGCACTAAACTATGTATAACTCACAGCGGGGAAGCGGGGAATGGGGCGTTTTCGGACCGGTCCCGCTTGACTCCTGTCCACCACCTTCACTTTCTTTTCGACCACGACTCAAGACCGCCGAACGCATTCTCAGTCATTTTACACATTACCAAAATTGTTATATTATATTTTTGTAAAAGTTCCATATTGTAGCGGTTTTGTAATAAAGGACATGGACAAAAAGTGGGCCTCAATTATGTGCAGAGACGTAAGATATATCAATCGATAGGTAATTTTATGTTCATTAATTTACAATTTATTATATTTTTCTTAAATCCCCCGTTTTTTTATAAATGATGTTTGAAAGTACCTAGATATTCAAGTAAACACATCCCTAAGCGTTGTTAAAATGTCTTAATTAAGTAGATAAAATGATAATTTATTTAAATATTATTGAAAAATGGTTAACAAAAAAAATGTAATTTAGTAATTATAAATTCATGAAGTTCTAGATATGTTACTGACCACCCTGAATGTACATAGTCTGTGACCAATGATGACACACGTCCACTGTAAAAATCATAATTAAATTAATTTTTAAATTGTATTTGGTTTGATTAAAAAACAAAACTATTTAGCAATAATATAATCGATTATTGGCCGTAAGCATAAAAAGTAGTCGATTAAAGACATTCCCTAAAGCCATTATTAACTTAAAAAAAAAGATTCCATCAACTTGCTAGTATTAAATAATTTAAATTATTAATTACAAAAAACGGGAGATATTTAAAATCTAATCTTTATCCAGATGATCTACAATAATTTATACTCTTCTCTGGTAAAGTTTCGTCGCTGCACATTACTCAAAATTTGTATGGAAGGTGGCCCACCTTCCATACAAATTTTGACCATCACCTTTACTGTAAATTAAGTGCAAGTTTAATTTCAATTGCCTCCGTATGAGACAAAAACTTTACAATAATATCGCTTATAGATCAGAATAACATATAGGCTACAAATTATAAAGATACTAGCTACAGGAATAGTATTTCGAGTAGCTTACGTTAGCGTGGCGTAGAAAAGAACTAACATTAATTTATAACATTAAAATTATCACATAAATACTAATCGAAGGTATGTACAGAACCCTTCAAAGCAAACACATCTAACTTAACCGTGCTTAATGTAAAGAAAACTTAAGTAAATCTCCATTTTCAATCATTAGTAAACATACGTAGTGAATTATTGAAAACCATAGTCATTCGAGGTAACTTCGAATAAATGATCGGAGGTACTCTCTTAATCCATCAAACGAACTTCTGACTAGGAATGTGTTGAAGTGTAAATACGGTAAAATATACAGAACAGTTAATTTGCCATTGATTTTTGCCGTATAATTGTAGTAGATAATTTTATTGCTGCTGGTGGTAGACGCTTAAGTAAGTACATCTGCAAAACCAGGTTCACAGTTCAGGTCTATCTGTCCGTGTATCCAAAACAGCCGGAAAACACTCGAATCTGGGAATCTCCATACTAGTCACTTTTTATTGCGGCACATGAAGCGAGATAAAACGTGACATTCCAAATCGAATTCGCGATCTGCCAGTTGTTAGTTGGGGGGCTGGAGAGAATTGTCCTTTTAAAGCCTCATTTGAAGTAACACATAGCAGCACTCAGTAGACTACAGCTGGGAACGCAATTCAGTGTCCACGTATGTGGAAGAAATGAGTTTTACAATCAAATGGTAGTAGACGAGATCCGTTTCAAATGATATGGATAAATACTGTGATGGCGGATTACGGAAAATTTGGTTGACTTCACATACCATACGTTTGAATTTCTTCGCAGGTGTATGCCCGTTGCTGAACGATGTTTTCATTCACCACACGAGCGTCAGATATATGGGCATATGAAATTTAAAAGAACGAACTAACTTTGGTACCTACACGGCAAGACCGTGTCGGACGTTGCAATTCTTTTGGGGCTACAGACCAGTGTGTGCATCGCCTACTCTCCTGAGGCCGCCCTCACGATTTGCCTATGTGGTTCTTAGAACAAAGGCACAAGCTGAGTTTAGTCGGTAGGTCACGTGGTCAAACCGCTCTGGCCACGTGGAGTCCGACATAATCACCTTGACAGTTGCCGTTGCGGGGGTATCCTGGGCACGTTTCGTGCTCCTTGTAAGGATTCTCAGCCTTTCTCCTGAGAGAAAAAAAGAGAAGTGTCGACATCACAGCGCCAGAGAAGCTTTTAAAATACACACATCAAAAAAGTCTAAGCAACATGTTTAATGTTAATGTTTACCATGGTATGTAACCTTCTTGATTAGAAAGGAAACCCGATTATGTTGCGTTTTTTTCATTAAATTCCCAATTAAAGTGTACCTACTCTATAAACAAAATTAACACTTAAGAAAGTAATTTTAAAACAAAATTGAATTGTTGACCAAAATTGATTTATTGTTAAAGAATTGTATAATTTAATACAAAGTGTGTCATCCTGTGTTGCTCAAAATTTGTCAACACCGATAACTCATGTTCTCGATGAGCTTGATAACAAGAAAGGATTTTCTAAAACTGGGTTGTGCTACATGGATAATATGGGTGTTTAAACCTTATGTCGATTGCCAAGATCGCGAGGTTAACCTTTTAACTAAATGAACAGGTATCTATTGATCTATCCTAGGCATTTTCAAAAATCTGTCTATAAAATAGATTTGTAGTTATATTTTATTTGCTGAGTTCATTCATCAGATCTTAACTACAATTTCGTTATAAACTTTGCAGTAGAGTAACAACCATTATGCCGTTGGCTGGTCCGTCGTCAACAGTATCCGGAGCCCTGTACATCGTGTTCCGAGCATCCCAGCTCATAGGGATCGCACCCGTGGCATTTAAGAAAAAAGATGGCGTTTGGTTCCTCACAGTTACTCCTTTGCTTTGCGCTGTGTGCTATTTTACGGGCATTGTAGTAAGTGAGTATAAGACATAATTTGTTTATAGTGTCCAAAAACTGAAAAGCAAATGTAGCCAGCATGGATTTTACAGTTTGAGGTTATGTATTTGTTTAACCAGAACTTGAGTTGTTTAACCAAAAGCTTACCCACGATTTTAACTAAATACTGAATACGAAAATCAAATAACCACTTCAAATAAAATACCTTGGCATATTATAAATGCCTGTATTTGAATTTTTTAGATGTAGGAGCAATAACGGGTGTGATTATCGACCTTATGCTAGGACACCGTGCGGCCAGGGGACGATCACCCACCCGGAGATTCGTCTGGCTTACCGACGCCGCTATAGTGTTACTGACTGCAGCTATCGCGTCTTTCAGAGCACCGAGGAGACTGACCAGCACCATAATATGCTTAAAAAAAATTCAAAAGGTAAGCATAGGTGACAAATTGAATGACAATATGTCCACCAGTATCCGTACCAGTACCAGTATCCGTACCAGATATGTATGTCGTCATTGATCCCTCAATCGTACCTATTTTTCACGTAGAATCGCTTTCTAATTTTCTAGAAACCACATGTTCGTAGCGATATAAATATATCGCTGGTATAAAAAAAGATTCTTCAGGTTCAAGTGACAATGGGGCAATTAACAGTTAAGTCATGCCAACATTTCATTTCTACCAAAACAGAATATATCAATGACATTTTCCATAAAATAATTTACTGGCAGGCTTATTTTTTTTTTTTACTGATCTATGATGATGTCATGAAATTATAATGCGAAAGTAATTAATGAAAAATTCTTTTACGTACTTATGAAATATTTTAAGTTGCGTTAGGTAGAAATAAAAAAAAATACAATGGATTTTAATGAAACTTTACAATAATATAGCTTATACATTAGAATAACACATATACTACATATATAAAGATATACGCTACGCTAATTTAAGCTACTCGAAATACTAATCCTGCGCAGACGAAGTCGCGGTTGCCAGCTAGTATAAAAAATTTATTTGACTTCAATCTTCTGGGTAATCTGTATAAGTGTCTTAAGTGATGAATATTAATTTTAAAGTAACATAATTTTATTTTCTGCGGGTTTTTTTTAAATATGAATTGTCCATATTGAACGTAATTTTTTTTAACACCTTTGCTCGTAAAATTGATGTAATTCCACTGGTTTTAAATATGTAAAGCGGGTCATAAAAAATACCTGTGTTACCAAAGCAAACAGTTAAGTCATAGTCCATACAAATTCCATAACAGTATTATATGCCATTTCGCGCGCTGTTGCTATTCAAATTTTGAACTAATCGCAGCAAGGCGCCAGTCAGTAGGCAGCGCTAGCGCGCTGTTAAAATGGCGGGAAAGCAACAGTGTGCATTCACGATTAAGTTTATTTAAATGTTTTTTTTTTCTGTTTACTCGCAAATGTGTTAAAAAACGTCGTACGAAATACGTATTGGTTATAATATAACATGCTCGGCTCAATTACGTCTAACGCCATAACACACTAATATCGTCTCTTCTCTCTCCAGTCGTTCCCTCATGTCTGAGGATCGTGGTCAGCATCAGGGTTGCATGTACAGTGGATGATCTGCCTCCACTGGTTTCGGTCCAACGCGTCTCTTGCAACCGTGTTAAAATTTGGAGGTCGATGAGTCTTTGATCTGGTCGGTCCATCTCGTTGGTGAACGACCGCGCGCGCTCTTTTGCCTGCTGTGTTCCCAACCACAATCAATTTCTCCAGACTATCGTCTCCTCTGCGGACTGTGTGGCCGAAGTAAGAAAGGATGCGCTGCCGGCATATGGTTGACAGGCGAGTTTTAATTCGAAGCTGGGCCAGGATCGATGCATTGGTGCGTTTCGCAGTCCAAGGTATTCTCAACATTCGCCTCCAGCACTTTGTCTTTCTCGAGCCAATATTGTCCATGTTTCTGCTCCATACAAGAAGATAGGAAATACTAGAGCTCGTATTAATCTGATCTTGGTCTTAATACTAATTCCTCTCTTCTTCCAGATGCCACTTAATCGGACATGGCATCGTGTCATTCCGATCCTCCGTTTAATTTCGGGGGCACAGCTGCCATCGCTATTGATCTGGGAGCCCAAGTATATATAATGGTCAACGTTTGTATGCCAGGTATATGGCAGATGCCATTTGTTAGTTTTCCGGCTCGATCAATTGTCATTACTTTAGTTTTTGATCTATTTACTGTAAGACCCATCTTGACGCTCTCCGATTCGAGTCTCTGAAACAGCTCATTCATATCCTCCATTGATGTGGCCAAGAGAATAGTGTCGTCGGCATATCGGAGATTCGATATTCGCTTTCCGCCTATAGGGAAACCCCTTTCCCAGTTTTCTAGAGTCTTCCGAATAATATACTCTCCATATATGTTGAAAAGTGCAGGAGACAAGATGCAACCTTGTCTCACTCCCTTCCTCGTTTGAAACATATTCGAGTATTCAGTGTTTATCCTAATGAATGAGCGATTTTCAGAATACAAGCTCTGAATAAGAGCAACGAGGTGTTCAGGAGCCCCCATCTCAAGTAGCACATTCCACAGTTTATCCCATTGCACGCAATCGAAAGCCTTCGTGTAGTCAATAAAACATAGGACGACAGGGCAGTTGAATTCCCTGCTTTTCTCAATGATTTGACGGACGTTCAGTATTTGTTCCCGCGTTCCTCTGCCTTTAACGAAGCCAGCCTGCTCTGCGGGTATTTGGTGGCTTAAAAAGTGGCTCAGACGTCGATTCAGAACATGCAGAAGAATTTTACTAGCATGAGATATTAACGCTATTGTCCTGTAATTTCCACAGTCTTTAGAAGAACCCTTCTTATGTAGTGGGATAAACACCGATTCTGTCCAGTCTTTTGGCCATCTTCCAGTTTTCCAGATGGCATTGCAGATTTCAGTGATGACCTTTGTGCCCTGTTGACCAAGGTTTTTCAGTAGTTCAGCTGTTATCGCATCCTTACCTGGTGATTTATTGCACTTGAGAGCTTTAATGGCATGTTCAATCTCTGACATAAGGATATCAGGTTCCTCCGCCGCCCATGTAATACTGGCGCTAGCAAATTCTTCAGTGTCATACAACTCCGCGCAGTAGTTCTTCCAGCGTTCCAGTACCTGAGATACATCTGTAAGAAGTCGTCCGTTTTCATCTGCGATAGCACAGGTTCGTGGTTTACGCGTCCCAGACAATTCTTTTACTTTTTGAAAAAGATATCTAGATTCGTTTTTCAGTGCGTGCTGTTCAAGTTCGAGACAGATCTCATTGATGTGGTTCTCATAATCTTTTCGACATCGTAGTTGAACTTGGCGGCTTATTCTGTATAGCGTTGCCGATCTTCCGCTGAACGTATGCCATTCTGCTTTAGTTCACGTCTCTCAAGGATGATCTGAGACGTCTCTGGTGTAATAAAGTCTTTCATACCAGGCTTTACTAACTTATTTTCTCTAGCTGTTTGTTCGATTATCCTTTGATCTAATATCGTATCTAATATCGTAATGTAACTATTAATATACTAGCTTTTGCCCGCGACTTCGTTCGCGTGGACTTCAGGTTCGTCCCGTCTAGTCTAGTAATAAGTAAGAAATACGGTACTAAGCACTGCAGAGCCCTAATCATAGCCTATAGGTAGCTACTGCAGTATGCTCTATAAACTACATTTAACGATCTTTTTCCTTTTGTGGGTTATTCCTAAGAGATAAACATATACCATCACGGACTTTTTGACGAGAAACGTCTTAAAATCGCTCCGAAACATACGGGTACCAGAGTGCTTAGTGCGAGTTTACTCGGTCACACGGATCGAACGCGTAAACGTTATATGGTATGAAATGAACACGGCCATCTAGCTGTTCAGGTGTACACTGCTTCAATTTCATACACGTTCGATCCGTGGTGACCGAGTAAAACTCGCACTAAGCACTCAGGTTTAAAAAGTGGACCGTAACGAAAAGGTCTATATCATCGTACCTGAATAATTAAAAAACTATTAGTCTTAGAAACAAACATGTGGTGTGAATATTTCACTTATATAGTTAGCTCGCTGTTGTGACATTGAGTCTTTTATTAAAACACCGTCAATTTGTTTTTATTTCAATCTTTTACTTTAAAAGCGATTCCCTAACATAGACGTTTCACGACAAAACCAACGGCCGTGTGCCTCGGAACAGGCCCACCCGATTTTTTGTAGACCTTTTTAAGTTGTACAATACTGTAGTAAATTGTTTTGATCTATCTTGTAGGATTCAGTCAGCGTTTGCAATGTAAGCGCAATAAATGTGTTTTTTTTTACGACCTCATAGAAACCTCAAAAATTGTAGTCTATGTGTTATTCTGATGTGTAAGCTATATTGTGGTAAAGTTTCATTCAAATCCATTCAGTAGTTTTTACGTGAAAGAGTAACAAACATCCATACTTACAAACATTCGCCTTTATAATAGTAATAGGATAGGATATTTCCTCTAAGTGCGTTATAGTTTTTGAGGTAAACACTTTTTTGCAGCTTAAACTTCTACCACATAAGCATTCTGAGTGGATGGCAGAAAAAAAATTGGTTGTGATTGTAATCCTGTTTATTTTATTTATTTTAACATTACTGGGCTCAGATTATTATGAGTTTTTGATCGTTGTCTTCGCTAAGAACATAGAAAGTGAGTATATACATTTACACACATTACTATGATACAACCAATAATGTTATAAACAAACAAGAACTAGATCGCATAAGTGCATGCTTTCGTTAAAATTCGGACAATTCGTCGCCAACGCCGCAAACGGGCGAATCTCATTTAAGAAAATTGTTCAGGAGAGCAAAAAAAACGTTTTTTTTCCCCCGATGGCGTACATATTTTAGCGTATTTCTATTTAGAAAAAAAACTATTATAATGATAAAAATCAATTGTAATAGTATACTATGGAGACGTAGCTACTAAATTAATACAGCAGTAATATTTTACACTGCTGTATTTTAGACTGTTTTGTATGAAGTTCGCCCCTTTGCGGCGTTGGCGACAAATTGGTGTATTTAACACGTAATAAAGACAATGAAAACGTCGTTCCTCGTTCCAATTCTATGTTTGGTATGTGCAACGCTATCTCCGTCTTTCCCGTATTTTTTGTACGATCTGATTCATTCACTAATTATGTCCTGAAACATAAAATGTACATGTAAAGTAATGAGTCATCTATAGTAAAATATAATTCGTAGCTTCGTACAAGCACTATAGTTAGGGTTACCATTACTAAAACCTGCCCCTCAGGACCGAATCCGTTCCGTTCCACGGATTTTTGGACCTTCACCCCGGACATATCAATACTTTTTTCATTTACTTACATTGATTAAATCATATTTTACTCCGTACTTGATAAAGCGTAAAGTAAAATAATGTCCAGTGCACCCGAACTACAATTTAAACCCTGCCCGGACGCTCCCCGGACGCCTTCCAAACTGGGACAAATCCGGAGAAACCCGGATGGATGGCAGCCCTGAAATTTCTTGAAATGTATAATAGTCTCTGTTCACGCCTAGAAGATTTATTACAGCACTGTTACTACGCCTTGGTGCTTTCAATTTATTATTCATTCACATTGAGACATTCATTGCATTGCAGACGTCACTTGGAACAACATTACTTTCTTGTATTTTTTTTATAATAATTAAATATCATCATTGCCAAATAATAATTTCCAACACGCCACGAAGGTGTAAACAGTCTGTTTTTAATTTCGTTAAATATTTTGACAGGAAAGTCAGCATGTCTGTATGTTTGCTACTACATAGCGTACACGATGCTGATAATTCTAGAAATGCAGTATGTGTTTAGTGCTCTAGAAATATACAAAGCATTGAAGTTGCTCAACAACTTTATTGAAGAACTGTCACAAACGTTGAAATTACACAGTAAGTCTTTAAAAACTAATATACAAGTGCATATTGTCCTAATATGATAAATAATAAAACAATAAATTATTTATATTTCTAAGAAGTTCGGTGTTTGATTTCAGACGAACTGCCCAACAGTCAAAAAATAATAAATGATCGCATGACAATATTACCTTCAAAATATGTGAACACTATAATTGATTCAATAACTAATACAAAAGAGAATGCTGGTAAGTAATTTATCACAATTGCGGTGTATATCCCTTATTTGTTGATTTTAAACCTTCTTGGTTTTTTATAGTCAATGGAAACACCCTGTCCGTACTATGACATTCCATTGGCTGTCACATCAATTAAAATATACCGTCTGACTGGTGATGTAGTAATCTATTACATTAATTATATTCCACTACATCTGCGTAAAACTGTGTTTTGACGTGAAACCTCTTTAAAATCGCGCCGAAACATAATACGGGTACCAGGTTTAAAAAGTGGACCGTAACGAAAAGGTCTATATCAACGTACCTTAATAATTAAAAAATTATTAGCCTTAGAAACAAAAATGTGGTGTGAATATTTCAATCATATAGTCAGCTCGCTGTTGTGACATTGAGTTTTTTATTAAAATACTTAAAACACAGTCAATCTTGTTTTTATTTCAATCTTATACTTTAAAAGCGATTCTCTAACATAGACGTGTCACGTTAAAACCGACGGCCGTGTGCGCCGGCACAGCCCCACCGGATTTCTTACACTTCGAGTGTTGACGATATAACGATTGCTATTCACAACGTGATTTGGATCATCTCTATTCTTTATCTATTTTTTATGATAATCATCATAATAACTACCATACTATTATCCTTTTGTTCTTCTAAGTCACGTGACACAGTCATCTCAAAATTCTCATCTCCGCCACGTGAATTCTTTCTATATCTGTATCTTTGTTGCCCATTAGATTCAATTATGTTAACTTGAATGAGTTATAGATTTTATCTTTCAGAAGTAGACGTATGTGTCATTTTTCGGACATCTGGACATCTGGACATCACGGACAGCTCCTGAGATCCACAGTCAATGTATTATTCTTCGAAACCAATTCTTTAGACCTTATAATATCCATTTTCGACAGGGATCAAAATTTTATTCACTACTAAATCGATAAATCAGTCTATCAGCCGCTGCACGTCGATCTACGGAACCATTTGCGACGTAGCGAGGCAGCTGGACGACAGCTTTGGTCTCGAGATAGTGTTGCTATTAATATCATTGTTGCTGCACTTAATCATCACTCCGTATAACTTGCTCATGAACCTCTGTAAGTAAAACTATTTTTAAGGAAACTATTTAAAATCATACTAATATATCTATATATATTGCAATCGTGTAATTAATTTGTTCAATAAATATTGTTGAAATGAATCTTGTTGAAACGCAACGATCGCAAAACATCTGTAAAATCAGGAGCAAATTATTGGATTGTGTTGCATATGGCAATCGTTCTTTCAACGGAGGCAAGTGATTACAAGTTCTTGTCTGTATGAAATTCTCTAATTTATATTTTCAAACTTTGTGACCTATCAATATATCTCCGGATATCGTGAATGTTGTATGCCGCGGTTCCTAATTGTTTCGTATAATTTAAGTGAGGGTAGTTGTAAGTCTGTAGATTGTACTTGTAAATTGAGTGTAAACTCCAATGAAGTAAAAAACAATATCACTACTAAATTTCATTGACGTCAAATACAAGACGGCTCTAGCATCTATTTCATGGCAATTATAGATTAAGGCTTCCATTAAAAGTCGATCTGACTTTTAACGGAAGCGAAACCAAGTCGTTTATGTTATTAACTTAGATTTTTTAAAGTTGTTCATGGTTTTAACGTTGCCTGATAGTATGTGACAGTGAGTTCAAAAGTAGTGGTGAGCTTGACCTGAACTCCTCAAAAGCTAGGAAACGATTTAATGACAGACTCAACACGTTGGGATATCCAAAAACGAGTGTGTAATTATATGATCACTCGGTTTACCAGAGGGAAACTAGCATCTGTTCCTCCTTGCTCCTATCTACAATTTAATATTGCCTATTCTTTTTGCAATGCAGCAATATTCGGAATAATGTATTCCGCTTTGTGTAAATGTGAGATATGTCAGTTAAATTACTGGCCTACTGCAATTTTACATCTAATGTTATAAGTTTGCAACGTATTCTGTGATTTTTGTTGGCGATGCAAATTTGTCGTTAAGGGCGATTGTAACTACTTTCCTGCAGTTGGAGAATCGGTTAATTTCTCAATATTGTAAAATAAAATAAGTATATCTTTCAGGGCACTGATTTATGATATCATATATTTGCAAAAATCTTTTGTCTCTACAGATGCAGATAAAGAAACGGAAATCCAAACGTTGGTGATGCAGCTATTATGGTGCTCTTTGCATTTCACCTGCGCAGCTGCTATAGTGGAACCCTCCCATAGAGCACAAGTTGAGGAATGTGATCGTTTATGTGTTTGACGATGTTTTAAATAATTTATTTTGTATTTACAAATTGACGAGAACTTTTTGAACCTACTACTATTATATACCAACAGCCAATTGCGCTAACCTTATTTTTTTGCCGTACGTGGCAGAGGAGCAAGCGGCACAGCTGATGTTAAGCGTATGTCCGCATCTAATGGACTTAAGATCCAGGCCAGTAAAGCATCTCAAAAAGTATAATCATGGACTTAGCAATTCCAGGGGTGGACGCAACTAAGCCGCTGCCTCCCGTGATAAGATTACTTCTCTGCGTTGGTAGACTTCACATATTTATTTCTTTCTGAGTTTCTTTGCAATTGTATCTAAGTTACTACGTGATGTATTTTTTTACCGAAGGAGCGTCGGGTAAATGAACAAACAATGATATAATTTCCGACTCATTTTGTTGAAATATCATTTGTCAATTGTTTACGAAAGTTTGTCCATACAAACTTTCACGTTTCCCATTATTCCTATCTACATAGGTGTTTGTTAATATTTCATGTAAAACTACTAGATAGATTTTAATGAAACTTTAAAATTATATAGCTGATACATCAGAATAACATATCGGCAGGGGAGCGGAGACTGGGGGTTCCCGGAAGGCGCTTGGCATTTCCAGGGGCTCCCTACATGACTGAGGAAGGCCATCCCTCAGATTTTTAGTGGGTAGGTCTCCCTATTCTGGGGAGAAGAGCCCCACATAACCGCCGGCTCGCCACAGCCGGGGTAGCCAATTTAATGCATTTTTCTCAGGGGACCAAAAAAAAATTACCGGTAGCACTCCGGGAGTGCCGGCAGAAGTGAAAACTTCAATATTAACGTTGTGTTTAATTATAAGTACAAAAGTACTATCATTTATGAGGTAGAATACAATGTTTAATTATTGCGCTATCGTACACAAATATGACAATTAGCTGTCACCATCCTTGGATACGCGTGGCACGCTGTACATAAAGACACACGGACATTCGCGCAAGCGCCCTGTGCCGCCTAAACGGAGCAGCACACTCAGGCACGGTAGAAACAGTGGGAGATACTAGTTCCTCTCCCTTCCCCTCGATCTTACGCTTTTTCGATCAGCATCACGTGACCCTGACGCGAGTTTGGAAGTTTTTACCCATACAAAAAGTGCTCAGCGCCGCTAAAGAAGTTTTCACTTCAAAAACACGCCACGCCACGATATATTTATAATATAAACTAATTGAAATACTAATCCTGCGCAGGCATTTATTTTATCCACTATTCTTCTCCCGTCTAATATAGACGAACGCACATGTCGTGAACTAGAACTACAGGTAAAATAATAGTAATTGGTATTTCAGGCTTCAATGATTTGCAATCTTTCAAATTTCAGTAATATTTTAGTGGTAATTTTAAATCGAAACAATAGAATAGGGATACCATTACAAGAAAAGGAATATGTACACGTAACATCTTAACATGATATAGATTATTGAATAGTAAATATTAACAACAGGTAGACCACACTTCAATGCTGATCAGCGAAATGATTATAGACACGGATGATCCGGAAATTTCGAAGGAGCTTGAGAAGTTCTCAAGGCACCTTCTTCTGAACAAGGTCTCGTTCTGTCCACTTAGCGTGTGCACCCTCAACCGATCCGTTGTTGCAGCGGTAAGTAGCTTTTTTCTCGCAGGAGAAAGTGGCTGAGAATCCTCACTAAAGAGGCCCTCCTTCTCACTAAATATGTGCCCAGGATACCACCGCAATGGCAAGTCATACAGTGATTATGACGGCTTCATACCTAAGTAAGTTAGGGCGATTAGTCCTTAGTCAAGCACGCTCGCTAGCCCAGTACGAACTGGTTGACTGCATTTATCTTTGAATTTCGTCGCAGGTGTATGCGGGTTGCCTTTCTTCACCGTAGAAGAGTAAGATTAATGAAATTTGAAATTTGGAAAATATATTGATATATGGCAGGATTGACCCTAGGTCACCCGGATTATCCGATTCGTAGACCAAGAGACGTATTTTTGAATCATTAGACATGAATTTGGGAGTCGAATTAATTTCTACTGCTTACAATTTTATAGATTTTTGAATCACTCGAATTCAGTGTTGTCATTAAAAACAAATTCTTAATTAAATTCCGTTTCACGCAGAAAAATTCAAAATCACAACAACAATAACAAAAAACTGGCGATGACCCACACGTGAAACGGATCACTGTCAAGGTCACTTCAGCGTTGGATATTCTACTAGTAGAAATCAAAAACGAGTGGGTTGAACCACTCGTTGCACAACGCACGAAATGAAAGTTCAGAAATAGTGAATTCGGTAATTCGTATACGAATCTCACGATTCAAAAATTCGTCTCCAGTACCGCAACCACAGCACTACCAACGCTCCTAACAAATTTTATTTCCTCTAAAAATATAATTCTAGGTGTCAATATCTTTTTCTATTCTGAACTAACGTTAATTAAAAATTTAATTTTGTTTTCAGATCATGGGCAGCGTTGCTACGTACTTAGTGATAATTATACAATTTCAGCTATCTGAACGATTTTAATATAAGAATTATGTAGTAACTTGAAGACAAATCTTTCATATTGCGACATTGTTTTATTTTGTGCTGGTACCTTTAAAAATAAGTTACGGATATTCGCGTTCGCTTCCGCAAATGTCATCTGCATCCTCCTCAGAGGCAGAGAAACCTCATGGATGCTACTGATCGAGGCGGCTTGACCGGAATGACTTACCGACTAAACTCAGCCTGATCCTGGGCCATAAGGGCGCTATGGTTTGGATGGAAGGGCATAGTCAGGAGGAAGTACGGTCAGCGCCGACCAATAAAGACATATACATTAGTAAGCGCGCGGTACACCAAAACGGTTCAAGCCTGCATGCTTTGGTACGGATTCATTTTATTGTGATGACTGTCAGCTAGATGTTGTGTTAAGATGTTGGGCAGGGATTCTGTCGGATCAAAAATCAAACTTAAAAAATCCTTTACAGGCACTTTTTGACGTCAAAACAAACAGAACAAAAAAAAAAGAAAAGCTTAAAAAAAAACAAAAACCTTGTGCGTGCCTACGTACGAACAAGGAGAAAGGAGAAAAATATATTAACTCTACACTTGTTAGGAAATTGGGAGAAGGCTCTCCCACTCATATTTAAACATTACATAGGTAGGTAGCAACAGAGAAGTCAATAATACATATAAATCAGTCTATAAAGTAATAAATATATCTGTCCATCTATTAGTTTTCTAGTAGATTATGATTTATAGCTAATAATATATAATAATAATAGCATTTGCGTAGTCCTCATCATATCAAGCATAACACTTACAGTACTTCTACAGTACACATTACAGACAGAATACAACCCATTTGCACATACAGTAATACTGTACGCGATTCCCAATGGAATCAACACAAAGTTGTGTTGGGCTTGGGTGTTAATAGATCACCTCTGTCCAGCTCGCTTAACACTAACGGCAGTGCTGTGGGGGAGTACCCCCAGTGTATCCTACATACAAGTTGGGTGTAGCGAGCACTTTCCTAGAGCAATCCATGCCGACTATTTAGAGGTGTTCAATATTCCCATACTTGAACTCTATACCTGCATGACACGATTTATTATAGAAATTCAGATGCGTAGATTGCATGAGCGTAGCTTGAAAACTAGCAGATGGGCAGATTTGCATTAAAAGATTGCATTGCATTTACTTATAATTGCGAGACCTGAAAAAATTCTAGAACATTCTAATAGTATAGACGTTAGAAGATTAAAACTTTACATATAATTGCAAGTTCCGAGAAATTTCCAGAATATTCTAATAGTATAGACGTCACAACGTGTTCTACTGTTTTTCATTTGAATTTAAATGATTAAATTGATTTCATTGCATATTTGTTCTAACTTTAAAAGTTTGAAATAATACTTGATTAGTATACCTATATGTAAAAAATGGTAATCATAATTGGATATTATTCAATTTTTCAGATAAATAATGACGTAACCACAGTTAGGCGAAATAATAAGTTTAACGCGAATTCTGTTGGACAGGCGATAACTAGGTATTTTTTTAAAAGAAATGTCCAATTAACTATAAAGTAGTTAAATCATCCATAATTTAATTTATTATATTGCACTGAATGGAAATATATAAAGTTCACATAAATTAAATTGCGATTTCACGGCTATGTTTACGTACTGTAACGCTTTAGACATTACAAGTGAAGTTTTAGACAGCTTTTATGTGGTTCGTGTTAGTAGTGGTTTTCGTAGAGCAACTGAAAACCGCGACGTGTTGCTGACCGTACTTGAGATATTAATTCACTACATTTTTTATAGTGTCAAGCTTCCATATTGTATGTTAATTTTTATGTAAAATACAATTGGTTTGTGTGCGGAGTTCTGTTGTTGGAACAAATACTGGATTGTATATAAATATTTTCAACCCTAATTTTACCTTCTAAACCAGTGATTCCCATAGTAGTCTAAATCGACCACTAAGGGTATATGACAACCTACAAGGGGTGTACGGGAACAAAAAAAAATTGGGGTCCATGAAATAAAAATCTACGATAATGGATCTAAATATACACTAATAGTAGGTACCTATTTACATTATACCTACTATGTTTTAATATAAAAACATTATTTATAAAAATCCCTATGAAGAAAAATAGTACATTATGGTACAAGTGTGTAATGTTGGTAATTACCGCTGAGGCGCATTGAGGTCTTAAGGAGCCGAGGACGATAATCATCAATACACACGTGTATCATACAACGTTTTTCAACACACGTCTGAATAAAATAACACTTAAATAAAAAACCATTTTCTTCATAAATTGTATTTGCAGACATCTTAATTAATAACTAACTAAATAACTTCAAAAGAGAAAACGAGACGAGTTGTGAAAAATGTTTTGTAATGGCGGGAAAAATTAATGAGTTTTCCTATGCGCGCGCATCAGCCATAGACTAATAAATTTCGTAATGGCGGGAAAAATTAATTAGTTTTCCTATGCGCGCGCATCGGCCATATACTAAAAAATGAGGTTTCTTTTTCTTTGGACTTTTCGCTGATAGCTTTTTAGCGCAAATGTAAGCGTAACTCAACCAATAATATTAAAAAAAAACTATTACTCCCTCGTGAATAATAGTAATAAAAAAGTCACAGTTTGATTATAGGTGTCATTATGTGCCTAATTGCCATGGGATTAGAGCCACTTTATGAGGAAGTGTGTTGAAAAGGTTTATTATTTAATATTAAGATTTTTATTATACATTTATGTTTATAAAATTTTGTAAGTTGTAGGATAGGCATTCAATATAAGTAGAGGGTCTACCCAAAAACGAAAAACATAGCTAAGGGTCTACGACACAAAAAAGTTTGGTCACCTCTGTTCTAAACCCTTAGTCGGAAACATGCATGACGTTAGAATTATTTTTAGCTCGCCAGAAGCGTCATCCTGATCTTCTAATCAAGTTATACCTGGTTTATCCCCCATAGAGGTTTACCTTCATGTTAGGAATCAAGACTGTAGATCTGAAATTAGGGATTAGGGTGAATAAAAGTCCTATACATCGCATTCAGGGTAGATTTTCTTCTCACACTCAACAAATTTCACATGCAACGTGACCTGCCTATTGTATAAATTCGGTGGCAAACTTTGTATCATACTTAGCAATACAACATTACTAATAAGTAATTACTATAAAAACATGCTAAGTTTAGGAAAGGCTCTTTTTTATATACATAAATATCAAAGTTCTTTTTTTTCTATATTGTCAATGAAAATCCGTCGATGAGAACATGGCGTCTAAACGGAAAAATAAATTTACTGCACTTGAAAATAAAACAGACTATGCGCTAGCAAGCCGCCCCACTTGGTTAGCTGGTTGAGACCAACAGTCAACGTTATATTTTTCGAAAATATGGTTAAAAACTAACAATCGTTGATAATCTATTGATAATTTAATTTTACGTTCATATTTTATTGAGATTAGGAGGGATAAAATTTTGTTGTAAATAGATATAATGTTAATAAAACAATTTCTTAATATATAATTAACAATAAATTCTTCTGCATTCTTCCTACTGCCCATTCTTCTGCAGTATCGATACAATTGTGAAATGTGTTGGGCCATGTACTCGTAACTCGGTGTTTGTTAATGAAACATTATTATTAAAATATATTAAATTCCTAATTACGAAATTATTTCCATAAAATTCGTTCTAAGGAAAGCTAATTGAATGTCATGGCAAAAAAAATGGCAAAGTATCCATTTTTATCGCACTTTTGTAACTTTAAATGCAACGTAGGGCAATTGATTGAAGCGCAACTTCACACAATAAGCGTGTACAGTTGCGCTAATGAATGTTAAGTATATTAATTAAATCATATTCATAATTAATAAAACATTATGTGGGTCAGAAATTTATCGAAAACATGTAAATATATTCGCTGAATAAAATTTGATGGGACATTATAAATGAACATTACCGCATAAATTTGTGCATTTCGTTCGCATTGGAGAAGCAAGTAGGTAAGTCATAACGGGAAAATCCTAGTAGATTTTATTGACTTATAATAACTATGCAACTGTCGTTTTTTCTTTCCTAAATTTAAATTATTATTAATATCGAACGAACCTCGATGTAATACTTGATTGATCTTATGGGTTACCTTATATGTCTGTACGGTGTATATTCCATCGTACGATACGATATTGTTTTAGAAAATATTTACCTAATGGTGTTTCATAAATTTATTACTACAACTCACAAATAATTATCTAGTTTACTCAGCAATGCTTGTTATCGGATAGGTTTCATTATTTTTTGTACTTACAAAAATGTGAAAAAATTCTGAATCTAAAAGAGGTTTAGAATTATTATTATTTTATTTATGTTATTTATTCTCGACATAGAGAAATACTTATATTAAATAGAACACAAGATATGCACACACACAAGCACACACATTCTATCTATCTACAATAGTAAGTTATGGTTAATAAATTATTATTAATTTATTAAAACATTAAAAAACCTTAATTTGTAATTGTATTATTTGTTAAATCTAAATTCTTTCACTTTTGTTTGTTATATTAAAATATAACATGGAAATCGTACAATGTACTGGGGCTGTAAAATCTATACGTTCTGTGTTCTGTTAATAATATAATCTATAACTTTTTTAACGTTTTGTCTGAAATACTAGTGAGAACTAAGTCTTAAAGGCAGTGGTAGTTACAAATGGGGTCGACGTTTCGTGGTAAAAGAAGTGTCACGGACAGACCTTTATTAACTCTATAATCTTTTCTACATCTATGACAGTGGTTGTTCTTTTCTTTTGTCTGTCATTAATTGTCACCTTTTTAATCAGTATATTTGTTTCGGCTTTATATATTTTTATGTAATATTTTCCGCAATATACCTATTTCCCTACCCCATCTGCCTTTTCCTTTGCTGTCCACGACAAGAAGGTTTGTAGAATGAGGCTAAACAGTTCTTGAAAACACTCTTCAAAATAAGTCCAATAAAACTGACCGATAAATATTCAAGACGCTGAATGTTTAAAATGACTATTCGCTGGGTGCGAAGTACTAGGTGGGGGTAACATAATCTATCGCAGCGCTCATGGTGGCCAAAAGTAGAATTAATGTGGGCTCTGTCACCAGATGTATCTGTCAATGGCAAAGCGATTCTACATAATATATTTTAATATCATTAATGAATATTTGTTTCGTATTAAATTAGGTACGTATAGAATTTTATGGGTAAAACTTTACTGTATTTACTGTTATGCAACGATGTTATCCGACTCATCTGGATTACTCTTAGCTTTCGCAAGCTGATCTATTGACCCACTAAAAAGTTTTTGGCTTAACAGAATATAAACATATTTTTCTTAAAGACAAGAATTTTCTTTCGTCTTTACCAAAATGCTAACTTCTTCTGATAATAAGATTTTCAATCAACTTGCTGCTAAGCCAAGATTTATCTTCTGCAAATTAATGATGACCAGATAGACATTGCCCAAATTATATTACAAGATTTGTCATGTTTAGTCGATAATAATTATTACTTGCTAATTGCCCCGTGACTGATTAATCATCAATTCTAATTCGTAAGAGTTCCTAATTTAGGAGTTAAATGTATTTTAATTTGTTGTAAACTAATTTAGTTATATATATATATATGTATTATATAATTAAATATAATTAAATATTTGATTTGGATAAACTAGTTTTATATTATATATGAGGGATTTGTTATGTGTGAGTGAATTTTGTCAGCGAATTGTATACGAGAGGGACGAATGAACGTGACGTCGCGTCGTCCAGTTACTGCGCTCTCGCCGACTAGAGCGTGTGCCATTGTGTTTGGTAAATATTCATAGTTGATGTAATTTATTTCATTGGAATATAATTTATTTAAAGTTTGTTTTTATTATAAGGCCAGTGTCAGTAACTTCCGGTGTAGATAAACAGCATCCTCACACATTACGCGGTTTTAGGAAAGTAATGAAAACAGCTTAGTCTGATATTACTTACAATTTATTAAATGCGCGGTAACACGTTTCATACATTGATAATTTACATTAATCTCACATCTTACAATATTAACAGTTACATCAAAAACAATTAAATCGACCTATGATATTATATCCAGCCAATACCAACAACTTTCCTTTAAATACGGTTTGTGGTTGGAATTTGATATTGTGAGAAACACTCACAAATCCGGTCTTCAAAACAATACTCATTTCGATCTGAAAACGATATTTAATTTATTACTAGCGATACAAGAACATTTAAATATATTTACTGTCATATAATGAAACCATTAAAGTAGCTTTTTCTTTTTGTTTTACTGTAAAACTACAACTATAAATGATGTAAACAAACCCTGACACAATCAAAATTAAACACACTTTTTGAACTTACCTCATTTGATTTGAATGACCAAAATGATTACAAAACCTTTTTTACACTCAAATCGTGGTATCACAACAATTTGTTAGTCGAAAATATTTGTTATTTTTTCATTTCGATATTTTTTATCATAAATATACGACCTAAATGTCAATGTGACAGAGCCCACAAAGTTGTGGACGCTAGTGGGCGTTGTAATCGTGCACGGAGCCAATAGTGTCGCCAGCAATTTACCTCAATACCCAGAAACTAGAATATTTAGCCGGAGAAATAGGACACAAACATACTAAGGAGTCTTTAAGGAGTATTTTCTTATACAGCCATAATTTATATTAAAAAATATCAAGTTAATCCAGTTAAATTGAAAAAAATAAATATACATTAAATTAATAAAATATCATTCTTTATATATTTTATTAATAATAGTTTTTTTAAGTCATTTATATTATCTATACATATATAAATTATAAGTATAGATATAATATATACTTAAATAAGTTATAATAGATCTGTAGAGAGGTCAATTCTGTATATGAAATATATTTCCAAAATAACTATCAGAGGGTGATTAGGGATCGATACTGATGCCAAAAATTTGTCTGTCTGTCTGTATTACCGTTATAGGAACAAAAACTACTCCACAGATTCTAACGAAACTTGGTACAATTGTTTATTATATTCCTTAGCTGATTATAGTACACGAGTACTTTTCGTCGCGCTACAATCAATAGGAGCAGAGCAGTGAACAGAAATCATGTATGACGGAAATGTTCTTCTTAAAATTATATAAAAAATATCTCACTACAGCATATGTCTATCTTTTACGGTTGATTCACAATAACACGTGTAACTCCCGATAGCTTAGCATTTCGAAGCTTTCTGATTATATTTGGCTACTCTTACGTCTATAACGATCTCAGTCATTCCTAATGCTCCCTAAAATTACAATTTCGCGTGAACGAAGTCGTGGGCACAGCTAGTTCTTAATATATTCTCAAAATCTGTGAAGTGTCTGTTTAACTGCGATCTGGTATCGAAAGCTATTTAAAAATAAGCTATTTGCTACTACAATAGTAATAACAGCCAGAAAGCTCTCATATCTGTATAAGTACCATTTCGCAGCAAATGTTAGAACTGTTAGATACTGAAATAAGAGCCATAGCCAGAAAGTGATCTATTACTGGTAACTACGATGCTGTAAGGTAGATGTCACTATCAAGAATAGAAAGTGTTGGAAAAAAGT
This sequence comes from Scirpophaga incertulas, assembly GCA_036419045.1. Lineage (NCBI taxonomy): Eukaryota > Metazoa > Arthropoda > Insecta > Lepidoptera > Crambidae > Scirpophaga > Scirpophaga incertulas. Next base: position 5,580,618 of record CM071646.1, on the reverse strand, counting down.
CTAATTTCATTCTTTTTGGTCTCTATGGTTCAGAGCGTGTAACGCGTAATAAGATATAAAAGAATTATAGAAAAATACACTATAGAGAAATTCCTTAATGGTTTGGGTTCTATTTATCATCACAGCTCATATACATTTCCACCGAGGGGCTCGAACCTACCCTAACTACGTTAGAGCGATTAGGCCTTAGTCAACCACGCTGGCCCAGTGCTGGTTGGTTGACTACGTACACCTTTGAATCGCTTCGCAGATGTACGCAGGTTTCCTCACGATGTTTTACTTCACCGTAGAAGCGTCAGATAAATATACATATGAAATCCGGAACGAAAAACACATTGGTACACGGTTTGGTACGGGTTTTATTAGTATGAACTAATATGGGTGCTGAGGGTTGAAAACTTAAATAGGTAATAAAAGTTCTGAAGAGTAACGAGTAGTTAATCATAATATTGTAATAATAAAATTGGAAAGTTCAACATTATGTATATACGAGTATATCTTTAATGTGGTTGTCTAAACGTTTATTTAAAGAAAATTAAAGCAAAACCAATAGGTATAAGCGGTGAGTGAACTGCTTTTATAAATATTTAAATAATTCAACAGCAGCACATATAATATAATACAACAGACTGAATTGACATATGGTTTTTTGTATATGAGTACTTCGTATATGTGAGTGCGATATCCAAGTTCCAGATATCCGATATCCGAGTTAACGCGATATGCAAGTTGTTGTACTTATATTATTACAACAGCAGTCTTATTACATAACGAAGTAATTGAAATTGAGAGAGAACGAAGAAATTGAGAAAATCAATAAAGTTCGAATTCGACCACTGTACGGTTTACACCATTTTATAATATTGATTAATTGATATCGCAACAAAAGCCTGGATATATTGATAAATTGATAACTTTATTGATAAAATTTAACGGCTAAATGATTTATGATAGGTACACGCGGCGTGATTGATGGCCAACAAGAGACTAATTAAAATTTATAATTATGTACTTAAAATGCTTGCGACTATTATGCAAGGTTACTAGTATGCAAGGTGCGGTCGCATATAGAGTACATATTGCTTTAAGCCGACATTTCCAAAATCAGCTCGCCCGCTTGACTCCATTTGTAAAGGAGTGCTTTCCGTATCGTCGATAGCCCTAATATCACAGTCTTAATAGAGGTTTTACTACAGTGTGTACAACTTTGATTTTCTGTGGAATTTTTTGTGAACTGTGTTTTGAGGAACTGCTTGCAATGGTCTCTTCCGCAACTTTTCACCATCGCCCCACTCGTTACTGCAGTGTACTGCATTCGTATTACCTAGAACCTATCTGGTCTAGCACGATTCGGCGTCAGTGTTTACTTCTTCCGCGTACTGTCAGACATTGTATAATAGAATAAAATCCCAATTATGGTGCTTCCAGGTGCTATTATATTCCTCTTCAAACGAGGTTTAAAGGATTATTTCTTTTAAGTAGTGTAGTGGTAGTGTATAAACTCTTCTCCTGGCATTGGAGATCTCTTTTAGTTATGGTTCCAACTTACGACCAGGTAGACAATTAGCTCGTCTACCATATTCAGCAATAAAAAAAGTAAACGTTCGGTTATATTTCGTAATCTATATCGAAAATGAGTGCAATTAAATATTATCAGTATTGTTCAGTTCCCCTGTGCGAAAATATAATTTTGATTCACTTTTCTTGTGTGTAATGATTAGAGATCGGATAATCGGATGCATATTTACTTAAAGTTAGTTTAAGACAAAGTATGGAGACGGCTTTGTATTGTTTTGTTAAATAAAATTTTTCACCATTTCTGTTTTTTTATTCAATATTTAATTGATTATTGTTTTAGTCAAACTAGCTCACTACTTTCGTATAACACTCTTCATGTAATAAATCGTACATTCATAAATCGCACGGGGAACTGAAACTAAACTTCATGTAAATATGTATGCATAGTTGTATAAATGAACCCGGAGTCTCGGTCTTTTGAAAATAAATACCACGTGCTAATTTAGTAATTTTCAAACAATATCACTACGTTAAATTTGCAGTCCCGTATTTTTATTTAACAAAATGTATTTTAAAAAGCCGCTTCCATAATTTGTGAGCCAAAAATTAACTTTAGGTAAATATGCATCCGATTATCCGATCTCTAGTAATGATACTTACGCGACAGTTTTTACATTTCTGGATTCCGATGAGATAAAATCAGGGTTTTTAGCGAAAAATTCTGCCACCATCATGACGTCGATACGTGGCAAATTTGAACTATCAGCTCTTACGAATTTCTTTGCCATGGTAAATAAACTGACATTTTACTTCAAGGAAACGACTAAAACTTTAAATCACAGAGAATATGCAAGAGATAAACGAGGTTTCGAAATCATAAACAACGTAAACAAGTAGTAGGTGACAAGTGACAATAATAAATGACGTCACGCGCTGTGATTGGCGTTTGTAGTCACGTGACGTTCACATTAAAAATAATAATTTATTATGTTAAAAATAAATAAAAGTTATAATTCTTATCTAATTATTCCTGTTAATAATTAATTCGAACCGCATACACTATCCCTGTACAAAACAACATATCATTTTATCACTACAGTCCAAGACCCTATTGGCCAAAACTGTCTGCTATTTCTATATATATTACTAGCTGACCCGTGCCCACTTCGTTGGGCATAATATTAATAATCCTTTTTCAGTATACAATGTTATGTTTTAATTTCTAACTGTAATATTAAAAAATCAACTTTTTGTAATATAAATATAAAAGTTAGACATATGCTGTCGTGGACTTTTTTGTAGGCATTTTCAGGCTCCACATCTTTTCTCTAGAACTCAAAAATATATTTCATAGTTAAGGCAGCGTTCGTAAGAAACGCATTCATTCGACCGCTTTTTCTCCGATTCACTTTGCAAAACGGACTTCCACGTAAAAGCCTTTTTATTTTTCGATTTTTAAAATATCCTATGACACTCAAAAATAATGTGTCTTTCTATTGGTGAAAGAATTTTTAAAATCAGCTCAGTAGATCCCGAGATTACTCCTTACAATTTAACAAATATACAAACACACAAACTTTACTTCTTTATAATATTAGTATAGATATTAGTATAGATAGGTACTATACATATATTTTGCGATGCGAGTAAATATGCTTTTGCGATTTCTATAATTTTAAGAAGCGAATTAGATGATAATGTTTACGTACAGTCAGTTTCAGCAAAATTGCGTGTATCGCCAACGAACTAACTCATTGCATACGCTAGAGTCAGCCTTAATTGTGTTACTGCACCAGGAAATTGTCAATGTATTTCACAAGTACAGTATTCAATTCGAAGATTGATGACGCTGTACGTACAGTACGTATATAGTAGATCCAAACGAGGACAGTTTAAAAAAGGCACGGACTACAAGTCCGTGGAGTAGACATATATATATAAAATATAAAAAAAAGATTACTGTTGGATAGGTGAAGACTTTCCAAAAGTATTCTGTAATGAATTTGATTAAACTGATGGATTTTGGTATGTATTCAACAAATAAAAATTAACAAATATATAAACAAGTGTTCTGTGTCAATGGTATCAAATGCTTGTCATACTGAATCCTCCAGAGGGCCTAGACAAGATACCTATCGATAATCGTAATCGCATTGCTAACATAAAAAATGTATGGTATTGACATAACCACTCGAAAAGTCTAGCGATCGGTTATGTCAATACCATACATTTTTTATTTTAGCGATGCGATTACGAAAATAGAAAGGCATCTTGTCTAGGCCCTCAGATCTACGTTCTCGGAGTTGCAACGCTTTTCTAAGTACTGCGAGAGCCTCGATTGTCAGAGGGGCCTGACTGAGTGTAGCTGTATCACGTTGGCTTATAAACCCATTTGAAAACTCAAATGTTTTATCAAATGTACCAGTAAGAACAGTTTTACATAAATTTTCAGAGAAGTTTTACATATTTATCCAAATATTCGGAGACTGTTCCAACTGTAGCTAGCTGTAGTTAAACATAATTCGAATAAATAATAAAAATGTACAAGTGATTTATTTTTTGGAAGGGACCGATATGCAGGTTTGATATTGTGTAAATTGCTACAAAAAGAATTTGTATGTGGATATAATGAAGAGGAAGAAGAATATAGAGATATTTATAGAGATTTGTATTTATACTCAGGGTACGAATATCAGAACTGAGCTTTAACTAACTTTTTTAAAATATCCGATATTGATATCAGCGGAATCCAAACAATTGTTAAAGCGTGATTTACTGATATAATTGTTTTTTGCAGCACGCTGGCATTGTGATAATTTGAAATAGATTACGCGAACAATTTTAGATTTTAAATGACATAAAGAGCTTAAAGAAGATTGTTAGTCAATGTACAAAAAGTTTATGACCAAAGCAGTAAAAGCGCCGGTATCATCACTGCGAGAAAATGTAATTAAAATTTTCGGCATTGATCTCTAAGATTCTGTTATCATACATACATACATACACTCACGCCTTTTTCCCTTGGGGGTAGGCAGAGATTACGTCTTTCCACTTGCTACGGTCTTTACATATCTCTTTCGCTTCATCTACTTTCATAACATTCCTCATACCTGCTCGACGATTGCGGGTCCTTCTGACCTGGCCTTTTTTGAGGACACTTTCGATTTGTTCGAAATATGTTCGCCTAAGTCTTCCTCGTCCCGTATCTCCACTCACTCCAGCTTCATAAATCATTATCTGTTATCATATCTACTGATTACGACTTTAACGACATTATTGCCAGATGAAGCGGAATCAGAATTATTTATTGTGACAAGTATACCAATTTTAATGTCTCGCATAACCATCACCAGGAAATAAACTGGGATGTGATGGCGATATTGTTGTATTGCATAAATGTATTAGTATTGCATAAAAGTTCAATGTACGAGTACTGAGCAGTCATTTGAGGGGTAGTTTTTAATGAAGTTTGATGTGGATATTGAAGGATTTGCTACGTATAATATTTGGAAAGTCGACACAAAGTCAAATCAAACTATATACCTTAGTTAGTTCGTAAGTTACGATGAACTTGAGGACACTTACGTAATTTGCCGTTGATACAGAACCCTTTAAGCCGTTGGCACCAAATTATTTTTTGCACGAAATTTCAGAGTCCTCAGAACCTGACTTTGTTTGAAATTTTCTAGATACACATAGCTTGGACGTTAGACATCAGTATTGAGAACAATGTATAAGAGTCGTTTCTACAGTAAGTATTTGAGTTGTATAGTATACAGACGATAATTTAGGTCGTATGATAATATCAATGTAGGTGATACTGTACTTATAGATGTTGACAAAAAACGTCCTCTGTAGCCCATAGATGTAGTGTGTGCTGGAGTGCTTAAAAAAATTATTAAAACCTAAAACGAAATTAAATAATACTTTTATATTAAAATATACTCGTATATAGGTTGGGTCAATTACGCGTCAGTCAACTACGCTCTCCCAGTAGTGGATTAGTCGACTTTATAAACACTTTTGATTTTTTTACAGGTGTGATGCAGGTTGCCTAACAATGACAGATATGAGCTGTGATATACTTAATAATGTAGATAGATTAAACAAATTGACACCGACTTAACACCACAACCTTCGGGCAATAGAGAAATGTCTTGTTATTTCAAACAATATGATGTATACTTGATTAATTTACTTATCTAAGGTTCTGTAATTGAATTTTTAACAGTTATGGAGCAATGACAAGTTCATTAAGTTAGAATTATTTTGGCTTGCTTTTAATGTAACCCAAATTTCTTTAGAACAATTAGGTATAGTTTGCTTTATTTCAGTAATTATACTCTGTAAAATATAGCATGGGTCCTGTGACACATGTCAAAATGGCTTTGCTAGAGAGGTGCTTAGTAATTCGAAATTCGATTTTTATATCGAATCAAATATTATAATTGATTCGGTATTTTTATACATGTTAGAGTTACGAAAGCTGGTACAAAATCAACTTGTTAATGCGTTATTTTAATCATGTATTTAACCTATATTACTGAAGAATTTAATCCAAATCCATTCAATACATTTTGCCTAAAAGGAGAGACAAAGATACGTGATACTAAATAAAACGAATACTATTGAAATGAAGATATTTATTAATCAGAGTCCGATAATAAGGTGCAACTTAAATTCTATAATTGTTAAAATCCTAGTAGAGCATTTAGGTCATTTGATAGAGATCAAATCATTCAAATATGCGCATAATATATCTATTTTATATCTCTAATATAAATAATATATATTTTCGTTTTTTCATTTTTGAAGAAATATTTTTGTTATTTTTTTTTGTGTTTGACATACTTTATAATATAAGATGTGATTGTGAATACTTTCAGCAATGGCGCATCTTCCGCAAGAACCCAGTGTGACGTCTGTCAAGCCTTCTCTACTTGATATAGTCATCACCAGCGGACATGCTGCCCAACTACGCTAGATATCATAAGTTAGTAAAGAACTTTACCAAAACGTAAGTAAAATTTCAAGAAACCAATAAGATTATTAATTACATGAAACCAAAAAAGAACGCATAAATCTTAAAGCAGCGCAGGGACAATCATTGTAGAGATCTTTGGTCATATAGGTATGTACAACTTCGTTTTTTCAACTTCGTGCACGTTCTGGAGCTTAATACAAAGAGTCCAGCTGCTAGGACAAACGTTCCAGGTAGTTTCTGATGAGTATGAAATACTTTTGAAAAAGAACAATCAAATAACAACAAATAAAGATTCCTTTAAAACTATTTTTCTATATTCCATAGAAACAAAAGATGATTTCTCTTTTTTTTTCGAGGGGAAAGGCACTATAAGCACCACGCTGGCTAGGCGCGGCCGTGTGTGGGGCTCTCCGGTCAGACGGACCGGCCTTTTTTTTTTTTTTTTTTGTTCCCCTGAGGAAAATGCATTAAATTGCATACCCCACCCACTAAAACCCCCCGGTGTCCTCGTGGGCGCGTGGCGGGGTGCGCTTTCGCGATTCTACCGCCATAAGATGATTTCTCCTGGCACTATGAAAAATTTTACGCCCAATATTATAAAATCTGAAATCTATAAATTCTAGATAAATATTAACTATTCATCAAGATTTTTACGCTATTTATTTAGGGTAGATTTTTGTAAGATATTGCGATTTTGTATGACTGAGGAGAAATTATTTAAAATGATTATGCAAAGTTTGTTGATTGTTATTAATTTCTACTTCTCAGGCTTACGAAATATTATACAATTTTAGAAACTCTGTGAAACCTGTATCAATCCCTATTAAGTTTTTCTGAAACTTTCAAAATTCTACCTCATCACTATAGTAGTTTAAGTGGATTGCAAAACCCACCAGATAAACAAACTGGCATACAAGAAATCTAGTTTACAAAAACTTGGTATAAATAACGGCGATTACTTTTTCAAATATCTTTTTCAATACATATGGTCTGAAGCACCTGATAATCAAACGATGCTTGTACGAGTACCACCGTCGCGCGAAGTCCTGTAACCGTTGGGAATTAACATCCTTCACGGCGAGGTCACAGTTATTAACTGGACCTACCTCTGAACCTTATAAAGTATCTACTGAATCCCAACGGACGTCGCTATTCATTCTACATTACCAAAAATATCGTGCAAGTCCTTGTCATCGCATTTCCTGTATTAGGCTATGTATCCATTGCTATGAATATGTCTATATAGCATCTACATAATAATACCTACTATTCGTCTTTCAGCTATAGCAGGACGATGCTCGGCAACTGTGTCTTCTTTTAGTTCAACCTCATACATTCTTCAAAAAATGAATTCGACTGTTGCGGGTGCTTTGACGGCGCTGAAGACAGCACATGATGCCACAGTAACAGGCATTTGTGAGACAGCCATTTTGACCAGTGGAAAGATGATTCTACTGCTGCGAACTTTCATCATGGCAAACAGGTTGGTTCATTAGGTTTATATAACATACGAATAGTGGACGAGGATGCAGAGGTCTCCTTTAGGTAAAATCGTAAATCAGTGTGCTGCTGGAAATTTAAACAGCAACAAATAACATTAAGTACCTCTATTACTTTTCTCATCATCTTCATATTGTTAAATCAAAATCGACATATCTTTAACTTTTGACTGGTTTGTGGAATGAATAATAGAAAGGGTCATGGGTAATGATCAAGGTTTGTACTTAACGCATCACGTAATGATGAAAGAAACTCGTACAAAGAACCCTGCGATAAGGTCGAGAATTCACTAAACTCTCGTTTAGAGAAAGGAACAAACTTGTTGAAGGATATTATCTAGTTATTGACCTTCGATTATAACAAATGGGAATCAGATTTTCGATAATATTTTCTACATACATATTTCAGCCCATAGTGTCCATTATAGCCCATAGTGACTATTTATAATTTCTTAGTAGGCGTGATTGACATAAGCACTAAGTAGTACAAATTTAACGCCATGAGCGTGTAGTTTTTGGTATGACCTGCCCCCTAGACAAATGCTACTTAGCGGAAGCGTTCGAAACTGCGGAAAAGACAAAATGTATGGAAATGACATTAGGTAACGATAAGTCACGTGACATCTCCATATATTTTTTCTTTCCGCAGTGACTGAACGCTGATGCTAAGTGGCATTTGTCTAGGCTATCTGTTCATCTTTTCTTTTGGCAGCAGCCTTATGGTTATCCACAGGTGCATTGTGCAGAGCACATTGCTCACAGAATTGACAATCGTTGAGGCGGGAAAGTGCTTGAGTTACTATTCTACGACTTTCCCATTTCAACGACCTGAAAATGCTGGGAAACGCAATGTCGATAGACCATCTGCAATGTAGACCAACGATTTGGTGAAGATTTTAGAAAGACGCTGGATGCTAGCAGCTCCGGACCAGTTGGTATGAAGATTCTTGGATAGTTAAATGATTGATTATTTTTTTATAATTCAACAATCTCAACATCATAGAGATTTACATACCCCGTTGATTATTTTGCGATGCGAGTATATAGCCCTTTGCGAAGTTTGAGAAGCGAATCGATAGTACCAACTAACGAATAGTCTAAAGTGTTTGCCATTATAGGTATGCGCTTGTACCAGAAGATTGTAATGGTACTCCACAAGTACAACTTTAATTTTGAATCTTATTTCTGGATGATGGCGCTTAACATGTGATTGCGTTACTTCGAAATAATTAGTTTTGCAAATAATTATTACTTATATAAATCTGCCATAATTTATTATCCACTTTCTCTTTTAAAATCAATACTAAATGGTACTCAAATCGATATTACAATATACAAGTATTAAAGAGTTTTTTTCAGTGAAACGGGAATACTAGTGAAATGTTTCCTGTTTTCATACTTCCCTTTTTATTTCCAGATTATCTATTTGTGTAGAATTTACATCACTTGCGTAATTAATTTTTAAAATGAGCAGCTGACTCCGTAGAATTATAAAGTTGAATTGCATTCATGTACTTTGTGAATTGCATTCATGTACATTCGTGTACTTTGTCTCTTTCTCTTATTTGTAATTTATAGCTTTTAATTTTGATCATTTTTTACTATTGGCTATACAAAATATGGAAAATCATAAGGGAATTCTTACAGCAATGGCGCCTTATCCGCAAGAACCAAAAATGGCGCCCGCCGAAACATCTCCAGCTGTCAGCGACAATGATATTGTCATCTCCGGCGTATCGGGCATGCTGCCCAACTGCCCTAGCTACCAAGATTTCGTAGAGAGCCTCTATGAAAATGTATGGAAAAATTCAATAAACCATCCTATCAACGACTAATGAGTATTTCAGTGTTTATATTTGTGTACACATCAAATCATAGTAATACACATCAAACCAAGAAAAAAGAATTGTAATAAACAAACATAGAATAAAATAATAATAACAACATATGTGTTTTTCACAGTTCAATTAATTAGTTGCATCTTATTTCTATACTTACTTAAAAATGCCACAGCTCTGCTTGATCGTAATTCTATTTCTTATAAATAGAAATGGTTTAAGATTAGTGTTTGTTTATGAAAACACCATGATTAACAAAGCAAAATACAAAAATAAACTGTAGACTATCATTTTATTTCAAAGTTACCACTCTTATGGCCGTTTTCCCCAACCTTGTCTTACCTTAGGCGACACCTAAGTGACATGCTGTCACTTTTTGTATTAACTGAAAAGAGTGAGACAGTATGTCTCTTAGGAGTCGCCTAAGCTAAGACAAAGTTGGTGAAAACGGCCCTGTGACATTTCTTTGACTTGTCGTATTTTCGGAACTTTTTTTAACTTACTTCGTATTTTTATTTTTGAAACGTTTAACGAAGATATATTTTTACTGTCGTGAATTCTTAGCCTTTAATCTGATGATGAGACATTAATTTTTCGTTTAGAAAAACCTAGTCGGCACCAATACCAGATGGACGGACATCAGCCATCCGGACCTGAAAGCACACTGCGGTACTGTGGGCAGTGTAGACGTCTTTGATGCCCAGTTTTTCTCCGTTTTCTACAACCTCGCGAAGGCTTTGGAACCTACTGCCAAGAAGTTGTTAGAACAGAGTTACCAGGCCATTATTGATTCGGGTTGGTATTAAAATTTTCTGTTCGTTTTTCGTTTTAAAAATCACATTTTATAATGCCGTAAACGGCAATAAATAATTTCTCCTAGTGCCATGCAAACTTGTACAACTTACAAAATCTCAAATACAAATAAATATGTGACATGTTTGACCTACGCACATCAGAGCCGCGGCGCACTGTAGATTTGGCTTGGCGCTGGATTTCGGCTTTTTTTTTTTTTTTCTCTTTATTTAGGTAAACAAACAGCGACCATACATGTATAAAGTTAAAAATGTTTAAGAGTATGACTAGTACAGCCACCAACTGCATTTACCACATATTAATAAGATAAATTACATTTAATACAGCTTGCGTTGATACAGTACATACAATAAATTAATGTAAGTAGATTTAATTAACAGAATGCATGTCTGTCTGACATGCACTCTGTCACAGCCCCCATATGGGTACAATAGGGTAGTGTCCTACAACTATATATATAGATTTTTATTATTATATAATTATCAAAAAGTTATTTTGATTTCATAACTGTATACAAAAACAAAAGTTCTAGGTTTATTTTTAAATATACAGATTTCTAAACCTAGTAAATCAAGCAAAAAGAACAACGAAAAAACGAAAAAGCCTTCCAAATGTAACATTATTCAAATTAGGAAGTAGGTTGTAAAATGTACAAATGATATAATTATTGTATCTACAAAACTAATAATCAGAGACACTGTTAGTTCTACAATATTTAGTTTACTTAAGTAGTGCTTCTCTGAAGAATTTCGAATACTTGTTTTTTAAACTGTCCAGGACTCATAACCATGATGTCAATAGAATTAAACTTGGTATTGTAAGAATTTACTATTCTGTTTAGAGGCGATCTAAGACCGGCTTTAGTACGATATCGTTTTAACGCAAAAAGCTTATTTAAATTACGGCAATGAGTTCTGGTGGGTATTCCATAACATAACTTATTAACAATAGGGATACAATCATACTTATTGTGGCAAATATCATACAGCATATTAATTTCTAGTTGTATACGTCTATTTTTCAACTCAAGTAGGTTGAACTTTTTGAGTGATTCCTCAGTTGTACAACGGCAATGATAGCATCTGAATTGTACGAAGCGCAAAAACTTTCCTTGAACAATTTCAATAGCATTTATATATTTATGATAAATTGGATTCCAAATGGGCACAGCATATTCTAGTTGTGAGCGTATTAGCGCTTTATATAAAGTGAGAAAAGTAGCAGGATTCTTGAAGTCTTCACTAATACGCCTCACGAATCCATACATTTTATATGCCTTATTTATTATAATACCTATATGTGATTGCAGATGCAACTTACTATCCAAAGTAACACCAAGGTCTCTGATTTGTTCAGTTCGGTCAAGAGGCAATCCGCATAAGTTGTACGCGCAAACACTAACATTTCTTTTTTTTGTGAACGTTATAATTTTGCATTTTTTAATACTTAAATTTAACTTATTTATTATACAGTAATTGGAAAAACGATCAAGATCTGATTGGATTTTATTGTGATCTTCTATCGATTCGACGGTTCGATATATTTTAAGGTCGTCTGCATATAAAAGAAAGTCACAGAATTTGAAACAAGCATGCACATCATTAATAAACAAAATGAACAGCAATGGCCCCAAAATAGAGCCTTGAGGAACACCTGAGCTTATTGGAATAAAATTAGATTCAAACCCGTTGATTACGACCTTTTGTGTACGATTAGTTATGTAAGACTTGAACCATCTCCACAATGTTCCCCGAATGCCATTATATGCTAGTTTGTCAAGCAATATCTTGTGATCTACCCTATCAAAAGCTTTCTGAAAATCAGTATATATAGCATCAGTTTGTTTGTTCGCATCGATAGTATCAAATAGGTGTGACGTATATATTAGCAGATTAGTAGTAGTGGACCGTTGTCTAACAAATCCGTGCTGTTGCGGTATGATAAGTCTGTGTAGAGGGGGGTAAACTGCATTGTGTACCAGTTTTTCAAAAAGTTTTGAAAGAGCAGACAACATTGAAATAGGACGATAATTTTCCACGTTGGACCTATCACCGTCCTTGAAAACCGGTACGATTCGCGCGGTTTTCCATACCCTGGGAAATGTTCCCTCCGAAAGACAAAAGTTGAATAGATAAAATAAAGGTCGAACAATTGTTTTAGCTGTAGATTTGAGGAAGAAAGGTGGTACATTGTCTATCCCAGCTCCCTTAGACGTATCCAGATTTTTTAGCTCTTTTAAAATGTCGTCTTCTGATAAATGTATATTTGATAAAAGAATGTCTGATGAAATATTAGTGTCAGTTAGGCCGCCTACATAATACGTGTCGGTCACTTGGGATGGCTTGAAAACGGATTTAAAATATGTCGAAAAAAGATTGCAAATATCAGTAGGTTTGTCCGCAGTATAATTTTTATATTTGACCCTGCTTGGAATATCAGATCTTTGTCTCGTGTTATGTATATGTGTCCAAAAAAATTTGATATTACTTTGTATGCCTTGTTCCACTTTTTGGATATATTTTTTATAACATAATTGGGACTGAGTTTTAAAACGAGATCGGTACATAGCAAATTCATTGTAATCTGATTCGTTTTTATACTTTTTCCACTTAACCCAGGCAGCGTTTTTATTTTTAAAAATGTGTATTAAAGCAGGTGAGAACCAGACTGGGTACGACGAGGCCTTTGTTATCTTAGTAGGCACATATTTTTTAATTATTTTATAAATTTCTTCGTAAAATAACGAAACGGCTTTCTCTGCGTCATTGTGCGCGAATATTATATCCCAGTTGACGTTAGAAATTTCATCATTAATGCGTGTGTAGTCAGCTGCATAGAAATTATGGCGAACAGTCAAATTTTTATTTAATGATTTGAGATTTACATTATTTATTGGAAACAATACAATAAATGGTGGATGATGTTTATCAGGTTGCACTATAGGTAATGGTGCTAAGGAAAGGGATGTCTCGTTCTTATTTGTGATAAACAAATCTAAAATTCTATCATTATGGTTTCTACATGTGTTTTTCTGATATCCATTGAGGGTAGCCATCATGTTTATAAGATATTCATTCGACATACAACAAGCACTATTAATAATGGGTTCCAGCCAAGTTTCATGTTCACGCCACTCCAGAGTGGGTAGATTAAAATCTCCAACAATATAAAAATCATTCACGTCTTTATTTAAACATATATGAGATAGAAAATTGCAGTGCTCATGGTATATCTCCGAGCCTAGGTTAGGTGATATATATACGGCACTAATAATTAAACAGTAATTACGTAATCGCAATTCTATAGTTATGTGATCAATAAGTGGGTTAGATGAGATCGTATATTCGTCATCCGCGAGCAACACGCGGAGCGGGAGCGGGAGGAACAGGAGCAGAGGCAGACAGTGCCCTCGTTACGAGAGGGAGATCTTTGCGGACGGCCACCAGTACTCCGCCACCATCGCATCGGCCACTACTTACGCGATTTCTGTCCTGTCGAAAAACTCGATATCGTGAATCAATAATCTCGCTATCAAATATTTCGTCATGTAACCATGTCTCCGTCAGTACAATAATATCATAATTATTGGCCAAAGCATTCATGTATATTGTATGTCGCTTTGTTCTAAGACCTCGGCAATTTTGGTAATATAGTGATAGTGTATTAATTCCAGTCATTTTATATAAGAAAAGTATAGGTAATAATGAGTATGTTTAAACAGTTTTGTAAATATAGCATAAGTGTTGTATGAATCCGATGTACAGTGAATAATGAAAGCGGTAATATGCAAACGTGACAAAAATACGATGTAGTCCCTCTGGGATAGATGTATATAAATTACATAAGTATATAAACTAAGTAAATTTAATAGTGCCCACTTGGAATGCAAAACCTCAGTAACCCTATAGACATATAAAAGTAGGCCACATTTCTTACACAACAAATCACTCAATGTTCTAATACGTCTATTGTCAATAAAATGCCAACCAAAACAGTACATAGAATAAACAAGACGCCTATTGTTATTATACAAATATAGTATATGTTTCAAAACAGTTTTCACAAATGAATAGTTTTTATTAACTGTGTTTATATTTTGCCAGATACTTACAATTTCCAAAGTACTGTTATAATCACATAATATAACAGAATACAACATTATGAAAGCCTCATAAAATCCACCATAGTGAATAGATGAGTTAGATAAGCTATCATAGGCTTTCATAGACATCCGATGCGAAATGTCAAAAGTGTAAACTTTTATGATTGCTCACTGTATAATATATTTAGAAATGCTATGCAAAAAAATATAATTAACATCAAAATATCATACCATTGTTTTTTGCCCGGTCAGAATTTGTTTTCAAAATATTTGTATGGGAAAGTTACGAAAAAAAATCATATCTCCGCTCTCGCACAATTGGCCCTAATTCTTTTTTGGACATTTATTGTACGAACCATTTAACATTTTTTGATATACTTCATAACACGGCCAGAGGTGCGAAACATTTTTTTAAAAATAGTCGAAAATTAGGATTCACTATTTTAACTTAGTTTTGACTTAAACGTGTATAATATATTGGAAAACAGAACACTAACCCTACCTACTTAAATCGCAATTCTGGAAAATGTTAAAAAGTATTAAATTTAATATTTCTCAGAAATACTCAACTAGTTATTTAATTTGTTTTATTGAATGACTTTCTTATCTACAAACACAACAGAAAAAAAAATCTTTATGTCCAACTTTATCGCATCATTATTTTATTTTTTATTATTACTATCCATAATTAGGGGTAATTAGTAAATTATGTGTCAATGAGGGTAGTAACGCAATCATCTTGCATATAAATATCCAATATTCCTTTTTTGCTCCTCATTGTGCTTTTGATCTCACGAGTGAAAACAATAAACCTCAACTAAAATGTATAATTTATTTTTTATTTAGGATTAAGTTTTTTTAATTAATAGAATAAAACTGTTCTAAAATTTTATATAGGAGTATAAGTTTTTTACGCCCATTTTTCTTATCAGCTAAAAAATAGGTAGGAAAATATACATTTAGACGATTCAAAAGAGCTTTCTATACAATCATATTTTAATAAAATTTAATTTTGATTTCATTTGATTAAGTTTGATTTGATTTGATTTGATATAGTGCATAATTTTTTCTAGTATCTTTTTAAACACTTAAGCTCTTGATTTTCATGTTGATAAACATTATAAGGTTTACATAACTTAGTTTTGTTTCAATTAATTATGTAAATATTACTATATACTATTATTATATATTCATATAATTGACTGAACTACTTGACCTATGATATGATCATTGTTTTTTAAAGGTAATTGTCCAGTGGAATTCTCTGGAAAGAAGGTTGGAGTCTACATGTCGGCTGACACCCTGGAGACTGAATATCTCTGTCAATCCAGTAACATCAATCTAGGATTGCTGGGGTTCGTACTGAAATTTTATCACTTATTCCAACAGAATAGTCAAAATGCAACTGTATACATATTTCTCATGAGTTTTCATACTGTGTACATAGGTATCATAGGTAGGTATACAAAAATTTCAGTCTTTCCTCATCAAGATCATCTATAGAACATATCTAACAAGCACCCATAACCTTATTGGTTATACGGGCAGAATGAGGGTAGAGGGTAGGCGTTGCATTTCTTAATTCCTTAAAACATTTCTGTTTCTGTCATCTTTTCCTGGTTTCTAATAATTCTGAGGCGGATAAACACACGTATGTCTTCGATGCTCCCTGTCGGTCATCGTGCTCCTATTATTCATAGTACCGCCGATTTGGTCTTAATTATTTCGCCCGAGGTCTCTTTATACGA
Source organism: Scirpophaga incertulas (assembly GCA_036419045.1). Lineage (NCBI taxonomy): Eukaryota > Metazoa > Arthropoda > Insecta > Lepidoptera > Crambidae > Scirpophaga > Scirpophaga incertulas. Next base: position 5,564,116 of record CM071646.1, on the reverse strand, counting down.
AATTCAGCTCTGTTACCATGAGATCACTTTAACTAACCAGACTTACCTCTGGTGCTACAACATATCTAGTAACCGGCGCTATACAACCTTCAGTCTCGCAAAGCGTCATACGTCTTAGAATGCCTCACAAGGACACCTACCATCCATTTCATTTTAGGCTTTTTAGGCTATCCATCAAAGATCAATAGAAAATCCTAAAATGAAAATCCTGTACTGTACCTACAGAATAATACTATTCGCCTTCCAGCTGCAGCAAGACAATGTTCGCCAACCGTGTCTCCTTTTGGCTCAACCTTAAAGGCCCCTCCATTACTGTGGACGCGTCCAGCGCGGGTGCGCTTGTGGCTTTGGAGAAGGCACGTGATGCTATAATCACAGGCGTTTGTGAGGCAGCTATAGTGGGCTGTGGAAAGCTGGTACTATTGCCGCAAACCTCCATCATGGCAAACAGGTAGGCTCATTAGGTCTATAAGTTCCCCCTTCATTGTTCGATGTTATTGTCGAATATATAAATTCTAATAGTTAACAAGATAATCACACAAAATGAAAATACAAAATCAATGACAGATGCTGCTTAAGCTTCTCGCTAATAAAGAGAACAGATTGGCAATAAATAACATATTTTGGTTCCGTAAATAATTCTAGAGAAGTAGTAAATAACACTAGATATTTCGATTTCTTGTCGACTAAATAATTTTATGTTTTAGCATATATCCAAGTATTTGATGAATTAATAATTTCACGACTATCTTTTATATAATCTCACTTAATAATTTCACGACTTTTATATAATCAAATAATATCATATATGTGTTGGATATATTAATTGTCACCTAACATTTATCTAAATGATAAGATAAATTTTTAAAATACTCTTTTATGATCCTATTAAAGGAGTTGTCTCCTAAAAATAAATCTTCTGAGTTTCTTGCCCGTTTAATTGGAGAAGATTCTCTTAATTTCCGAATAGATTTAACGTTTTTTCTTGTACGATTCCACGAACAAGTTTATATAAGTCTTAGCTCTTTGTGTTCTCTCAATTTCAAAGTGGCATAATTGATAAATAATATTTATTATTTTGCTTTTGATTAGGATAACAAAGAATCAGTTCAACTTATGATTATGTTTATTATATTAACTTAGAACATATTTGTATGCTACATATCGTATTGCTGCTAGAGCTCACTCCGTATTCTACGTCCCCTCGACTCCTCAACGTCACTCAGTCTCTCAAAGTATGAACGTATTGGTTGAACAATTGTAATGAAACTTTTTTATTCTGAGGTTGACATTGCAGAATCCGCCCTCTCAATGACGATGGGAAAACCAAATGTTACGACGAAGCGGCCGACGGCAATTCGCTCTCCGAAGCCATCACTGTGATGTTTTTGCAGAAATATAAGGATGCGAAACGGTATGTATAGTAGGACTAAAACTGTGATTTAAATTGTATATATCAAATGTATGTAAAAATATATAATATTTATTAATCAGAATCTTTCCACTCGTCCCAGTATTGACACAGGTTCGTTACAATAATTAATGTATTCACTCCATGAAATATATAAGTATATAAAAGCATATAATTATATATTTCTAACGTCACCGATAGCATAATAGTGTGGTAGGGTTGGGATTGTGACATCATTGAGTGAATCAACCTTGAACATATCAAGGGCAGTCCGATAGTATTCTTATGACGATAAAGGAGAGAAAACTTTTGTAAGAAGTTCCACTTCCTATTAGGTTTACTTCATAGAAGATCAAAATCTAAATATATAATGTTATCTTGCTGTGTGTTCGATGTTGCCACAACTCATTACTTCCAAGAGTCTGTGGCTTAAGGTGTGCAACTCATAAACCCCCTTGATCAATTACGTCAGTAGTTTGTAGTAATAGTTTAATGTCAGCTAAACCATAAACTTTGTGTTTTCTTGCCTACTGCCTTCTTTAACTAAAGGTTGAACTTCCTAAATCAGCGTGTTACTAAATTAAATAGTAGAAATAAGGAATATTAATATCTTCGATTCTTTTCTCATTATCTTCATATTGTTTGCTGCAATATGAAGATGATGAGAAAAGACTTAAGACTCCTAAAATCTTCTTCTTGAGGTGTTTTGGACTATTTCCGCTTTTGGGAATTTCGTTTAGTTTATTTGAAATATTTTCAGAGTATACGCCAAACTACATCACGTAAAAGCACAATTCAGCGCATTATCCAGCAACAGAGACAATATAACCGAAGAATCTGGTTTTCCTCGAGACTCACAATTACTATCCGATTTCCTGGATGGTTTCTATGAAGAGGCTGGCGTAGCGCCATCGTTGGTTGAGTACGTCGATGGATTTGGGACAGGTATAATATGGAAATGATAAAGATTAGCCTTGGTGAAGACGTGTACTCCCGCGACCACTGTAACCAAAAATCTGATCAACAGGAATCATTTCTTACTGCATAGGCAGAGGTACCTCCTCTGCAGTGGGTTATATCGTTTGAGTGCAAATAAATTGGACAAATCAATTAATAAATATAAATGTCATAATAGATCCTGAGGTCTACACTCCCATTTGGAAATTTTGGCTATGCATTTCAGCTATACTTAGATTCACCTTCGGGTCTTAAGCAGGTCCAGGTATAAATTAGGATAGTTATTAGATAAGTAAGTGCTGCGCAACTCACGTTAATGTTAAGTCACGGAATATTATTATAAGATAATATGACGCTGTACGTACAGTACGTAGCAGATCCAAACGAGGACAGTTGAAAAAAGGCACGGGCTACGAGTCCGTGGAGTAGACATATATATATATATATATATATATATATATATATATATATATATATATATATATATATATATAAAGCATGTCCATAGATTCTGGATACTCGGCAGCGGGGCTTTGTAGTCGCCCGGCAGTATTATATATATATATTATATATATATATATATATATATTATATATATATATATATATAAAGCATGTCCATAGATTCTGGATACTCGGCAGCGGGGCTTTGTAGTCGCCCGGCAGATACGCGAACGCGGATATCGGCATAAGACTTTCCCTTATATTCGCGACGTCCCGCGAGTATCCTACCGACTGCGCCAATTAAGTTTATTGCAGTCGGAAGATCGAACAAAAAAAAACTGATTTATACTAATTTAATTGAAATAACAAAATTACATTAACTATATCTAATTAGCCTAATGTTTCCTACTCGAAGTACGAATATGAAGTGAAGTAAATTAGTGTTAATTGATAATGAAACTTTGTCCAAGACTGCAGCATCTGCATCTTGCAATCGGCGGTGGCCTCAATGACAATGTTCCCAAATGGCGGGAATTCGCAGTGTCAGTGGTCGTCATACCGCAGGTGTTTGTAAATTAGTGTGTATAGAAACTTCACTCATTATTGATTGTCCCATAAATATACATTTTCCCGTGATATAATCGATTAAAAATATCGTATATAATGGCGTCGAACCACCCCTACCAAATCATCCAGTTGTTAATCCTACTTTATCATTAAGATCCTTTGTCCTCTAGCTGGCAGAGGGAATCCACATTGAGTCTCCATCCCGCACGGTCTTGAGCTTCGCATTTGATTTCGATCCAGGTTTTTCCAATGGCCTTCCCTTCGCCAATGATAGTCCACCGCCAGGTCTGGTTTGGAAGACCACGTTTGCGCTGTTCTAGGGGATTCCAGTCTAGGGCTTATCTCGGTCGGGGTCGGGAGATAGCCGATCCCGCTAGAAGAAGGTGGCGCGGGCTCGGTAGCACAGCTGTGGCGCCTGGGTCTGTGGGGGGGGGGGGGGGGGGCTGGCCGGGGGGCGTCGTCGGTGGAGGAGATCGGGGAAGTAGTGTAGCCTCCCCGAGGAGGGCTCCCCTGTAGGCAGGGGAGTGGAGGCTGGGGGTTCCAGAAGTCGCTTCGCGTTCCCGGGGGCTCCCTACATGCCTGCGGAAGGCCATCCCTAAGGTTTTTAAAGTGAGTAGGCCTCCCCCTTCTCCCCCAGAGAGCCACATAACCGCCGGCTCGCCACAGCCGGGGTATGCAATTTAATGAATTTTCCTCAGGGGAACAAAAAAAAAAGGGCTTGTCTCGGTATGTGCTTTGGATTCCTTTGGAGAGTGTGGTCTATTCAACTTCACTTGCGGCGTTTGATCTGCTACTATGCAACTCCATTTGCGGCGTTTGATCTGCTTACTTTATGCTTCAATATAATTAAATACTTCCAGCATGCCCAAAGTTCGACCGCATGGAGCTGGTGTCGCTGCAAGACGCACTCTGTAGGAACCGCCCCACCCAGCTCCTGGTGGGCAGCGTCACCTCAAACGTCGGCATGACGGAGAACGCGTCTGCTGCTTGTGCGATATTTAAGGTAACACTATATGTAACTACTAAAGTGTAATATGACCTACGTACTCGGCACATCATAGCCAATATATAGTTGAGTGCGGGTAGCCTAACATTTCGATTATGTCTATAAGAAATGAACGATCGAATAAATGAACGATAACGAAGTTAAAAAACAGAATACGTTAACTAGTTATCAAAAATATACAATTTTAAAATGGTATTTTAATAGACACTTTTCGCTTTTATAATCTGACTAGCGACCCGCCCCGGCTTCGCACAGGTGCAGTGAAAAAATGGTTATGGTGGGTTATAAGAGATAGACATATACCATCGCGGACTTTTTTGTGGATTTTTGTAAGTTGTACAATACTGTAGTACATTATTTTGGTCTATCTCGTAGGGTTCAGCCAGCGTTTGCAATATAAGCGCAATAAAACGTGCTTGTTTACGACATCACATTAGAAACCTTTAAATTTATCAGTGTTTCTCTACTGTATTATGCATTTATTATACATACAAACCTTCCTTAAGAATCACTCTATATATTAAAAAAAACCGCGTCAAAATCCGTTGCGTAGTTTTAAAGATCTAAGCATACATACGGACATACAGCGAAAGCGACTTTGTTTTATACTATGTATTGATGATACATGATTATTAAATCGAAATATGTTAATGTAAACTAGAGCTTCTTTTACCTATAATTGTTGGAATATTTATAATATTACTAGAAATTGTCATTATGATTACTATCTTAGATACTACTTATCTAATTAAACAATATTACAATGTATATATGTATGTATGTATATATATATATATATTAGGAGGTATTAAGTTGATTGGTCCATTGGTGAATTGGTGAACTGCTGGGACACAATATTTATATTGTAATTGTTTTTAAAATATAAATAACAGATGCGTCATATTTATACTACATACAATACATACATTTTTAAAGTACATTAATAAATTCTCTACACCCATATATAAGCATAAATATACAACATAACTACCGTGGGAGAGCCATGCTTCGGCTCGAATTGGGCCGGTTCGACCCGGAGTGATACCACCATGGCCTCACAGAAAACCGGCGTAAAATAGTGCTTGCGCTGTGTTTCACCGAGTGAGTGAGGGTACCGGAGGTCCAACCCCTTTTAAAAGGCCGGCATTGCACCTGTGACTCCTCTGGTGTTGCGGGTCCATGAGCAACGGTTATCGCTTACCATCAGGTGATCCGTTTGTTCGTTTGCTGCCCTATCCTATAAAAAATATATATATACATACATACACACACATATATACTTACCCATAATACATACATACATATACACACCTACGAACATATAACTTATATAATATATATATATATATATATATATAATATATATATATATATATATATATATATATATATTATATATATATATAATATATATATATATATATATATATATATATATATAATATATATTATATATAAGTATATATATATATATACATAATAGGATCAAGTTTATTAAACATTAAATTAAAATTTTGTTATATTCTGGACTAGCTTACCGCCCTCAACTACCGCCGCCTTACATCAGTTTTCCCATAGAAAAGAGATATGCTCCCATATAAAAACATCCTATATTCAGCTCTGGGTACCCTCCATGATCCCGTAGTTCGGCACCTTCAGCATCGCCATGACTAGGTTCCCTCATGACAAGTGAAGGCAATGCCGCTCTCGCAGCAGAAAAAACAGATTTCCAAAATTCTAACTGAATTTGTATTAAAAATTTTTCGAAGGTAATACAATAATTTTTGGGCACGAGAGAACGTGAGGCGTACGCAGAGCTCGCTTTGACATACTAACTTATTGAGCCTGTCCGGCCGCGACTACCTCCCGCACCCCGCGCGTCTCACGTTTACGTTCCTGCGTGCGATACAATTTACAAAAAACTAATTACGTCACTAACATCCCCCACCCTAGTGCGGTTAGCCGCACTCATTAACTAAAGGAATGCGAGCGACACGTCCAGCTGACCGTATCAGTGTGCCGCCCTTGGTCTTTATCCTTACCATTCTGACCCGGCCATCTTTTCCAGGAAAAACTTCTTCGATTAAGCCCTTTGGCCATGTGTTCCGGGGGCCATTTGGATCGACGACCAAAACTAGATCGCCCACTTGCAGGGGTCGCTGTTCTTTACTCCATTTCGTTCGAGGTATAAGTTTTGGTAGCACCTCTCTTACCCATCTGCTCCAGAACATATCCGCGAGACGCTGTGAGTATCGCCACTGTTTCCTTAGTGACAGGTCAGAGTCGTCGAATTGGCCAATTTGCGGAGTATTCGAAGATGTCCCGAGCAAAAAATGGTTTGGCGTAAGGGCCTCCTCACTACCAGGTTCCACGGATACATGACTTAGTGGTCTGCTATTAATGATGTTTTCAATTTCAGCCAGCAATGTACTCAAAACCTCATCACGTGGAGCTCTTTCCTTAAGTACCACTTGCAGCGAAGTTTTTACACTCCGTATCAGACGCTCCCAAGCCCCACCCCAATGTGGGCTGGCAGGAGGTATGAACGTCCATCTAGTCCCATGATCTGCGGCCACATTTGTCAAGGCTTGGTTGTCCAGCTCTTGCATAGATTTCTTAAGTTCAGTGTTAGCGCCTTTTAAATTTGTGCCATTATCAGAATAGATGTGATAAGGCCATCCACGCTTGGCTGCCATGCGACGAAGAGCCATGATAAAGGAATCGGTAGAAAGCGTGGCTACCATTTCTATGTGTACGGCCCTCACCGTGAGGCAGGTGAACAGTACCCCATATCTTCGCTCACGATGTCGTCCGACGGTTACCTCAATCGGGCCAAATAAATCCACCCCACAATAAGTAAAGGGTCGTTGATGGTGAGCCATTCTGGCAAAAGGTAAGTCACCAATCCTCGGTATTTCTGGTTTGCATTTTTTTAGTCTGCACAACATACATTTCGAGGCCACATTTTTTACAGTTGGTCGTAATCTGATTACCCAGTATTTCTGTTTCAATTCGTTTACCACCATCTCTTGGTTACCGTGTGCAGCCCTGACATGGTAATGTCTCACAATTAATCGCGTTATGTAATTCTGTCCGTCTAAAATAACTGGTCTTTTCATTTCAGGTAGCACAGCAGCAGCGGCGTCAATCCTTCCCCCCACGCAGTACTCCGTGTCCATCAAGGTAAGGTGACAAGGTAAGTAGTTTACTGTTAGTAGGTATACCTACTCCTTTCTTAAGCATTTCAATCTCCATGCTGAATGATTGTAACTGTGAAAATCTTATTAATAGTCTTTCAGCCCTTTCCGTTACATCATCATTTATGCTGTAAGTAAGTTGTATTATTCCAGATTTTCGGTGTATCGCTCTTAATGTTTTATTAATAAAGGTAAGTACTTGTGCCGTAGATTTGAGTAAGCGTAGCCATGAAGAAAACCTAGTAGGTTCTGGTACAGGTAAGTACTCATTTTTATGTTGTACAACTGAAACATAATCTGTATTATTTTCTTTGTTTTCAGGCATAATAACATCCAGAGGCCATTCATCTATATTCTTTAATAAAAAGGTAGGTCCACGTAGCCATTCTTTTTCTAAAATAGTAAAATCGTAATTCTCCCTGGTTGCTATATCGGCGATGTTTAACTTCGTCGGAACGTAACGCCACTCATTAATATCTGTTAACTCATCGATTTCTCCTAATCGGTTGGATATAAATATATTGTAGTTACGAGCGTCATTTCTCAACCAATGCAACACCGTAGTCGAGTCACTCCAAAATATTCTCTTTTCAGCGGTCATTCTGTGCTCCCGAGTCAGTATATTGGCCAATCTAGCCGCCAAAACTGCAGCCTGTAACTCCAAGCGCGGCATAGTTATCGGTTTATTACCTACAACTCGACATTTGCTAGCGATGAATGCTACGCGTGCATTTGATTCATTATCAAGCCAGCGCCAGTATGCGACAGCACAGATTGCTTTTGTAGACGCATCACAAAATATATGCATTTGTAGGTTTCTATAACCAGCGGCTGTGTAAAAACAGGTTTTTTGTGCACGTGATGTAGAACTGATATTATCAAGTGTTGCCGTAGCGTTGTCGACTACGCTTGTAGCATCTGTCGTAGTGTTATCCGTAGCACTGCTTTCGATCGTAACCGCTCCAAGGTGTGAAAGTGAATGTAAATAAGATCTATTTTCTGTCTCGCTTCTGCTCATTGACGCTACCGCATAGTGCCTTGGTAACTTTATATCTCGTAACAATTTTAACATTGAAATCCACTTAAGCCATTTTTTGTTTATTTCTTCGCTAACGGGATCGTCCCAACTGATTTTTAAACGCCATGTTTCTTGTAATATTATTTTTCCGTTAACGGTAAATGGTGATAAAATTCCGTAGACATCAAATATAGACATAATGAGTCGTAACATCTCTCTTTTAGTTGGTATTTTTTCTCCATTTAATATTTTTTCAGATATTTTTTTAAACGACACGTCAAATCTTAGCGTGTCGTCCTCTGGATGCCAAATAAGGCCAAGTATTCGTTCGCCGTCTCCTTGTTGCCCCAATTTGAACTTTACAGCTGCACTCCCGAGTGCCTCTTTTGGTATGCTGTCGAGTACGACTTTGCAGTTGCTATTCCAGTTGCGTAACTCGAACCCTCCCTCAGAATGTACATACATAATGTCTTTTATCAGTTGGATAGTGATTTGCGTATCAGGTAAACTATCTATGTAGTCATCCATATAATGTTGGGTGTGAACAGCTGCAGCAGCTGCAGGCATAGTAGCTTCAAATCGCTGAGCATTTTTGTTTTTAACATATTGCGCAATAAAGGGTGAACAGTTTGCGCCAAATATTAATGACGTCATCACATACGTCTTAGTCGGCTCACTAAGCATTTTAGGGCTAAAATCTTCGTTAGGGTTGCCTCTAAAAATAAATCTCAAAGCGTCTCGGTCTTCAGGGCGAATTTTAACTCTCAAAAACATATCTTTTATGTCGGCCGTTACGGCTATTTTATTTTCGCGGAACCGTAACATTATTCCAAACAGTGACATAAGTAGATCAGGTCCTTTAAGTAAATAGTCGTTGAGAGATAATCCACATGTTTTAGCTGCAGCATCAAATACTAACCGCAGCTTCCCCTTATTGGGATTGTCAACCCCGAAATGAGGTAAGTACCACGTCTTTGGTGTATTTTCAGTATTTGTACTTTCTTCTGCATAACAATTTTGTAACAAATGTCGTACGCGTTCATGATATCTCTTTGCATACTCCTCATTCTTTCTCATTTTTTGTTCGACACCTCTTAATCGGGCCATAGCGTTAGATAGTGAGTCGGGCATTATACAGTTGCTATCTTTCCATGGTAAGCCTACTTGCCACCTACCATTTACAAAGGTGGAAGTTTCTTCTAAACATTTCCAGGCGCGCTGATCTTCAGAGTTCTGTCGTGGCTTTGAAGCAGAGACGCCCATGGATTCAATAGAAAAGTATGTTTGTACCTTATCGTTAAGGTCACGAATATCATGGTCTCTGACGTCATCAGTGTTGACGACGAGGGTTGAATGATATTGTAACGCTGACAATGAGTCCAACCGCGGCACTCTTCCATGTAAGCACCAGCCTAAAGGCGTGCGAGTAGCGCACGGCTCGTTTGGGCTCCCCCTTACAGTTTCGATAGGTAACAGTAAGTGATAATTATCTTGCCCTATTAATATTTCAGGCTTTACTGGAGTACTCAAGCACAGTTCATCTTTAAGTCTATGTAAGTATTTGTATTTTTCACAGTTTACTAAACTTAAATTTTGTGGCGGTAAACTAAGTTCATTTACACTTCGCAAACTGATATTAAATTTTTCACCCAACTTGTTTGACAACGTTATCTCAAATAGTTCTGTCTCACATAATAGTTCGGTATCGTCCCAAGCTCCGCGCACTCGCATAGACTGCTTGCGGCCGCGCAGCCCAGCGCGCTGGGCGACTGCTGCGCTCATCATAGACACAGTTGAGCCGTCATCAAGTAACGCATACACGTTAATAATTCCATTGGGTCCATGTATGTTAATTGGCAACACTTTTAGCAACACTGAACTATTGTTTGTATTTATATGAGTAACTGATTCTTTTTGCACACTGCCTTGAGTGTCTGACGTCACTGTGACATCGGAATGCACTTGAGCGGCTTGAGCGGAGACACTATTGCTGCTACGACGCGAGCTGGGAATGTAATGTAGTAGCCGGTGGTGGGGCTCGCCGCACCCGGTGACGTCACACGAAGCAGCGGGACACGTCTGCCTATCATGATATGATGATAGGCATTTATAACATAAACCAGTCCGTTTCACAAATAACCAACGATCCTTACGTAACGATTTTTTAAACTTTTTGCAGTCTTCTAATTTATGTTTATATGTACGACAGTAACGACACTTTTCACTTTGTTCATTTTTATCACTTTGCAACAAAACAGTTTGAGTATGTCCACAGTTATTTTCACTATATTTGCGTTTATTATCCCACCGAGTATTTATTAAGTTTGCAGTACATGTTGACGTTTTCACAGCTTCCATGCTTAAGAAGTCTGATAATATATCTAATCTAGGCTTCTTTTGCTCAGCTATAATTGGGTAACTATAGTCAGCCCACTTAGACAGTAAAATGGTTGGTAATTTAGATAACACCGTGTTCACCACACTCACGCCATACAGGTACTCTTCACGTTTGAGTTCACGAACAGAGACAACAACATTTTTTATTTTTATGGAAAATTGTACAATATCTTTATGATATTCCTGTGGTAACGGGTTTAACTTTTGAATTTCTTGCAGAATTTTTGCAATAATTATTTCCGGGTTTCCAAACTGCAGCTCGAGTGTAGACATCACTATGTCAGGTGTCGTGGTGGTTATCAAAAGAGCTGAGACGGATTCCTTAGCGGGCCCACGAAGACTTTTCCTTAAGCGCCACAAATTCTCTTTCTCACTGAAATTGCATATGTTTGTGGACTCTTCGTAGGCGTTTTTAAATGATAGCCATTCCATGGGATCACCGTAAAATATAGGCAGTTCTTTGGCTGTGCTAATTCGACTAAGTAAATTAGCGTTCTGGCTGGTGGATTGAGAAGTAGTGACCAAATCCTTTAGTACGCTTGCCAACTGCTGTATTGGACCATTAGTGCCGTCGACATCCGGCGGCGGAAACATTGAGCCTTTCATAGTACCATTGTTGTTAGCTTTTTGTTTCTCCATCTCTTGTTGACTGCGCTGAAGCCACTCCTCAATTTTCTGATCATCCTCTTGGCTGTTGCACTCCGATGCAATTGGACTGTATTTTTCCTCAACAGCTGCCAGATCTGCTGCTAATTTTTTCTCAATTAGCTCAATTTCAATGCGAGCTTTTTCTTTAGCTGCCTCCAGTTCAAGCCTCCTCTTTTGTGCTAATATGGATGACGACGAACACTTCGATTTTATTGATGTAGATTTTTGAGACGCTGGTATGTTCATTTCGTTTTTTATGCTGTTGCTTTTGCCGACTTCAACATTAATATGTCTACTTGTTCCAGGTCTTTCTGAATCCATTATTATAGACTTTTCTTCGTCATCTAGCACCATTCCCGTCTGATGTTGACCTTCGCTTTTCAGTTGTTTTTCTTTCCGAACGGTACTACGAGTGTTCACCATTGCGCTGCTTCTCGGCGGTGTAAAAAACATCGATCGATCTCGGCTCGAAGACCAAAATGAAGGCAATGCCGCTCTCGCAGCAGAGAAAAACAGATTTCCAAAATTCTAACTGAATTTGTATTAAAAATTTTTCGAAGGTAATACAATAATTTTTGGGCACGAGAGAACGTGAGGCGTACGCAGAGCTCGCTTTGACATACTAACTTATTGAGCCTGTCCGGCCGCGACTACCTCCCGCACCCCGCGCACGTCTTACGTTCCCTGCGTGCGATACAATTTACAAAAAACTACGTACGTTACGTCACTAACAACAAGGTCGGCGCCATTTGGGCTTCCCGCGCCTTTCTAGCGCTTTCGGGCCCCTTTTATGGGTCTGCGCTGCATCTTCCCTCTCCTCAGGGGCGGTCGCCCTCACGATTTGCCTATATGGTTTCTAGAACTTAGGCCAGGATGATTTTAGTCGGTAGGTCACGTGGCCGGACCGTTCCGGTCGCGTGGAGTCCGACTTTACCTCCGTGACACTTGCCGTTGCGGGGTATCCTGGCCACTGGTTTACTTAGTAACTAAATAACAAATAACAATTTTAAATTGTTACAGCTACTAGCTGCTTACCAAAAGGGTGAGATACCAGCCACGATAAACTGCAATCGCCCGCGCCGCGATGTCCCGCGCTTTGCGACGGCCGCATGGCCATCGTTACTCAGAACATGCCTTTCAACAAGAGTTACACAGCCGTCAATTGCTTGTCCGATTCTGGGATTAACGGCCACGCACTCCTGCAAGGCTGCTTCAAGCCGAAGGTACGTTGGGGCTTTTGTTATATTGCAAATAATTGACTGGAACATGAGTGTATGTGGAAATGGAGTGTGCTACTGCAGGAGAGATAGACATCAATTACATTCGCCTTGTTTGTGCTGATAAGGTTCATATTACAATAGATGCAGCAGAGCATATCAAGTTCGTGTGGTCATGTGGTCATTAGAATCGTAGAAATAGTAGAACCTATAAAACATACAATGACAAAATTTTTAAACTACAACATAGACTATTCAAAACTATAGTACCTAATTCTGTAAGAAAAAAATGTAAAATAGAAAATGTTAACATATTTACATATTGCAGAATATTGAACATTTTTCAAAGATTTAAAACATCTATAATAGATGAATACATAAATAAAATAGATTGTTTGTCAAAGTACGAGAGAAATGACAGATTGAGATCATTGGATAATGTTCCTAGATTTCTACTACCAAAGTGTAATAACATATACGGGAAGCGCACTTGGGAATATTTGTTACCAAAGTTCTTGAACGAGCTGTCAGTGGTCAATTACGATTCGATCTGTAACGATCCTAATAAATGTAAACGAATCATGCATGATATTTTTTTGCTGAGTGAATGTGATGCATGATTAATTTAGTTAATACAATATAATGTAAGTCTAATAATGTTAATTACCTAAAGCGTGCGTCTTACAGCGACAGATAAACCTTTTGGTTTTCGTTTGCTGTGCAATCGAATTTTTATTGTCTATTTTATGTTATGTAAATAAATTAAAAAAAAATTAAAAAGAGATATGGGTAAAGGACATTTAGTATGATAGGCCTTAAAAGAATCCAATGTGGAATGTTCGCAAATATTAATTACCTATACTATATGTCCAGGATCTGTCGCAATACCATTCGGAGATCCGTATCTGATCGCGGTATCAGGTCGGTTGGAGAGGTCCGTGGAGAAGTTACTGGACGACTTCAAAACTCGGCCGCTGGATCCTGAGGAGATTGCGCTAGTCCATAGCATTCACAAGCGGCACACGCCCAATCATTTGGCCAGGGGTTTCGGGATCTACTGTAAGTAAAGTAATGACAAAAAATGACAAGTATCATTTCATTTTTTTGGATAATGTCACAACACACAACACAGTTTCCTTGTTTTTAATTTTTTTTTCTTTATCTGTGACTCATGTATTATCCGTCAACAGCCATCTGTGGTCAAATGTTGCTAAGCACAGGAACACTAATGTTAATATGATTTAAATATATAAGTTACACCGAATATTTTTAGAATTTAGAATTAAGTTAGTATTAGATTATTAGAATTAAGTTATTAAGTAGCCGCAAGGTTAGCAACATGCTGAGCTGGGGCCATTTCAGGCAATTTTAATGCATTTGGTACGTTCAGTTTGTTTGTTTTTGCTGTCTCAATAAAAATATTTTCTTTCTTTCTTTCATTTTCAATCAATTTTAATTACCACTAAATTGTCACAATACAACAAGGTTATTAGCGTTATTAAACTTTGTGATACTGGTTAGCTTAGGTGATCTTAAAAACCCTACCATCAATTAAATAAGTATATGATTCAACATAATAATGAAATATCCAAATAAAAAATACGAGTATATCCTTACTAATACGAGTATTATAAATCGGAAAGTGAGTTTGTTTGTTCCGCTTTCACGCCGTAACTACTGAACCGATTGCTTTGAAATTTTGCAGACGTAAAGATAAAAGTCTGGATTAAATAATATCTTTTATTCCGAAAAAATCGACAGATCCCACGGGATGCGCAATAAAGGATTCGCTCAAAAACTACTGCACAGATTTTCATGCGGTTTTCATCAATAGTGAAAGTGATTCTTGAGCAAGGTTTAGCGGTATTTTTTATCTCGATAAAACGGATACGGATGGGATAGTAGTACGGACGGATAGTCCCACGGAAAGCGCGATAAAACCATCGCGCCATAAACCGACTTCCGCGCATATGTAGTCGTGGGCGCGCATATGACCCTTAACCTTCTATAGACCCAATCCCGAATCCACGCGGGCGAAGCCGCCATATACAAAAGTACTCTGTGGAAGCCGCGGGCAGAAAGCTAGAATCCATAAATCCATAAATGTAACAAAGCTGTGATTTCATAGCCTTGCAATTATTGTGAAAAACCGCTCAAAAATTGGTTGACACAAGGTAAAAATGTGTATGAAAGAGTATGTATATGAGCAGAATAGTGAGAATATTAGAAGAAAATACAGTGCAGTTATTTACAGTCTATTAGTAAACTCCGAAAAAGATCGTTTTTAACGTTTAAACAGTCTTCATGGCCATATTTTGCCTAAAATTTTGCTTTTGAGGACCAATATTATTTCCATTGTAGATATTGCTGCTTCACAGAATTATAATTAGCCTAGAAATAACAAATACATTTAGAAAACCCAATCACTACACTATGTAGCAACAGAATAAAGAACCAAAATGTATATTTTATTCTATACCTGCACGGAAAATAGCTTACTAGATATACTATACCGATATAGTGACCGACTTAAACAATACAAAATGTTTAGGGATTATATTAGTTTTATAGTTATAATAAATAAAATAATAATGGAACACATTTTGAAACCCTGTCTAAACAAATATATGTAGTTCTGCGGTATACGTTGTAAAAAATATTAGCTTTTTAACGAATGTTAAAAAGGCAGACTGATTGACTCTAGCTATTTTCATAGTGTATGTTTTCTATGGGTTGTTGCGATGGGGAGCGCCGGTTAATATTGACAGTATTTTCGTGTTACAGAAAAGAGATATAGAGCCATCTATATGTTAGACACGCTCAGAAAATTATTCAACGAAATAAATATTTGAAAATTAGCTGATCAACATTTTTGTGTTAATTTAGTTATTGCATATATTTTCAATGGCCCATTGGTGACTTTACCGCCTAGATAAATTCTTAACTATTGTTTATTTTATAGCCATCATTGAAAACAAGACTGTTACCCACGTTACGACCGTGGAATATTACGACGGCGCTCGGCGACCTCTTTGTTTCGTGTTCAGCGGCATGGGCTCCCAATGGATTGGTATGGGCACAGACCTCATGCGCATACCCATCTTCAAACTGGCAATAGAGAGGTAGAAATATATAAAATTATCAGAACTCTTTTGATGGAAAGTTTGTTGCCATTAACTCTTAATCATCGTTTCCTACTTTTAACTGTGGTGTGGTGGTAATTCGTGTTAAATTTAATAATATACAAATCTTTGGCTTAATACTATTCCGTAACGAAGCTTCAAAGCCATTCATTATTAAAATTATATAGGATGGTTCATTTAGGTTAGTATAACACTAATTATACCTCACACTATTTGGGAATAGGGACACTATTCATAGAGCATGTTTGGTAACAACATTATTTATAATATTATATTATTTTTATATGTGTATGTAAACATACATACGACTGTAATCGTATTAGATATGATTGTATTTTATATTATATTATATTTTATATTATATTATTATAATTATTAACATTGAAAAGAGGAGATAAAAAATAGACCTTCAGAGTTTCTTGCCTGTTCTTCTCGAGAAGGCTCTCCCAATTTCCGAACAGGTGTAGAGTCATTTTTTTCCTTATACTTACGTATGGACAAGGTTTTTGTTTTTTTTAAGCTTTCTTTTGTTTTGTTTGTTGACATCGATAAGTGCCTGTAAAGGTCTATGTTGAATAAAGATTATTTTGATTTTGATTAAAATGTTAATGTTTTCTATTTTCAGATGTCATAAAATATTGGAGCCTAAGGGTGTCAATCTGATAAATATAATAACAACGAAGGATAAGGAAATTTTCGACAATATTTTACACTCGTTTGTGGGAATAACGGCTATACAGATCGGATTAACTGACGTTCTCACGGCCATTGGTCTTGCACCGGATCTTATGATTGGTAACAATATTTTGAATTTTATTCACAGTTTGTTTGCTATTTTTCTCGATATTTTGTAGGTGCAGGTCAGTGAAAGTCTTTAGTTATAGTTAATAAAGGTCTTGACCACTGACTAAATATGAAATATGGTTACGACTCAGACTGTTGATATTCATAGTATAACTAGAATAACATTTAATGCCATTCACATGTCCAACTGCACGTCCGGCTGCAATAACTATGCAACATAACTATAGCAAAACCTTCCATATGGAGAGTTAAATTATAAACGCTTAGGAGCGCTTCCCGTGGTGACTATAGTTAGTGGATACCTGGAGCTGATCATTAGCGACTCTTTGCTGAGCAAGAGCGCAAGAGAGCGAACCCAAAAATATTACAGTCGGTTGGGGAAGAGATGACACTGATCATGATGCATTATTATTTCAAATCTAGATCAGAACCTATAAGGTACTTCCCATTGTCATAGAATCAAGAGATTTAGCATGAATCAATGGCATAGAATAGGAGTAGAGGAAAATATACGAAAATCGTAGTTGCGTCATAAAAATCCAAATTATTCTTATCATATCTTATTATATTCTATTGTTAACTTATTTGTGGAACCCTCGGTTCGGCTCATCAAATACGAGAGAGAGTTTTATTCGTTATTCTATCTTACTCTTGTTACTAGTAGGCAGTCTAATATGATTTCAGAAAGTAGATAGCTCATAATTAATATGATACTGAGGAGTCTCATTAACAGCTGGCAAAATAAGCGCTGGGCAAAACGAGCTTTTAAGTGGACCTTCTGAGAACATAGTGTAAAAGGTCCTTAGATTTGATTATTTATGTGTTAGTGTACGCTTGAAAGATATACGATGGATTGTTGGAGACGATATTACTTAGTAACAATCATGATCTTCTGCAGGCCATAGCTTGGGTGAGCTGGGTTGTGCGTACGCCGATGGCTGCTTGACGGCAGAGCAGGTGATATTGCTTTCATATGTGCGTGGACTGGTCTCAGTTGAGTCGCAGTTCATCAAAGGAGCCATGGCTGCTGTCGGATTGGGACACGTTGAGGTAAGGATATAAAAGGTATCGTTGATCTGTGTCCCATTGACTGAGAATCATAAAATTTGAAATGAAGCAATATCATGTAGTCATGGAAAAAATTCGAAAACGGTAATCTAGTTGTATCACAAAAACCAAAAGTTTATTGCGATTTTTAACATACTCAAGGAAATCTAAGTCTAGGCACTGTTTCTGTTGACCTAAAATCATTAAAGTCAAGTCATATAGCATAAACATGCACACATATAAACTAATGGTGTAATTGCATCACAAAACAGAGGACGAAAATAGTACATTATGATACTAGTGTGCAAAGTTGTTCATTGTATACGAGGCGGTATTGGTCACGCGAGCCGTAAGGTGAGCGCGACAATTTAGCCGAGGATGCAATTAACAATGCTCACGAGTTTCATACGACGTTTTTCAACACAAGTTGAGGAAAAAAGCTAATAAAATGAAAATTTTTATATATTAAAACAATTAGTAAATGTACAATTTGCGAAGTGATACTGTACAGATTTTGCGGGCATTTTTACGGTTTGAGATATAAATTTACATTCAACAAACTTGCATTGAGGTGCAATAGTAATCAAAGATTCACTATAATTTTATTTAAATCATTATATTATCATATGCTGTTTTCTTGAATTTATAAAATTTTGGCTGAATGATAATTTGACTCGTGCCTGTATGCCGATGCCGCCATTACGCTGAGCGGCGCGCGCATGCGCGATTGCGCGGTAAAAATGAAAGTTGGTTGTTGCCGTTCAAGAACATTATTGCGCTTTTATAACTTTTCTTCATTGATAAATACATATTAAACATTAGAATACATTTGTTCGAGAAAAAGAAAGTGCTACCAGACTAAATTAAGAATGCATTGTACGTATATAAAAACGTCTTGTAACAGGGAACAACCGAATTTTATCGGGTTATAAATATTGCACACTAGTGCGTAATGAAATTGCGCACTAGTGTGCAATATCCTAGTTTTTGAGATTAAAAACACGCATGAAACAGCCCCGTTATGAGAACGTGTGTTGAAAATATATTTGCGACTTCCTCAGTGAGTGAGTCCAACTCGAACATGGCGGAATATTTAGTCAGATATGATTATTATAATTCTCACTAATATTATAAACGCGAAAATTTGTATGTATGGATTTTTGTTACTCTTTCACGTAATAACTACTGAATGGATTTTAATGAAACTTTACAATTTTTATTTATGACATAACATCTACGTTAATGTAATTTCAAGTAAGATAATATATATTTTTATGTACAAAGTGAACACTTATTATGCAGCATAAGTATTATAGGTAATGTTGCATTAATTATGCTGTATCAGCATAGGTAATACGTAAGCAATTGCATACATATATTTTGTAATACTTTAAGATCATCAACTTTTTCTAGGTAGTCCCTTACCAACTTGCCAATTTGTATCAGTACATAGTACGAGTATAAAACAAAGTCGCTCTTCGTCGTCTGTCTGTCCCTATGTATGCTTAGATCTTTAAAACTAAGCAAAGGATTTTGATGCGGTTTTTTTTAATAGATAGAGTGACTCTTAAGGAAGGTTTATATGTATAATAACATCCATTAAATCGTGGAGAAATACTGTTATTTTTGAGGTTTCTAATGTGATATCGTAAGTAATTGCATTTTTTTCGCGCACATTGCAAACGATTATATAAAACGGTCATAGTTTTTCTGTAGTGTATTTAGTATTAACATTGCACCCGTGCGAAGCCGGGGCGGGTCGCTAGTTTCTTTATAAATTTCATTCGTCAGTTGCGTTTCGACTACCCTTTCCATGTATAAAAATTATCTCGATTACTTCTCGATCGAACTTTTCGATTTGTCACTATATCTTCTTTTACACCGCACATTTCCTTTATCATATTGTTGATAACCATATAATATAAGATGAACAATTTAGATAAATCGTTTAAAATTACTATTACAGATTTCCAAAATATGTCCACACGACATAGAAGTGGTATGCCACAACAGCAGCCAGTCTTGCACCATATCAGGGCCGTACGAGTCTGTGTTGGCCTTCGTCAAGGAACTGACGCAGCAAGGGGTTTTTGCGAAGGAGGTCCAATGTTCCAACATCGCATACCATTCAAGCTATATATCCGAAGCAGGTTTGTATTGTTGAAGCAAGTTTATATACGTTGGTAAGCCTCCCACAAGGTGGACCGACGATTTGGTGAAGATCGCGGGAAGGCGCTGGACGCTTGCAGCGCAGGACCGATCTGTGTGGAGATCCTTGGGGGAGCCTATGTCCAACAGTGGGTCTATTGGCTGAAATGAATGAATGAATGAGGTTTGTATTTACTGAAAACTCTAGTAATCTTGTAACGTGTTATTTTTTACTTATGCTTTCAGCACAATTTAATCATCAAAATACTTTTAATTTATTATTAATTTACAAATTTCATTCTTGTTTACATATTCTATTAGGATTTTGTGACAGATACTTATTTTCTTTTGTTAACCTTTTTAAGTGGGAGTAAGAGTGAAGGGATCGGAACCTGTACAGCCTCAGCATAAGTGCAATTTTTGTCTTAATTTATATTTAATAATTTTACTTATAACAGGATGGACATAGGACAAAACATTTAGTTTCTGTATTCATTTAATCAGCATACAGATGTGTTGAGTCTGTGATGGGAGTTTGAGTTGGAATTGTAATTTAGAACTTAAATTTCAATATACAGATCTATGGTTTTAGAGGTTTGATAGGGTGAAGCCATAGACTGTAATAGTAAACCTTAACATATTTTCATAACTAATATATACTAATATTATCTATTAGGAGTTTACTTAAAACAAATCTTTTGTTTTGGTTTATTAAAAGAATTTTTCGTTCTTTCTCCTTGTTGGACAGGTCCGCCTTTTCTTCACTCGCTTGATACTTCCAATTCGGAACGTGACGGCTTGATCTATGGTGATCCCTCCGTGGCTATTTATTGGCTATTTCGAATCATGGCTGTCATTTGACGACGGCGAGGAGGACGCGAAGGATGGGTCTTTCGGCGTTCCTCTCCTGGCGGATGTGCCGCTTCAGGCCTCCGTGAAAACAAATTAGTTTTTTTCTTTATGTTCTCTTTATAATATTCTTTTAAATATCGGCTTAATGCCTAATTAGTTTCGTGCAGCAATCCCAGATAATGGTGAGTTGTATTTTCATCTTTTGTTCAACTTTAAAGATTTCCCCACATGTTCGTGGGATAGATATTCATATTTTATACATTGTTGTAGGGTTACGTATACCTCGGAACCATCTCAAATATAGGGCGTTTGGGCCGTTTCATCCCAACGTGACTTCATGCACCCAGCCATGCGGTGATGTAGGTTGTCTTGTGTATCAACGGAAATCCTGCCATCACCGATGGAATCTCAACGTATAAGGTGACCTCACCATTCTTACTATATTGTATTGTGTGTGAACCACCGTATTTTGGAGGAATCGATTTTTCTTTTGTGACATTCACCTTGGGTGACGGATGGAGGATGCTCAGCTCAACTGTGAACTTTAAATGTGTAAGTGGTGCAAATACCGTGCCTATTGATTGGTGGACTGTAATATATATATTTTTTCTTAATTTGTATTTAAATTTAATATTTTAAAAATGTAATTATAAACTTACATATATAAACCTCTTTGTTTAATTTTATCACCTAACCATTTGAAGGTCTGTTTGTATTTATGTGGAGCGCCCATATCATTAATCCTAAATATCTACATATATCACCAGGTCGGTTCGATTCCGATAAGGATTATACCCACACCCTGATCTTAGCCGGCAAATTTTCTTTTTCTTAACTATCACAAATAAAACGCTACAATCTAAGCTACGAATCACTCAGTTCACTGGCTTTATCATTGTGGAGCTGATACTACTGGGGTGACAGATAGAGATCGAATATTATGATAGAGGACTATGTGTTCTATATTTGCTGTGAATATGATAGATTGCTATTTTTACTATCCCATGTTTCCTGTCCTGCTTGTTGCTGATTCCATGCTCAAAGGCTAATGAATGGTGTCAATTAAATGGTTAGCATAGTATTGTTATTTCTGTGAGCAGAAAACGGGAGCAGAAATAGCTAATTGGTCAGCAACTCATGGTCAGCAAACATTTCAAAATCAATCAGCAATTTATGTCATTCTGGATGGCTGTAATTATTTTTGTACAGCATATTAATTATATAAGCTGCAATCAGCTGCTCATGTTTAATAAAATTTGGTAAGCACTCAGAGTGTAAGCAAAAAAATGCATTTTGTGCTGCATAAGAGTAGCAAAAATACTTTATTTGTCATGCCTACCTAAACCTAACCTAAAAACTAAAAAAAAAAAAAAAAAAAAACCCTAACCTAACATACCAATCAAATATACTGCTTATAGACATGTTTTTCTGCCGCTCAATCATGAAATCTTGCCGCTCAAGTAGTTATTTTGCGGACTGAATGTTTATTATGCAGACTCATGTTATTGTTGGCTGCCTATGTATGATTTAATTTTTGACCATTATCAAAATTAGTTGCGGAACAAGAATTGCTGCCTGTTTTTTTTTATTGCAAACAAAATCTTTGTATGCTGACCAAATTATTTAAATGCTGCTTTTGGGTGGCTCGCCAATTTTATAATTGCTGACCAATGTAATTACTTCTCAATGAATAATAACGGTAGCATGAACCTTGTATCTGCGGATCTTGGGCAACTAATCTCTGTCAGCCTTTGTCTCTTGTAGGCTAAATCATTGGTACTAATATGTTCCAGTTTTTCTTTGTTTTTCGCTACTTAGTAGAGATAATAACCCTAGTGACACCACTACTTGTAAAGTGGTCTGTCATGGCGCTTAGTTTGAGGTCTGATTTAGAGTACTCCGTCACGTATAACCCAATTATCTTGATGCCTCACGTATGATGAGGTCATTAGGCATGCTCTAATTGTATAATAGTATGTGGTAATTCCAATGGCATCTCTTTGCATACATTATGGACCTTTTCTGGTCTTTTCAGACTTCTGACATTCCAAGCTCCTATTCTAATATTCTGTGATTTCCGCCCAGAGATTCTTCGCACCCCTGCTCCATTTAAGGAACGCCAGGCACTCGGGGCCATTTTCTTTATGCTACTTTCCATGTTTAATGAATGAATGAATGAATGAATGATAAATTTATTGTAAATAAAAACAACATTTACACATGTAGTTTATACAACTACATCTAAATACTATAGTACAAAAGGCGGCCTTATTGCCAAAGCGGCAATCTCTTCCAGGCAACCTATAAAGTAATGGAAAGTTAACATAAAAAACTTGATTGACGGGAGATACAAAATATTAAATATATATTTATAAAATGATGTAAAATACATATACTACATAAAAACTAATATACATTCATATACTACATAAAATACATGTACTAAACACTACAAACAGTATGGAGAATACTAATTTTCCAGCTGCAAGAAATGGCGTTTTGATCGCTCGCTTGAAAGAGTCATGCGAGTTTGCACGCCGCTTATTATTTCTGGAAGGGAATTCCAGAGCCTGACGGCTTTGACCGTAATATTTGTCATAGAATATTAAAGAGTGTAGTGGGAGAACAAGAGATAGATCATTCGAGGAACGAAGGGTTCTATTTAAAGTTGAGGAGTGGAGAACGAAACGGGATTTGAGGTACTCCGGGGCATTTGGATTGGTAAGCAGAGAATGGAGAAGGGAAGGATATGACAGTCTCCCGACGGGTTATTGGTAGCCATTCAAGTTTGGAGCGATAATAAGAATATGTCGAACTTGCGTAGCCCAAAGAATGAACCGTATACACAAGAGTCTGCAAAAACGCTCCAATTTGTATAACTGGGAAACGGACAAATCAGGGTAACACGTATCGGATAGTCCAATATTGGAAGAAGAAGGGACTGGGCTTAGTAAAATTTTTGTTTTTAATAGGAAGCAAATTTTTAAGGCTTAAGGGAGCTGTATGCACCATACACCTCTCCTGCTGACCTTGACACTTGTTTGTGCATGAAAGGGAGCTGTCGAAATAAACGCCCTATTACTACGTTTACTATGTCAAAGCTGACAACTTAGGATTATTAGTGCAGTGGTCTCCCGTTGCCTTCTGCACCAGACATTTGAGAGGTTATTTAATCCTCAAGGCCATTGCAGCCTCTTCCAACCAGTTGCCCGGTTGGGTGTAAGGTTATACCGCCATTTCTCGGTCGCCAGAGCTCATCTGTTATCTAGCAGGGAGCACCACGGTAGCTACTAGATACCAGTAACTACTGCCGTCGGCTATTCATACGAACCACCGACGCGGGCAGGTGGGTGACATTTGGGCAGGCATGGATGGTATTGCCGTTCTCTTACCCCCCTTACCGAAATCGCGAGTGCTGCCCAACTCTTCCGCCTCGCAAAAGATAGAACAAAATATGCGGAGCTGACGGCCAACTCGCTAGTCGGAAAGGCACAAAGAAGAAGAAGATGTGGGTATTCTGACTAAGATTGTGATCCCATTTTTGTTAAGGAATCCGCCTTTTTCGTTTTCTATGAAACCTTTATGTCCTGATATCCACTGGTCTTCCCCAGTTTATTAAATACTTCGACTGCGTTTATTACTTGTTTGGATTCCACCTTATAGCCTAAAACGATCTGAAGGTTACTTGGCTATTACTGGAAATATATGTTTAGTTCTCTACTTGTTTGCAACTGTCGAGATATTTTTTTTTATGACTATTTATGTTAAAATGGGTTAACATCAGTTTTCGTCTTTTATAGGGCCTAAGTCTTACATTTGTCGAGACTGATAGTACCAGAGCCGATGCGGCGGAGCGAGCGCTGGATATCTACGTCCGTGCCGCAGGAGCGATGGGCAGAGCCGGATGCCTGTTATTCGTCGCCGAGTATCACACCACAACATCTGGTGCGTCATAATTTTTTTTCAAATCTTTGATACTATTGACTTGTACTTATAATAATTTGTTTTATCATTTTTATATATAAAATATTAAATGAGTTATGATCAAAACATTCGATTAAAATAAAACTTTACAATAAATAAATTTGATTGCTCATATCAAGGACTACCTTTTCAGGACACGTAGATGTATGTATATGACTAATTTAGGAAGGAATTACTTTATATATAGCAAAATTGCGGGACACATAAATAGTTGATCATCTTGATATATTGATAAAATGGTTTAATTGAAGTCACTAAATTGTTAGTGCCTTCACGTGTAAAGCAGAACATAAAATTTAAAACTATTCGACTCGACCACGTGACGTCTCGTATAGTTACTAAAGTTAGTAAAGGACGGGCTGCTTCAGGGCATTCTGTAATATACGTTGGGTTGCCTGCCAGAGCACGGTGCTATTCAAGATGCGCTGGGATTCGTGCCATCCCACGGAGTGCCATTGGAACAGGCACCGTACGAGTTGCACTAGGTAATCTGAAGCATATTTCATATTTTTGGTTAGAACACGGTACTGTTCGAGGAGGGGCTGGCTCACGTGCCGGCCCACGCGGTGCTGCTGGAGCTGGCGCCGCACGGGCTGCTCCAGGCCATCTTGAAGCGAGCGCTGCCGAACACCTGCTGCAGTCTGGCGCTCACTAACCGTTCACAGCCTGACAATGCGCTCTTTGCTCTGCAGACTATTGGCAGGTGAAAATATTGCGGCAATATTAGTTACGATATCTTCCTAAGTGATCCTAAGTTATTTGCATACATTCTAAGCTTCAGTCAGACCTCTGTTGGACATACTTATCCTCCAAGCAGGAAACTTGTGCCGGCTGCTGTGTAGCATCGGAACCTTCTTTAAGGTGTTCTGTATGCATATCTATGTAGTTTGCTTCCGATAGGATTCCGAAAGGTGTCGTTTAACACCTCACTAACCCAAGAAGTCTATAAATATTTGTTAGATATATATTGTTTATAAATGTTTACATTATTTTTGTAGATTATACGTTGAAGGATACGACTCGGACATCAGTGCTTTATACCCTAAGATCGAGTTCCCAGTTTCAACCGAAACCCGCCCACTTTCACACCTGGTAGAATGGGAACACAATGAAAAGTGGTAAGTACCTAAGCGCATGACTCTGGAGCTCGTATTTTTAAAATCAGAGTCAATCTCATATATCTGCTTGAGTATTGTTAGGAAGGGATGGCGCTATGTGGGCTCAATGAAGTAATTTTGAAACTAAAATAAAGTAATTTTGAAGTTCCAATACCATTTGGATCCGACTTTACAATGGGATTCACATATTGAGATCCTATCAAAGAGACTAAATTCTGCAGCAGGTTTACTATTATGGGGGTCGGCTGCTAGCATTGAAAGTATTTTTGTTCTTCAAAAAAGAGCAGTCCGCGCTATTTATAATTTACGAGCAAGGGGTTCTCTTAGAGATTTGTTTAAAGAGATTAATATAATCACTTTAGCGGACCAGTATATTTACGAAATTTAATTTATGTGTATAAATTTGTATCACATTTCATACTAATTTTCAATTGCATAATTTAAAAACAAGAAATAAAAATAAACTTGTCGTTCCAACGCACAGGCTACAAAAAACTAGAGTTTCGTTTATGGGCAAATGTATAATTTTTTATAACAAGATTCCACATAGTGTAGCTGAATTGTCTTTTCATAAGTTAAAGGTACAAGTTAAAAAGACGGTAATGAGTAAGGGGCTATCACAAAGTCAATGATTATTTAAATGATGCCAATGCTTGGTGTTGATTTGAATACATTACATTCTAAAGTGTAAATATTTGTATTCCCGTATAAATTGTAAACACATATGAGTACATTGTAAGATAACGACATAATTTATTGTTAATGTTGTAATTACTTTTGATAAAGCTAATAAGTTTCTTGCGCCCATTTTCCTTATCAGTTATCAGTGGTAGGAAAAAAAAATTGGACGATTCAAAAGAGCATTGTATAAAGTCATATTTGAATAAAGTTAATTTTGATTTATATTTAGATAAGATAGATTTAGTAGTAAAAATTATGTAATTAAAGAGTCTTTCATTCAAAAAGTTATATCGTTCAGTATAAAACTGTTAATATGACATTAACCACGTGTTTATTACACAGGAAGGTATTGGTAGCTTCTAAACAAACTTTAAAGCATTGTCCCGAGTTACATCTTCTAGTGACCGTGGAAGATGACGAGTACAAGTATTTGAACGGGCACTATATTGAAGGTGAACCTTATTTCTATTGTCCTAATATAACATATTAAAAGTTCTTAGTCTTAGTACTTACTCATTATTATACGACAGTTAATGAATTATCGCTTTGAATAGATGATCTGAAATATTATTAATTAATTTCTCTAAAATGTTGATACATTTTTTCCTTAATAATGCGTGATAATTTTAAAATAATGTAGGCGTAAGAGTGTTCCCTTTCGCCGCAATGCTGGTGGCGGTGTGGGACGTGGTAGCGATGACGGCGGGCCATAGGAAGAAGAAGGTGTCAGTCAAATTCTCTGACGTAAAGCTGTACTCCCAACCATCGCTAGAGGACGGGACACTACTATCACTAACAGTTTCCGTACAAAGAGGCTCTGGTCGGTTTGAGGTATGTCCATAATAATAATTCCAGTCTTCATTTTTCACAGTGATAAAACTCAATACACGGAATATAATAATAAAAGTTCATTCATTCGCATGGTGCGAAATTTGAGGCTCGTTCATACCGTTCATCATAATTCTGAGGAGAAAAAATAAATACATTCGAATTCAGAAACAAACGAAAAGTAACAAATTTGCTTACATTTGATTTTACCAATAGAAATAGTAGTTAGTGTTGTTAAAATACGTATAGAAGGTGTTTTTACAGATAAGTGGCATATATATTAATTTGAATTCATTAATTTTCAGGTATTCGACGATAATTGTGTGCTGCTAGAAGGATATGTATTTTTAATAGTGAGCAGTAAAACCTCTAGACAAAACGAGATGATAACTGAAGATCGCTACGATACCAGAATCATGGAAAGGGATGACATATACAGAATCTTTTTTAGAAACGGCTACGATTACAAGTAATATTTCAAATTTTGAATTACTTTTTCCGTCTAACTGAAATCTATTTCATTACAAGCTTTTATTTACTTTCACCTGTCCCGTTGTCTGTCGTTCTGTAATCAAATCTTGCAACTTAAATTTGATCCACTTCCCGGTTTCCGATTGAGCTGACATTTGGTATACACGTTTAGTTCGGATGACAATGCATGATTAACTGTGTGACGTCATTCTAAATCCAACATGGCGGCGTATCCAATATGGCGGACCAATTATTTTTAATGCACTCCTATAATATGGGTATCAAATAAAAGGGCTTGCCAAGAATAACTAGAAAAATAATGTGACGTCATTCTAAATCCAACATGGCGGCGTATCCAATATGGCGGACCAATTATTTTTAATGCACTCCTACAATATGGGTATCAAATAAAAGGGCTTGCCAAGAATAACTAGAAAAATAATGTGACGTCATTCTAAATCCAACATGGCGGCGTATCCAATATGACGGACCAATTATTTTTAATGCACTCCTACAATATGGGTATCAAATAAAAGGGCTTGCCAAGAATAACTAGAAAAAAGTAATGCGACGTCATTCTAAATCCAACATGGCGGCGTATCCAATATGGCGGACCAATTATTTTTAATGCACTCCTACAATATGGGTATCAAATAAAAGGGCTTGCCAAGAATAACTAGAAAAAAAATAATGTTACGTCACTCTTAATCCAATACGGCGGAACACCAAAAATGGCGGATAATTTTCTTTTATTCGTTCCTACAATATGGGTATCAAATGACAGGGCTTGTTCTCAGCAAGCCTGTAGAGGTACTAAAAAGTTAAAAATAAAGAAAAAAAACCTTTTTTAAAACAAGCTTTTATTATTTGTTTATAAAATGAACTAAAAAGTTAAAAATAAATTATTAACACTAAAACTTTTCACCATACATAATTATTCAATCTCGTCCCCCCTCTTTATCATAGTCCCCATTTATAAATAAAAGCGTGTTACATTTAATACAACACAACATTTTCCTCAAGCTATCACAATGTAACACGCTTTTATTTATAAATGGGGACTATGATAAAGAGGGGGGACGAGATTGAATAATTATGTATGGTGAAAAGTTTTAGTGTTAATAATTTATTTTTAACTTTTTAGTTCATTTTATAAACAAATAATAAAAGCTTGTTTTTAAAAAGGTTTTTTTTTCTTTTTATATCATAGTCCCACATAGTTTCGTGAAGTAAAAAACATTTTGCTTATCGTAAAATTGATATTTTTTCAGGTTGTAAAACAAATGAAATTTGTACTAATTAATTATATGTTTAAAAGTTGTTCTTTGTTGCATACATACATACACATACTCACGGCTCTTTTCCGTAGGCAGAGATCATAGTTCTGTACTTGCTACGATTCATACTACTCTAGCTTCTTCGACTATCATTAATATTTTCATGCCCGCTTGGCGGTGACGGGTACTCTTCCAACAATATGTTCTTACTATTACCATTTCTGAATTTATATATTTCATTTTCAATAGGGATCAGTTCCGTAGCATGGCAAAAGTCAGCTATGATTTAACGCAAGCGGAGATCTTATGGCAAAACAACTGGGTAACATTTATTGACGGTGTTCTACAAACAAATGCTCTGAGATATAGTCAAGAAGGAGTTTCTATGCCGAATTGGATCAAGAAGATCGTCATTGATGTTAAAAGTAATTTGAACCAGGCTATTAATAGCGGTTCTACCACGCTGCCTGCCACATACTGTAGCATTTACAATAAAACGAGGTTCAGTATATTAATTATTCTATTTGTAACCTTATTTATGTATAGTAGTATAAAATATATCGCGACAATTCTTAAATAACTACATTATTACGATTTGATATATATATGTGTGTATATATATATATATAAATCCTATGAGGGTAATTTTTTAAGTAAAATCGATTCCTTATATAGTTTCTTTTACTTTGATGACACAAATTATATTAAAATCTAAAATATGAATATTTTACCACTTTTGAACATAGTCGCTATCAACGTTCAATCATGTAGCAATCAGCGATATTACTTTTGGATTCAAGAATTCTACTGCCTCATCCTTTAACCAACTCTTAACTGTTTCATTCAGACACTGGTCGGATTTAAGAAGCTGAGTATATTTAAGATGATATTATAGAAAACAAACATACCATTTTATGGAGGGTAACATTTTTGCTTTGGTAAAGGTTTAATTCCGATTCGAATGGAAGCATTAATGTGATTCTGGTAATACATTTCAACTAATTTGCAATAGAAACGAATACGAAATTTTATCAAAATCAAACTGCAACTGTTGAAATTAGTGCGATTGGGCTGCAGACTGAATGAACAATCGGTTCTTACATAATAAAATGATTGTATCGTCGGCTACTTTTTATTCTGCTATTATTTCTAAAATTTGCTTTTCTGCAAATTTCAGTTGTGGTGGCCTTACAATAGAACACATACACTATAAGTCAAAACCAATGTTGGTTAGGCAATCTGTGACACTAAATGCATTTAAATTCGTGCCGTTTTATCAAAATGAATTAAATGATGTAAGTATGAAACAGTAATACGGAATTAATGTAAGTCTGTACATTTGAAAGCTTGAAACAGTGTTTTTATTCTTAAAGGTATTAGCGTCCTTAAGTTTAACCATGCAAATGGTAACCGAATATCTAAACAAACGTAAGCTAAACGTTTTATATGTGAGCGACCAGAATGACCACAAATACGTCAATCATATAAGGAGTTTAATAGATATTCCTTTGAAGATCGAAACCGAAATTTCTATGAAGACAAAGACTGATATATTAGAAGCCAGAAACGTATTGCAAAAACCTGATGTTGTGATCGTGATAAACTTATTATCAGATAAAAAAGTGAGTATAAGATTAATTTATAGTAAATTAATGCATTTTATATATTCTGTGAATATACGTAATACGTACTAATATCGCCTTCATAATGCATTTACAACTGGTTCCAGGTTATAGAAGCCATGTACAAATTATTTGACAACAATATTTTAATGACAAGCATCGGAGTAGAAATAAAGACCTTGTATCCATCCGCTCTCATAAAGCCGTTGGTAGGATATGGTACTGAGAAAAACAGGGTTGAGCTAGTTGTATTCAAACCTACAGATATTGCTCCTCATACATCTGCGGTCTCAGTACGAAATAAATCTGAACTTTCTTATCTAAGAACAGTCTGTAAAGAACTACATTCAGAGCGTAAGTTGCTTGCGTTATCTCCATATCCCCCATCTTGTATTACAAAAGCTATGGTTGCAAATTTAAGGAGAGAAAACAGGGATGGCCATATTTCTTTAGTATCTTACGACGAAACTAATTCCTTGGACAATGAATTAGAAAACGTACCTGATATGCCTTTCAACGCATTGTGTCATGTAAGTCTATCATTGCAATATGTTATAATATTTAAAATCGCATTAAATTCATTTCATTAATTATCGTTTTATAATATTCGATTTTTTAATTTAGAAAATTCGAGATTAATACGATGTTTGCCTTGACTTTTGCCGGTGATCCGTGGTATTGTCTGTACAGCCTTTGAGCGCGGTTGGGGCTTAACTTGTGATTTGATTTAAGTGCCTGCAATAGTCCTGTGGTGATTTATTTTTAAATTGACCTTTATTTTCAGGGCGTATGGGGAAGTGATTATTTTTTGCCCCTTAAACAGGAATATGTAACGAATAATAATACAGTCTCGTTGCGATGTATGCAGCCTGGCAATATTGACACAATGTATTGGACTGAAATAGATGATCCAGTGGGACCTGGTATTGAGGTCAATGTAAGCGATTTTTACACATATATTTTAAGTCAAATAAACAATTACTTACAAATTTATAAACAAATTATCAGAGGAAAATGGCTCCGGATTTGTCTTACGAATGCTTTTATTTAATGCGCGTTCTTAATTTAATTTAACGAATTCGCTGGTAATGGGATTGACGTAACAACATCTTTCTTCATCTTCATCTTCACGTGAAGCCTGTGGTTTGGCCCGAAATGTGCTTCAGCATGCTGAATTACATACGAGTATATAGGACTTTCTTATTTTGGCACAGGATTCATGCCGATTTTGGGGAGTATTCATATCTAGAAGTAAATGTATATTCAAAAATCGTTCTCTTAAATTGGTCAAGTCGTATCATATAGTCATATAAAATTTGCAACGTTTTGTTATTAACTTCACGCCTGTTATATAAATTCATATAAATATGATAAATCATTTATGATGTCATAAACGGATGAATTAACCTATACTTTAATAAATTTTCTATGATCTACCTATTCCAATAGTAGTATTGATAGAGTTTTGAGATTAACTCAAGTACGTTATATTACTTTACCATTCTCACCGTACCACTCGACGCCGCAATAGACTTCACCCTTTCTACCTGAATCCGTTTCCGTCTAGTAGGTATGGTGCGTTTCCAGCGATAATTTCTTCCACGGACATGTAAGCTGTAGAATGATCTTCCTGTTGCGGTGTTTCCCCTGCGCTATGACATGTCCCTCTTCAAACGAGGCTTAAAGAGAGTAATCTTATTAGACAGGACCGGCCTACCCACTAAAACCCCCCTGAGTTCTCTAGGCCCATGCAGGGCACATGGCGGGATGCGCTTTCGCGATTCTACCGCCATGAGCTCCGGGGCCGGCTCGACCTGGGTCTAGTCGAGCCAACGCCAAGGGAGGGACTGTGTCCACCCCTGGGATTGCTAAGTCCATGAGCTGCGGTTAACGCTTAACATCAGGTGTGCCGCTTGCTCGTCTGCCACGCAATAAAAACAAATTGTTCAAGGTCCATTATGCTGGTCTTAGTGTCATTGACAGCAAGAAAGCTTTAGCTGCTACACCGTCGTTTTCTTCCAACTCTGGATTTGGAATGGACTTTAGCGGTATCACTGCCAGGTAAGTTGTTAATGTTCTTAAATATATGATGCTAAATGTAGCTATAATATTAAAGAATTATTATACTTATACATTATATACATAGACATGATGTAACTGTAAAGTATAAAGGTATAATTTAAGTTAGTTTGGTTATAAGTTTGAATAAAGATTATTTTGGTTTTGTTTTCGATTCTAACACTTGTTTCGATGTTATAATGTTTTTTTAAACATTCCTTACACTAACATCAATTAGACTAGCTCAAAGTAAGTTTTGTAGGGCTTTTGTTATGGGATCTAGGGTAACGTATATGTATATTATATCGCTCATCCAAAAGAATATTGACATAATTACCAAAAAGTCGAAATTGAGTTTTTGATACCATAACTTCGTGTTTTGCACGTTTTATCTGAGGTAAAAACGACAGATTTTTTGTTCCATTAGTTATTAGAGAGAGTCACTGTCGTTTATTATTTACTTAGAATTGTTTAATAACAGTTTATTTTTGTTTTCTTATGTTAAGATTTTTATTAAAAAAATTTACGTTTCAACTTCATAAAATGTATTATAAAAATAAAACAAATTAAGAATTATGTAGTTTAAATTCATGATTTATTCCCATATTCAAACCTGGTATAATGTCATAATTGTAATATTTAAATTACAAACTGTCATAAATGTACGTCCGGTTTGTTTCATTTGGTATTTTTTAATAATTATCTTGAGGTTTCTCGCAATTTTTTTATGTAATATTATTGTTAAAAAAGTAATACAACATAACTATTAAAATATATCGATAGAATGATTGGAAATACACAATATTTTCGATGTCAAACTTTTAAAACGCTCTCCTGAAAAATCGCAAACACGTAATTATGTCAATATTCTTTTGGATGAGCGATATGTATGTATATCCACATACATATAATATACATATATAAATAACTTTGATAGAAATATATATTAACAACCATGACTAAGGTACAAATGCTAGTATTCATCACACAAACATTTGCCTCCAACGGGATTTGAACCCGGGGAAGGAAAAAAAAAGGTACTTTTATAAATAATGTATATGTCTTTATATTAGAAGATAGTATAATGTAAGTAAATAGGTACTATCAGTGTATGTTGAGATCCATTATCGTGGACCCCCGTTTTCATTTCTTGGACCCCCAAATTTTTGTGTTGCTAACGTTGGGGTCGGGGACGTGTGGGGTCGATATGGACCACTTTGAGGATCTTTGTGTTAGATACTTTACATTGTTGTGTTACTTACAAAAGTATATGCATCACACTTTTATTGTAATTCTAAGTCTTATGTATTAATCCATGCACTGCTGGTGTCCTAATGTTATATATAAAATTCTCGTGTCTCAATGTTCGTTCCCGTACTCCTCCGAAACGGCTTAACCGATTCTCATGAAATTTTGTGAGCATATTGAGTAGGTCTGCGAATCGGCCAACATCTATTTTTCATACCCCTTAGTGATAAGGGTTGTCCACCCTTAACCTTTTTGTCTAGAAATTACCTAAAAATTATTAATATGGCAGAACAACGTTTGCCGGGTCGGCTAGTAAATAAATAAATAAACCACAAATTGTCGTATATCTCTTTTTTTTATAGGATAGGGCAGCAAACGAGCAAACGGATTACCTGATGGTAAGCGATAACCGTTGCCCATAGACGCCCGCAACACCAGAGGAGTCACAGATGCGTTGCCGGCCTTTTAAAGAGGAATAAGGGGGGAAGGGGGGTTGGGCCTCTAGTACCCTCACTCACTCGGCGAAACTCAGCGCAAGCGCTATTTTACGACGGTTTCCTGTGAGGCCGTGGTATCACTCCGGTCGAGCCGGCCCAATTCGGCCGAAGCATGGCTCTCCCACGATAAAATCTCTGAAGAAATACCACATTTTATATGACATATCTTATTCTACTTGACACTTTAGTGGCGAACGGGTTATGGGACTGATGGCTGAAGGTTCGGCAAGCACTAAAGTGAGGGTGCGGCCGGAGCTGGTGTGGCCCGTGCCAGCTCACTGGACCCTCGAGGAGGCCGCGACCGTTCCACTAGCCTATGTACATGCGTTCTACTGCTTGGTAAGCCTCCTTTATTCGAAATCAGAATAACATATAGATATGTAAGTGAAGATAAAAGTCAGCGATGTACTCGGACATTATGTTAAAATTGAATAGGTCAGGATTCTTATTGATCAATACTATCTCATTAGTTAATTGCATATATTGCAAATCATAATATGCGAAAGAGTAATTATTTATATTTCTTATTTATTTGAGATGTCCGTATAAACAAAATATGGTTCGATTGCCAAAGCGACGATCTCTATTAGACAACTGGTTAAGATTCGAACTTGGGACTTCAGAGATTGCGACACCTTGAAACCGGTAAACTAACCATTCAACTATGGAGGTCGTATATATAAATCACAGAGATTTTGAAGTCTTTGGAGTTTGCGAAATTAATTCTTAATGTAAACTAGATGATGATCTGCTTAGTGTTATATTAAGAGAAATAAAAATGATTCCAACAGATAACTAGACTTAATCCCAAAAGCAGCGGTCTGATTAAAGATGTATTTAATCTCACTACGCTGGTCTAGTTCGCAGTGAACTTTACAGTCTTGTCTGATGACCGGTAAGATGATATTATTAATATGCCGATTTTCCACTTCTACTTCTTACGAATTGATTAGTCTGGGTCCTGTCAGGTTCTGCAAAAACGCAACGTATTACAACTAGAACTGCAAAGCCAAATTTTAATTCAATCCAGATAATAAAAGGCAGATTGAAGCGAGGCATGAAGATCCTCGTACATGGAGGTACGGGGGGCTTGGGTCAGGCGAGTATTTCCATAGCACTGGCGTATGGCTGCGAAGTGTTCGCCACCGTCAGCAATATGCACAAGAAGAGGTTCCTTAAGAAGCGCTTCCCAGAACTAAAAGGTATTCAAATCAAATTAAATCAAATCAACTATTTGTGATAGTCATTTTATACAACAAATTTATGTTCCGTGGGACTAAACAGGTGTACTTCCAATTACAAAGCAGGTGGAATTTCTTAGCCGTCATCATTAATCGATGAAGGCCAAACTGCTGGATATAGGTCTCCTCCAAAATTCTTCACATCGATCGGTCTTACGCTGCAAACATC
Organism: Scirpophaga incertulas; assembly: GCA_036419045.1. Lineage (NCBI taxonomy): Eukaryota > Metazoa > Arthropoda > Insecta > Lepidoptera > Crambidae > Scirpophaga > Scirpophaga incertulas. The sequence continues at coordinate 5,528,067 of CM071646.1, read as the reverse complement.
CAGCGTTTTCCTACCTCTTCCTGCATGATTTTGAGACATTATTACATGACACAAAATATAGAAATATTATAATATAATGATCTTAATTCAAACATGGCTCTCACTTATACATCATTTATACGTTGTGTTTATCAGACAATCACATTGGGAATTCCCGAGACGCTACGTTCGTCGACATGCTGAAAGCACAAAATGACGACGCCGCTGGTTGCGATGTTGTTATCAGTTGTGTCAAAGGAAATCTCAAACAAGTATGTTTTGAATGTTTTTATAATTATTTGACAAAACAGACTTTATTTGTTTATATTCTTCGCACACGGGGCACATCTACATATAAATACTGCTGGGACTACATGTACATAAGAATGGAGAATAAGTTTAACACATGTGACTAGCATTGTCCATTATTATCAACATTATAAGAATAGAGAAAGGGATGCTTGGGTGGTTTGGGCATGTGGAACGGATGGATGAAAGTAGACTGACCAAAATGATTTATGAAGCTGGAGTGAGTGGAGATACGGGACGAGGAAGACCTAGGCGAACATATTTCGAACAAATCGAAAGTGTCCTCAAAAAAGGCCAGGTCAGAAGTACCCGCAATCGTCGAGCATGTATGAGGAATGTTATGAAAGTAGATGAAGCGAAAGAGATATGTAAAGACCGTAGCAAGTGGAAAGACGTAATCTCTGCCTACCCCCATGGGAAAAAGGCGTGAGTGTATGTATGTATGTATTATAATAAGTGATTAGGGCTTTCAAAACACCTTTAATTTTGCAAATACAAAATGTATAAAAAAGGTAGGGCAGTTTTAAGTGAAAATAATGTCACTCTATTGTAGCAGGTGTTATTTTGCGGAAGTCCATTGTATTACAAAGGATATTGATTACGTTTGCTGATTCCGCGCAGTTGATGATGACTTGTCCAACAAACAGACAAGGTCGACACGTGTTTCGTCTCTCAGCGAGACATCTTCAGGATCTGTTGCCCGCTCGGTGTCTCACGAGCGGCTGGCGACCTTGTCTGCTTGTTGGACAAGTCATCATCAACTGCGCGGAATCAGCAAACGTAATCAATATCCTTTGTAAAATAATGTCAGTTTAAATATAATTCGGTTTCAGGTGACTATGAAATGCTGCAATGGCTTAGGGTGCACTATAGATGTAACGCAGCTAATAGACCAAGAAAACGTCGAGTACGGAATGAACAATATCGGACCTTCAAGAAACTACTACTTTGCTGATCTGTCATCAATAATTACTCAAAATAATTATATGGAAATGCGGGTAATTTATTGAAATTTTCAATCACTTTGTTGCATCGTCAATTATTACCACTGATAAGAGGTAGAGCTATTAAGCTATTTCATTCATAAAGTAAATTTTAGTATACCACACGCAGGACTCTTATTAAAATTCCGTGATTTTAATAGTTTTTTTTTTATGTAAGAATAAAATATTATTTATAGTGTGCAAAGCAGAACTTGACCAAGCGACCTGATGAAACTTTGATGTATTAAATCGCCTTTAAATAGAAGCATGTGTGACACTGGTATTTTTTCATGCCCACACACGTTACTTTGCCTTTCTAGAGGAAAAATAACATGGCTTTTGATTATTAATTTAAAGGCTACTGAATAAGCTCATATAGATGGTATCTCGGACAAGCATGCGAACAGCCGGGGGTCCTCAGATGCCTGAGGCCCCCCTACAACGCCTGAGGATGGCCATCGCTGAGGTTATTAGTGGGTAGGCCTCCCCCTTCTGGGGGGGAGAGCCCCACATAACCACCTGCTCTCCGCAGCCGGGGTATGCAATTCGATATACGATATACCAGATTAGTTAATGACAACTTTGACATAAATTAGGCTGATGACATAAAAATATAGAATGTCTACATAACTGAAGCATAAATTTCTTAAACGCGATCAACAAAATACTGTATTTTGTAACTTAAAATTGCGGTGTACATTTTAAACATACACCCTATTTTTCATACAAACAAAATAAAAGATAAATCCATACTAATATTATAAATGGGAAAGTGTGTCCGTCTGTTTGTCCGCCTTTTGCGGCAAAACGGAGCGACGAATTGACGTGATTACGTGGAGATAGTTAAAGGGATGGAGAGTACTACAGATCCCACGGGATGCGCAATAAAGGCTTCGCTCAAAAACTACTGCACAGATTTTCATGCGGTTTTCATCAATAGATAGAGTGATTCTTGAGCAAGGTTTTGCGGTATTTTTTATATCGGAAAAACGGATAGTTCCATGGGAAGCGCGATAAAACCTTCGCGCCATAAACCGACTTCCACGCATATGTAGCCGTGTGGAAAAGCTATGACCCTTAACCCTCTATAGAGCCAATCCCGAAATCCACGCGGGCGAAGCCGCGGGCAGAAAGCTAGTGACCAATAAACTAATGCATGTTTGTACAGATGCTGCAAATGCTAGTGAGCGAGGGTATATCGCGCGGCCACGTGTCGCCGCTGCCGGCGGCCACGTACACGCCGGGCGCGGCAGCAGCGGCCCGCGCTCTGCGACTGCTCTCCGCCAGCCACCATCTCGGCCGTGTATTGCTATCGCTGCAGATCGGGGAACAGGGCCCGACGGCTATCGTATCCTTGTAAGTATGAAAGTACGGGGCCTCTGCCGTTATATATAGTGCTCGGAATAGGTAATTTAATATTATGTACTTGCAGACGACCTTATTTACAATGACACCGCGTGGCAAGGCGCGGCCGTGTGTGGGGCTCTCCGGTAATAGAAACGAAGACCGGCCTACCCACTGAAACCCCCCCCCCCCGAGTTCTCTAGGCCCATGCGGGGCACATGGCGGGGTGCGCGATTCGATCGCTATGTGTCCCGGGGCCGGCTCGACCAAGAGTTAGTTAAGCCACCGCCAAAGGAGGGACTGTCCGAGAACCCCTGGACAGTCCCCCAGACAGAGAGACTTCACCACGGCGTGCGCGTTTAGCCGGACGCGCACGCAGCCTCAACATGGATTACCCTTTTTTTTTTGAGGGGGGGAAAAGCGACCTTGTGCACCCTGACACCGCGCTGGACAGGCCTACTTACTAAAACCCCCCCGAGTTCTCTAGGCCCATACGGGGCACATGGCGGGGTGCGCTTTCGGGATTCGACCGCCAAACATGGATTACCCTTTTTTTTTTTTTAGGGGGGAAAATTCTCCTTATGCACCTTGACGCCATGCTGGCTAGGCGCGGCCGTGTGTGGGGCTCTCCGGCAGAGTGCCGGCCTACCCACTAAAAACCCCCAGGTTCTCTGGGCCCATGCAGGGCACATGGCGGGGTGCGCTTTCGCGATTCGACCGCCATGTGTCCCGGGGCCGGCACGACCAGCAGAATGGTCAAGCCACCGCCAAAGGAGGGACTGTCCGAGAACCCCTGGACAGTCCCCCAGACAGAGAGACCCACACCTTGGCGTGCGCGCTTAGCCAGGTGCGCTCGCGGCCTCCCGGTAAAACATGGATTACCCTAAAATTTTCTGTTTTTATTTGCTATTCGTTTCTTTACGCTTTTAATGTAAAATTTTATGTTTACAACTTATTATTACAACAATAAGCTAAAAGATGAAATAATATTTTGAAAGTTCAATATAATATTTTTACAATCTCTGAAAATAGTAAGTTCCCAGGCATATCCATACTATTGATGTCACAAAATCTCAAGTAGGTACATAAAATTAAACTAGCTATTCCGAGCACTAGTTATATATTACTGTAGTCGTGGCTTAGTACAAGTGCCAGGCGGGAAACATCTCGCCATGAATTTCATACTACTATCCTATTGCAACGTCTATATCTCTGCTGCTGACGGAAAGCGTACAATGTACAGTGTGCAATGACCACTATCTTCATGTGAGGGTCCCAATATTGTATAGTTAGCAATCGCAATAGCACGTATTCTATGTGTATTAAAATTACAGCCAAGTTTCATGAAATATTTTTTGCTAACGCATTATTAAGAAAGAACATTACTGAATTTGAAACTCTAGGAGGGAGAAAGCGAAAAAGATCCTAAAATATACTACTAATCAAATATTATATTATCAAGTTGACGTATCTAAATAGTTTTTTATTATCATTTAAAGAATCCGCTGCCTCCCTGGTAATACCAGTCTAGTGGTTTGTGATCGCAACGGACTTGGCTTGGAGTTTGCCGATACCTTGGTCAGGCGTGGGGCCAAGATACTCCACCTACATTGCCACGAGACTGCTTACGTCCAATATAAAGTAAAGTAAGTATCATTTAGAATGATTATATCAAAATATAACGCGTCGGACATACTTAATTGAATTGAAAAATTTAATTCATAATTTTTAATGTATACAAATATAATTGCGCTTAATTACTCGAGTTGAATGTACGTCGCACTGGCACTTACCTAAATTTATGTTTCACATTCTTTATTTTAATCTTACCTATTGGCTCCGTGAGTAACTTATGGATTGGCCATTTTCGTCTTCAAATGTTGAAACACAGCTATGCTATCATCACATCTTTAATATTGTAACTCTGTTTTATGTTTGTATTATTATTATTTAATATCTTATTTGTATTAAGAAATGAAAAAAAATCATAATCAATATCTAATTGAAACTTGTATATTATTGATCTCATTGTTCTTCGAGCCGAATATATTGTGTACGAAAACACATGCGCAAAATTAAACGGGTTGAATTTTACCCAAATTAGCTAAATGTTTGACTAGCTAATGTATACATTTTTGTTTTAAATACGATAAGGAAGCTCCATGTTTTAATTTTACTTAATGACAGATAATGAACTTTAAATATATCTAACTTTCCATGTTTATTTAATTATCATTGCACAGCTCTTTTATATCATTAATAGTAATAAAATTAATAATCAATGTCTAACGAAAACCTGTAAATTGTACAACACGTCCATCTTTATTATAGTTCAAGCTGGATGTGATCCAGCTGCCTATGTAAAAATACTAGCATTGAATTCCCAAAAGGCTCTATCGTACAAAATGAAGTTTGGTAAGGTCCTTTTATCGAGACATGAAAAAGTATTTTATTTTATTGATTTCCTAATACAGGCAATGGGAAAGTCACGGTGTGAGCGTGATAGTATCATCAGAGGATATTTCGAATGGAGACAGGGCATTTGAGCTGATAAATGATTGTAAGCAGCGAGGAGCTATTGATGGCCTATTTATATTTGCCACAGATAAGGAAAAAACACCACAACTAGAAACTGCTATTAGCAATTTAGATTCTATTACAAGAATCGCATGCCCCAATATAAGGTATGTTTTTGGTTTATTTGTAATTATTAAAGAAAAGTTTTTGTGAATTTCTCTGAATTGTTGATTATTTGCAGATATTTCGCAGTGATCGGTGAAGACGATACAACATGGAGAGACATTGTCAATAGGAGAGCGCATGATGGATTACCAGCTTTGTCCTTGTGTGTCGACAGCATTCACCGAGTATGCAAAGATTTATTTGGAAAATCTGAGCTATTTTGTTATCAAATCCACTAAAACTTCTTAGTACCCCTACATTTCCTCAATACTTACGATGTAGATTTGACTTACTGCCACCTTTTACCCGGCCTCAGTGTGCTTGTGTGTCATACCCTATTTTAAATGTTCCTTTTTCTTCCAAATTCTACTCCTCCTCGCTCCTTTACTGTTCGTGCTGCTAGATTGTGGAATGAGCTGCCAGCCAGTGTTCAAGATTTGATCTTGATAAGATATATATATATATATATATATATATGATGATATAGTGATGATTATGTGTGATGTTTCAAATTAATTAATCATATCTATTTTAATAATGTATGTTTTGTATGTAGTATATATATTTTTAACTAACCAAAATTTCACATAACCATCTAAGGTTGGCTGGAAGAAATCTTTCTTGAGAGATAAGTCCGCCTTTGAACCAAATAAATTTGTACCTCCTAATATTTTTATAATGTTTGTGTTCAATGAAGAGTATATATAAAATGTTCATAATTAAATAACTATTGGTGATTTATAAATATACTTCGTATAAAATTAGATGACTACTTAGATTTCAAATACATATTTCTTTAAAATAGTCATGAAATTTATATTGACATGAAAGTGGAAAGAAAAGATGGATGCTCTGTGTGAATCATGACACGTTGAAGAAGGGAGTGAGTGTGGAAATGGTGATAGATAGAGGAGAGGGGAAGAGAAACACATTTTGCGCTGACCTCTATTAAAATTGCGAACAGGGTTGGAGAAAAAAGAAGAAGAGTAATTTAAATTATAGTTTTATTAGGCGTTCTTTAGTGTTCACCACGTTGATATTGATTGCATTTATCACTTTGGAAATTGTTTTCTATAAATAGATGTTGCTTAAAGGTGTCAGCAGCTTTTAGAATTACATTTACTGTATCTAGAAGTAGAAAGTTACATGTCAATTTGAAGTAATTATTACAAGGACCGAAGCAGAGTAGAAATCTCAGCTCGCCTTATTTTAGCTTTTTGAATGTTCTTTAAAATATTTTTTCTGCAATTCAATTTTGTTTGTGTCATAAATTAGGTGCGATAAAATATTTATTACTGTTACACAGAATAACATTATTTAATATTAATTTCAGAAGCTTTTGGTTTATCAAATAGTTGCTCAATTTAATGACTGTCTATTTCAAGACAATCATTTATACAAATGAACGCCTAATGCTAAATACAGGCCTCCCCCAAAGATCACAATATCATTACTAACATATAAGAATTTACGACAAAACTTGTCTTAATATTTACCAATCATTACAGTATAAAGTAACAGGAGAAGTTAACGGAAATGTAACTCTGAGTGCAAAAGGTGGAAAAAAAGTGCCTATACTTTGGAATAATGCTATAATTGCGTTGGATAAAGCCCTAGCTAGTGGCGAGACAGTTGTGTATGCGCACGCGCAAGCAAGATCTGTATCGAATATTTTAAAAGAACTGTCCAAAATACCAGGTAAACTAAACTACAGTATCTTTTTATGTTAACATATCATCATTTTTTAACCGTTAGACGCTTCTTGCTGGACATAGATCCTGGGAAGATCAAAGGTTTTTTTGGGGATTGCAGATTTGCTGCGAATCTCACAGAAACCACATGTGTTATAAGCGATTATAACCACTTACCTTACCACTAGGGTGGGTCTACTTGTTTGTCAGCAATCATACGAAACTAGCTTATAGAGAGCATCTTTTTATTAGATGAATACAATTTAGTGAGAAAATAGCTTTCTTAATGGATCTTTATATGATTCAAATGCATATGCCTAACCTGTCACTTGTGTTTTATTTTCATTGTTAATAGGATAGCGTGAGGTTTAGACGTTAGTTTGAAGCAATGCACATACTGACAAAAGCCCTATCTTTCCAGAACAAGAGTTAGAATCCTTCAAGCGTCATTGTTCGCACTCGTGAGATCTTTTGTCTTTATTCCTTATCAGATAAGACTCTCCTCTGAACAATACGCTCAACTTCATCAAGTAATATTTTTCTGACTTTAACTGTCTATGAATGCAGGCGTGAACATAACGAATGCAGCGACAGGCCGCACCACTCTGGAGCAAGTGGGCGCGGACGCAGGAAGGGCTCGTGAAGTATGTAATTTGTTGGAACGGACGATCGGCGTGCACCTTGAAGAGGAAATTGCACCTAAACTAACTATTGCGCAGTCAGTATCAAATATTTTTTATCAAGGTGGCGGTATCCTGTGAGTGGGTGTTATTTAACTAGTAGAATGTCTTAACCTGCTGGAAAAATTTCTTGGCGTGCACCTCGTAATGAATATCAGTCCTCGTGATGGAATAGTCATTGGTTGGTATTTGATTTTTAGGGTGAAGTGTGTGTGTAGAAGTGAGCTGTTAAGTTAACTAACTTGATTTAAAAGTTCTATCCTGAAAGCTCCGTCAGAAATTACATCTTTGTACATACCTATTAGTTTTTTATCACTGAGCTACGACCCGTTTATACTTCTACAGCATACACAGCTCTTGGTTTGTACTGGGTTTTTTGTTTTAATAAAATGTTATTTTCATTTAAATTTTATCTATCTATCTAAATTCCTGTTGTTAAACTTTCTACATCTTTGTACCAATTAAAGAAGTTATAATTGCTTAGTAAGATTCGTCAAGTTTGTTGTAGGTTATCAGTCTATTTTGTGGCACGAATAAATATATTAAACGCTTGTTATTTGAAAGTCAGGAGAAATTAGAATAACAATTATTTTTTCACCTAGCAGCTCAAATATACTGTGTTCCCTGCTTAAAAAGAGTGAGGGAAATGCGTTTTCCCTCACTGAGTGAGGAAAATGGATTTGAATTTAGAATGCTGCGAATTATCATTATGTACGAAACACGTCATTCGAAATTCGATTTATTAAATGTCAAAAAATAAGTCGTTCGGAAATTAATAAACATTTAAAATGAAAATTATTCGGTAACGTTGTAATTAAATATATAATTAAATTATAAAATGAAATAAATACACTAAAGTAAAGAAAAAATAAAGAATATGTTTTACAAAATAATACACAAATAATTTATAGTTTTAAAAATCTTTATTGGGACAACAGAATACTACGGATACAGTTTCAGAACGTATCTTTAAAAAAATACCGGGAAACAAAAATCAAATTTTAATAGATACTTAGTTTTTGCAAATATATGTGGTTTCATTTTAATTCATATTGTTTCATTTATATCTCTAATAATGTTCTCACTGCTAAGGTGAAAAGTTGTATGTGTCACGCGAGAGAAAAGTTATTTCCATCTCGTGCCTTTGAATCCCTCGCGACGACGCTCAGAATTCTAATGTAGATTATTTCAATTATTAGAATCCTTCGCTTACTCGGGATTCAAAATTAGCACTCGTTTGAAAAAACCAACTTTCCTCTCTAGTTGAACAAATAACTATTTATCACATCTATTCGAAAATATGAAATTAATTAAATTAATCCTCATAAGCAGGGACTAAAATAGCCGTTCATCGAACACACTAACCCTCACTATAACTTTGTTAGTAGTTTTGTTTTTTAAGTTTGAGTGGTTTAAGCATTATAATAAGAGATGTGCAAAACGAGGACGTTCGGCGTTCAAGCCAATTAGAAAACTTCTGCTCCACGGAAATCAATCTAATCTCTCTATGAACCCTTTGATCTCAAACGCTGCACTATGTTTCGTTTAATTGAATTAATGTATATTAAAGGTCTTTCTCCTCTAGTGACCGCCGTCGATTTCTAACATGTACATATAATACCAAAGTTTTCTAGAGACAACCATTTTCTTTATCACAGTTTACAAGAATGTCACGCTTTATGTCCACAGGCTGCAGAATCTTCAAAAAGATGTCGAGGACGTAGAGAAAGATCCGGGAGGTTTCGCAGCGTACTTCAGCGAATTTCAAAGCGACGAGCTGGAAGCTACGCTTGATTTTTGTATATTACCTTCACTCAGAGACCAGTCAAAAGAGGTGAGACTATCTTTAACAATGAAAAAGCAATTTCACTGAAAAACATAACATTGTAGGTACTTATGATAAAAATTTTGATTTCTAATGACGACATTAAACTACTTATCTATAGAAAATAAGTAATTTTCTGTGTATCTGTTGCTTTGCGATGGCAACTTGTATTGATGAGGCACCTAATGACTGCCAAAATTTTAAAGCTATTGATTATTATATGTTGTTATACATCAGTGTCACATATAACCGTTAAACAAACACTAAGAATTTTTATATTTATATTCTTTTGTTTAAACTTATTAATATTATAAACGGGATGAACGATGTTTGTTACTCTTTCACGTAAAAACAAACACTAAGATTTTTGATATTTATATTCTTTTGTTTAAACTTATTAATATTATAAATAGGATGAACGATGTTTGTTACTCTTTCACGTAAAAACAAACATTAAGATTTTTGATATTTATATTCTTTTGTTTAAACTTCTTAATATTATAAACAGGATGAACGATGTTTGTTACTCTTTCACGTAAAAACAAACATTAAGATTTTTGATATTTATATTCTTTTGTTTAAACTTATTAATATTATAAACAGGATGAACGATGTTTGTTACTCTTTCACGTAAAAACAAACATTAAGATTTTTGATATTTATATTCTTTTGTTTAAACTGATTAATATTATAAACAGGATGAACGATGTTTGTTACTCTTTCACGTAAAAACAAACATTAAGATTTTTGATATTTATATTCTTTTGTTTAAACTTACTAATATTATAAACGGGATGAACGATGTTTGTTACTCTTTCACGTAAAAACAAACATTAAGATTTTTGATATTTATATTCTTTTGTTTAAACTTATTAATATTATAAACAGGATGAACGATGTTTGTTACTCTTTCACGTAAAAACAAACATTAAGATTTTTGATATTTATATTCTTTTGTTTAAACTTATTAATATTATAAACAGGATGAACGATGTTTGTTACTCTTTCACGTAAAAACAAACACTAAGATTTTTTATATTTATATTCTTTTGTTTAAACTTACTAATATTATAAACGAGATGAAAGATATTTGTTACTCTTTCACGTAAAAACTAGTCAATTGATTTTAATGAAACTTTACAATACTGCCGTCTTTTAACTAAAAGGACGTTAACCCACAAGTGGTCAAATTTGATTTTTTAATTGAACTTGAATGAGAAGAAGATTTTCTTTCATTTCGTCTAAGAATCATTTTATAATATTAAATAATTCGAGTTATAGAAACTTTTTAAACCGTTAAGTTTTTAAAATTTCAAAGATTCCCTACCTTAAAAGTGACTAACCCACACTTCTACGCTAAAAATATGTTAAACTACCTTAACTGCTTGATGTATTAATTATATTCTAGATTTCTTCATCACTAAAAGTGCGTTCTATGATTATTCTTGAACCACGGCTCTAACCATCATACCTTTTATGTAATAGGGTAGACGACTACAACTGATTATGGCCGTGTTTATACTATAATTATCTGATTTGAGCAATTTATATCTCATGAAAGTATGTCAATATAGAAATTTCAGTTTAATTACTAATTTATATTGTTTTTAGATTTCGAAAAAATAAGCAATTATTATTTATGTAATTCTAATGAAACGTACACATTTCTAAAATTCTCACATTAAATGTAACATTTTTTTATATAGAAAGTATACCTATAAACGAACAAATAACAAAGTTATTTTAAAATTTGTTTATATACTAATACAAATTTGACGAGTTTACTGAGTTATGACGTCACGATTGCAGTGTTTTTAGTATGGAGTGTTTTTGAGCGACCCGCGACAGCGCCGCAAACATGGCGATGTATCTTCAAAAGTAATAGGTGCAGGTGTACTGTTGGTTCTACAATATTTCTCACTTAAAAGAGTACTCTTATTATATACTTATTGAATTAAAAAATTGTCGTCTACCCAATGATTTTTTTTTTTTAATTTTTAACTAGGCTTTGAACACTTTGGGTGAACATGTCAGCCTCATAGGAATAATCACTTTACACATACACAATTGTTTGTTATATACACAAATATTAGTTTGCCTCCTCAAAGGACAAGCAAACAAACATGTATAATTTTTTGGCTAAGCTGGACAATGGTTCCGTCAGCAAACAATTTATAATGCCATTAGCCAAATCCATTCCCACGAGGAGTCTTTCTCTTAGCTCAGAGTTTCGGGCACATTCCAACAACACGTGATAAACATCATCGATCCTGGAACACAGCTGGTTATCGCACAAAGGTGAGGATTTCACACCTACAAGATGATAAAACTTGTTTGTTGGAACATGCCCAGACCGTAATCGGAAAGCAGAAACTAAAAGCTTTCTAGTAAGGTTGGATGAGTCACTGTCAAACCAAGGATTCCATGTAGGTTTGTCCTGGATTGTACCATACCAAACTCCAACGCCTCTGACCAGGGTCTCCCGAAAATAATATTCCCATTTTCCAAACATCTTTTCTTTATTATTGGAATAAATTCACTAGCCAAGGGTCCAGAATCCAGCACGATACCATCCAAGATAGCTTCCTTTGCAAGACCATCTGCAGCCTCATTACCAAGTAACCCGACGTGGGAAGGGATCCATTGGATCTTAATACAGTTATTGCTACAATTCATTCTATGTATTAAGTCTAAGGCTTCAAAAGCGACGGGCATACCGCCCCGTCCCAACACACAACGAGAGAGATGTTTCTTGTCGTTTGTAATATTTTAACTATTGATAAAAACATTAACTGGAATTCGCATATACAGAATATAAAAACAAAGTTATCAAGATTCGTATATGCTCTTCGCGAAATAAAGAAGTTCACAGACCTGAACACTGCTATCACTACTTACTATGCTTATGCTTACTCGTGGCTGAACTACGGCGTAATTCTTTGGGGAAATAGTGTCAAAGCATCGGATATCCTCCTATAATAAAAATGATAAGTCATCCTCTCTCCTACATTTGCTGTGCCCGACAGGGTCCATAATGTACAGAATATTTATAACACCTATGATTACCATTGTGGAAAGCAAAATAAATGAAATGAAATGAAAAGAAATGAGATGCTGAAGGGTACTCCCTGAATCCGACAGAATGACAACAGGAGGGCTGTTTTGTAAATTATTTGCATACACTAATGCTTCTTTAATTGCTGTGAGTTCAGCTCTCGTGATACATGTGTCCTTGTGCATCTTCCACTTAATAGAGATGTCATTCTGTGGATCAAAGAGAGCAGCACCAGCACCCTGAACTAATTTCGAGCCATCAGTATATATTTTATAAAACTTCGAGTAAGTCTCATCCAACATTTGCAAACTCATGTTACGTAAGTCTTGCTCAACCAAGTTGCGTTTAGGTACAATTACATTATCAATTTTATCATAGATACATGATGTTACATTAAAGCCGAAATCCAAGTGTTTAAAGAAAATAATCCAATTAAGGGGCTTTGATTAACATCCTAATCCTTCCATTCGTCATAAATTTTAGCTAAAAAAGGGAAGTTCTTATCTATAAAATGACAACGTCTCGGCAGTAATGTTTGTAAGGCTAAAATAATATGGTTATTGGATTTAGACATTATCTTTAGCAGAAATCTACAACCCAGCCAATATCGACGTACTGATAAGGGAGGTATGAAGAGTTCACTTTCCATAGCAAATATTGGAGTGGTACGAATAAATCATCAAGTTTCTTTAGATGAGCGTTAGCACAACTACCATAAATGAAGCTGCCATAGTCTAAGCGACTTCTCACGAGAGAAATGTAGAGGCGGCGGAGGTGTTTGGGGTGAACTCCCCAGGATTTCCCTGCCAATACTTTTAAAATTTTTACATATTTCTAAATCTGTTTATGTTTTCTCTGTGTATGTTTTCTAGATCTTTTAAAAATGCATATTTTAGATTTAGTCTCGGATATAAATAAACACACCTTTTCAAAATAATTAATTATTTTCTTAATTTCACTGTGAAAAACATTAATAAAAGCTATCTGTCGTAGCTGATCTGATGCAAGATGCTTTACATAAGGTCGAGCGATGGTGTAATGAGACTCGTCTCAATATCAGCCCAGCGAAGACAGTGATTGTACCGTTCACACGCAAGAGGAAGCTCGATGGAATGGGTAACCTCAAGTTGTGTGGAGCGGAGATACCATGGTCCACGGAAGTAAAATATCTAGGTGTAACTCTAGATAAAGAACTAACGTGGAAGGAACATGTGACGCTTACTATCGAGAAGGCCACAAGGGCCTTTAACATGTGTCGCCACACATTCGGTAAAACCTGGGGACTTAAACCAAAGATCCTCTACTGGATTTACAACATAATGATACTACCTATAATTGCGTATGGCAGTATTGCCTGGTGGCCAAGAACGAACCTAACCACATGCAGAGGAGTATTAGGAAAACTACAAAGGCTGGCCTGCATGGCCATAACAGGGGCCTTTAAAACTACTCCTACAGCAGCAATGGAACGGTTCCTGAACCTTGAGCCTCTACACATTTACATACAAAGGATGGCAATAAAGGCGTTGTACAGACTCAGTATGTTGGGTATGTGGAACGCCGACGGGCCACGCACAGGTCACGTGGACATGAAGCATGACAATGGAATTCTATCGCTAGCTATGACCAGTGATAAAATGACGCCTAAATACGTATTCAGGCGCCAATTTGAGGTCCACATCCCATCAAGAGAAGAGTGGAACAGAGGATTGGTATCCCCACGGGTTAACACCCTCTTCTGGTACACAGACGGATCGAAAATGATGTCTGGAACGGGGGCAGGCATATACTGCAACAAGATTGAGAAATCCATCAGCATGGGCAAACTGGCAACTGTGTTTCAGGCTGAAACCTACGCCATTATAGCCTGTGTGCAGGAGAATCTAGATAGAGGCTGTAAAGGTCAAACCATCTACATCCTCAGCGATAGCCAAGCAACCCTGAAAGCGTTGTCTAGCTATAAGGTGGAATCCAAACTGGTAATGAACGCCATCGAAGTGCTTAATAAGCTTGCAAAGACCAACACTGTACGCCTAGTTTGAATACCAGGACACAACGGTTTCCCTGAAAACGAAAAGGCTGATTACCTGGCAAGGAAGGGTTCGGAAACACCCATGGTGGGACCTGAACCCTTTGTCGGCATCACGTCAAAGACAATTGGAACACATATAAGAATGCAATCGCATGCGAGGCATACAGAGGAATGGAATAACCTAAAGGGAATGACGCACGCCAAGCTCTTTATGGGCTCAGAAAACTGGCTGAGATTCACACTGAGCTCAAGTAGGCTCCACACCCGCCTGGTGCTTGGTGCCCTTACAGGACACTTTGGTACTAGAACTATGCTGCACAAGATGGGCCTCACTGAGACCACTCTATGCAGGGCCTGCAAGACCGAGGAGGAGAGCATGACACATCTATTGTGCAACTGCGATGCTCTGGCCGGAAGTAGGCAAAGGTTGATAGGGATTGGATATCCAAAACCCAACGACTTTAGGGTAATGCCACCAAGGGACATAATCAGGCTCTTGAGCACGATTGATTGGACTGACGGTGGTCAAGTAACTGTCTAACGACATTAAGGAGTAGGAACCAATGGGGTAGCACAAAAGACCCATAATGGGTCGAAGTGCGTTGGCACCTCACGGTAGCCACCCCGGCCCCTAAGATAGATAGATAGATTAATAAAATCTACAATACTACAACTCTTTTCAATAGTCTTGTACAAAACGAAATCATCTGCATACTGTAACAAGTTGACATTCATAATATTTTGACCGATTTCCATTGTAATAAATTAAATATAATGGGGGATAGCGGGTCCCCTTGGGCCAGTCCTCGCCGGCTCGATCTGACTAGAGACTCCCCAGACTCTGTTATAATTTTACAGCGTCTATCAGATAAGAAATTCCAAAGATATTTACAAATATAGTCACCAATACCAAATTACCCCGCCACGCGCCCCGATATGGGCCTTGAGGACACCGGAGGGTTGTAATGGCCCCACACACGGCCGCGCTTAGCCAGCGCGGTGTCACAGTGCATAAGGAGCATTTCCCCTCGAAAAAAATAAAAAAAGTGTATGTATGCACGTTGCATAACAATTTATCCTTCACCGTAAAAGCAGCAGATATATACTCATATGAACTTAGAAAAACGAAATACACATGGCAGAATTTACCCCAGGCTCATATTTTCACTTTTGTGCAGGCATTGAACGCCATTGATTCAGATCAAGAGTTCCTGTGCATAATCCCTGGTTTTGAGGGCCATCAGCGCCGGTTGGCTGAAGTGAGTCGCCGCTTGCGCATGCGCACCGCAATGCTCAACTTACACCGAGGAGGAGACCTCGCTACCATCGCTGAGGAGAAGGCGCAAGTGAGTGGACTTTAGAGGCATGTTGGGCATAGTTCTGTACGTGGTCAATTTCAAAAATCGTGATTAAATTGGCTATGAAGGGGAGTCTCGCTGCTGTCGCTAAAGACAGAGCGTGCATGAGTGGACTTTAGAGACGCATTTTTTTAGTTATGGCGTGTTCTTAGGCTCAAACTACATTTGAAGGACTATTCATTGCTATGACCGAAAACAGAACAAGGTAACGCGCATATTTCTCATTCGGTAGGTAGCATGCCGCGGCGGCCGCCTTAAGTCAAGTAAATTAATATATTTGCTTACAAACACTATACGAGTATATAATAATATGCAAAAGAAACTAATATTTATAAAACCTTTCAGTTCTGAAATAAAAAGACGAAAAGAAAAACTTTATGAGATGTATTGAAAAGATTAATTAGGAGATTTGTCGTTATGAATATATCTTTTTTTTTTTCAGATTATAATGCAGAAATTGGTGCCCAAGGGAACATTTTATCTTCTCGGATACGAGTTTGGAATTTTGGTCGCCATGGAAGTAGCAGCCATATTGGAGAGCTACGGTAAGTTTTAAGTAAAATTATACGAATCATTGGATCTCCAACTACGGTGGCTAGCGAGACGCCGCCAATGTTATGATATTATTCCACTTACGATGATGATGCAAAACACCGATAGTTCACTTTAAGCTGCTCTGAAGGAAATTAACTACACTGTAAGGCCTTTTCGCCTTCACGATTTGCCTATATGGTTCTTAGAACTTGGGCACAGGCTGAGTTTAGTCAGCAGGTCACGTGGTCAGACCGCTCTGCTGCTCTTGCCGTTGCGGGGGTATCCTGGGCACGTTTCGTGCTTCTTGTGAGGATTCTCAGCCTTCTTCTCCTGAGAAAAAAAAAGTAAGTTCTTTATCTATCATATAAATGCCTCACTGCTGGACGATTGGGTCGTCACTTCCCCACTTATTATTATTGTCTGTTTTTGTCATGTCCCAAAATTTTTAAAATTAATCAATTAAATTCAATTTTACATCTTATAACTTTTTGATCTTTTAATAAATATAAAGCTAATATTAGGGGTATATCTTGTAGTATCACATTTTTCCCCTCAGGAGAGAGAATCCGTCACTAAGGAGCACGAAGCGTGCCCAGTATACCCCCGCGACGGCATGTGTCACGGAGGTTATGTTGGACTCCACGCGACCACAGCGTCCGGTCACGTGACCTACCAACTAAACTCAACCTTAGCCTTGGCCATAAGGGCCCTACGGCATGAATGGAGGATGGGTCACTTATGATCTGAGCGGCTTACGCGAGCGCAGCGCTCTGTGCAGCTACGAGCATTCGTAGCCGCTCATTTATGGTCTGTGAAGTGTTCCCGAGGGTTTTAGTGGGTAATCGCGGCCTTCTGCTGTGGAGTCCCACACACCCTTGTCCCTACTCAAGGGGCATGGAAGGTGCGACAATGCATTTCCCTCGCTAAAAAAAAATATCACTTATGATCAGACTTTTAACACAACGAAATTCATCTGTGGTGCTTTTTCTTCCTATTTTGCTTTCTTATTTTCTTATCTATACTAATATTATAAAGAGGAAAGATTTGTTTGTTTGTAATGAATAGGCTCCGAAACTATTGGACCGATTTCAAAAATTCTTTCAACTTTGGAAAGCTACATTATCCCCGAGTAACATAGGCAACTTTTTATCCCGGAAAATCGACAGATCCCACGGGATGCGCAATAAAGGCTTCGCTCAAAAACTACTGTACAGATTTTCATGCGGTTTTCATCAATAGATAGAGTGATTCTTGAGCAAGGTTTTGCGGTATTTTTTATCTCGGAAAAACGGATAGTCCCACGGGAAGCCCGATAAAATCTTCGCGCCATAAACATACCTCCGCGGATATGTAGCCGTGAGCAAAAGCTATGACCCTTAACCCTCTATAGACCCAATCCCGAAATCCACGCAGGCGAAGCCGCGGGCAGAAAGCTAGTCAATTACTAAAACTGTACTTATGTATCTATACCACAATTACCGATGGAAACAACGTACATATAGATAATATTTAATTATCTTACGATTTATATAAGAAAGTTACTAACTGGGTTAGATAAAACCAAGCCTGCTTGTCCTTATGACCAATGTCGTCGTTTTTTGTTGTATCTCTATTCTTATATCAATAAATTCATTATCTATCTACGAATATTCATCTATTATTTCTATTAGATCACTTATCGCAAGCGTATTATCATCCATTTCAAAAAAATGCACTTTCACAGAGATATTTTCCTTTTTCTTTCTTATTATTATTCATATTATATATTTAATTAATAATCATAAATTTAAGTTTTTTCAATATAGATATATAAAGTAAATATAAATACTATAAAAAACTTAAACCTAGTATGCCGCTGGCAGCGAGGCAAGGCCCAAGCAAACTAGTGGTTAGGGCTGCAGACAGAGAAGTCTCCGGACAATACGTGCCGTGTCGAGAATCACTGCTTTTTGTATCCGGCCCTTAATCCATCCGTCAAGCGAGAGCCTCTTAAGATGTTGATGTTATTATTATTATTATTTAAGCAACTATTTGGTTTTGCAAGTTTCAATTATATTTTACACGTTTCATAAGCTGTGTTTCAGAATTAATTCATAGACAAAACTGGATTCGATAGTCGTTAACACTATACTCCGTTTGTTTAGGTAATTAACTAAATGTAAACAAATCATAAAAAGGTTTCTTTTACAGGTCCACTTTTTATTCCGAGATAAAATGTAACCAAAACAAATTATTGGTTCATTTAAACATAATAATTACTATTATATCTTTCTATATATAACTACCTCGTTTAATTTTAAACAGTAAATATTATTTATTTAGTTTAAAAATAATAAATAACTTAGATTATAATAGTTCCACACAAGTATTGCAAGGTGTGACTACTGTAAAGAACCTAAAAAGACTGGTGTTCAAAACATTTCTTGTAAATTCATAGTTAAAATAACCCTACTAAATTAAAAAGTAAAACTGCAGAGAACTGGAAAAGCTGTGAGGATCACGTAATTAAAGAAGAACAAAAGATGTTCACTTTAGATAGAATCACTGATGACATCAGTGATCGCTTTATAATTAGTGTTGGTGAAAGTTTATCTGACTTTGAGTCTGACTCAGACTAATAAAATGAATGTAGTAGTTATTACTTTTGATTACAATTATGTTGTTACGTAATAAATAATTTGTAATGCAATGTAGTTTTTATACACCTCAATATACAAATAAACATTGTAATAAAAGGTTGAAAATCCCTGAACGCCGCCATTTTTATTGTTTACCTTTAGTTAATTACCTAAACAAACGGAGTATAGTCGGTGTTGGATATAAAAAAAAATGATAATACACATGTATGTTTGCAGGTTTGACGGGTACCGTGTTTATGTTGGGAGGTACTCCAGAAGACATTTGCAATACTTTCAATGATCGCTGGAAGGAATTCACCACTGAAGAAATACAAGAAGCTCTAATTCTGCATATATTCAAACTCATCTCAGGCTCCACTTCCCACGATCTTGAAGATCAACTAAAAACCAACCACACTTGGTCTGGCAAAGTAGAATGTTTTAGTAAGGCCTTAAAGAACAAAGTATCATCTTCCACTCAATATACCAAAGAATGGATCGAAGGAGCTTACTCTCGTATCAGGATAGTTCAGAATTACGTTCCGAAGAAATGCAATTTGAACTCTAAAATTGTTTTATTGCGTGCGAAACTTGCGATTCCACCGAAAAAGTCATTAACAAATTATCCGAATCTTCACGTACATGAGCTAAAAACCACTCTTGCACACGCCTACAAAGATTTGTCTTGCGCGAATATTATCAATAAATATTTACATGCGAGGATCTTGGACGCATACGAAAACAGCAACCAGTGCATTACAAGGATTGAAACAAAGTCATTGAATTATAAGTATTTGTGAAATGGAAATTTTATGGAGCTTTAATATGTGTATTTATTCCAATTTTAGAAAGGGTTAAGGGTTGTTGGTGAAATATATTAAATACGAATTTACACAATTTTTTGTAATATATGTATATCATAATGTGAACCTGTTTTAAACTTGTAAAGGAAGTTGAGTTTGGACTATACCTACATCTGAGCCCAGCTTCACTCTGTAAAAATACAAGAGAAAAAAGCCTTTGTTTGTTTTCTTTCTGGTTGATTTCAGTACAAGGCCTCCCGACATGGAATCAATGGTGTAACATTTTTGACGTGCAAAACTGATTGTCAAAATCCTATTTGATGAATATATTTTTGATTTCGATTTTGGTTTTATTTTTAATATATGTTAGCATTATCGGTACTAAAATAATATATAGTTATTAACTTTGCAAGGACTTGTTTATATTTTAACAATTTGAATAAGATGAAACTATAATATCACTAACTAAATACCCCTATCGAAGTGTACAAATCTATGTGCTGCTCATGTGATCGGCAAATAGTAAATGGATAAATAGAAGAAATGGATTTATGTTCACGAGAGTACTTAGACAACAGACACTTATTCCATTCGTTCACGGTAGAGTATATTCAGCCGAGAATGTAATTTTTAACTGCTCACGAGTGTTATACGACGTTTTTCAACACCATTGCGAGTAATTAATATAAACTTTATAGGTCAATAAAAATTTATTTTGTAAAACAATTTGTGAAAGTACAATTATAACAATTATACGTTGGATTTCCAACTTCACCGCCAGTCATTTCTGAAATAGTCGTTATAATTTCATTCGTACAATCTATTTCATCGCTTGATGACATTTTTGATATAAAAAACTTAACAAAAGAAACAATGCAAAATATCTACTTGCAAAATAGTACTGAAAATTGAAAAATGGCACGTTTACTTTTTCATTGACAGCTTTGTGCGCGAAGACTAAGGTACCGAAGGTTCTTTTAATATTTATGTATGACTTCTATTTAATAGTTGTAATTTTAAATAAGGTTTAAAAATGTTTCAGCATTTTGCATAGGCCGGCGTAGGTAGGCGGGATAGTATGATAGAATTCTTGAAAATTCACGAACGATGCGTCCCCCATGCGACGCCTTTCTCGAGTATCTGTCACTCAGTAAATTTATTTTTTTATTATTATAGGTGAGACACACTAGCAGCTAAGGAGATGATGCGTGTGTTTTGAATGCAGATGTTTAATTTGTCAAGTCCATTCTTGAAGGAATTCAGTGAGGGTGCCATAACAACATTCTCTGGTAGTCTGTTCCAAGCAGACACAACTCGACTGGGCAGAAAGTTCCTTTTAGGGTTCTTGTTGGAAGACTGTATCCATAGTTTTAGGGCATGGCCTCGTAGATGTGTGTTTTCATTACGCAGAAACAGTTCTGGCAGGCTAGTCACGTCATAGTATTTTCTCAATATTTTGTAGGACTCAATGAGACTACCCCTCTGTCTACGTTCTTCTAGTGTGGAAAGGCCAAGTGCTTGAAGTCTTTCCTCATAGGAGAAAATGCGCAGGGCACGAACTATCTTAGTTGCCCTTCTCTGCGTCTTTTCTAAGAGTAAAATATCTATTTTGAAATTAATATAAATGAACGCTTTTAGCCTAGAATGTATTTTTTGTCACAGATGATGCGCACTAATTCTCTAGGAACGAGTCTACGGGGCCTTAAGGCTATATAATAAATCCGCTATATGGCGGTAGAATCGTGAAAGCGCACCTCGCTGTGTGATTCGCATGGGCCTAGAGAACACTGGAGGGTTTTAGTGGGTAGGCCGGTCCTCTCAGACCGGAGAGTCCCACACACGGAGAGAGGAGAACACACGGCCAACGCGCTGTCACGGTGCATAAAGAGCATATCCCCTCCAAAAAAAAGGTATTTTCGCTATACACTTGCACAAGAGCAGTCAATGCTTGAGGTTTACAGGAAAACCACCGTTATTATGAGTGACATTAGAGCTGCTTTCAAGTTTACATGTAAAGACGTACGTTTTGATACGTGTTGTGTAATATTCATCACAAGGAAAGGGCATCGGGATAGTGACCATATAAAAATAATTTTAATTCAGGCAAAAAAAAAAATGCAATACCATTCATTTAATATGATTTATTTTTCACGATTTTGAATACAAATGATTTATTTGTAGCAAAATAAGAACGCAGTTAATAGCTTGGCCGGTTACCTGCAGAAAAAATCAGTATTGATAAAATATTCTAATCGCAGCTTCGCAGTAACATGAGGTTCTCATTGACGTATATGAGCAGTCGAGCAAGGACTCATGCTCATGAAAAGTTTAGAGGGATAGGTATAGCAATGCAAAAATCTTGATCCAGTGCCCTTGGTCGAATTCATATACACCTTAGAGCTTGTCCGCAGGTTTCCTCATAGATATTTTCCTTCTGTGTAAGAGTTTCAGTTATAAGAACACAGAATTTGAAGAACCGAAACCATATTGGTACATGGAACATTTGAACTCCGAGCAATTTAATGACAAATTTAATGTCCAAAGTATGTGTGGATTGAGAGAATACATGCTTTTCAAAATTCAGAAGCAGAACCATTCAGAAACCATCTTAGTCATACTCAAAGGCAAACCGTTTAAGTATGACAGATAGGCAAGGTAGCACTGCTATTAAAAAAGGGTGACCGAACTCAGACAAGAATAAATGATAGTAGACTAAGTCTTAAGTCTCCCAAAAAGTAACGGTGAGGTCTAGAAGAACTAGAAGGTTTCTGTGTGGTTGAATGGAAAAATATAAAACTCGCAGAAGAATTAAGGTCACTGACATAATCTTAAGAAAAGCGAACCTCAATGGCAGTGGACAAGTTACTTTGCGAAACAGTACTGGCAGCTGTTGGGGGCAGTTCGTCAGGTAAAGCAGCGTTGGTAGGTTTCCCACAAAGAGGAGCGACGATTTAGGGAAGATCACAGCACAGCGCTGGAAGTTAGCAGGTCAATCGGATTGACGATCTTTAGCGAAGGTTTACATGTAACAATAAGAGTGTCTAAGCTAAAATGATAAAGATTTCAGATAAAAGTCTTTTATGTTTTGAGGTCTAGGGGACACTCGCTTACATATGACACCTCAATATTACATATCCTCACAAATCAGATGAGTTCAAAGACCGACGCTTCGCTATCATCTCAGTAGAAGGAATATGTCATTTATGGGGTGTTCTTATCACATAAAATCCTTAGGAAATTATTCATCAATGTGTGGTTTATTAGACGTGTCGTACCATGACCGATTGATATTACGTCCCGAATTAACCATCAAGATTCGATTGTGATTGTATTATATCTTTTTTTTTACTAAAGACTTTTCTGTTCATTCATCTAAATAAATAAATAGAACTCTTAAACTTTTAATATGCATTCAAATTGGGTGGACAAAAAAATACATATTATAGTTTATGCTCATGGTTTCTTTTCAAAATACCCTTACAGAAATAGTATTTTCCGATTTGCGCGAAGGTTAGAATCGGTCATGATGCGAAATGGTTAAGACCCCAAACAAATTACCGAAGTAAAGCGCGCCCTGCAAAACTCGTATGACTCCAAGGGTAGTAGTGAGCGATCGTGGAGTAGGAAGATCTTGGAGACCTTGCACAGAGCGACCGAGAAGCAAGGGCCAGCGATAACTGTCAGTCGACCAGCCAGTTGACGCGACCGGACCAGCTGTTACAAAAGTATTTTTAATACTAACGATGGGATAACTCTTATATTTTCTACTTAATATTGTTCATAATATTACAATAATTAATATTAAATAAAAAAGCGAATATTTTATGATGAACTAGCTTTTGCCCGCGACTTCGTCCGCGTGGAATAGTGACTTCCGGCAGATTTTTGGTTAACCAACAACATATTTATATTTATATTTGAATAAAGATTAATATTATTATGTTGATACAACTTAAACAAATTATTTCGACCAAATTTGGTACCATAAAAACGGTCATTGTGACTAAACCTTAAAAGATAGACATATGCCGTCGCGGACTTTTTTTTAGATCATGTATAGAGGAATAATTCTTTCATACATATTTTTTGTGTATCTTGAACCGTTTTCGCAGCGCACGCAAAGAAAGCCTTCAAAAATGAATAATTTTCCCCGTTTTTTACACATTTACCGCTCTGTCTTTGCTCCTATTGGTCATAGCGTAATGTTATTTAGCCTATAGCCTTCCTCGATAAATGGACTATCCAACAAAAAAAGAATTATTCAAATCGCACCAGTAGTTTCGGAGATTAGCGCGTTCAAACAAACAAACAAACAAACTCTTCAGCTTTATATATTAGTATAGATTAGTATAGATTATTCTCTAATGGCGAGGGTCCTCTCTTTTGAGAGGACCCTCGCAATCCAAATTAGCCTACAAGGGCAATAGGGTAGGTAAGCTTGGGTAGACTTTAGTCGGTTTAGTCAGTATTGTATTCTATTCTATTAAAATAAGCTTGCCGTTTCAACGTACAAGCTACATAAAACTAGAGGTTCGTTTATGGGCAAATGTATAAATTTTTCTAACAAGATTCCACATAGTGTAGCTGAATTGCCTTTTGATAAGGTACATGTTAAAAAGACTTATGAGTAAGAGCTATTACAAAGTCAATGATTATTTAAATGACGCCAATGCTTGGTATTGATTTAAAGACATTACATTCTAAAGTGTATATATTTATTTTCCTGTATAAATTGTAAACAGATGTACGTTGTATGGTAACGACATAATTTATTATAAATTTTTATACTTTTAATAAAGCTGATAAGTTTCTTGCGTCCATTCTTCTTATCAGCTAAAAAATACGTCCTGAATGGGTGGTAGGAAAAAATAATTTGGACGATTCAAAAGAGCTTTCTATAAAGTCATATTTAAATATTAAAGTTAATTTTCAATTTGATTACTTACTCCTAATTAGGACGTATTGATACTGTAGACAAAATATTTTTGCTTTAAGCTTCATTTTATTTTCTGACCATCTAATTTGTGAAATATGGATATTGATTGAGACGTCCGGGGCTCGACTCCTCATGGAGTAGATACTTAATTGTTTAGTTTAGATGATGATGTAACACTCCTACGTAGTTAACAACTTTATATCAACTTTATAGATGATGCATGTCCTCTCTGCGTGACGTTTGTTGCTAGCAGCGCAGGACCGACCGATCCTTAGGGGAAACTTATATCCAGCAGTGTGCATCCATTGGCCGTCCATCATCATTTTAATGATGATGACGAGTTGAACGCTAACAACTTCACTATTACAATATAAAAAAAGTATATTAGAAGAACTGTATGAAATCACCTCATACTGAACTCTGTAGTTTATTTCAGCAATCACAAACAACCATACGAAATGTATGAGTCCTGTTTGTAACCACACAATGTACGTCCAAACTTCAGGAATGCTATTAGCTGAAAAGAAACGAAACTTTATTCACTTGAGATAATAAGCCGCTCGTTTGGAAAACAATGACCACTTAATTGAAAACTGAACTTATCAGAATAGTTTTGAAGGGGAACTACATTTTCACTGTGGTTAATACGGCAACACATTTGTTATCTATTGAAATAAGAACAATACATCCATAACGTGATTGCGATTTAGATTCAAATTCATGGCACCTCGTAATTTCATGCCGTATGTTATACACTAAGTCGGAACCTAGCACTGCTTCATTGTAGCAGAAATAGGTATGATGGAGGTAGAAGGAGGCGGCCTCGGGCTAGATAACCTGGCCTGAGGCGCTGCCGCGGGTCGCTGGTGCGCGACGAAGCTTGTGTCCTTGGAGGCGCCTCGGGAGGGACCTCACCTCCGGATGGCGGGGGGTGACGTCGTAGAAGGTTGAAAGGGAGGGAGGCTGCAAGATCACTCCTCCCCGAGAAGGGCTCTCCTAGCGCACCCAGGGGAGCGAAGGCCGGGGATCTTCAGATGCGACACTCGATCCTGAAGACGGCCATCGCTGTGGTTTTTAGTGGGTAGGCCTCCCCCTTCTGGGGAAGAGAGCCCCAGAAACAGCGGAACAAAAAAGAAAGGTATAATGGAGGTACATAAGCAGAAGACTGCGGTATAGTTTAGCTATACCGCTATATACCCAGCGCGCCATTCTTTACTTCTCCATTTCTATAGAATCTATACATCTGGTCAACATTAATAATGTTGACCAGACGTCACGTCACGTCACGTCAGTAGTCGAATACGTTAACTGTTATGACGTTGACTGTTGGCTGTTAAGTGTATGGTCGATATTTACCTGACTTGACATTTCTGTCTCTGAAAATCTGTCAATGACCTTTTTAGCGCGTTTCTACATACTTCACCTCCAGTCTTTTATTATATGAGTCAAGTGCAGCAACAAAATTCTGTTATTATAAAAGCAGAAATACATACCAAATAACCTGTACAAGTTGAACGTTATAAAAACTATATGCAGCAAACTATTAATGATGTTCAGTTTGAAAGCGAGAGCATAAGATTTATTCATGTGACGCATAACGTCTAAGATACTACTATATGTTGCGGGTAGATGGTTTAAAAGTTCACTGGAAATACCGGCTGAAACAAAATACGAGTAATATTAGTAGTTTCATTCGCTCCACTTTAATAAATGGAAATAGATTAATAATAGCATCGCTATACCGTAATCGGTCCCACCAAGAGGTACGTAGTGCATTTTACTTTATAAGGTAAGGACTTTATAACAGGTAAGGAACTAAAGTGCCGTTTTTCAGGCTTTAGGTAACTATGATTTCATCAACTTCGAACTAATCTTTCTTATTTTCTTTTTTACTTTTTAGCAGGTGTACACCTCACGAAAATTTTCTTTACGTAAACGTCGAACTAGATATAACATATATACATATATATACATGTTGAATCTTTATATTCGCTGTATGTCATTACTTTGTACAATTTGTTCCTTATTAGTGAAACTATCGAATGGTGTAAGACATAGGCTGTGTTTATTTTTGTCAAAATCAATGTGTTCATTTGTGGGTAACAATATTGATTTAAAAAAATCATTGATTAAGCTGGAATTTATAATTAAGATCGGAAATAAGACCCCTTCTAGCACTTTTCTTACAGTTTCTGATTTATCAATGCAAACCTATTTAAAAATTCAGCCTATTTACGCTTAGTCTGGCCTGGATTAATATTGTTACATAAAAAAGTAAACAAAATATTTCATTTGAATTCGTAGTCGGCGCTACCGCCTAACTCAGAGGGATGCGATCGCTACCTTTTAGATCTCGCTTAAACGTCATATTTTTATTTTGTTTAGAATTTTCGTACCGCCTAACTTGTCAAATCCGCTTTCACAATGATTTGACAATTGATAGCGATTGAAAGAATGGTTATGTATGGATTTAGCAGTGACGTTAGTGCTGCCATTAGTATTGTCTAAATTTTTGACACAACGTGATTATTTTTTATACACGACAAACAAAACGTTAAGATTTAGTTGAAACTTTATGAATAATGCAATTACATAAGAAAAATAAATAAATCTTTTGACTGAAGACTTCTGTACTATTAAAGTTATCTACTTAAATACATTTTTATATATTTTTTAATGAACATTTTTGAATGTTAAGTAGGGACTTAGTTATTCAACTTTTGCAGGATGCTTAGTAATAGCGAAGGTTCCTTAAAGTAATTTTTTTAAAAACATTGATTTGATTGGTAGCAAATGTATGCGGTTTTTAATTATTAATTTATTATTACTAAGACCGATAACACTTTTATTTTTAAATAATTTTGTGATATTAAAATGGGCTCAGGTGATAAAAAGAATCGAATCACTGGGCTTGCAAATAACATTTTTGAAACTCCATCCACTAGGGACCGTATTTTGTAGAATGAAGCAGTAAAATATTATTTAGTGAAATAAAGCTTTATTCCAACGACAAAACGGTGTACAACAAAATCAATAAGCGAGAGTATGTCACAGAGTCTATAAACCAAAAAGATAAAGTTGCCCGAAGGCGCGAAATTTAAATTATGTACAGATTAAATAACATTACATATTCAACAGTATTAATAAAGATGTTATAAGTAGAGATCGAATAATCGGATGCATATTTACCTAAAGTTAATTTTTGGCTCACAAATTATGGAAGCGGCTTTTTAAAATACATTTTGTTAAATAAAAATCCCGGGAAAATACGGGACTGCAAATTTAACGTAGTGATATTGTTTGAAAATTACTAAATTAGCACGTGGTATTTATTTTCAAAAGACCGATACTCCGGGTTCATTTATACAACTATGCATACGTATTTACATGAAGTTTAGTTTCAGTTCCCCGTGCGATTTATGAATGTACGATTTATTACATGAGAGTGTTATACGAAAGTAGTGAGCTAGTTTGACTAAAACAATAATCAATTAAATATTTACGCCCTATTTTAAATAGGATATTATAAGCTCATATTACCGACTAGTTTTGCATTACCAAAATGTTCTACAGTATCGGAATTCCGGGATTTTTATTTATGGAAATATAAATAAAAATAAAAAGACAGTTCCATACTTTGTCAAAAACTAAATTAGGTAAATGAATAAACATCCGGCTATCCAATTCCGCAATCCCGGGATTTTTATTTAACAAAACAATAAAAAGCCGTTTCCATACTTTGTCTTAAACTAACTTTAGGTAAATATGCATCCGATTATCCGATCTCTAGTTATAAGTCTCAATTTATTAATGTACGTTAGGTATTGTTTCGTTCTCTTTCTGTAAATGTCATAAATGAATAAGAAAAAGAAATATGGAACAAAGCTTAATTTAATTTTATCAATACCAGCTTAGGTATTACTCGAATGTTTGTGTACCGGGATATTAATAGGAGCAATAGAATCTACTCTGTTTTCAAAAAAATATATATTTGACCGTAAGAAAAATGAGATCAGAGCAGTAACGGCAAGAAAGCAGAAAGCAAAAGAATTTTCCTCGTGAGATGAAGGTAAGCACCATGTCAAGTATTTGCGCCCATAAGTGACGAACTGTGCTAACCGATAATTTGACAAAGATTAGGGTACTAAAACCCAAATAACTACTTAACACAGAAGTATTTTGTTTACAAATGAGAAAATATTTACGGTTGAGCAATATTTTAATAAGCAGGACTACCGCGGTTATAATAATAATAATAATAAATCAATTTATTTGTCTTAACAAACTTACATTATTTACATTATTTTGATTTTTAACATTGTGATTTTATCATTATCGTAAAGACAAAATGGTTTACAACTCAGTAGTTGCCGACTAGCGACAACCTCTGCTATTCTGTCGCAACCTTTTACAATTTATTTTTAAAAGCAGTGTTAGAGGTACAAAACCAAATATTACCAAAAAGGAAAAATAAAAACTGAGTAAATACTAATAATAAAAAATAAAATAAAATAAAATAAAATAGGCACTCCATCAGTCCATGCTATATTACTACCAGGGATTGCCGCATAAGTAGCCATTCACGACATTTCTTTCGAAAAGACTGTAGCGAAAATGAATCCATTCGAATGGGTGGTGGCAAGTTATTCCATATTTTGGCAGCAGCATACTTAAAGGAACCCCTGGTAGATGCCAGTTTTATGATGGGAAGGGACAATTGGCGACCTCTATCTCTGAGCATTGATGCACAAGACGTAACTGTTAATTTATTGCGCAAATATAATGGTGTCCCCATTCGCAGCAATTCGTGCAAGAAACATGCATACTTTAGTGACACATTATTTGATATATTTAATATTTTTCTGTTCACCAAATGAGGCGTAATTCTGTCCCTTCTAGGTATTTGAAAGCAGAAACGCATGCAAGCGTTTTGGACTCGCTGTATACTTTTAATAGTTATACTCCAAGTTCTAAAGAAAACTCCCGATTAGTCAATAAACTTCAACGTGGGCAATATCAAAGTATGGTGGAGTATCGACTAAGAAGGAGAGACAGCCTTATTTATGTGAAAAATAGTATCAAAACAGAGGCTCAAGTGCACCCTGATACTAGTTTTGAAAAGGTGGTCGAGTCCATGTTGTTAACTAAAAGTAAAACTTAGCGCCCAGTTATAAAACTTGATCCACCCAAGCTTGGTAATAATGGAGCGAGTAAAAAATTTCGCAAGTTTAATTATAAAACAGGTACATTTAATATGGCTTGTTATACGATAACTTACTTAATTTATTTTCTTGACAGGTCCGTTGCAATTTTGCATTGAGTTCTCTAAGAAGATCCTGTATCTCCATCAACATGTATAGAAATTGTTGGATTGTCATAAATATTATTAGGAATGCATTGTCGTACATCGCACTCAGAACCAACTTCAGGATTGTATCTATAATATCGCAAATATAAATCAGATAAAAATGTACTTATGATAGGCGCTAAATAAATGTAATAGTATATTAGTAATTTTACAAAGAAACCAGGTCAAGGTTTAATATAATCTTAATATTTCTATTGGTCTTAAGGAACTAAATATTACAAAAATTCAAACAAGTCTCAATTATTACAACTTTAATATAATATTCAAATTTAGCATTTGTTACTTACATTTAATGCAGTTAATACGTTTAATATAAATGTAAAACAAATTATTAATCAGCATAACAAGGACGCAAGAAGTAGTCAGCAAATATGTTACGTGCTTGGCCCCCTGTGTTTTTTTAACTTCATATAAATGTTCACCTTTGATCTGAAATAAAATCCCACTATCAGGAAAATTGAAACTGGTTAAATTTATCGCTTATCACAAGTAATACAACGTTGCCATCATCACTGAATCATCATCTTGAAGATAGACCTCCTCGAAGAACTGGCTTTCTACGATATTAACCACATCGTCAAGTTGGTTGATATTTTCGTACGAACAGTCATAGAATTCAGGATCATGGCTAATTTTATTGTCATCACTTCTTAATTACCATTTTTTTTTGTTTTTTTTTTTGTTCCCCTGAGGAAAATGCATTAAATTGCATACCCCGGCTGTGGCGAGCCGGCGGTTATGTGGGGCTCTCCTCCCCAGAAGGGGGAGGCCTACCCACTAAAAACCTCAGGGATGGCCTTCCTCAGGCATGTAGGGAGCCCCCGGGAACATCAAGCCACTTCCGGGAACCCCCAGCCTCCGCTCCCCTGCCTAGAGGGGAGCCCTCCTCGGGGAAGGCTACACTACCTCCCCCAGTCTCCTCCACCGACGACGCCCCCCGGCCACGGAAGGGGCGTGGTCCATCCCGGGTCGCCGTAGCAGTCGCGACTTCCTCGCGCCCGCCGGCGACCCGCACTTCTTAATTACTAGCATTCCGGCCATGAAAATTGTATCAAATTTAATAAATCAATCAATCCTTAGATTGCACCAGATTAAACTGATTATTGGGCTTATCACTAAGAGTCTTATCATCAGCATGATTACCTTCTTGATGGTATTCATGCAGTACATCACAGTCCTCATTCTCCCACTGGCCCCGTAGACGCACACGCATGAAGACATGACGAACACCGCGAACAGTCCACACGCAGTCAGCATCGATATAAACGACAAGTCCAAATAGTCAGAGTTATAGTTGCCGTACAAGTATATAATAGCCGCTACGGATATTAAGTCTAAAATAAAAAAAAAAATAAGAACCCTGTTAGTATTTTATCATTAGGTATACTATAATATAAAACAGAGAGAAACTCTCAGAGATTTATTTAAGGATATAAATATAATGACATTAGTGTGTCAATATATTTATGAAAATTTAATATATGTTTATAAGAACTACGATACATTTAATACAAATTTTCAAATTGATCATTTAACCACGAAAAGTAAAAATAAACTAGCCGTTCCAACATACAGGCTTCAAAAAACAAAAGGTTCGTTCTTTGAAAAATGTGTAACTTTTTATAACACACTTCCAGAAAATATTACTGCTTTGCCGTTTCATGAATTTAAAGCACATATTAAAAATACTTTAATGAAAAAAGGGTATTACAAGGTCAATGATTTCTTGAATGATAAAAATGCTTGGATGTAATTTTTACGATATTTAATTTCCTGAATGATTAAACATGCTTGGATGTAAGTTTTGCGATATATAATTTTAATGATTCTATAATAAATAATATTTTTGTTTTGTACCGGACAGTTAACTGTTATTAATATTTATTTATTTATTTCTTACAGTACTGCTACATGAGACATTAAAAAAAAGAAAAGCGAATTAGAGTTCTTTTCGAAAATGTTGGCTCAGTTCGAGATGCGGGAAATATCACGTAAACAAATACAGTTTGTGGGTATTTTTTTCCATCAGGAATCCTATTTGCTAGTTTATCACTTTACAAAATAAAAAAAGTTACTTAATAACTCACTAAATAATGAAATGCGTAATGAATCCAGGACATGTAAAATATTAGGCAATTCTGTTACTCGTACTGAAGTCTTCGATTTCTCGATATGCAGCGGTGCCACTCCCAACAACCTTGACAGACGGAGCATGAAGAATATCATCCAGTCCACTGGGAACGTCGTTTCCTC
The DNA here is from genome assembly GCA_036419045.1 of Scirpophaga incertulas. Taxonomy (NCBI): domain Eukaryota; kingdom Metazoa; phylum Arthropoda; class Insecta; order Lepidoptera; family Crambidae; genus Scirpophaga; species Scirpophaga incertulas. The sequence goes on along the minus strand of CM071646.1, from coordinate 5,495,617 downwards.
ACACCAGACCTCTTTTTTGATTGATATCGAATTCTTATCCTCTTCAATATTAAGAGTTATTTAAAAGTAATTCATCATTTTATGTTTTTTTCCAGATGATATACCAGTGTATTTACCGGATCCACACTTTGTGAGATATCTTGACGCGATTGAAGCAAGATACTTTTTCATAACAAAATGTAGATGCGGCAGTAAAGTGTAAATAAAGGAACTTATCCATAAGAAAATGTATTGAAACACAATTACCATGATTTTTAGCGGATATGTTTATTCTTTTCATTTTGACTGTAACTCCTAAACTATGTTAAGTTTAAGTACAACTGAAGGAGTGTCGAACGAAGTAGTAATCGATATAAATAACACAGAGACAATATAAAAAGATACAATCAAAATATTTCAACATTCATAATGATGCGTAAACAAATATTTGAAGAACTACAAAACGTCCTTATCGTCACATCATAAACATTTCCTTCATATGATTGTTTAATCAATACTCTTTAATGAAGCCAGGGGGAAGGTCTACAATGATCGATCATCATGTAGGTTACATTATTCATCATCACAGCTCATATATGTCCCCACCGAGGGGCTCGAGCCTACAATAACAACGTTAAGGCGATTAGGCCTTAGTAAACCACACCGACGGTTTATGGCGGCCTGGCGTGCGCAGCTCGAATTACGGATCTGCGCGCGCTAGCGGGCCGTCGGTGCCGTACTCCCGCACCTCGAAGCTTGGCTCCACGGGAAAGAGGAGGTCACCTACCGATTGACTCAGATACTCACCGGGCACGGCTGCTTCGCCGGTGAGTATCTGTGTCGAATAGGACGGGAGGGATCGACACGTTGCCACCACTGCGCATCCGATCTCGACTCGGCCCAGCACACGCTGGCGGAGTGCCCCGCGTGGGCCTCCGAGCGCTGAGTCTTGGTCGCAGAGATCGGGCGAGATCTGCCTCCGCCGGCATTGATTGCGGCAATGCTGGCGGACGAGGGAGGTTGGAGGGCTGTGGCCTCCTTCTGTGAAGCAGTGATGCTCCAGAAGGCCACCGAGCGGGGTCGGGAGATGGCCGATCTCCCTCTAAGGAGGCGGCGCCGGGCTCGGTAGCACAGCTGCGGCGCCGCCGCGGGTCGCTGGCGGGCGCGAGGAAATCGCGCCCGCGGATACGGCGACCCGGGAGGGACCACGCCCCTTCCGTGGCCGGGGGGGCGTCGCCGGTGGTGAAGATTGGGGGAGGTATTTTAGCCTCCCCCGAGGAGGGCTCCCCTGTATCGGCGGGAGAGCGGAGGCGGAGGGTTTCCGGAAGTAGCTTGGCGTTCCCGGGGGCTCCCTACATGCCTGAGGAAGGCCATCCCTGAGGTTTTTAGTGGGTAGGCCTCCCCCTTCTGGGGAGGAGAGCCCCACATAACCGCCGGCTCGCCACAGCCGGGGTATGCAACTTAATGCATTTTCCTCAGGAGGAACAAAAAAAAAAGGCCTTAGTCAACCAAGCTGGCCCAGTGCGGGTTGGTTGACCACGTACACCTTTGAATCGCTTCGCAGATGTACGCAGGTTTCCTTACGATGTTTTCCTTCACCGTAGGAGTGTAGGATAAATGTACATATGAAATTCGGAAAGAAAAACACATTGGTACACGGTGGGGATTAGATCGCGGGCCTCCCGATTCTATATGCGGCGCACAAACCAGTGCCGAGACCACAACGCCACCGACGCTCTTATCTTAGGTTACATGATTGCATTATTATTATTGTTCTAGAGTACCATTGGATATTACTTCTTATTAGAAAAATAAACTTTTACATATAAAAGCTTGTCGCGAGATTTACTTACATGTAGAATACTTTTAACGACAAGCTTTTATACGTAAAAGTTTATTTTGTTCTTTTTAGCACATTTAATAAAAGCTTGTATTAAAAAAATACTTTTAATTTATTTTCCAACTAAAAAACCAAGCTTAGCAAACCCTTTCATACTGTAGGGGTGCGTTATAAATAATTGGTCCGCTATCTTGGGAAAGTCCGCCATATTGGATTAAGAGTGACGTCACATTATTTATTGAGGTGGTCTTTGCAAGCCCTTTCATTTGATACTCATATTGCAGGGGTGCATTAAAAATAATTGATCCGCCATTTTGTTAATGCCATGTTGGATTTAGAATGACGTCACACACATAACCATGCATTGTCATCCGACTTACACGTGCATGCAAAACTTCAGCTTAATCGGAGACCGGGAAGTGAGTTAATTAAGATTCCAAGATTTTCTTACATAGTTACAAGTGAAGCTAATATAAAAGCTTGTAAAAAGAGTCCTTGATCACTTTTAAAATGTCTTCTTAAATACAAACATTAATTTGTAGTCTTGAATGAGGTATGACCAAAAAATTTGCAATTAAGTATAGACAAGATACATATACCATTTATTTGAATTTAATTACTTTTTCTATTGTCGTAATCATCATAGATCATATCAAGTTATACAGAATGACACGAGCCTGTCGAAACTATGTTAGGTCCAAAGAGTAAAGTAATATAGTTAGGTCTTAGTCTATTACGCTGGCTATTTATACAAATTTTTGAATTATCGCCGCTGTATGCAGGTCACGATGGTGATGGTGGTCACGATACTGCATCCACCTTATATTGTGATTAAGATCAAATATGATATTTTCCATAAGATTAACATAAACATGTAAATAATTCAAAGAGTATTATGAATTATTTTCAACATTTTAGGTGTTGATTTATACAACTTTACTTCTTCAGGCCCTATATTTTGCACCGCGCTCTCTCCTGAAGGCACTGCACCATCTCCTGAGGAGCGGTCCCTCTCACTGCTTGCCGTAGGGTCATTAGGAACAAGGCTTTAGATTTAGGTTTGAAGTCCGATATAAGTAACATCGGTGACACTTGGGTTGCGGTGATAGCCTTGAGGATCTCAGCCTCTCCTCTCGTGGTTGAGACTTCAAATTAGTCAAATCAAACTATTGACGATAGTACTGCGATTGAAAACAAAATGTGGTCCCATAGTTTTATGCACCGGTCATATCAGTTCACATCAATATTGTTGTGTTTAAAACAAAAAAAAAAAACAATTTTAAACATACTAGATAACTGTTTTCATTTAATTTAAAGTTATTATTCTCCTAGCTTAGCTACATTATGCACAGTTCTGCCGTACAAATATTCCGTCAGTATCCATCGAGGCAATGCTGTAAATTTGGAATACACTGCGTTAATAAGTTCGTCGCGATGAGAACCAAGAAAGTTAATCTAAATTTGTTTAATCTTTGTTAGTATCAGGAGGTACTTCAACTTGATTCAACTGGTCTTGATTCTGGTCTGGTCTTGATTCAAAAGGTCAGACTTGATTCAACTGTAAACGTAAATTAGAGAAGATAGGCATTAGGGGTACCCCACTTAACCTTTTCAAGGATTATTTGTCGCGGAGAAAACAAAAAGTCAAAATAGAAAACTACACAAGTCAATGCACAGACGTCTCCTATGGTGTACCGCAAGGTAGCGTATTAGGTCCGACGCTTTTCCTTATATATATCAATGACCTTTGCAACATGCGGTTACCTAATGCTAAATTCTTCGCGTATGCTGACGACACCGCTGTTGTTTTCACTGGCAAAACGTGGGATATGGTTAAAAACAGTGCTGAGTGTGGTTTAAGACAGGTAGACGAATGGCTTCAAAATAACCTTCTTACATTAAACACACCTAAGACTAATTATGTATGTTATAGTATTTATAATAACACACAACCCAATGATGATTACAGAGTTAAAATACATAGATGTAAAAGTAGTACTCAGTATGTAACACAATGTGACTGTCCAACAATTAAAAAAAAAATCCGTAACTAAATATTTAGGCATTTACTTGGACCAGCGTCTTTCTTGGTACTCACATCTCGAATATGTTATTCTGAAAATTAGAAAACTAATTTGGATTTTCAAATCATTCTTGAAACACCAAAGGGATGTACTGAAGGAAGTGTATGTTTCTCTGGCGCAGTCCATAATGATTTATTGTATCCCCATCTGGGGAGGTGCAGCGAAAACGCGTTTTCTGGAAGTTGAACGTGCCCAGAGAAGTTTAATTAAAGTGATGTCAGTCACTTAGCCAATCATAGTTCACTGCTGGACATAGGCCTCTCAACAATTTGCGCCACAACACCCGGTCCTCCGCCTACCGCATCCAGTCCCTTCCAGCGACCTTCTTCAGGTCGTCAGTCCACCTGGCGGGGGGGCGTCCTACTTTACGGCTGCCGAGTCGCGGTCTCCATTCAAGGACTCGTCTGCTCCATCGGCTATCAGTCCTTCGGCAAACGTGGCCAGCCCATTGCCACTTCAGCGAGCTTATTTTGCGAGCTATGTCGGTTACTCTGGTTCTTTGTCGAATGACCTCATTTCGAATTCGATCCTTCAAAGAAACTCCGAGCATAGCTCGCTCCATAGCCCGCTGCGCGACTTTAAATTTATGGACTAGCCCGACCGTTAATGTCCACGTTTCGGCGCCGTAAGTCATAACCGGTAGGACGCACTGGTTGAAGACTTTCGTCTTTAGGCATTGCGGTATAGGCGAAGAGAAGACCCGACGAAGCTAAACGCTGCCCAGCCCAGCTGGATCCTTCGATCGACTTCTCGCTCGAAGTTGTTTCTACCAAGCTTAATTGCCTGCCCTAGGTAGATATATTCTTGAACAACTTCGAGCATCGATCCTTCGACATATATCGGTCTCGACATGACATGTCCATTGAACATAATCTTGGTTTTATCCAAGTTCATGCCAAGACCAACCCGTCGTGAGGCTCCATTAAGGTCATGCAGCATCACGCTTAGCTGGTCCAGCGACTCTGCTACTATGACGATGTCATCGGCAAATCGAAGGTGTGAGATGTGCTCACCGTTCACATTTATACCCCGTCCAGTCCATTCCAGTGTCTTGAAGACATCCTCGAGCGCGTTGGTGAACAGTTTCGGGGATATAACATCCCCCTGTCTCACCCCTCGACGCAGCTCGATCGGATTGGTCTTATGGTCATGGAGCTGGACGGTCATGGTGGCGGTGTCGTATAGGCATCTCAGCACCTCAATGTATCGCCAGTCAATACGACATCGTTGCAGAGCATCCAGAAAGTGATGTACTTTAAGAAATTGCGATTTTCCACTCAGATTCTATATGAGAAGAGCAAGCTTTTATCTGTTAGAAAATTGTACATCACTCATACTGTAATAAAAAAAATCACAAAGAGCTACCTTATGATTCTAGGACTTTGAATAAACGAAGAAAACACGTTGTTGCTAACATTCCCAGAACCTATTCTGTATTTGCTAGAAGACAATTTAATGCTCGTTCAGCAGTCTTATACAATAATCTTAACAAAGATCTAGATATATATGGCAAAGTTCATAAAGAGTGCAGGAAAATAGTACAGAAGTGGATAGAATCTAAAGACTACCTAGAGGTCGAGAGATTGTTAGTCTAGACAAGCTATTTATCATTATTATTAACAAATGTGTTATTATGTTTGGTTATGTGCGACGTTTATTTTTAATTTAATTTTACGTTGTGAAATTTATCATTAAGATTGTAATTATGAAGAGCGGAGTCTCCTAACACAGGTCCATAAAACTTAAAAGGACATTGTATTTTGTAGCTAATTCTAAGAATTTAAAGAAAATAAACTTTTTTGTATTTTTGTAACTGCGTCCGAGGAAATGATAGTCGTGTGATTTTTTTTATAGGACAGGGCAGCAAACGAGCAAACGGATCACCTGATGGTAAGCGATAACCGCTGCCCATGGACACCCGCAACACCAGAGGAGTCATAGATGATGAATAAGGGGAGTTGGGCCTCCAGTACCCTCACTCACTCACGAAACACAGCGCAAGCGCTATTTTACGCCGCTTTTCTGTGAGTCAATAGATATTAAAGAACTACTGGTGTATAGCAATAAAAATAACACAATTTAATCTTTATTTAATCCAAAACAACAATAATTTTAAGCTTTTTTACAACGTATTAGTAAATAGAAGGTAGATAACTTTTTCCTGATTTAGTTAATTTAACCACTTATACACTATGAAATTGCGCCATGATGATTACACAGGTCAGGATATTCACCAACATCTAAAATATACAAAAAAATCAAAGTTTTATATAATTATAGTTAAGCATTATCAACTTTTCCTAAGGGAACAATATTCAAGTCAGAAATCACATATCACATCTTATATGTCCTTTCACAATTGAATACATACTTAGTCAACATCATCCTAGTTCTCTTAGAAGCTAAAACAGGATTCAATGGCTTTAAATTTCCTTACTTTTTTCTATTTCGATTTATCATGTTTAAATTTGAATCATTGTTGCATTCTATTTTAGTTCGGTTTTCTTTCTATGAATTTGAAAAAATATGCAAGTAAATTTTCGACTCGGGTGAGATTGAACACTAACGAAATTCTATTATCCTTTATTTTTTCAAGACAAATTGAATTTAATAATAATATGCGCCATAGAAATATTTATTGATTCTTGAAAATTGCTATCACTACATAGTATAAAACAAAGTCAGTTTCTCTGTCCCTATATACCTATGTGTACTTAAATCTTTAAACTACCCAACGGATTTTAATGTTTTTTTTTTAATACATGTAAAAGAGTGATTGAAGAGGAAGGTTTATATATATAGTAACATCCATTAAATAGTGTAGAAATACTGTTATTTTTGAGATTTCTTATGTGATGTCGTAAATAATTATATATTTTTTCCACTTACATTGCAAACGCAGGCTAAACCCTACGAGATTTATCAAAATTATGTACTAAGTATTGTACACGTAAAATGGTACTTGTGGATATCCCACAATAACATGTTTTTGTCATTTACTTTTTACGACAAATAATGGCTAATGTTCAAGCGATTTAACCAATACAGCATTAATCCTTATTACATCAATACATAGTATAAAACAAAGTCGCTTTCGCTGTATGTCCGTATGTATGCTTAGATCTTTAAAACTACGCAACGGATTTTGACGCGGTTTTTTTTAATAGATAGAGTGATTCTTAAGGAAGGTTTGTATGTATAATAAATGCATAATATAGTAGAGAAACACTGATAAATTTAAAGGTTTCTAATGTGATGTCGTAAATAAGCACGTTTTTTTGCGCTTATATTGCAAACGCTGGCTGAACCCTACGAGATAGACCAAAATAATGTACTACAGTATTGTACAACTTACAAAAATCCACAAAAAAGTCCGCGATGGTATATGTCTATCTCTTAGGGATAACCCACCATAACCATTTTTTCACTGCACCCGTGCGAAGCCGGGGCGGGTCGCTAGTACATTATATACAAGCATTGCACTCGTGCGAAGCCGGGGCGGGTCGCTAGTGAAGAAATAAACTTACTTTAATTATATAATGTAGAAGCATGAACAAATAATGTGGTTGGTCAATTGAAAATTTTACCATTGATAAAATGTTGTGAAATTCTTCATATATATACTATTATAATGAGGAAAGATTTGTTTGTTTGTTTGTTTGTAATCAATAGGCTCCGAAAATGCAGGAGCGATTTCAAAAATTCTTTCACCTTTGGAAAGCTACATTATCCCCGAGTAACATAGGCTACTTTTTATCCCGAAAAATCGACAGATCCCACGGGATGCGCAATAAAGACTTCGCTCAAAAACTACTGCACAGATTTTCATGCGGCTTTCATCAATAGATAGAGTGATTCTTGAGCAAGGTTTTGCGGTTTTTTTTATCTCGGAAAAACGGATAGTCCCACGGGAAGCGCGATAAAATCTTCGCGTCATAAACCAACTTCCGCGCATATGTAGCCGTGGGCAAAAGCTATGACCCTTAACCTGCGGGCGGAAAGCTAGTATTTAATATAATATTGTTTAACTGTGGTCTCTCATTCTAGATTAGTATTCAATGGTAGGCTCATAGAGTCGAGTCCAATTAATTATATAGGTATGTCACATATCAAAACCTTTTTCTTTAGAATAGACGTCTGTACCGTGTTCAGAAACCTGCGACACAGCGTGCAAATACCCAAAGGGGTGTACGTAGTATTGTTCAAGAGCAGATTGATTGAGAGTTTGTCCAACTCCTCAGTAGTTCTTTCATCGTCGCTCATGATGAATAACTGGCTGGTGATTACAGTAGCTCGATCCATCTAAAAGAAGACAAGGTAATTTTCTCCACTATATAATTTGGTGTGCATTGAGCAGAGGAAGTTGCACTGTCTATGCGGAAATCTTTATTTCATCTATTTCTTCCAGTTGTCTCACAAAATTTTCCTTTGCCATAGTAGTGTCAGATGAAGCATCTGACACTCCTATGGCAAAGTGTCAGAATCTGACCGCAGTCCAATGGCGAGACTACAGCACTATTGACGCTCGTTGGATTGGACATCGATACTTTATATCAGTAGCTAGCAACGCCCATTACAATTCTTACAGGATTTGGAAGATAACCTACTTTTGTAGTAACCTCATGGCATATTCGTCACCACTAACCACCAGATAAAGGTCTACTTCCTTATGGAAGCAGAAGGAAGCGGAATTATTAACACATTCCGTGCTCCCCACTCGGGTCCGAGTGAGGCGGGGCCATAGCTAGCGGCGTCTCCCACTCGGATAGTACGGTATAGCGGACGGTAGTAGTCAGTAAACCGATCCGAGTGTTCGGCACCCAGCATGCTGTGCCGACCACCGGGATCCGAAAAATGTGTTTTTTTGTTGATGTAAGAATAATAATAACAATATACATTTATCAATATTTTCAAATATTCACATGTACTTTATCAAAATTCGCCTTAAAAAGTTTGGTACTAAGCTATTATTTTTTTATTTATTGTTTAAGCAGAGAATGTGTTATAATTATTCCGATAATATTGGTATTATCAACCTAGAAATATTAAAATACGGCGACGTTGTTACCTCTATCTGGGTCAAGTGGCATGGTTCAATCAGAAGCACTAACCAGATCACCATGACTATCACCCACTGCACCGAAAATATTGCTCCCCAGAGAGAAAATAGATTTGTATCTGAAAAGATTAAGTGTTAATAACGATTTCTTATATGTATTTTTATATTGTGTATTGTTTGTACCTTGTTATGATTTTATAAATTTATTTGAAATTGTTATTACATAGACAGCAAATGACTCCAGGTTTCTATATAATCTAATCCTACTTATCTTGTTAATGTTTAAGTTTGTTAATATGAACCATTGGACCATCCAAGATGTTGGTTACACTTTCACGCAAAAGCTTATTTCTTGACAATATAGTGAAACACAAATATATATGACGATTATAACGCTTACTAAAATATTTTATGTATTGCTAGCATAATCGATTTTAAATATTGAATTGAAAATAAAGGCACATGACAAAATAACTTTGTTAACTAGATATTATACAGTTCACTAGCCATATAATTATAATACTAGACTCTTCTTTTCCTTCTGGAAAGGAGAGGCCGAGAATGCTCATGGATACAATTTTTATATTTAAATAAATAAATAAATAAAAAACAATTAGCACGGTGATTATGTCAGACTAAAAATCGATCGAGGCGGCTCGACCGGAACGACTAACGACTAAGCTCAACCTGAGTCTTGGTCCTAAGGACCCTACGGCTTATTAAATGGAAGGGAACTTGACTCTTAATGCAAGCAATTTTTGTAATGGACCTTAAATTATTATCGAAAGATCCAAAGGGTCAATTGAACAACAAACTGTTATATTGGTATCTAAATGTAAAATCAAAAATTCATAACTATTCATGCGTTTACAGCGTTTCATGTTTAAGTTCTTAAATTTTGGCAAATTATTTTTTTAATGAGGTGAAATAATCCTTTATATTAATGAAGTCTACCGGCATTCGTTACTATGATGTATGGCACAGCTATCAAGTGCAAGAACAGCGATAACAGCATCATCACAATCTGTAGCCCTGTTTCTTCGTCTATTTTCATTACAATATCTATTATCTTTCCTTTCACGAGTGTCAAATGACGTATAGTCTCCGTCACTGATTTTGACGATCGATTCACTGTGAAAGCTGCTTCCAAGCCTAGAAATATATATACACCAAGTGACATTATCGTAATCGCATGATAATAATTGATCAATATAAACTTATCATTTTTGGTGAATAAGTGCTATTTCTTCGAAACAGAATCACTAAAATAATACATCTGCAATTTATTTTAATGTTTCTCCTAACGTAAGATAAGAAGTGTCCTATTCGATTTGACAATAAAATGGAAAAATATGAAGCAATAGTCGACGGCATGAGATACCAAAAATCTTTTTCTGTTTAATATAATCACAATCGTTAATTGTGTAATATTATAAAAATGAGTTATTTTCACTATAACAATTTTCTTAAATAGGTAAAGTAATTTTATAAGATATAGAGATAGAAGAAATAAATACAAAAAGTAATTATTCTGGAGTTAGTATTTCTACCAAGGAGAAACAAGTGACTTAAATTCCTCGTTCGTCTGGAAAATATCGAATCGACGAATCTCTTACGTTTTATTTATTTTATTGCTTGAAATTATCATCATAATTCATTAGAATTACACATTTCACTGATTCTATATAACTAACATTATATATACCTTGCATATTTGTCCGCAATATGTATTGCAACAAATCATTGCTTGACTTCAATGTTGAGTAAATTTCCAGATTGCAAAAAGCAAACTCCAAACATAATACGTTCATTATATGAAAATGGTACATGAAGATAATATAAAATATAAACATATCTGAAAAGAAAAACTATATTAAGGAAACTTAATATTAATAGAAATAACAATTTAACATATTTAATGTTGCATTCAATATGTAAGGTGTGCCGACAAACATTTTGATCCACGCTAACCTATCTCATTTCAAGCCAGCATAATCATGTTATACTAGAAGGGATGTTAAGACGTGCCCACGTGGCACTATCTTTAGTTTCAATTCAGATAGAGCGACTCATCATAAAAACTATGGTTCTGCTATTGTACTGTTTCTCAGGTCGAAGTATGAGCGGGCACGCAACCGTGAGATTTCGAGACATGAATGAAAAGACATGAAGAGAATATTATGTACGTATTTATTAGAAAGTAATATTCAAGAGTTCTTTTCAATTAGTTCACATAAAAACAGAAATACGTTTTTTACATAATTGTTTTCAAAATTGTCAAAATCAAAATCTATCAATTAATATCCATAAAGTCTTGATGATTGACATTAATACTAGAAAGTATTTATCTCCTCTACATTATTCCCTCCTCAGTAAATGGGCTACGATAATCAGGTACTCATAAGGTAGGCTGGTTTGAGCCTATCAATGGATACATTTACTTCATTTGACTTAATTACTAAAGTAATATATTTATCATGCCTTTTTTGACTTTATAAGGGCCATCATATGGTGATTCAAGAGGTTTTTTATTCTATCTACTCTTACGAATACATGACTGCAAGTTTGTAAATCTTTATTAACAAATATTCGATTGGTATTTTGAAATCGCATGCATCGAAATCTTATGGATTTTCCATAAACCATTTGTGAGATTGAATATAATTTATTATCTCTAATAACTCCACGTATTCCCATCAATATAGTTGGTATGACGTCTGACCATGTACGAGTATTGTATGATTTAATTGCAGCTTTCAGTGTTCTATGTAATCTTTCGATTTTGCCATTAGCTGATATGCTTTAGTGTGTTGTAATTTAAATCCACAAATTTTGGCTAGGTTTGCAAATAGTAATGACTTGAACTGTGTTCCTCTATCCGATATTATGATTTTCGGCACTCCAAATCTAGTAATCCAGTTAGTGTATAGTGTTAGAGGTTGAAATTTTGTCTTTGGTAGGTTGAGAAAAGGAAAATGTGTTTGGCATTAAGATTTTGATTGTTGTATTGGAAATTGTAGTGCGTGGGTTTTTGTAATGTTTTAAGTTTAGTTTTTATCTTGCATATAAATAGAGATATTATGAAGAACAAAATGTGTATGTAAATTTCATTCCCTACAATATACAGAGCCTTAGCTCTTCGTTTATATAAGTAATTGGAACAACTTCAATCCAATTAGTATATCTATCAATACAGGTTAGACAATAAATTTTCCTGTTTGATGGTGGTAAGGGACCGATAAGATCTATGTGTATGATTTCGAATCTTTCATCTGGTTCTTGGAAATGTTTTATTTTGGATTTGGTATGTCGTATTACTTTATTTTTTTGACAGTCAACACAGAATTGAAACCACTTTCTTGTATCATTTCTTATGTTTTTCCAAACAGATCTTGATGATAGCTGTCTGATTGAAGCTTTGACTCCAGGAAGAGCCAAATTATGTATTTTATGGAAAACATTCATTCGAAATTTATAAAGTATATAAGGCCTAATATTTGATGTGGATACATCACACCACAAATCTATTCCTGTATCAAGTTTTTGTTTTATAAATTTTAACTTTGTATTTTGGATTAATTCTTTTAATTCTTCATCATTAATTTGTACTGTTGCTATGGCATAATTTGTTAATCTGTTATGTCTATTTCTTCTATTCTGGATAAGGTATCGGCAATTATGTTTTCAGATCTTTTGATGTGCTGAATATCAGTTGAAAATTGAGAAATATACTGCAAGTGTCTTAATTGTCTGGGTGATGCTTTTTCGTTTTTTTGCTTGAATGCAAACATTGAAGGTTTATGATTGCAATAAATTTTGAATGATCTACCTTCTAAATATCGTTTAAAATGTTTAATTGAAAGATATATACTAAGTAGAGAGTTCTCGATCATATGTACTGTATACTTTTTGAGCATCATTTATTTTTTTTGAGAACAATGCAATAGGTTTCTAGGAATCGCCCATATACTGCTGTATAACTGATCCAATTGCAGTGTCTGATGCATCTCTAAATAAAGCTAGTGGTAAATCAGGATCAGGGAATGACAATAAAGTTACTGAGGCTAAATCTTCTTTACTATTGTTAAACATGGATATTGCATCTTTAGTCCAAGGCACTCTTCTTTTATCATTTTTTGAGTTCCTTTAAGAAAATCGTGTAAAATTGCCTGTGTTTGAGCTGCGTCTTTTAAATGACGTCTGTAAAAGTTAATAAGCCCTAAAAATGTACGAAGTTCTTTGAGAGTTTCTGGCAATTTCATTATGACATTTACCTTTTCTTGTAATGGTTTGATGCCATGTTCTGATATAGAATATTCTAGAAATTCAATTTCTTTAACTCCAATAATAGATTTAGAAACATTGATTCTGTGTTGTACAAGTGGGTTGAGTGCCAGCAAGGCAGTCTTACCTACGGGATGATGCATCGAATAAAGACGGCTGCTTCAGTTACTGTCTGCACCATTTTATACGTCGGAAGGAAATGCCGCGATGTTACTATTGTTGGAAACTCGACGACATCATCAAGCTCACTTTAGAAGAGTACCCTGAATGATTACTAATTTAGAAGGCTGTGATTTTGTTCAACGAAGAATTCATCTTGTACAAGAACAGGCGCACGAGTAATAAACGCCCTTTTACTAGTCAGTATAGGGTGGTAAAAAGCTGTCTAAGCATCCGCTGACAATCAGCTGAGAAATGCAAACCTCAGCTGCTTACGATACAGTTTACCAATGCAGATCGACGGACGAGTTATCGGCACTGGCAGAACGATGGGTAACGTCTTCGCTTCACCACAATTTGAAAAGGCATATTCCCAGTAATATAATATATCATATCTTTAATGGATGAGACCATGATGATACATAAAATAGGATACTTATCTCGATTTCATTCAGACAATGTTGTGTACGTATGATTCTTATATTTCAGGCCTACCGTTCAAAATCTGATATTTTTTCCAGAATTCGATAACATGATTTATTTAGTACCTATTTTGAAATCGATCATCTCTTGCAACGACCCGATTATTGTTATTAAAAGCATATAAATAAAGGATAGCATGATCCCTATTATTTTCTTAATATCCGACGATTGTTTTCTTACAGATGAGATAGACGCATTAATCTGAAAAAAAAATAAACAGGAATGCTGAACTTTATTTACACACTGGAAAGATGCTGCACACTGTATTTGCAAAACGCTAGCTAACAGGCTTGTGTTCATAGTCGTATTCTTGCGTACTCAAATTATTAAAAGCACAACCAGCAATGCAGAGGATTTCAATGTCTGTAGTCCGAATGTAGTTGGTAAGACGGCCTTTTTTTATCACAAAATTTTGCAAATATCCTGTTTCTATCTTAACGTCCGGATCTCAATATTGCGTTTGCGTACTAGACTTTGAGTCAGGTACTAGAGACAACTATGCTCGGACGATAGAATGACCCGGTATCAGGAAAGGGGGATAGTAATCTTTGCACGGGTACCGGATCAATATTTTGCGTATGAGGAGGTAAAGTAAGACGTCGACCCATGGCTTAAGTGGTTTTTAACTTCAATTCAGGCTTCCATTTCCATTTCCGTATTATATAATTTATTCCGCACGTTTCTGTACACCCAACGATATTGTTTGCGCTACATCAGACATGATTATAAGGTGGTAACAAGGTTACTATAACATTAGAAATAATGATAAATCACTTTTGACGTGGAACGTCTTTAAAATTGCGCCGAAACATACGGGTACCAGGTTGAAAAAGTAGACCGTAACGAAAAGGTCTATATCATCGTACCTTAATAATTAAAAAACTATTAGTCTTAGAAACAAAAATGTGGTGTGAATATTTCACTTATATAGTCAGCTCGCTGTTGTGACATTGAGTTTTTTATTAAAATTCTTAAAACACCGTCAATCTTGTTTTTATTTCAATCTTTAAAAGCGATTCCTGTTAATAGACGTTTCACGTTAAAACCAACGGCCGTGTGCCCCGGCACAGCCCAACCCGATTTTTTACAAATATACCTCCTGTAATTTGTTGAAGCAGTGTAGCACCGTCTTCATTCTAGAGCGCGCGCAGCAGACCATAATTTGTATGGTCAGCGTAATGTGAATCCCCATGAAGTGCCATATATACGAGGACTGAACTCTACGTAACATTGTCACTATGAAAGCTGTGTCTGAAAATTAAAATGAAATATGTTTTACTCGACGTTGATAACGAAAACAAATTAATCTTAATATATTTCTAAAATAAATTAAATTTTATTAAAAAATAAACATATAAAAAAATCTGCACTGGTGTACTTTCTTTTCTCACAGGTACACTGGAATGATCTAAAATTCCCAATTTATTTTTTAACTTTGATGCACTATTAGTTACTATTGCGGTATGCTGTGGTGTCGCCATTATATTTTGAATGTCATATACGTTTATCCGACGTTACTACTATGAATGGCTGCATTAAAGGCAACTGGATAGTTCCGGAGGACGCGTCAAAACATGAGATTGACTTCATTATATCGACCAAGCCTCGGTTATTCAATGTTTCAGCGATAAATTAGCATAATGATTTGAATATATCCCAATTTCCAGCACCACAATGTTCACAAGAGTTTTGCCGCCTGAATAAAGTTTGATGACGAAACTAAAGACTGTTTAGCAGTCTGTGGCAGGTTATACATTATATTGAATAGATGCTGATTGCAGAGATTTCTCATAGTCCATTGACTATAAGAAATCTCTGAATTACGTTGAGAACGGGGCTATACTTCAGTCTCTCCAGAAAAGCCAGATATGCGATCGATTCATCAACATGTTGCAATTACTATATGAAAACGCCCTAATGTCAGTCCGCCATCAGCACTAAAACTCGAGATTGATACGGTTGCAGCAGGTGAGAGTCATAATGTGATTTTTTACGAGATCGAATCCGAAATTATGATATCCACAGGAGTACTAGTATTACTTACCAACATCACTTTCGGCGAAGAGGTTATCTCCCAGAAGGAGAGGAGAGGGAGTGGAAAATAGACCCTCAAGCTACTCCCATCCAACGCAGATGGATAGGTAGGAGATTGGCAGGCATTCGCTCAAGCAATGCCTGTCTGATGACCATGCCATGAGCTGTACCTGCGTGCATGGTTTGGCTCCATGCACGCCGCCCTAAGACTTCTCCGTCTGGTTATGTGTTCTCAAAAACTCCCCCCTAGCGAAAGCCCGACCAAATAGTTGGGTAGGCACTCTTGCTAGGAGAGCCCCACACATGCCCACCATCTAGCCAACGGAAGGGTAAAGTGCGATTACACGCATATTCCCTCGAAAAAAAGAACTGGTTCTATTGTGTCTTGACTTCTTAAATAAAGAATGAAAGATGATGATCACTTACTTATTATGGTCACGCCTAGTATTAGAAGCGTGGTCATTGTCCACGACAGCCTCACGTGATATCCGTCTTGCTTCTTCTTCATGAGAACGGGTGCGGTCCCCAATATTTGGCTTAGGCGAATTAAATACACAACCACACCACTTACTATACACTCTACCTCCTTAGATTCTGAATAAATATGTACCCGCGTTTTCTTGGCTAAAATTTGAAGTTCAGTTATACAATAAGTACCTAATTCTAAACAACAAATGATATGAAACTTACCCCGATAATATTTCATTGTATCACAAAATATTTAAATGACACGCGGTATAATTTTATTAAACTAAATAATTTAGGAAATAAAGATTCCGCTAGATGAAATTTATATATGTATATGTAGAACCAATACTTATATGCGCTCTTTTACATATTAGTCTGTTGACAATCGTCAAAAGTTAACTAATGTGAAGAAACACGCAGATCTTTGCCTTTATTCTTATATTTATACGTAAAAATTTAAAGGAATTCAAAGGGAAGGGAAAGGATCTCAAAGCACCGCAGAGAAGATAATTATAGATGAGAATTGATTCATAGAACGAGCCCTCCTTTTTACACGACTACAATTGGTTACTCTTCAACAAATAATGGATGCTTATTTTCTTTGTAATTTCCTTAACGATGTCATGATTTGGTGACTGAAAATATAGTAATTAGTTATTTGTACAGTTGTACAATCGTTAGTATTCAGTGTTTCGTAAATAATAGATAAGATCATACTGATAGTGGACGAATAATTACTGCTGCTAATGCTGCTAATGCTTTTAAAAATCTCTAATCTCTTAAGTTTCTAATAAGATTAAATGGTTTGTGGACACTTTTGAATAGAATCGAAATAAAGTTTTGTCTATATGGTTTTGTCTATACTAATATTATAAAGAGGAAAGATTTGTTTGTTTGTTTGTTTGTAATGAATAGGCTCCGAAACTACTGGACCAATTTCAAAAATTCTTTCACCTTTGGAAAGCCTCATTATCCCCGAGTAACATAGACTACTTTTTATCCCGGAAAAATCGACAGATCCCACGGGATGCGCATTAAAGGCTACTGCACAGATTTTCATCCGGTTTTCATCAATAGATAGAGTGATTCTTGAGCAAGGTTTTGCGGTATTTTTTATCTCGGAAAAACGGATAGTCCCACGGGAAGCGCGATAAAACCTTCGCGCCATAAACCGACTTCCGCGCATATGTAGTCGTGGGCAAAAGCTATGACCCTTAACCCTCTATAGACCCAATCCCGAAATCCACGCAGGCGAAGCCGCGGGCAGAAAGCTAGTCGTTTATAATTAACAATACACCGATGAACAAGTTATGGTAATAGTATTTTAATTCACTTTTAGTTGAATAATAAATTCTTCATAAATCAATAAAATATTAGACACCGACGTAATGTTTTAATCAACTACCCGGTCATGAAATGACACGATTTGCATTACATCGTTGCCCAACTTCATTCACTCGGATAGTTACACGGTTACAAGATAGTTAACTTAGACAGACTCGGAAAAGCAGCAACGTCTTATAAGTTCGTCCAGGGTTCTAGGTTCCCGGGGCGCATGGCAGTAGAATCGCGAAAGCCCACCCCGCGATGCGCCCCGCATGGGCCCAGAGAACACCGGGGGGTTTTAGTGGGTAGGCCGGTCCTCTCAGACCTGAGAGCCCCACACCTTGCCAGCGCGGCGTCATGGTGCATAAGGAGCATTTCCCCTCGCAAAAAAAGTGTGGTATTAGGTTAAAATTATTGTTGCGGCGCCGGGCTCGGTAGCACAGCTGCGGCACCGCCGCGGGTCGCCGGCGGGCGCGAGGAAGTCGCGACCGCTACGGCGACCCGGGATGGATCACGCCCCTTCCGTGGCCGGGGGGCGTCGTCGGTGAAGGAGACCGGGGGAGGTAGTGAGCTTCCCCCGAGGAGAGCTCCCCTGTATTGGCGGGGGAGCGGAGGCTGGAGGTTCCCGGAAGAAGCTTGATGATCCTGGGGGCTCCCGACATGCCTGAGGAAGGCCATCCCTGAGGTTTTTAGTGGGTAGGCCTCCCCCTTCTGGGGAGGAGAGCCCCATATAACCGCCGGCTCGCCACAGCCGGGGTATGTAATTTAATGCATTTTCCTCAGGGGAAATAAAAAAAAAAACAAAAAAAAAAGAGGTTAAAATTATTGTTGTTAGTCGTGAGAAGTAAAGTTATTATAATGGAAGTGGAAGGGCGTGTGCGGAGAGGAAGACCGAAGAAATGATGAATAGACTGTGTAAGAATGTTGACATGTTGAAGAAGGGAGTAAATGTCAAAATGGCGAGTGATAGAGGATCGAGAGTGGAGAAGGAAGCTAGATTGCGCCGATCCCAATTGAAATTGGGAACAGGGTAAGAGAAAGAACAAGACGTAGTGAGAAATAATTACTGTTAAATTTCCATTGAATTGTAATTTGGAACTTTGTATTTTAGTGTTATTGGTGACCTACAAAATCACACAGAGTAGCCCAACTAATAATATAAATGCGAAAGTAATTCTATCTGTCTGTCTGTTACGCTTTCCCGCTTAAACCTCGCAACCGATTTTGATGAAATTTGGTACAGACAATGTTTAGACCCTGAGACAGAACATAGGCTACTTTTTATTTCGAAAAAAACGGAATGAAGGGGTTGAAATAGAGGTTTAAAGTTTGTATGGGATTTCTTAATTTTAAAAGATAAAACCATGAAACTTTATATTTAAGCACTTGATAAGAATCATTAAACATTTGTTCTAGCATTTTTGAAATTTCGATCAGCTAGGGGGTGAAATAAGGGTTGAAAGTTAGTATGCAAGTTCGTCAAATATCACGTCATAAGAAACAAAAAATCGTTTGTTCTAGCATTTTGAAAATTTTACCAGAGTGGGGTGAAGTAGGGGTTGAATTGAAGATAATACCATGAATTTTGGTACCTTAGACATAAGGGACCAGGATTGACAAAAACTGATTTCATGCGGGCGAAGCCGCGGGCGGAAGCTAGTAATATATATAAAGCTTTAAGGATAGATTTTAGTCTTAGTATAGACAAATATTTAAAGTTATATGTGTAGCGGAGGTAATTGTAAATAATAAAATAATAAATATTTATTACACTTACTCCACTTAGCCTAGCCCAAACTAAGCTCTGTAAGGCTTTTGTTATGGGATCTAGGGTAACGGATACATATATAATAAATATTTATGATAGAGATATATATATATATATATATATATATATATATATATTAACAAATGGTTGTTAGTTAGTCATGGGACTAAGGTCATTCATCATCACACAAACATCTGCTCCTACCGGGAGTCGAACCCTGGACCTCAGAGACGGTAACACCTTGATACCGGGGTACTAATCTCCCGACTACGGTGGTCGTCCAAAATTCCTCAAACGTATAACTTTCTGAGACAATGAGAGTCAGAACGGTCTGCGAAGCCGACACATACAAGTATCTTGGCATGTCGGAGAGTATTTGGTATAGCGATAGAGGATATCAAAACTCAGTGAAGGTTTTATCTGGTGGAAAAGGCTTCAATAGTTTATATATTCATTGCTGCTTCGGTATACTGAGACAGTGCAGCCGATGTCTGTCGAGCATGGCGCGGTCCCAGAGTCACTTATATCTGGCATATTATATCGGGTTGTTCTCCTCTTGCCAAGGGTGAGAGGTGTCAGTAATCTTAATATAAAGATAATTTCGGACAGCGCATATGTCTTTCACGCCGTCCAAAACTCTATCAAACTCTATAATTATACATAAATGACATTATATGATCCAATTCTGGATGGTTGTAGACTGCAATAGATAAAGGAATTCAAAAACTTGCTTGAAAATGACGTAATGAACTGATTAAGTGGGGCTCAAGAATAGACAACAATGGCGAAATAATACGAGATGGGTAGCATCTATCGAACTTTCCCGTTCCGTCATTCAACTAAAAAAGGATAGAATCGGATATAGTCACTATAATCGTACACGGTTCACAAAACAAACTCCCAATTGTTTTGCGGACCGTGTGCGATTGGGAAGTGGAAAAAGTATAAAAAAATCTACCATCTGTGCAGATCAAATAACGGGTGCCAGCTAGTTTATTATAAATAGATGAACAGTTTACTGTTGTCAAAATGACAGATTCATAAATTAGTCTCTAAAAAGAAAAAAAAAAACGACATAATTTTTCGATTATTTTATTTTAGCCAGCTATCACTTCCTATTAAAAATACAAATGAAACAAAACAATCTCTTGATATATATTTTTATTATACCTCACCAACAACCCTCAACCCTTTACAAATTGCAATATCCTGACATATATATGCTGTGCATCTAAAATTTATATGTTCACAAATATGAGAAATTTAACGTATGTTTATCAGTCATTGTAATGCACTGGTTGTTATTTTCATAAGCTTCCAAGATCCTTGGAGGTAAATACATGTTGATAATTTTCGCGCAAGATAAGTCTTTGTAGGCGTATGAAAGAGTGGTTTTTAATTCATGAACGTGGAGATTCGGATAATTTGCTAATGACTTTTCCTGTGCAATCGCAAGCTTCGCCCGCAATAAAACAATGTCCGATTTCAAATTGTATTTTTTCGGAACGTAATTCTGCACTATCCTGATACGAGAATAAGCTTGTTCAATGCACTCTTTCATATATTGAGTGGAAAATGCTACTTTGTTCTTTAGAGCCTTGATAAAACATTCTACTTTGCTAGACCAAGTGAGGTTGGTTTTAAGTTGGTTTTCAAGATCGTGGGAAGTAGAGCCTGAGATAAGTTTAAACATATGGAGGATGAGAGCTTCTTGTAATTGTTCAGTAGTGAATCCTTCCCAGCGATTATTGAAGGAATCGCATATGTCCTCTGGAGTACCTCCCAACATAAAGACAGTGCCCTTCATACCTGTAAATATATATATTTTTTAATATCAATCTTTAATATTGAGATATAGAAACTATTCACCCTTATCAAAATTTGGAGTATGGCACTCCAAATTTTGATAAGGGTGAATAAAAACAAATAACTTAGCATAATAAAAGTATAATCAAATAAATAATTGAAAATGCCGTTATAGTTCATCTATGTTATTAAAATAACCATGTAAATAAATTATTAAAGAAAAAAATAACCAAAATACATTTCCAATGAAATAACTGAAAATAGTCCTCCTATTTGTACCCCTAATAACTCCTTTCGATTTCATTGGAGATCGAAGGTTTCTTAGTATGTTACTTACCGTAACTCTCCAATATTGCTGCTACTTCCATGGCCACCAAAACCCCAAATTCGTATCCGAGCAGATAAAATGTTCCCTTAGGCTTCAGTTTCTGCATTATAATCTGAAAATAACATATATATGTATAAGGCCAGCAACGCATTTGTAACTTTTGTAGTGTTCCGGGAGTATATGTGCGGCAGGAAAAAAAAGGATACCTTTTGTCGACTTGCTCGTTTGTCGCACTATGAAATAATAAAAAAAACGTTTCTCTTGGTTCGTAGTAAAGTTCTTTTGTATCCGTTATTTCAACACTACACCTAATATACGACATAGCTTCCTCAAGGATTTCCAAACCGATCTAGTGTCTTTCTACATTTCATCAAATCGGTCCACCTTGTAAGATACAGACAAATATCATCACTGGAAACACGCTTTAATCTAAGACTTTCATCTTAAACTGCTGCGGTAGATAGGTTGACAGTAAGTTGAGAAAACTATTGAACGCTGTCCAACCATTTGAATTAGATGCTTTTAGTGACCCTTTCTGGAACTTGGACATACCTAGTCGAATTATGTAAATATATTGAGGGCTTCGAGCGTCTAACAAGTTCTGACTTATGGCTACGCTATCATCCGTAAAACGAAGATAACTCGTCGTTGATGAGGATGTCTAGTGATCTCCTACCTTTTTTTTGCGAGGGGAAATGCACCTTATGCCCCATGACGCCGGCAAGGCGCGGCCGTGTGTGGGGTATTGACATGCATAGATATAGTAAACTAAATTACACTTTATATATTGTAACTGTTTTTTATCACTTAATAAATAAATACATTTTATATATAATAGATGTAGACAAGCATATGTTCTGCATGACGTAAAGCGACTAGCACCGTTTGCTATCTATCGAACGAGATATTGGCGCGTTTTAAACTATTTGCAAAACGAAGGAAACTGTTTTCTAAATGTGGGTTGAGCCTATAGCCCAAGACTACACAGAGAGCTGTCGTTACCTACACGTCTCTAAGGTCCATTCACGCGCACCCTGCTCTCAGCGAAGGTAGCGGAATCCCCCCCTCCCCCAACCCTTCCTAACGCACATCTGTCATTACCCACACGCCTCTAAGATCCACTTACGCGCGCCTTGTTCTCGGCCACGGCGGCGAGGTCTCCCTCTCGGTGCAGATAGAGCATGGCGGTGCGCATGCGCACACGGCAACTGACTTCCACAAGCTGGCGCCAGTGGCCCTCAAAACCGGGGATCATGCACAGGAATTCATCGTTTGAATCAATAATGTTCAATGCCTGCAGAAAGTTAGAAAATGCATTTTATTTACAGGCCAGGAGACGTATTTTTGAATTATTAGACGTGAATTTGGAATTCGAATACGAATACAAATCGTGCGCGAAATTATTTTCTACTCCTTACAGTTTTATAGATTTTTGAATCACTCGAATTCAGTGTAGTCATTAAAAACAAATTCTTAATTAGATTCCGTTTCAAGCAGAAAAAATTAAAAACCACAACAACAAAAATTAAAATATATATTTACAAGCTGTACATTAACCAGAGTAAATTTGTCAACGTCACTTCAGCGTTGGATATTCTACTAGTAGAAAATAAAAAGGAATAGATTGAACCACTCGTTGCACAACGCACGAAATGAAAGTTCAGAAATAATTAATTCGGTTATTCGTATACGAATCGCATGATTTCGAATGCGAATTGGTTTTCTATTGTTTCAAAAACTCTTCTCCAGCGTATGTCAAGCTATGATTTACATTATTAAGGAAGAGATAAGGATGATCCAAATATTAAACTGTACATTAAACAATATTAACATTTAAGAATAATTTAATAAATTAAGAATCACAATTATTTGGTGTTTATAAATTAATGGTTTAATGCTACGTGTCATTGATGTATTTTGACGTGACAACGTCTATTAAATTGGTACGGCGTGGAGTCATTCTCGAAAACACCGTAACGGCCGAATCTGGCGCCACACGGAGTCCACGAACGGCGTAACGGCCGATCTGACGCCACACGGCAACGTAATAAAAATATAAATGTTATACATTACTTTATTTTAAATAATTTCATTGCACCCAGAAAAAATTACCATGTAATAGACGTTGTCACGTTCAAATATCGGCAGTAGACGGAGTTCTACAGACAACCAATTTTTTTATTGATCTATGTGTTTCAAATGCTTTTGTTTGATTGAATAATATGTGAAATAAATTTGTTTGCTTTAAGTATATACTCGTACATATATTTTTTTTTGTATTTTTTCACACATGTTTTTTTTGTTTTCTAGTTGTTTATTACAATTTGAACAAAAACAACCGGTATGTGATACTAGTGTAGAGTTATCGTCAGCTTTGAAATTTTGGCGCTATATAGGTTACCATTGCAAATAATAGCTTTAAAAGTTTATTATTTTCCTCATACAAAAACACAGTTACTCTCTATGAATAAGCTCTTACTTGTATACATGTTACTGTAGTATTTTGAAAGAAATGCATGTAGGTATTACGGTCAGATCAAACAAGACAAAAAAAAATTGCACAATTGAGTTAAAATTTCTAAAATTTCAGTTTTTATTCAAAATTTTAATATTATATTTTTAGAGAATCGCTTTCCGTTATCGAAGATGGACTCACCATGTGTGATTGGTCTCTGAGTGACGGTAAAATACTAAAATCCACCGCGCATTCTAGCTCGTTGGTTTCGAATTCAGTGAAGTAGGCTTCAAACCCACTCGGGTCTTTCTCTATGTCCTCAAAATCAGGTTGAAGATTCTGCAACCTGTGTACATAAAACGATATATACATATTATATACGCAAAATAACCTTAATGTGTACCTCTAATAATAAGCGGAAGTGGCACCGACGGATTGTGGCGGCCTGGCGTGCGCAGCTCGAATTACGGATCTGCGCGCGCCAGCGGCCGGCGGGGCCGTACTCCCGCACCTCGAGGCTTGGCTCCACGGGGAGGAGGAGGTCACCTACCGATTGACTCAGATACTCACCGGGCACGGCTGCTTCGGTGAGTATCTGTGTCGAATAGGACGGGAGGGATCGACACATTGCCACCACTGCGCATCCGACCTCGACTCGGCCCAGCACACGCTGGTGGAGTGCCCCGCGTGGGCTTCCGAGCGCCGAGTCTTGGTCGCAGAGATCGGGCGAGATCTGTCTCCGACGGCATTGATTGCGGCAATGCTGGCGAACGAGGGAGGTTGGAGGGCTGTAGCCTCCTTCTATGAAGCAGTGATGCTCCAGAAGGAGGCCGCCGAGCGGGGTCGGGAGATGGCCGATCCCGCTCGAAGGAGGCGGCGCCGGGCTCGGTAGCACAGCTGCGGCGCCGCCGCGGGTTGCCGGCGGGGGCGCGAGGAAATCACGCCAGCGGATGCGGCGACCCGGGAGGGACCACGCCCCTTCCGTGGCCGGGGGGCGTCGTCGGTGATGGAGATCGGGGGAGGTATTGTGGCCTCCCCCGAGGAGGGCTCCCCTGTATCGGCGGGGGAGCGGAGGCTGGGGGTTCCCGGAAGTAGCTTGGTGTTCCCGGGGGCTCCCTACATGCCTGAGGAAGGCCATCCCTGAGGTTTTTAGTGGGTAGGCCTCCCCCTTCTGGGGAGGAGAGCCCCACATAACCGCCGGCTCGCCACAGCCGGGGTATGCAATTTAATGCATTTTCCTCAGGGGAACAAAAAAAAAACTTTCATGCGATTACAAGCAAATATTTTGCACCAATTTGTCAGTAATTGATCAATGTAATATAATATCATCAAAAATACTTAACACATTCACCGCTTACAAAATAAATAACAAATAATATAAGTACATGTGAATGTTTGTAAATATGGATAAATGTATATTGTTATTATTTTAATAAAAAAACACATTTTTCGGATGCGAGTGGTCGGCACAGCACGCTGGATGCCGAACACTCGGATCGGTTTATTGACTACTACAAAATGAACGGGACTCTCGCTTTTTAGTTAGTTGATTGTAAGCTGCCACTTATTCGTGCAAAAATACCTCCACCTCGATAACAATAACGTACTGCGCGATAGTGAGGCTTGGCACGATTTCCTCAGTGAGGTGCACGCCAATTGTCCGTTCCAGCAGGTCGCGAACTTCACGCGCCCTTCCTGCGTCCACGCCCACTTCCTCCAGAGTGGTGCTGTCAGTCGCTGCGCTCGTTATGTTGACGCCTGCATTCACATACATTTAAAAGAATTGTATAATAAATCGGCAGCAATAGGTATTTACCTACTGCTCCCGATTCTTCACATATCGTTAGCGTTTTATTAATTAAATAAATAAATAAATTGCATTTCCGACCGAAATTAATTAAATTTGTTGACAATGCATAGATATTCTTATATTTATACAACGAAGCATAGATAAACTATTAAACCTTGTGTTATCTGGGGTAACGGATAGACATACATATATTTTACACTAGCTGCGCCAGCGATTTCGACCGCGTGGAATAGTTATTTTGGATGAGTAAGAGTAACAGATATAATCAGAATGCTCCGAGCTGCTAAGCTATCAGGAGTGTTATTGTGAGTCAACCACAGATCCTCACAACACCAACAGCCTCTCACCAACCTCTCAACAGATCCTGAAGATGTCTCGCTGAGAGACGAAACACGTGTCGACCTTGTCTGCTTGTTGGACAAGTCATCATCAACTGCGCGGAATCAGCAAACGTAATCAATATCCTTTGTAATGTGAGTCAACCATAAACGATAGACATATGCTGTTGCGGGAAGTTTTTTAGACAATTTTATGTAGAATATTTCCGTCATACATGATTTTTATGTGACTTTAACCATTAAGGCTACACACGCGACGGAAGCAAAAAAAAATGGAGTTACTTTGTAGTGACTTGCCACAGAAATATTAATATATAATATAGACTGACCATATATATGTATATTATATTCTTTTAGATTTATATTCTTTTAAGTTACACTTGATTTTATATAACAAAACATAATACGCCAAATCAACGATCATTATAAACCACACAATAGGCGCGGGATTACAACTTCGGGCAAGATCACACGGCCGAGCTGTGGTTGCGAAACCAGCCGCGGGTTGAGATGGGCAAAACGACTTAAAGAAATTAATCGTTAAATTATTTCTTAAAAACTGTTTTTGGTATCTGCTTAATTGCTTATTATGTTTTTCGTTTAAAATTCTTACATTTAAGTAGGTACCTATTATCTGCTGTTAGTTTTAACTTACGACATCAGTTTAAACTTCAATGAACTTTCCTTCGTACTTTGCAGGCTTAGGATAACTAAACTTTACACTAATAGTAGAAATGTATTTTAACAACCATAACCATGGTACAAATGCTCGCATTCATAACGTAAATAGCTGCCCCCACCGGGACTCGAACTCGGGACCTCAGAGGTAGTATGGGGACTTGAAATCTACGGAGTTCGTCGATGTCGAGATATGTTGTAGTACTGTTAATTTTGATATATATTTAATTTACCTGGTACTTTAGACAGTTCTGTTAATATACACGATACAGCTTCTGCTTGGGCGTGCGCATACACGACAGTCTCACCACTGGCAAGAGCTCTGTCCAGCGCAATGACTGCATTACACCAGAGTAAAGGCACTTCTCCACATTTTGCACTCAGATTTACATTTTCATTAACTTCTCCTGTCTCTTCATACTGTAATGGTTGATAAATATTTAGGGTAACTTTCTTCGTAAATGCTATGTTAGTAGCATTATATATTATACTAGCGGCCCGTCCCGGCTTCACACGGGCAGACATTACTCTTCGCAGCGTATGCGATTTTTATGGTAATTTTTTTATACCTTCGGTTGGTTTAAATAAGAATGTCTAAAGATCTATATATTATAGTACTCTAGTACTAAATATAGCCTATGTTATATATATATATCGCACTAATAATACAATAGTGTATCAACTCAAAACGTCGTACTTGACATAATACTATAAACACACGCAAAATTTGATTCCTCACGCGTGATCAAGACCGTCGATCGATTAGTGCAAAAACAGAATAAGGATAAATTAAAAAACTTATGTGACAGTTATTCAATTTGCAACTATTACATGAAGTGAGTTATAAGTTTTTTGTTGATTCTGAAAAATGTTCGATTTTGAGTTGATACACTATTGTATTATTAGTGCGATATATGTGTGTGTGTGTGTGTGTATATGCGTATTTGCACTAGACTCGATTTCAAAATCAAACAATTAAGTACACTTGTATCCACTCAATGGATTTTAAAATAATATATATTATAAGCGGTTACCCCACACGTTGCGTAAGGTTGCCGGCCGTTGCCTATAAAAGCCGCTGCGGTTGGCTAGCGACTCACTTATCATCGGGCGTTCGGAGCGGGTAGACCGGTCGTAACGTTATTACGTGTTGCGTTGCGTAACGTTGCGTAATTCGTAAAGTAGGCGTTAGGCTGATTTTATTCCTCTGTAAAATTATGTTGTTGCCAAATTATTTTTTTTTAAGGAATTTCTCTTCTGATTCCTAAAATCAGAATTGGGATAAGCAACTCTTAGCCCACAATTACGAGGAACAAAGTCTTCTGCGTACTTTAGTGTTCGTGTTTGTGATAATGGCTGGCGGATCCAGTCGGAGTGACCGTAGGTCGCGAAGTCGTTCCCGTGATAAGTCGCGGCACCGTTCACGTAGCCGTCACGAAGTGTCCACTAGGAACCGCCGATCGCGACGTCGGTCATATAGTAGGACGCGTAATGAAAATTTCACACCGTCAGAAAAAACGCCTAATCGTGATCGCCATCATCGTCGCTTGAACAGATCGCGGTCTTCAAGCAGGTCACATACCCCGGATTTGGCTATTCATTCCACGTTGAATTCGATCATGGACCGTCTTGTGTCGATCTTGGCAGTGTGGGTGAGGGTCAGGTTGGGCCGAGTCGGGGGGGGGTTGGACCTTTGATTGGCTCGGCTGAGCCTCGGAATGTTGGGCGGATGCAGGTGCGGACGGGTGTGGTGCGTCGGGGACGTCATCGGATCGCGGTGCGGCCTTGGCGTTCAGTGTGAAGACATACAGTTTTGTATGTATTGGACTTTATGTCCGGCAGACATACAGTTTTGTATGTATTGGACTTTGTGTCCGGCAGACATACAGTTTTGTATGTATTGGACTTTGTGTCCGGCAGACATACAGTTTTGTATGTATTGGACTTTGTGTCCGGCAGACATACAGTTTTGTATGTATTGGACTTTGTGTCCGGCAGACATACAGTTTTGTATGTATTGGACTTTGTGTCCGGCAGACATACAGTTTTGTATGTATTGGACTTTATGTCCGGCAGACATACAGTTTTGTATGTATTGGACTTTGTGTCCGGCAGACATACAGTTTTGTATGTATTGGACTTTGTGTCCGGCAGACATACAGTTTTGTATGTTCCAAATTCCAAATTCCAAATTCTTTATTCACATTAACAGACACGAGACACAATATAAATTAATCTTACAGGTACAGGGACACAAAAATAATGCATGCAGAAACTTAAAAATAAGAATAGAATTAAGGTTTAAGTGAAGTCTCGCGACTGCTGTGTAAAAGGGTACCTAGATCAGCATGAGGTTAGTGAAACTAACACTATCTAACCCTAGTCTAACTAACCCTAGTCTATGTATTGGACTTTGTGTCCGGCAGACATACAGTTTTGTATGTATTGGACTTTGTGTCCGGCAGACATACAGTTTTGTATGTATTGGACTTTGTGTCCGGCAGACATACAGTTTTGTATGTATTGGACTTTGTGTCCGGCAGACATACAGTTTTTATGTATTGGACTTTGTGTCCGGCAGACATACAGTTTTGTATGTATTGGACTTTAGGTCCGGCAGACATACAGTTTTGTATGTATTGGACTTTGTGTCCGGCAGACATACAGTTTTGTATGTATTGGACTTTGTGTCCGGCAGACATACAGTTTTGTATGTATTGGACTTTGTGTCCGGCAGACATACAGTTTTGTATGTATTGGACTTTGTGTCCGGCAGACATACAGTTTTGTATGTATTGGACTTTGTGTCCGGCAGACATACAGTTTTGTATGTATTGGACTTTGTGTCCGGCAGACATACAGTTTTGTATGTATTGGACTTTGTGTCCGGCAGACATACAGTTTTGTATGTATTGGACTTTGTGTCCGGCAGACATACAGTTTTGTATGTATTGGACTTTGTGTCCGGCAGACATACAGTTTTGTATGTATTGGACTTTGTGTCCGGCAGACATACAGTTTTGTATGTATTGGACTTTGTGTCCGGCAGACATACAGTTTTGTATGTATTGGACTTTGTGTCCGGCAGACATACAGTTTTGTATGTATTGGACTTTGTGTCCGGCAGACATACAGTTTTGTATGTATTGGACTTTGTGTCCGGCAGACATACAGTTTTGTATGTATTGAACGTACGAGTGGACGTAGCTTGAATATGATGATACAGGTATAAGAATGAATGAATGACTGACAGACGAGGATGGTGGAGTTGAAGCAGATGGCAGCATACAAAGTGGTGACAACCCCGAGGCTCGTGTCGAGGACGACACTATGTCAGGAGAGGCCGTATAAGCGGTTACCCCACACGTTGCGTAAGGTTGCCGGCCGTTGCCTATAAAAGCCGCTGCGGTTGGCTAGCGACTCACTTATCATCGGGCGTTCGGAGCGGGTAGACCGGTCGTAACGTTATTACGTGTTGCGTTGCGTAACGTTGCGTAATTCGTAAAGTAGGCGTTAGGCTGATTTTATTCCTCTGTAAAATTATGTTGTTGCCAAATTATTTTTTTTTAAGGAATTTCTCTTCTGATTCCTAAAAAAAAAATATATATATATATATATATATATATATATATATATATATAATCTAGCGTCTAGCGCTGCACTGTTCACGAAGGTTAATTCGTTCGTTCACTAGTTCGTGAAGGGTTCGCCGAAGTTATTTGACATTTTTATTGTAACAATAACATATTTTTTGAGTATATTTATTAGCTGTATTGTCGTTGGCAATAAATATCTTATTTGATTAACACTTAATTTGGAAAACTTAATGTTTCATCTCAATCTGCTTACATTCTAAGACGGTTGCAATAAGTTGTATCAAAAGACATACATCATGGATACGATTCTATAGAAACGATTCGATAGAATATCATATAGATTGTTGA
Organism: Scirpophaga incertulas; assembly: GCA_036419045.1. Taxonomy (NCBI): domain Eukaryota; kingdom Metazoa; phylum Arthropoda; class Insecta; order Lepidoptera; family Crambidae; genus Scirpophaga; species Scirpophaga incertulas. The sequence continues at coordinate 5,464,774 of CM071646.1, read as the reverse complement.
TATCGGGTATTTCTATATTTTTAGATAGGGCGTGAAAAATACAAAAGAAATGTTTTAAAACTGTTTGTGGAGCATGACTATTTGATAGTTGTAAGCTATTGTTTAGCTCAGGAGTTCCCAACCAGGGGGCATGCCCCCCTTGGGGGGCGTAGTGGAATACCAGGGGGGGCGTAATCGAGTACTTAAGCGCTCTAGCAAAGACTGAACCCAGAATCGACATACTGGTACAGAAGATGCAAGCTCCAGTATCTCATTAGTATTTAATAATTAAAATAAAACTAGGATATTTACCTAAAGTGAAAGTAATTAATGGTTTTCAAGTGTAGATACATATATCTTCTCTTATTCTTAAAACATAAATATCTACAACTATCTGTATTTCAATTTTAATTCAAAGAAATAATTCAGTTGTAAAAAAAAAATATATGTGTTTTTAATGTTTTTAAACTTAAGGGGGCATGAGAATATTATTTTTGAATTGGGGAGGCTCAGTGAAATAATGGTTGGGAAACCCTGATTTAGCTCATTAAGAAGATTGCCATTGCCCTGGATTGGAAGCAGTTGAGGTTCTAAAGACTGTTGTCAAGTACATGCAAAGTCTATAGAAAAATAATAACCAAATTAATAAACGCAACAAATATATATGTAATGGATAATAATAAAGTTTTCGATTAGCAATAGATTATATATAATTTGTATTAAATCAATTTTTATTCAACAATCACTATTTTTATTCAACAATCAATATATATACACTTCTCATCAAAAAAATCGAAACACCTTGCAAGTTTACGTTTTGTCAGGATTATCAGAAAAATGTGTACATTTAGGAATAAATGTTAAATGTCGTTTAATAGTGAGTAATATGAGCTTATCAAATCTTAATGTTAATGTTCTAAATTTAAATGAATTTTTCATAGGTTTCGTATTTTGTTAAATGAGTCATTTTTATTCCGTATGGAGTATAAAGGAAATGGATAAAACAACACACGTAAATGAAAAAAAAAGCTAAAAAACGTTTATTTAATAACTTGTATTCCCTCCCCGAGCTCTAATTACTGCTTCCATACGGTTCTTCATCGATCGGATGAGAGTCACGATCACATGCTGTGGTATATTGTCCCATTCCTCTTGGATTGCATCTTGCAGCTGGCTAAGTGTTTCTGGGGCAGGATCTCTTGCTCGAATTCGTCTCTTTAATTCATCCCACAGATGTTCAATGGGATTCATGTCCGGGCTTCTTGCTGGCCATTCCATAATAGAGATATCGACTTCGTTAAGATAATCTCGTACGACGCCCGCGGTGTGAGCCCTAGCATTGTCGTGCATGAATATGAAGCCGTTGCCAATAAAATGTGCATAGGGCATCACATGAGGCTCGAGACACTCTTCGACGTACCGATGACAGTTTAGTGCAGGCAGACGTGGCCCAGACACAAAAGCAAGCTCTGTCTTACCGTCGGCGCTGATTCCTCCCCAAACCGTCCACGAACCGCCACCATAGCTGACCTTTTCTTCAATGCAGCATTCTGCATAGCGTTCTCCGTCTCTTCTGTAGACCTTGTTCCTTCCGTCGTTACCATACAGCATAATTTTACACTCATCAGAAAAGAGAACTTTGCTCCACTGTAGGTATGACCAATTTAGGTGCTCACGTGCAAAGTTAAGGCGCGCTCTTCGATGGTCTGCAGTTAATTTCGGCCCATTTGCTGGCTTATGCGGTACCAGTCCACGATCCTTCAACCTTCTTCTAATTGTAGAGTCACTTACAGCCACCCTTCGTACAACACGAAGCCGCTGCTGCAGTTGAAAAGCGTTAAGGCGTCGATTTCTTAAAGAAGTTGTTACAATAAATCGATCATCTCGCTCAGAAGTGACCCGATTCCTGCCAGATCCTGAACGGCGCGTGAACAAACCAGTCTCCCGATAACGTTTATAGACTCTATGAACAGATGACAGGCTTAGATGCAGTCTTGCAGCCACAACACGCTGACTAAGGCCAGAATCCAGCAATGCCACAACTTGGGCGGCTTCTGTGGGCGAAGTATCCATACGTTTTAGAAAAATAACCTTTTTTCAGACGTCCCAAAGTCACAGTATTGAAATAAAAAACAAAAAGTTTAAGGATAGGCGCCAATTTTTAGTTTTTAAACGCTAAATGTACTCCAACCCTAAACACACATTTGTCTCAAAACAGTGATTCATTTCGTTTACAAGATAAACAAATGAAAGTCTAATTTTGAATTCAGAATTTTCGCTTATTACTGTAATGGCCAAACTGCCAGCTATACATTTATGTTTTTTTTTTTCATCGTATGAATTCTTTTTTGTGTTAAATTCGGACAGAAACAATGAAAACGGAAGTGTTTCGATTTTTTTGATGAGAAGTGTATATTGTTGTTTTACAGAGGTATTGAATTATTTATGTTAGTAGACATATTGTTTCTGAAATTCCTCAAGTCAATTGTATTTAATTGGTTTCGTTTCAAAAGTGAGCTCTGGAGTTCGTATGGACCACAGGTGATTAACAGTCATAAAATATGAGAAATAAAAATTGATTCAAAAAGTAACAAAAAAAATTTGCAATAAATCTTTGCCATACTCGATGAATCCTTTCGAGGCACAAGGACAAAGCTGGTAATCCATGATAGGCTCTCTTACTGATAATATCTCTCCATTGCGTATCATTTTCACTGATTACTGTGAAATATCTGAAAATAATTTGCAATTTAGAGATACATATTTACCAAAACTGTGTTAATTACAGATAATTAAAAAAGATACCTGATATTGGAGCATATCACTCTTGTAATAGAATCTAAATTGTCAATAACTGTTTGGAATTGTGTGTTTTGCTTGTCTATGGCAAATATGAATAACCCCTCAATAGTTCCTCGCTGGTTACATTGATTTATCAGTTCAAGTGCCCTGTTTCTTGTCGAAATATCCTCTGATGATACTATTACGCTCACGCCACGATTTTCCCATCGCCTGTGTTAGAAAACCAAATGAAATGCAATATTATCTTATTCATTTCTCGATAAATAGATATTTATATCTTTATTTTTGTAAATCATATCCGGCTCGAAGGACTACAAGATGGATTATTTAGATATTAATTATATTTTTTTAAATATACTAAATACAAATAAGATTTTTAATAATAATGAATCGAGTATAAAATAATAGTCACGTTTATTAAATTATTCATAACTAGTGCTCGGAATAAGTTAGTTTAATTTTATGTACTTGCGATTTTGTGACATCAATAGTATGGATATGCCCGGGAACTTACTATTTTCAGAGATTGTACAAATATTATATTGAACTTTCAAAATAGTATTTCATCTTTTAGCTTATTGCTGTAATAATAAGTTGTAAACATAAAATTTTACAATAAAAGCGTAAAGAAACGAATAGCAAATAAAAACAGAAAATTTTATGTTTATCTACCTATGTATGTATGCGGAGTCATTTATTAAGTACCATTAAATAAGATTAAAATATAGAATTCGTAACACAAATTTAGGTAAATGTCAGTGCAACGTACAAGGCCTGCCCTTTAAGTTATGTCGTTTGCCAACCTCCCGCAATTATAAAAAAAAAAAACATTTTTTTGAATTTACAATTCGAAAACAAAAGAATGTTTTTCATTAATTAGCCGAATAGTTTTATTGCATCGTCTATTCAAAGGCGACAAGTCGGTTGTCAAAATGGAATTTAACTCGAGTAATTTCGTACAATTTATAATAAATTGAAAATGCTTCGGAGTAAAATTATTTTAAATCTTTTTATACCAGAGGCGTACAAATTATTAGATTTACCTCTAAATGATACTTACTTTACTTTATATTGGACGTAAGCAGTCTCGTGGCAATGTAGGTAGAGTATCTTGGCCCCACGCCTGACCAAGGTATCGGCAAACTCCAAGCCAAGTCCGTCACGATCACAAACGATGAGGCTGATTTTTCCAGGGTGGCAACGGATTCTTTAAATTTATAATAACTCCTTAGATACGTAAAAAATCATTTTAGTTATAACTATTTTTTTAAACGTTTTAACTAGGATTTTTATCATGTGTAGGTGACATAAAAGGTAACCCAACACAGGTTAAATAAGCTAAATAATCATTACAATATTTTATTTGAAGTCATGGTATATAATTATTTCCGTTTGTAAAATATATGTTGGTCGGTCTTCACATGTCTTTGTTCAACTTTTTTCATCAAATGTATAATTTAAGTCGATTTTATCCATCAAATTTGTTTGTTGACGATTACATGTACTTGACCAAGTTCTTTTATTTGCCTAGTGAGCATTATTTATATATATATATTATGATTTATATATCGTCCATATGTCATTCGTTCGTCCGTTCGTCCTTTCTGGCGCTTAAGCGAAATAGACTTACTTTGGTAATAAATACCACATAAACATGTGAGTGGAATATTTGTTTATTAATAATGGTTCCTAATATCCAATTTAATTATATGCTCCATATTTTTTATTAACTACTTAGATAAGAACTCTTATATTTACATTTCAATTTTATTGCAATTATAGTTTATATAAAACTAATCATATTATATTGATTTAACAACAATAAATTTTATTTGAGTCAATACGGTATACTAAAATCGTTCAAAACATTGAAGCAGTATTGTGATAATCATGTTGAGATGATGACAGTTGGGGGTCGACAATAGACGGTCGATAATAGACTGCTGCTCTGCCAGTAAACATTATATGAAATTTACATGGTGACAGTTCTCGGCAGCACGCATAAACAGCGGCCCACGACGAAAGAAATACACGGTAAATATGGTTGCTGGTGGAGAGCAATCACAGTGAGCTCCGTACTATAGTACTCACGAGACAGTAGTCAGTAGGCCCTGTTCTTTGGTTTGCAGCGATAGCAATACACGGCCGAGATGGTGGCTGGCGGAGAGCAGTCGCAGAGCGCGGGCCGCTGCTGCCGCGCCCGGCGTGTACGTGGCCGCCGGCAGCGGCGACACGTGGCCGCGCGATATACCCTCGCTCACTAGCATTTGCAGCATCTGTACAAACATGCATTAGTTTATAGTCTTTATATTATCTTTTATTTTGTTTATATGAGAAATAGGGTGCATGCTTAAAATTTACGCCGCAAAGGAGATGGCTACACGACTGCCCTTAACATGTATAAATATATCACACTGCCTCGTAATTTTTATATATTCATTAATGAATTGTTACGTGATTATTATTTTCCTAGAACTTTCATGAAAAAATAATTAAATAAAAAGTTTTAAACTTGTTTTCCTATTTTCTGGACTTGAATAGTGTTGACATTTAAACGAGATTTTTCGAATCGATTATTGTAGTTTCGGTCAATATTCAAAATAATCGATATATACGGACATAGCAGATTAAACATTTTGTTTTATCAAATAAAATAATTCAATAAAAATCATTAAATAATAGAGAAAAATAGTTTCTGTAATAAAATGTTTAATTAATGTTAATCGTCGATAACAATTATATAGAAAAATAAGTATTTTATTCACACGATAATATCGATTTCCTAATCGATGTTATTGTATTGAGAGTTTATTCTCACAGCACTTCAGAATGTCAATGTCAGATGTTATATGACTTTTGTTTGTTCGATTGTTCGCTGCGATATCACTTGATTTTTTATTTTAATACTGACCCTGCTTTTCTAAACGGACCTATTGTGTATTGTGTCTACTTGCCGACTTCAAATCCGTAATAAAACTTGAGCGTGTAACTCGATATGGATATACATATTAAATAATGGTCTTGCGTATTTTAATCACAATCATGAATTAAAGTCGATATTCTTCAATCTGTAGGTATCCATTCACTACAATAGTAATATATTACCCAGTTATTTTATCTGAACTAAAATGCCTACCTAAAATTCATAGCAAATTCTCTAGTTGTAGTTTTGCGACCATAATATCGTAGGAGTTTCTATGATATGTTTTTCAAGATTATAATAATATGAAAAGTTCATGGAACTTTTTTTTATATCACATATTAACTTTCCCAGCATTAGATGCAACTACATCCAGTATTTATACTGTACTTAGCCATCTCCTTTAAGTTACAAAATATACTATTTTGTTGATCGCGTTTAAGAAAATTATGCTTCAGATATTGTGTATATATATTGTAGACATTCTACATTTTTATGTCATCAGCCTAATTTATGTCAAAGTTGTCATTAACTAATCTGGTATAGCGCATAGTATGTAGACCTGAGGGGCGATCGCACTAATAAATCGCAAGCGAAACGCAACCGAACCGTTCGGCTTAACCAATCCGAACGCCACAATATCACGTCATCTGTTAGATGACGTGATATTCTAGCTCTCGGATTGGTTGAGTGGAACGATTTGGTTTCGTTTCAGCTGCGATTTGTTAGTGCGATTGCCCCCCTGTTCTCCGCATCCTTGATTTAGGGGTGCGATGTGGGAGATAGGTGCGTTTGTATATTGTTTGTGGTTCGTAATGCTTGTCCGAGATACCATCTATATGAGCTTATTCAGTAGCCTTTTAATTAATATTCAAAAGCCATTTTATGTTCCTCTAGAAAGGCAAAGTAACGCATGTGGGCATGAAAAAATACCAGTGTCACACATGCTTCTATTTAAAGGCGATTTAATACCACAAAGTTTCATCAGGTCGCTTGGTCAAGTTCTGCTTTGCACACTACAAATAATATTTTATTCTTACATAAAAAAGAAACAATGTTAAAATCACGGAATTTTAGTAAGAGCCCTGCGTGTGGTAACTCGTACTAAAATTTACTTAATGAATGAAATAGCTTAACAGCTCTACCTCTTATCAATGGTGATGATTGACAATGCAACAAAGTGATTGAAAATTTTGATAAATTACCCGCATTTCCGTATAATTATTTCGAGTAATTATTGATGACAAATCAGCAAAGTAGTGATTTCTTGCAGGTTCGATATTGTTCATTCCGTATTCGATGTTTTCTTGGTCTATTAGCTGCGTTACATCTACAGTGCACCCTAAGCCATTGCAGCATTTCATAGTCACCTGAAACGGAATTATAATTAAACTGACATAATTTTCACTTAAAAAGAATAAGCCCTACCTTTTTTATACATCCTATACCTGCAAAATCAAAGGTGTTTAAAAAGCTCTGATCACCTATTATGATGTTGACAATGATGAGGAATGCTAGTTACATGTATTAAACTTATTCTCCATTCTTTACCTACATGTAGTCCCAGCAGTATGTGTAGGCGAAGGCGGGTACACGCAAGCGCGGTGTTGCCCGTCTAGTGACCCTACCGTGAGGCTGCATGACACATGGCGATCGAGTCGCGAAAGCGCACACCGCCATGTGCCCCGTATGGGCCTACAGAACAGGGGGGTTTTAGTGGGTAGGCCGGTCCTCTATGACCGGAGAGCCCCACACACGGCCGCGCCTTGCCAGCGCGGTGTCATGGTGCATAAGGTCGCATTTGCCCCCATCAAAAAAAAAACGGCCCAGTAGTATGTGCGAAGAATATAAACAAATAAAGTCTGTTTTGTCAAATAATTATAAAAACATTCAAAACATACTTGTTTGAGATATCCTTTGACGCAACTGATAACAACATCGCAACCAGCGGCGTCGTCATTTTGCGCTTGCAGCATGTCGACGAACGTAGCGTCTCGGGAATTCCCAATGTGATTGTCTGATAAACACAACGTATAAATGATGTATAAGTGAGAGCCATGTTTCAAAGTCAAAGTCAAAGTCAAAATAATTTATTCAATTTAAACCTTTACAGGTACTTATTGACGTCACAAGAATAATAATATTAATAAAACTACAATAAATTTAAAATAGAAAAGACAATAAATTATTAATTAATTCCTTAATCGCACTTGTACATGCGTCCATCTTCCAAATGAAGTTTTAGAATATTAGATACACAACATTAAAATTATAATTTCTATGAGCTATCCCACGAGGAGCAGGTAAGAGTCACATCCAAACTGATTTATCATTTAAATAATCTTTAACAGTGTAGTACCCCTTTTTAAGAAGACTATTTTTAATGCGAGTCTTAAACTTATTTATCGGTAATTCTATAATACTCTTTGGTAATTTGTTGTAGTATTGTATACTTTGCCCTACAAATGATGCAGTAATTTTTCGTAGCCTAGTTTGTGGTACAACAAGTTTGTCTTTGTTACGTGTGTTTAGCTTATGTATATCACTTCGTTTAGTATATGTATTGATATTATTATGAACATAGACAAGGCAATTAAAAATATATTGCGAGGCGGTAGTCAGTATACCAATATCTTTAAATCTCTCTCTAAGAGAAGTTCGAGAGCTTAATTTGTAAATAGCGCGGACAGCTCGTTTTTGTAAAATAAAAATAGTTTCTATGTCAGCTGCAGTGCCCCATAAGAGTATGCAATATGACATTAAATTGTGAAAATAACTGAAATAAACTGATCTGGCAGTATCAATATCTGTTAATTGTCTGATTTTCTGTACAGCATATGCGGCTGAGGCAAGTTTACTGGCTAAGACTGAGATGTGGGGGCCCCATTGTAACTTTGAGTCAATCGTAACACCGAGGAAGACAGCTGAGTCCACCACTTGTAATTTTTCTTTGTCGAGTATGATTGTCGTGTCAACTAATTTTACATTTGGAAGGGTAAACAAAATACATTTTGTTTTCTTTGCGTTTAGTTGAAGGTTATTTTTACTAAACCATTTTAATACTTCTGCCAAAGCGATGTTTATATCATCGAAGTTAGTTTTTTTTCTATCCACATTAAATATTAAGGAAGTATCGTCAGCAAACAACACAATCCCAACTAATATTATAAATGCGAAAGTGTGTTTGTTTGTTTATTTGTTTGTTTGTTTGTTTGTTTGTTACCTCTTCACGCTTAAACTACTGGACCGATTTCAAAAATTCTTTCACCTTTGGAAAGCTACATTCTCCCCGAGTAACATAGGCTACTTTTTATCCCGGAAAAATCGACAGATCCCACGGGATGCGCAATAAAGGCTTCGCTCAAAAACTACTGCACAGATTTTTATGCGGTTTTCATCAATAGATAGAGTGATTCTTGAGGAGTTTTGCGGCATTTTTTATCTCGGAAAAACGGATAGTCCCACGTGGGCAAAAGCTATGACCCTTAACCCTCTATACACCCAATCCCGAAATCCACGCGGGCGAAGCCGCGGGCAGAAAGCTAGTATCACATAATTTTTCGGCAAAAAAGGGCAGATCATTTATATATAATATGAAAAGCAGAGGGCCCAAAATCGAACCCTGCGGAACTCCCATTTTTAGTTGCGATCCAGACGATTGTACTCCATTAATTTCTACCGTTTGTGTTCTAGCATTAAGGTATGAATTTAGTAATTTTAAAGCAGGGCCCCGAACTCCATAGTGATTTAATTTCAGAGACAAAGTCTGGTGATCAACGCAGTCAAATGCCTTTGATAAGTCGCAAAATATACCAAGTGCATTCTGCGACTTTTCCCAAGAATCAAAAACGTGCCTCATAAGCGCAGCGCCAGCATCAGCAGTGGAATGACCCTTCATAAAGCCGTATTGCTTCTTATGTAGTATATTATATTTCTGAACATGAATTATTAATTGATTGTGTATAATTTTTTCAAAAATCTTACTTAAAGACGGCAATATAGAAATTGGTCTATAATTACCAATATCCTCTTTATTACCAGACTTAAACAAAGGTACAATCTTACTGTACTTCATAAGGTCAGGAAAAATACCCTGATCGATGCAAATATTAAAAATGTCGGCCATATAGGGTGCGATATTTTCCACAATGGATTTAATCGTTTTTACAATTAAGATCATTATATTATAATATTTCTATATTTTGTGTCATGTAATAATGTCTCATAATGATGCAGGAAGAGATAGGAAAGCGCTGGATGTTTGCAGCGAGGACCGATCGATGTCCAGCAGTTGGGCTTCTATTGATTAATGATAACGGCTAAGAAATTCCACCTGTTTTATAATAGGAAGTAGGTACGCCCACACTCCCAGTCCTAAGTCCCACGCTACATAAAAAAATGTTGTATAAAATAACTATTACAAATAATACCTTTTAGTTCTGGGAAGCGCTTCATAAGGAACCTCTTCTTGTACATATTGCTGACGGTGGCGAACACTTCGCAGCCATACGCCAGTGCTATGGAAATACTCGCCTGACCCAAGCCCCCCGTACCTCCATGTACGAGGATCTTCATGCCTCGCTTCAATCTGCCTTTTATTATCTGGATTGAATTAAAATTTGGCTTTGCAGTTCTAGTTGTAATACGTTGCGTTTTTGCAGAACCTGACAGGACCCAGACTAATCAATTCGTAAGAATGTAGAAGTGGAAAATCCGCATATAAATAATATACCGATCATCCGACAACATTGATAATGAAGCGAACTAGACCAGCGTGGTGAGATTAAAAACATCTTTAGTCAAACCGCCGTTTTTTGGATAAAATTCTATTTATATGTCGAAATCTATTTTTATTTTCTTTCTTAATATAACACTAAGCAGATCATCATCTAGCTTCCAATAATTAAGAATTAATTTCGCAAACTCAAGACTTCAAAATCTCCGCGCAAGATTTATATATTATATGACCTCCCTAGTCGAATGGTTAGTATACCAACTCTGAGGTCTCGGACTCGAACCCGAGACCTCAGAGTCCGAACCTTGATCATGGTTACTATATATTTCTATCAAAAATATTTATATATGTATGTACGTATGTCTGCCATTAACCTACATCCCATAACAAAAATTACAGAGCTTACTTTTGGCTAGGCTAATTGGTGTAACTGTAAGAAATATTTTTTTATCTTTTATTTTATTTGTATCTTACATTCGTAAGTTTTATATACTACAATTTAGTTATTTATTAGTATTATATTGCATTTATGTTTTATATGATCAATTATAGGGTAGATTATCTACTATATAAAAATTAGTCGGGTTTTCCTTCCTGACGCTACAACTCCAGAACGCACGAACCGATTTCCACGGTTTTGCATTCGTTGGAAAGGTCTCGGGCTCCGTGAGGTTTATAGCAAAGAAAATTCAGGAAACATTTCCTTATCTATAAAATAAGTAGGAAAAAAACAGAAGGGACGAAGAATCCTGACCTATTCAATTTTAACATAATGTCCGAGTACATCGTTGACTTTTATCTTCACTTATATATCTATATGTTATTCTGATTTCGAATAAAGGAGGCTTACCAAGCAGTAGAACGCATGTACATAGGCTAGTGGAACGGTCGCGGCCTCCTCGAGGGTCCAGTGAGCTGGCACGGGCCACACCAGCTCCGGCCGCACCCTCACTTTAGTGCTTGCCGAACCTTCAGCCATCAGTCCCATAACCCGTTCGCCACTAAAGTGTCAAGTAGAGTTAGACATGTCATATAAAATGCGGAATTGTTTTAGTTATACGTGATCTATTTATTAGGACAGTAGTAGTGCATGATTAATACATAAGACTCCATTATCAGATTGTTATATTATATATATAATATATATATATATATATATATATAACGGAAGTTTATATAAAAGAGTAAAATCAAATGAAAACAAAATAATCTTTATTCAAATTTCACATACGGTCGTCAAAACAAAGCTTATATGTAAGAGAACACAAAAACTTATATGTATATATATGTCGCAGCCAACTGGTCAAAATAGCCGTTCAAACAAACAACTAGCCCTTTGACTGAACAACACCTTTCAATCACACGGCTATACGTCGTTTAGCCGACTTGTTGATTGCAACGTTCAACATTACAGCTAGACGCTTAGCCAACTGGTTAAATGGTTTTTTATTTACTAAGGTACCATTAGTGTAAGTATGTAATTTGAGTGAATAGGAAAATATTTTGTAATTTCTTGGAAGGTTATTCTTGGATTAAGTTTAAGAGGTGACCAAAAGTTTGATGAAATAAGTAAAAATGATAAACAAATTATTAATCATAACATTGTTTAAAAAAAAAACAAACTGAAAAATTTACGAAGCAAGAAATTATATACTACCTCCGTTCAAAAATGATTGTCTCATTTGAAACATTTTGCCAACTTAACAATATAAGCTGTCAATTTGACATTTGTGTATGAAACGTACGCAGAGTAGAATCATAGAAATTTTTGATAAGTAAAAATTCAGTTTATAATAATTTCACCAATAACCATCAGTGTTTGAAATTGGTATTTTTTGACGTTTTAAAAAATAAGCCGCTGCTATTTTCTACGCGGTCCAAATAGCCTTAAATTATGGAAATCCAACATTCTGGAGTAAAGTCAAAAAATTTAAGTAACGTGAAGAGAAATGCCATTTTGCAAACACTTCTAGTGTGATATAACCTAGCTACATTGAGAAAGAAGCATTGCGCACAGTGTTGCCAACACAGAGTTTTTAGAGCTAGATTTAGCTCTAAATTATCTTGGTTAGCTTTAAAAATGTGGGTCTAGCTCTTTAGCTCTACTTTTCTACAATTTTAGCTTTTTTCCATACATACATACATACATACATTTTTTAGCTCAGAATACTAGTTTAAATAGCCAAAATGTACCTACATTGTCTATGTTCGGTTTGTCCGATCTATGGTTTGGTTATTCTATAATTTGTTATTATTTCGTCCACGCGTGAACAGAAGTTCAGACAAGAATGGCTGTCTGAACCAGAATTTCAAGGTTGGCTTGAAGCAGTAAAAACAGAACCCACGAAAGCGTTTTGTTCCTACTGCAAATGCGAGGTTAATTCAAAAAAAGGTGATTTATTAAATCATATGAAAAGAAAAAAACACCTAAAAGCGGCGCAACCATTTTCAGCGGGACAATCAAAAATAGATTTTTCTCCAAAACCGAAAATTGATTCTAGGATAAATTCCGCTGAAGGATCATTGGCTCTTTTTATATGCGCTCATACTTCAATATTACCTGTCGATCACCTTTACTATGTAAAAAACAATTCAAAGATGCCGAAAACTTAAAATTACACAGAACAAAATGTAGTACTACCATAAAGAATGTACTAAATCCGCATTTCGTAACCGAATTAAAAAGAGATATAGACGATGGACCATTCAGTTTACTATTAGATGAGAGTACTGATATCAGCATTACTAAACTGCTCGGTATCGTAGTGCAGTATTACAGCAAAAAAAGATTTGAAATAGTTTCGACCTTTCTAAGATTAGCCGAAATAAAGAAAGGTGATGCCGAATCCATCACAATGCTGGGAAAGAAACTCTCAACTTCCAGAAACATTAACATGTAATTTGGAAGCAATTGAAACAGCTCGCAATGTATTACGAGATATTTAAAATAATATAAGAACACAGTTTGTAATAAAATATTTATTTCATAAATAAAAAAATTGTCTAAGCGAAATTAAAACTAACGAGACAATTATTTTTGAACAATAATTTTCACCAAAACGGACAATCTTTTTTGAACGGAGGTAGTATAATTTGTTCGTAATATTTAATCTTTTAACAAACGAACAAAAATACTATCATAAAAAACCTTCGTATTAATTAGAAGGTAGATAACAATGCTATTTTATAGGTTACTAGCTTTTGCCCGCGACTTCGTCCGCGTGGAATAGTGACTTCCGGCAGATTTTTGGTTAACCAACAACATATTTATATTTATATTTGAATAAAGATTAATATTATTATGTTGATACAACTTAAACAAATTATTTCGACCAAATTTGGTACCATAAAAACGGTCATTGTGACTAAACCTTAAAAGATAGACATATGCCGTCGCAGACTTTTTTTTAGATCATGTATAGAGGAATAATTCTTTCATACATATTTTTTGTGTATCTTGAACCGTTTTCGCAGCGCACGCAAAGAAAGCCTTCAAAAATGAATAATTTTCCCCGTTTTTTACACATTTACCGCTCTGTCTTTGCTCCTATTGGTCATAGCGTAATGTTATTTAGCCTATAGCCTTCTTCGATAAATGGACTATCCAACAAAAAAAGAATTATTCAAATCGCACCAGTAGTTTCGGAGATTAGCGCGTTCAAACAAACAAACAAACAAACTCTTCAGCTTTATATATGCTATTTTATAGGTTATTTGACACGATTAAAACGGAATTTTAAGATATATATTACACAAGCATAATGATAACAAGAATAAACTGTATTCTAACTCATTTCGAAAATATTTGCACATACAATAATTATAGCCGATTTATTATTATTTATACATTTGCAATAAATAACTTAGTGATCCATTTCATAATCCAGTAATTTTTCCTCGAATATTTGATAATTTTGATTCACTCGTAAGTGCCCTCATAATTTCTGTCTCTTTGATAACACGTGTAACGTATATGTACTACTTACTTTCCGAAAAATATCTTGAAAAACTCACAAACACCGACTAGTTGATACCATATTTGATACTGTCAGTCATGATATCCTATTGCATAAATTAAAAGGTATTGGTATCGTTGGACCTGCCTTAGATATTTTTGCATCTTATTTATCAAATCGACAACAGATTGTAAAAATTGGCACAGATCAGTCTGAACCTCAACCAATAGTTTTTGGAGTGCCTCAAGGATCCATTTTAGGGCCGTTATTGTTCCTTATTTATATAAATAGTATCGGACAACTAGGTTTAAAAGGTAATATTACTCTTTATGCGGACGATACGACCTAGTTCTACTTTAGTCACTCTATTGATGCAGTAATTAATGATGCTCAAGAAGATCTAAACCTATTAAATATATGGTTTAAACGAAACCTCTTAACTATTAATGTTGATAAAACTCATTACATGATATTTACGGCAAAAAATAAAAGAATTGGAAGCTATGAACCTCTAAAAATTAATAACCAACCAATTTCCAAAGTAGATAATGAAAATTACCTTGGATTATTATTAGATGACAGCCTTACATTTAAACAGCACATAAATAAAATTAAAACTAAACTGGTTTCTCTCACCGGTGCTCTGAGAGGTATAGTAAAATATCTTCCGTTGAATGTACGTTACACAATTTATAATACGCTAGTAAAGCCGCATATTGATTATTTAATTGAAGTCTGGGGCTCAGCAGCAAAAACAAATTTAGAGACAATACAAATAGCACAAAATAAATTAATTAAAGTCCTTTTCAATTATGATTTTCTTACACCAACCAAAAACGTTTATAGGGAAACAAAAATTATGAATATCTCGCAAACATATAAATATTATACATGCTTACTGGTTCGTAAAATATTAAATAAAAATATACATATAAAAATAAATTTAATTAAAACAACACCAATAACAAAATTAAGACCTAGACTCGGAAGAGAACTAAAAATTCGTACAGCACGAACAATTATGGTAAAAAGAGTATTTTAAACAAAGGTGTCTCGATCTATAACAAATTGCCTGAGGATATAAGAGAGGCCCAATCCATGGCAACCTTTAAAAAATTGCTAAAATTTTATTTGTATAAGAATTAGATATTGTTTAATCAACAAATTGCTATCCTATCCTGTCCTTGTATGCCATTGTATGTTTTATACATAGATGAAAAAAAAAAATAATATATTAATAAGAACTACAATACCTGCACAGATGTTTATATATATATATGTGTATGTGTATGGGTGTGTATGTATGTATGTGTATATGTATATATATATATATAACTAAAAAACTAATTCTTATTTATAATGCAGACATATAATATATAAAAAAAAGAACATTTCATCTTTGTTGTTCATTTTAAAACTACGCTCACTGTGTGCGCTAGTCGCTTCCATTCTCGTTAGGGCAACGTATACCGCTTTGTTGAGTCACGCAAGGTAAATGTCATCAACGATCGAACTGATTTTTTTTTAACTACTACCTACATAAATGTTTATTGTTTTTCTGTAGGTCGTCTGTTTAATTTTATCATTAACTTTCTCAAATAAGTGAATTGTAAATTCTTTTGAGAAATAAATGTCTAAAACCCCATATTGAAAACAAAACGCGATCGTGAGCGCTGAACTAATTCAATTAGACGGCGGCTATTCAATCTTTATGTAGGTAGAATATAAATAAGATACACAATAAAATGAATAGGTAAATAGTAATAATCTCAACAACTTACCTGGCAGTGACGCCGCTGAAGTCCATTCCAAATCCAGAGTTGGAAGAAAACGACGGTGTAGCAGCTAAAGCTTTCTTGCTGTCAATGACACTAAGACCAGCATAATGGACCTTGAACAAAATGATATAATGTACTTGAGTTAATCTCAAAACTCTCTCAATACAATTGAATAAGTAGATCATAGAAAATCTTTATTAAAACTTAGGTTGATTCATCCGTTTATGACATCATAGATGATTTATCGTATTTATGTCGCAGCCAACTGGTTAAAATAGCCGTTCAATCAAACAGCTCGTCCTTTGACTGAACAACGCCATTCAATCATATGTCTAGCTTATTCATTGAATATTTGAGTCGCTCAAAACGTTCAATACTACAGCTGATTCAAATGCCGCCGTCTAATTTAATTAGTTCAGAGCTCACCACCGCAGCGCTAGGTGCGTTTTGTTTTCAATATGGCGTTAACTAGCCTTGGTTTGTGATTGTTTCAAGATATTTTTCGGAAAGTAAGTAGTAAATATATGTTACATGTGTTATTAAAAACACAGATATTATGAGGCCAGTTACGAGTGATACGAGTGAATCAAAATTTAAACTAATATTTGATGAGAAATTACGGGATTATGAAACGATTCTTGCATCATAAATTTTTGAGTTTGTAATTTTTTGCTTGGTGCAATAAATAATATTATCTAAACTAAACTTTATAATAAAGCTGAAGAGTTTGTTTGTTTGTTTGAACGCGGTAATCTCTGGAACTCCTGGTTCAAATTGAAAAATTATTGAATAGCCCACTTATCGAGAAAGGCTTTAGGCTACATAACATCACGCTGCGACTAATAGGAGCGAAGAAATAATGGAAAATGTGGAAAAAAACGGGGATAATTATTCATCTTTGAGGGCTTCCGTTGCGTACGCTGCGAAAACGGTTCTAGATACCAAAAAAATATGTATGAAAGAATTATTCCTCTTAAAATGATCTAAAAAAATGTCTGCGACAGTATATGTTTATCTTTTAATGTTAACTTACTAGAATCGTTTTTATGGTAATCAAATTTGGATATGTCGCGTTGTCAAGTCAAGATCGGGTAACAGCTGAGGTGGTTGTTTGCAAAAATAAATATGATGCTCAAAATAAATATGATGCTCAAAATAACTATTCCACGCAGACGAAGTCGCGGGCACAGCTAGTGATTAATAATTTGTTTTTCATTTTTACTTATTTCATCAAAGTTTTGGTCACCACTTAAACTTAATTCAAGAATAACCTCCCAAAAAATGACAAAGTCTTCCTATTCTCTGAAATTAAGCACTAAACTAATGGTCACCATAGTTAATTTGCCATTTAAAACCAGTTGGCTAAGCGTCCTCTAGCTGTAATGTTGAACATTGCAATCAACAAGTCGGGTAAACGACGTATAGCCGTGTGATTGATTGACGTTGTTCAGTCAAAGGGCTAGCTGTTTGATTGAACGGCTATTTTAACCAGTTGGTTGCGACATTTATATGAATTTATATAACCGGCGTGAAGTTAATAACAAAACGTAGCAAATTTTGTACGACTTGATCAATTTAAGAACACGATTTTTATATGTACTTACATTTACTTCTAGATATGAATACTCCGCAAAATCGGTATGAATCCAGTGCCAAGGTAAGAAAGTCCTATATAATCGTATGTAATTCAGCATGCTGAAACACATTTCGGGCCAAACCACAGGCTTCACGTGAAGATGATGAAGAAGAAAGATGTTGTTATCTCAATCCCATTATCAGCGAATTCGTCAATTAAATTTAGAACGCGTAAAAAATAAAAACTTTGTCAAGACAATTTTGGAGCCATTTTTCTCTGACAATTCGTTTACAAACTTATAAGTTTATTTGACTTAAAATATATGTGTAAAAATCGCTTACATTGACCTCAATACCAGGTCCCACAGGATCTTCTATTTCAGTCCAATACATTGTGTCAATATTGCCAGGCTGCATACATCGTAACGAGACTGTCTTATTATTCGTCACATATTCCTGTTTAAGGGGTAAAAAATAATCACTTCCCCATACGCCCTGAAATTAAAGGTCAATTTAAAAAACAATCAACTTAGGCTTATGCAGGCACATAAATCAAATCACATGTTAATAAAAAGTACATCTGTTTATATCGTATGACCGTACGTTTCAGGCAGGTAGCACCAACCGCGCTCAAAGGCTGTACAGACAATATTTTACAGATTATAACCTCAGGCAAAAGTCAAAGCAAACATCGTATTAATCTCGAATTTTCTAAATTAAAAATTCGAATATTATAAAATGATAATTAATGAAATGAAATTAATGCGATTTTAATTTTTATAACATATTGCAATGATAGACTTACATGACACAATGCGTTGAAAGGCATATCAGGTACGTTTTCTAATTCATTTTCCAACGAATTAGTTTCGTCGTAAGATACTAAAGAAATATGGCCATCCCTGTTTTCTCGCCTTAGATCTGCAACCTTAGCTTTTGTAATACAAGATGGGGGATATGGAGATAACGCAAGCAACTTACGCTCTGAACGTAGTTCTTTACAGACTGTTCTTAGATAAGAAAGTTCAGATTTATTTCGTACTGAGACCGCAGATGTATGAGGGGCAATATCTGTAGGTTTGAATATTACTAGCTCAACCCTGTTTTTCTCAGTACCATATCCTACCAACGGCTTTATGAGAGCGGATGGATACAAGGTCTTTATTTCTACTCCGATGCTTGTCATTAAAATATTGTTGTCAAATAATTTGTACATGGCTTCTATAACCTGGAACCAGTTGTAAATGCATTATGAAGGCGATATTAGTACGTATTACGTATATTCACAGAATATATAAAATACATTAATTTACTATAAATCAATCTTATACTCACTTTTTTATCTGATAATAAGTTTATCACGATCACCACATCAGGTTTTTGCGATACGTTTCTGGCTTCAAATATATCAGTCTTTGTCCTCAAAGAAATTTTGGTTTCGATCTTCAAAGGAATTTCTATAAAACTCCTTATATGATTGACGTATTTGTCGTTCTGTCCACTCACATATAAAACATTTAGCTTACGTGTGTTTAAATATTCGGTTACCATTTGCATGGTTAAACTTAAAGACACTAATACCTTTAAGAATAAAAACACTGTTTCAAGCTTTCAAATGTACAGACTTACGTTGATACTAAATCACTGTTTCATACTTACATCATTTAATTCATTTTGATAAAACGGCACGAATTTAAATGCATTTAGTGTTACAGATTGCCTAACCAACATTGGTTTCGACTTGTAGTGTATGTGTTCTATTGTAAGTCCGCCACAACTGAAATTTGCAGAAAGAAATACTAGCAGAATAAAAAGTACCTGACGTTACAATTATTTTTTTAATGTTAGAACCGATTGCACATTCAGTCTACAACCCAATCGCATTAATATCAGCTGTTGCAGTTTGATTTTGGTAACATTTCGCATTTGTTTCTACTGCAATTTGTTTGAAACAAAAATCAGAATCACACAAATGCTTCCATTCGAATCGAAATTAAACCTTCACCAAAGCAATAGAATGGTATTGTTATGGTAATGTTTGTTTTCTAAAATTTATCTTAAATATACTCATCTGATCAGCTGTCAGCAATATATGTAGCTTTTTGAGAATCGTCAAGACATATTTTATTCTACTATACATAAATAACGTTACAAATAAAATTATTTATATACTAAACCTCGTTTTATTATAAATACTGTTGTATGTGGCAGGGAGCGAGTTAGAACCGCTATTGATGGCTTGGTTCAAATGACTATTAACATCAATGACGATCTTCTTGATCCAATTTGGTATAGAAATTCCTTCATAACAATATCTCAGAGCATTCATTTGTAGAACACCGTCAATAAATGTTACCCAGTTGTTTTGCCATAAGATCTCCGCTTGCGTTAAATCATAGCTGACTTTTGCGATGCTACGGAACTGATCCCTATTGAAAAAAAAATATTTAATCAATAAACGGTAATAGTAAGAACATATTGATGGTAGAGTAACTGTCACCGCCGAGCGTGCATAAAAATATTTATGTAAGTCGAGGAAGCTAGGGTAGTAAGTGGAGTGGGCGTTATGGTGGTAGAATCGCGAAAGCGGACCCCTCCACGCGCCCCGATATGAGCTTAAAGTACACTGGGGGGTTTTAGTGGGTAGGCCGATGCATTTGACTGGAGAGCCCCACATACAGCCGCGCCTAGCCAGCGCAGTGTCACAAGGAACATTTCCCCTCGAAAAAAAGAGTAGTAAGTGGAGAATTATAATCTCTGCCTTCCTCCACGAAAAAAGGCGTGAGTATAAGTATATATATGTATACAACAAAGAACAACTTTTAAACTAATGATTCATTTTTCAACCTGAAAAAATATTAATTTTACGACAAGCAAAATGTTTTTTACATGACGAAACTATGTAGGACTATAATAAAATATATAGAAACATCCAGTTATTAATATACTGGTTTACATTAGAGTGAAAAAGTCATTATGGATTTGAAATATTACTTGTAATCGTAGCGGTATCTAAAAAAGATTCTGTATATGTCATCCCTTTCCATGATTCTGGTATCGTAGCGACCTTCAGTTATCATTTCATTTTGTATAGAAGTGTTACTGCCCTCCAGTACAAAAACAAATCCTTCTAGAAGCACACAATTATCGTTGAACACCTGAAAATTAATTTATTGAAATTATTATACATCATAATGCCACTTATCTGTAGTAACATTAACAACATATATTGACAACACTAACTATTAATTCTATTGGTATTGATAAGTTAGTAAGCAACGTTACTTTTCTTTTGTTTGTTTCTGAATTCGAATGTATTTACTTTTTCTCCTCAGAGTTATGATCCGGTATGAACAATCCTCAAATTTTCTACACCTTTTTGTGTACATCATTTCACAGCACCATGCCAATGAATGAACTTTTATTATTATATTCCGTGCAGTCCGTATTGAGATTTGTCATTGTGAAAAATGAAGATTGGAATGAAATTATTATTACGAGTATATACATACCTCAAACCGACCAGAGCCTCTTTGTACGGAAACTGTTAGTGATAGTAGTGTCCCGTCCTCTAGCGATGGTTGGGAGTACAACTTTACGTCAGAGAATTTGACTGACACCTTCTTCTTCCTATGGCCCGCCGTCATCGCTACCACGTCCCACACCGCCGCCAGCATCGCGGCAAAAGGGAACACTCTTACGCCTAGATTAAAATTATCACGTACTTTATAATGATACTTAAGGAAAAATTTCATCAAAATTTTAGAGAAATGAATAATGTTTCAGATACTATTGCTAAGGTTTACAGTCATCTAGTCAAAGCTATAATTTATTGATTGTTGTATTGACATTATAATGAGTAAGTGCTAAGACTAAGAACTTCTAAGATGTTATATTAGGACAATAGAAATAAGGTTCACCTTCAATATAGTGCCCGTGCAAATACTTGTACTCGTCATCTTCCACCGTCACTAGAAGATGTAACTCGGGACAATGCTTTAAAGTTTGTTTGGGAGCTGCCACTACCTTCCTATATAATAAACACGTGGTCAATAATATGTTAAGTCTTTTCTACTGATTGATATAACGTTTCGACTGAAAGACACTTTATTTCTAGCATTGTATACTATGAAATATTTGTGTTCTAATTATACAAGGTATAACAACATCAAAATTACATTATTTTAGGTTCATAATTACATAATTACTTTATTGAGCCCACATAGCACCATCGCTTTCTAAGTATACTCAAGCCAAGATATAAAATCGAATTTGATTTTAAAATTAGAGTCTCAGAGTCATACACTTACCACTTTTCATTGTGCTCCCATTCTACCAGGTGCGATAATGGTCGGGTCTCAGTTGAAACTGGGAACTCGATCTTGGGATATAAAGCACTGATGTCGGAGTCATATCCTTCAACGTATAATCTAAGAAAATAATGTTAGCATTTATAGACAATATATATCTAACAAATATATGACTTCTTGGGTTAGTGAGGTGTTAAACGACACCTTTCGGAATCCTATCGGAAGCAAACTAGGTACATATGCATACAGAACACCTTAATGAAGGTTCCGATGCTACACAGCAGCCGGCACAAGTTTCCTGCTTGGAGGATAAGTATGTCCAACAGAGGTCTGACTGAAGCTTAGAATGTATGCAAATAACTTAGGATCACTTAGGAAGTTATCGTAACTAATATTGCCGCAATATTTTCACCTGCCAATAGTCTGCAGAGCAAAGAGCGTATTGTCAGGCTGTGAACGGTTAGTGAGCGCCAGACTGCAGCAGGTGTTCGGCAGCGCTCGCTTCAAGATGGCCTGGAGCAGCCCGTGCGGCGCCAGCTCCAGCAGCACCGCGTGGGCCGGCACGTGAGCCAGCCCCTCCTCGAACAGTACCGTGTTCTAACCAAAAATATGAAATATGCTTCAGATTACCTAGTGCAACTCGTACGGTGCCTGTTCCAATGGCACTCCGTGGGATGGCACGAATCCCAGCGCATCTTGAATAGCACCGTGCTCTAACAGGCAACTAACGTATATTTCAGAATGGTCCGAAGCAGTAGTCCATGGCTAGTTTTACAACACTGCGCGTCGCGCCATATAGTATTGACTAATATTTCGAACAATAATTAATTTTATATTCTGTTTTATTCGTGACGGTACATACCATGTATCTATATATAAAGATGAACAACTATTATGTACCACAAAATATCGCTATATGTAAAGTAGTTCCTTCCTAAATGAGTAATATACATATATGTGTCTCGAAAACATAGTCCACTAATATGAGCAGTCACCAAAATTTATTTGTTGAAATGGTATATTCATAGCAGAAGCCAACAACAAAAATATATACATTTTAATCTAAGATTTTCATCATATCTTATTGAAATATTTATATAATTATATTTATTGTGGAACTCGCTGCCTCCTGAAATTCGAGATATTCAAACCCTCCCTTTGTTTAAAAGGAAAGTGAAGGAATACATCATTAAATCTCCTTCATTAATTTTAGGTTGAATGTTATCCATGCACGTTGGAATAGACACACTTAGAAATTTTTCACCTTCTTTTTTTTTTTGTTTTGTTTTTAACGGTATTTTTATTAATGTCTCCTACTGCAGGTTGGCTGGAAGAGATCTCGTAAGAGATAAGCCTAACCTTTTGTACTATTTAATGTTCTTTATATTATTTATAACTATCTTTTTATGTTGTGTATAATAAATTGTAAATAATAATAATTAAGTTTTTTATAGTATTTATATTTATTTAATATATCTATATTGTAAAAAACCTAAATTCAAGATTATTTATTAAATATATAATTAATAAATTATTATAAGTACAGCTGATTAGCATACGAAAAAACTCAATAGTACCAAGATGTTGTGGGTGTGATACTCGGCGGACGAATAAGCGGCATCTGGCTCTGTCCATCGCTGTTGTGGCACGGACGTAGATATCCAGCGCTCACTCCGCCGCTTTGGCTCTGGCACTATCAGTTTCGACAATTGTAGGAATTTAGGCCCTATAAAAAAACGAAAACTGAATATTAAGCCATTCAAGCGTATATGATACGCTTTGTATTGGAAAAATTATTGATTGTCACAAAACAAATTTATCTCCACAATTGCAAACAGGTAGAGAACTAAGAGATCGGAAAAAATAATTAGAGCATGGCTAAGAACTCAAGCATACGTTAGGCATCAAGATGAGTGGTTTAATTATAACGTATTTTTTTTTTATACCACGATGGTGGCAAACAGGCCTACGGCCCGCCTGATGGTAAGCGGTTACCGTAGCCTATGGACACTTGCAACACCAGGGGTGTGACTCGCACGTTGCCGACCCTTCAAACCTATTTATTCCCTTTTTGAAGAACCCCATACTGTAGCCTTCTGGGAAAACCTCGGCAGGGAGCTCATTCCACAAACGAAGTGTACGCGGGAGGAAATTCCTCTGGAACCGCACTGTACGGGACCATTTAGGTTCCAGTGTGTGGGCATGAACTCCCTGTCGATGACGAGTGGTGCGATGATAGAAAGTGGCCGTGGGCATCATGTCAAACAATTCTTCAGAGCACAACCCATTATACAGGCGGTAGAACACACATAATGGAGTACCTTTTTTTTTTGTTCCCCCTGAGGAAAATGCATTAAGTTGCATACCCCGGCTGTGGCGAGCCGGCGGTTATTTGGGGCCCTCCGCCCCAGAAGGGGGAGGCCTACCCACTAAAAACCTCAGGGATGGCCTTCCTCAGGCATGTAGGGAGCCCCCGGGAAGCTACTTCCGGGAACCCCCAGCTTCCGCTCCTCCGCCGATACAGGGGAGCCCTCCTCGGGGGAGGCTACAATACCTCCCCCGATCTCCACCACCAACGACGCCCCCGGCCACGGAAGGGGCTACCGTGCTACCGAGCCCGGCGCCGCCTCCTTCGAGCGGGATCGGCCATCTCCCGACCCCGCTAGGCCTCCTTCTGGAGCATCACTGCTTCACAGAAGGAGGCTACAGCACTCCATCCTCCCTCGTCCGCTAGCATTGCCGCAATCAATGCCGGCGGAGTCAGATCTCACCCGATCTCTGCGACCAAGACTCGGAGGCCCACGCGGGGCACTCCGCCAGCGTGTGCTGGGCCGAGTCGAGGTCGGATGCGCAGTGGTGGCAATGTGTCGATCCCTCCCGTACATAATGGAGTACCTACGCCAAACATATAGTGGGCCCATTAATTTGAACTGAACTCAACCAGGTCTCGTTACTACTAGACTAGGCGCCTTGCCAGATCACTTTGGGACTAGGGTTGTGTGCCATAAAATGGATTATTATTCATTAGTTCTTTAGTATATTTCAAAAATATAGTAGCACTAGCTGACCCGGCGAACTTCGTACCGCCTTAGCGTAGCTTTGATGCACTACTTTATTTTGTACTAGCTGACCCGCGCCCACTTCGTTGGGCATAATATTAATAATCCCCGAAGCGAGCACGAAAGCGAACGGAATTAAACCCGAAGCCATCGCGCGCCGTCCGCTGATGATGATGATGACACTCAGCAATAATGTGGCTTTCTATTGGTGAAAGAATTTTTAAAATCGATGATGATGATGATGATGATGATGATGACACTCCGCAATAATGTGGCTTTCTATTGGTGAAAGAGTTTTTAAAATCGGTTCAGTAGATCCCGAGATTACCCCTTACAAATATACAAACACTTACTTTACTTCTTTATAATATTAGTATAGATTCATTAAAATGACGATAACTTTTTTTTTAATGAACCGATTTTGATGAAACAAAGTCTATACACTGCCCGGGAGTGTGTATTCTTCATTAGTGAAAACCGCATAAAAATCCATTCAGTAGTTACGAAGATGTGCTCGAACAAACAGACAGACAGACAGACAGACAGACAGACAGACAGACAAAAAATTCAAAAAAAAAATTTTTGTGTTTCATTGGTTTTCTTTTATCGCCCTGACTCCATTTTTGTCAATTATCTTCAATGTACAGACACACCGGGTCCTACTGTTTTATTATATGTATAGATTTATCCTATTCTAAACGTAATTTTCCCTATCATAGTATTTGATCTCTATCCACACTGGAATTTTCAACTCCACCTGACTGATTCGTAAATTATATTATTTGAGCTTTCAGTAAATACAAACCTGATTTGGACAAATAACTTGAATGGAATGCTATGTTGGAACATTGGACCTCCTTCGCGAAAACCCCTCGCTGTGTCAGTTCCCTGACGAAGGCCAACACAGATTCGTACGGCCCTGATATGGTGCAAGACTGGCTGCTGTTGTGGCATACCACTTCTATGTCGTGTGGACATATTTTGGAAACCTGTATTGTGTTTGAAGCGATTTATCAAAATTATTCATTTTATAAACGAAATAGTATGAATAGGGAAATGTGTGACAAAAATCGAGAAGGTAGTGCTTAGATATATATATAAGATAATATAGATTTTGACTTAATAAGAGATGATATGCTAAAACGGTCAAGGGTACCCGGAACCGACGAATGTGCATCAAGGTATTAATGAAAGTTATGTAAGTATGTTTGGGTCGTAGCAAGTGAATAACCTATGATCTCTGCCTCTCCTATGGGGAGAATGAGATGTTACGTCATAAGTTTCCAACGTATACTAAGTAAAATTTGAAACATATAGTATAATTATGTATTCATATCTGACGAAATATTCGGCCAAGTGTCAGTCGGACTCACGCATTCGAAGTCACAAATATGTTTTTCGTCGCCCTCTTTCGTGATGCAACTACACCAATATCTTTTTCATGACTTTAGGCCAACAAAAAATACTCTTAATTTTAATAATCTTCATCTTTAAAATAAAATTGGAAGAGACCTATATGGGTATTTTGTGATGCAACTACTTTCAAATTATTATTTTCAAATTTTTCCCATTAATTGTGCTACATGACATTGCTTTATATCATAATTCATGATTCCAAGTCAACAGAGCACAGATCAAATCTACTAATTTTGATTTCTTCGAGAATGACCTTACCTCAATGTGTCCCAAGCCAACAGCAGCCATTGCTCCTTTGATGAATTGCGACTGAAGTGAGACCAGTCCACGCACATATGAAAGCAATATCACCTGCTCTGCCGTCAAGCAGCCATCGGCGTACGCACAACCCAGCTCACCCAAGCTATGGCCTGCAAATTATAATAACTGTTATAACGAAATATCGTTTCCAACAATCCATTGTATGTCTTCCAAGCACAGACCATTATTACGGAGCCAACCTTGTGTAAGACCCTTTTACACTATGTTCTCAGATCTTTCTACTTCCATTATGTAACAAAGTTCATTTCGGAAAGATTTTATTCTAATTTAGATCTATTCTTATATTCCACAGCGGATCAAATTTTGCTTTCACGATATTAGAGGGTAAATATAATGATTGGTTATTGTTCATAACAAGAGTCGTAGCTGCTGTATAAATATAAAATGCTACTTACATGCCGCAAGAAATTATTAATAACGAATATATTATATAAAGTGGTATTATTTAATGTGTTCTGGTTTCTAAGAAATTGTTTATTGATTTTACCTTTAGGTAGAAATAATGTAATATTTTTTTTTGTATCAATCAATGTCTCAACAACTTATTGGTTACATTTGCCCATATATTTATATATTATAATATTTTGTGTAATGACCACTATTTGTTCTATTCATTTTTGTGCATTCCGTGTTCTGTTCTTGAAATGAAATATCATGGAATGATGTTGTATCTTGGTGTGAGTCCTGTTCTATGTTTTGTGTAGGATGTTTATTTTTTCTATTAAATATAGTTTGAGTAAATTCTGTGATATAAACGATAAACGTAAGTAAATGTGTAATATAATTTTATATTTAATTCTATTCTTCGAACTTGATTAGGCTTGACGAGGTGTTACCATTGAATTTGTGCATTTTTGGATTATTTGTGTTTCGCTTCGTAAAAAGTGTAAGTAATCTAATCTGGCCCGTCTTACTTAGGTTTGAATCAACAATAAACTAATTTTTTCATCTCCTTCATTTACCATTCGTCTTCTATCATCGCTTATTTGGTAATTCGTAGTTGTTACAGATGAGAAGCCTCACTCTACAAAACTTCATCAGTCCCCTCTTTTCCCCGGTCGGTTGTAATAATTTTAGGCCCCCGACTCCTGCGCAGTTGCTCAGCATAGAATCGCTGACGGTCAGATCCAGGCGTGCCTCCACTATCTACCTCGAGAAGAAGCCCTATTTTCATTTAAACGCCTCTCCATAGGGAAGGTTTTGCTATAGCTCCTAGGTTTTGCTGTAACTACTGACTTTCACTGACCTTCACCTAGAAACTATCAAGAAAAATAACATCAAACACACTGTGAATAAAATTCAAAATATTGTTACCAATCATAAGATCCGGTGCAAGACCAATGGCCGTGAGAACGTCAGTTAATCCGATCTGAATAGCCGTTATTCCCACAAACGCGTGTAAAATGTTGTCGAAAATTTCCTTATCCTTCGTTGTTATTATATTTATCAGATTTACACCCTTAGGCTCCAATATTTTATGACATCTGAAAATCGAAAATATTAACATTCAATTAGTGTCATAGTGAAATAGATTAATGCCGTTGGAGGGCATATATAATAGCAATTTTTTTAACGAATGGCTTTAAAGCTTCGCCGTGGCAAGGCATCTGTATTATAAATATATAATATATTCTCGAAAGTTTGTATGAATAGCGTTGCTCACGCTGGCCCGTGAAATATCACGGCCAAAGATGAACCACATAATTTTTTACTTCTCTATTGCCAGTTTGAAGATGGGTATGCGCATGAGGTCGGTGCCCATGCCAATCCATTGGGAGCCCATGCCGCTGAACACGAAGCAAAGAGGTCGCCGAGTGCCGTCGTAATATTCTACAGTTGTAACGTGGGTAACAGTCTTGTTTTCAGCGGTGGCTGTAAAATAAGCAGTATTTGAGTATTTACCTAAGCAGTAAAGTGACCAATGGCCATTGAAAACGAAGTAGAGATGTGTTAGTAGGCCATAATACACATCATTTATAAACATCCTTCCAATAAGCATGACTAATCAAATTATTTAACTCTTAATTAACAACAATGGCACAAAATCAAAATAATTTTAATTCATCATTAACCTTTACAGACCCATATTATAGTCAAAATTATTTATTTATATAAAATAACATAAAATCTTTTACGTGCATACAAGCAGTTTGTACACCCGTTCGAATATTGGGATAACCTTCTCAGAAAAAAAAAAAACAAGTAAGAAACTCAGATCTATTTTTAATCTGCTGTTTTAATCATCATTTACAATAAATAATAATTTGAAACCGTCATACATAGTATGGTACCCATGTATCTATGTATTCATACACATCATATGTCAAAAAAGAATTCTGCATTATTAATAAATTATATTGTTACCAAATACGGCTCAATAAATACTGTCCCTAGTTTCATATAATGTAATCATTTAGATAATCTTTGGTTAGACAATGTTGCAATGTATGGGTTCCATTATAACAATGATTAATGATTGATGATTAAGGTTTTTTGTCCCCTAGCTGAGGCAGAGGGCGTCCACTGTGAGTCTCCATCCCGCACGGTCGTGAGATTTGCGTTTGATTTCGCTCCAGGTTTTTAGAATGGCTTTCGCTTCGCTAATGACAGTCCGCCGCCAGGTCTGTTTTGGGTGATCATGTTTGTGCTTTATTTGACTATTCCAGTCTAAGGCTTGCTTCGGTATGTGGTTGGGATCCCTTCGGTAGTGTGGTCTATTCAACTTCTTTTACGGCGTTTGATTAGCTGGTTGATCCAAACTTCATCACAACGTTCCCGAAGCTGCTCGTTGGGATTTTTTTCTGGCCAGCAAATACCCTGGATGCTGTAAAGACATCGGTTGACGAAGACTTCGAGCTTGTGCGAGATGTCCTTTGTGACCTTCCACGTCTCACACCCGTACGGTAATACGGATTTCACGTTTGACCGGAATATAATGCCTACGGTTTAAGTCAATAGTATCACCACCCATATTCAAATGTAATTTAAGTAACTACTTTGCTACTATCGAAGTATATATACAGGGAGCGGCAAAATGATCTGACGGTTTTAAAATGTAAATAAGTCAATAGTTTTAAGAGATACAAAGGGTTTTATTGCATATTACAGATTGCTATTTATGAACATTTATAAAAATAACCAAAGAAATGTTTATGTTATCCGTTTAAGATTTGAAGATGACATCTTTCAAATGATGACCATCTTGGGCCATGCATTCTTCCAATCTTGCACTGAAATTGTCAAATACTTTCCCTAACATTGCAGGAGAAAGGTTGGCTATTTCTTGATGGCTTCCTTCAGGTCATCCAATGTGCGGGGTTTGTTTGTGTACACTCTTGATTTAGCAGTCCCCACAAGAAAAAGTCACAAATGCTGAGATCCGGGGAGCGAGCTGGCCACGCAATGTCCCCGAAACGCGAGATGACTCGGCCATGAAACTTGCTTCTTAAGAAGTTCATTACCTCATCGGCTGTGTGGGCAGTTGCCCCATCCTGCTGGAACCAAATTCTGCTGTGGTTTAAGCGTTTTCTGCGTAGTTCGGAGATAAGGAAGTTTTTCAAGATAGTCAGGTATCGTTGTGAGTTGACGGTTACAGTTCGACCGTTTTCTTCAAAAAAGTATGGGCCTATAACACAATGTTTTGTAACGCCACACCATACAGTGACCTTGGGACTATGAAGGGGACGTTCATGCAGTTCTTCTGGATTTTCTGCCGACCAATAGCGGAAATTCTGTTTATTCACATATGCATCCAAATGAAAATGCGCTTCGTCGCTCATAATGAAGATTTTGTCATCTGTAAGCAAATCAATAATTTGCTCTGAAAATGCCTTTTGCTCTGAAAGTGGGCTTCAACTGTTGCACGATAGCCATTTTGTACGGATGAAAGTGCAGGTCGTACCGTAATATTCTTCTTCTATCTATCTATCTTAGGGGCCGGGGTGGCTACCGTGAGGTGCCAACGCACTTCGACCCATTATGGGTCTTTTGTGCTACCCCATTGGTTCCTACTCCTTAATGTCGTTAGACAGTTACTTGACCACCGTCAGTCCAATCAATCGTGCTCAAGAGCCTGATTATGTCCCTTGGTGGCATTACCCTAAAGTCGTTGGGTTTTGGATATCCAATCCCTATCAACCTTTGCCTACTTCCGGCCAGAGCATCGCAGTTGCACAATAGATGTGTCATGCTCTCCTCCTCGGTCTTGCAGGCCCTGCATAGAGTGGTCTCAGTGAGGCCCATCTTGTGCAGCATAGTTCTAGTACCAAAGTGTCCTGTAAGGGCACCAAGCACCAGGCGGGTGTGGAGCCTACTTGAGCTCAGTGTGAATCTCAGCCAGTTTTCTGAGCCCATAAAGAGCTTGGCGTGCGTCATTCCCTTTAGGTTATTCCATTCCTCTGTATGCCTCGCATGCGATTGCATTCTTATATGTGTTCCAATTGTCTTTGACGTGATGCCGACAAAGGGTTCAGGTCCCACCATGGGTGTTTCCGAAGCCTTCCTTGCCAGGTAATCAGCCTTTTCGTTTCCAGGGAAACCGTTGTGTCCTGGTATCCAAACTAGGCGTACAGTGTTGGTCTTTGCAAGCTTATTAAGCACTTCGATGGCGTTCATTACCAGTTTGAATTCCACCTTATAGCTAGACAACGCTTTCAGGGTTGCTTGGCTATCGCTGAGGATGTAGATGGTTTGACCTTTACAGCCTCTATCTAGATTCTCCTGCACACAGGCTATAATGGCGTAGGTTTCAGCCTGAAACACAGTTGCCAGTTTGCCCATGCTGATGGATTTCTCAATCTTGTTGCAGTATATGCCTGCCCCCATTCCAGACATCATTTTCGATCCGTCTGTGTACCAGAAGAGGGTGTTAACCCGTGGGGATACCAATCCTCTGTTCCACTCTTCTCTTGATGGGATGTGGACCTCGAATTGGCGCCTGAATACGTATTTAGGCGTCATTTTATCACTGGTCATAGCTAGCGACAGAATTCCATTGTCATGCTTCATGTCCACGTGACCTGTGCGTGGCCCGTCGGCGTTCCACATACCCAACATACTGAGTCTGTACAACGCCTTTATTGCCATCCTTTGTATGTAAATGTGTAGAGGCTCAAGGTTCAGGAACCGTTCCATTGCTAATATTCTTCTTACCGAGCGGTCAGACATGCGCAGAGCAGCAGCTTGTTTGCGTGCAGGCCGCCGAGGACTGGCTTCCACAGCTTCCCTCACTCTCTCGACGTTCTCTGGCGTCCGGGCTGACCTTGGACGGCCCGTTGATTTCCGTTTTAATGCTGAACCGGTAGCTCTAAAGTTATCCACCCACAGCAAAATGTTGTTTCGAGTTGGAACTTTCCCTCTCGGACACACATTAAAACGTCTGCGGAACTGCCGCTGAACAGCAACAACACTATCGCCACTTTTAAAATATGCTTCCACAACGAACGCGTGGTGCTCAGCCGACCACTGCTCCATGGCTACTAAAATGTCCGTACGTAGGCTCTGAAACGCCGCTATCCCCACCAACCCCCACCACTCACTCGCTCGACAGCGCGGCAGCGAAAACCGTCAGATCATTTTGCCGCTCTCTGTACTATAAAATTACATTTTGTTTCTTTATTGTGCTGCTTTATAAGTACCCAAATAGCGACTGGTTTCTAAATGTGTTTGTCGTTTCTAAGCCACTGTATTTCTATGAAGCAGCAATATCTACAATGGAAATAATATTTGTTAACGCCGTTAAGCTCAATTATACTTTTTTGTTTATTCACTCACACTTACCACAAACACATATAAACTACTCACTCACCTATCATATCCTTTCATATCTCCTACCCCGCTCCGTTCATTATTTACTACTCTTTTACCTCACCTTACCGACGCAACATCGTAACGCAACCGCTCTCTCATAAAAATAAACATTTTTCTAAAACTCGCCGCGAGTGCTTATTATTAAGTTAAGATTGACTTGTGTGTTATAAATAATACAGTCCACTATAAAAAAGTGAAAGTAGTGAAATTAAGTATCGGCCAACTAGCAACATCCAGACGTCTACGAAGGTCAGTATCCTTTTAATCATTATTTCATTTTCCCTATCTCACGCACACACAATATTTGTCGTCAAAAACGAGATTTTGGTAAAATATTAACGTAAAAGCTCTTTCAGATTAACAGCGTCTTATTGCAGATTTCAAAATGTATAGAAAATAAATATCAGAGCTATCTATTCATCTGATACCCTCACAATTCTGGTCATGTAAACCCCCTCTCATACACACTTTCAATATTTTTCAAGATAGAAGTCTTAACTGGAGTTTCCCAATAATTTCAACGCTATGCAATTATAGAAACACATTTAAATGGATGTACATCTATTTAAATACTTCTTCATAATATTTCTTCATAATATGTCTTTCATATAGATATTTCATATTATGCTGATTCATATATTTGGTTGGTGGTAGGTCTTCTGAGTTCGCCTAAGCTAACCAGGATTACGTCAGTTCGTCACGACAATGACATTGCTAATAACATTGTTGTCTTGTGAAAATTTAAATTAAGATAGTCAGTTACTAAGTTATTGAGGAGCCTATCTGACACTCACTTCCATTATTTTACTTACAGAAGATGCCGAAACCCCTCGCCAAATGATTAAGCGTATTTCGCTTGTGAATGTTGTGGACTAGCGCAATCTCCTCAGGATCCAGCGGCCGGTTCTTGAAGTAGTTCAGTAACTTCTCCGTGGAACTCTCCAACCGACCTGATACTGCTATCAGGTACGGGATCTCCGAACGGTACCGTGACAGATCCTGGACATATAGTATACATATATTAAGGAACGTTGAACTATACGAATCTAGTGCAGAATGTTCAGTAATTTGCCAACATTCTGCACAAAATAAGTTAATGAAGCTATATGGTAGCTTGCGTAGTCACCGATATCTTTCCATACTGATAAAATACCAAAACGAACATGATATGAATTTTTTGCTGTTTTCTTTGACAATTATTAGAATTTACCAGCACTAGACGAGTAACTACGAAGTCTATTTGTCCTGCACTAGCGTACCCTTTTTTCCCCTCTGCAGAGGAGAGGCTGAGAATCCTCATGGATACCACCGCAATCAGGTGCCAAGGTGATTATGTCGGACTCAGGAGTTGATTCGTCAGGACGAATCGAGGTGGCTCGACCCGTAAGACCTAGCGACTAAGCTCAACCTAAGCCGTTGGTCCTACTGACTCTACTTGACGTGACAAGGAAGACTGCATCTCAGGAGAGGCACAGTCAGCGCCGCCCTATGAAGAGAGCATATGCGCTATAAGAGGCACGGTAAACCCAAATGGCTCCGGCCTATATTAATGCGAACCTACTCGTAGCTAAGCAGAAAGCAGCCAAGAAGGGGATGGCAAGGGGCGCGACGGCTCAGACACCGCCACTTGCAGAAGTAGAAGATCTTGCGTTGATTGATTAGGGGGGTCGCTAAGAACGTGACGCGCTCTGCGAATTCTATGCCGATTTTGATTGAACATATTCGCTGAAGGCGGTATTGAACTAACTAGCGCACTCTATTTACACTTACATACGTGTTGCATTAAATTTTTGCAATATAACAAAATGCTCCAACGTACCTTCGCCTTGTAGCAGCCTTGCAGGAGTACGTGGCCATTGATCCCGGAATCGGAGAAGCAATTGACGGCTGTGTAGCTCATGTTGAAAGGCATGTTCTGAGTAACGATGGCCATGCGGCCGTCGCAGAGCGCGGGGACATCGCGGCGAGGGCGATGGCAGTTTATCGTGGCTGGTATCTCACCCTTTTGGTAAGCGGCGAGTAGCTGTAATAATTTTAAATTGTTATTGGTAATGTAGTTATGGGTCTAATTAAAGACCAGATGATTTTTTTTATTTTTTGGTGAATGTAGGTAGGTAGTTTGAGACCCAGGGATATATCTCTGTCCGATGGCAAAATTGATATATAGTGGCAAAAGCTGCGAGCGGTATCTTTATCCAGAATATTATAATAATCCCATTAGAAATTTGATAATTTCCACATGTCAATGTCAATGTCGATGCAGAAGAAAATGTATAGATGGTTTATTCCGGCTATGGTAAGTCGAGTACCCAGGACATGTTACAGTATACTGGTTTACACATAGTGTTACCTTGAAGATCGCACAAGCAGCGGACGCGTTCTCCGTCATGCCGACGTTTGAGGTGACGCTGCCCACCAGGAGCTGGGTGGTGCGGTTCCTACAGAGTGCGTTTTGCAGCGACACCAACTCCATGCGGTCTAACTCTGGGCATGCTGAAAGTATTTAATTATGGTAAATCGTAAGCCATGATTAATAAATCCTACAAATTATTACAAAAACTGTTAATCTTTTACATCGTTTTGTTTATACAATCTAACACCTAAAGTTAGTGAGATTGAATGTACCGTTTAATCTCCGGTAATACTAAACTGGATTTTGATGAAATTTTTACCAGAATGATACATTTTGTGTCATTTTGGAACAATAAAAATCTGAGTTAATTTTCTTTACTACTACTAAGTATAGCTAAAAGACGTAGCCGTCGTGCTGCTAGTTTCCGTCACCGTTCTACGCGACACAACATTCATCCTCATCATCTAGACGCTTGGCAATTCACCACAGTGACTTTTTCCAAAAATTTTCTGCCACGCGCTACTAAACTGTGAAAAAAATTGTCGCCTGCAGTATTTCCGAACCAATGCGATATCGAAACCTTCAAAAAAAGAGCATATTCCCATTTAAAATGCATCTGTGATTCCTCTGGTGTTGCAGCTGTCTATGGGTAGCGGTTATCGCTTACCATCAGGTGATCCGTTTGCTCGCTTGCTGCCCTGTCCTATAAAAAAAAAGTAATTTGCAAACGAGAGTGCAGTAACCTCAAGAATTTAATACTTATTCATTCTTTTTTTATTTATTATTGATCCAATTGATGGTTTTTCGCTCCAAAAACATTCACACACTGCAGAGTAGGCTGTTCGGTCTATGCTGTGGGGAGTGTTTAACATTGACCAGGTTTTTAGTTGCACTTGTCACAGGAGTACACAGCTTCACCAAGGCTTAATCATTATTATTTACATATTATACCTGTTCCATATCCATCGACGTACTCAACCGACGATGGTGCTACGCCAGCCTCTTTATAGAAACCATCCAGGAAATTAGTCAGCAATTTTGAGTCTCGGGGAAAACCAGATTCTTCAATTATATTGTCTTTGTCGCTGGATAATGCGCCGAATTGGGCTTTTATGTAATGTAGTTTGGCGTAAACTCTGAAAATATTTCATTAATAACCATTAACATGTCTTCTCTGGGAATCTTAAGCCTTAATATATATATCAGCTAGCAATATAAATGAATGCTTTGACATAGATTTTGATAAGAGATATTGTTGATTAACATTCCTTATTGCTGTTGAATTTATAGTAACATACTAATTTCGCAAGTATCATTAGCTACAGAAGACAGTATTCAACAAAACTTATCATTCCTTAATCATCATTATGAATGCTAAGACAACAAACTGCGCTTGACAAATATGAATTTTTTTATCAGTGACAATTCTTATTTGAGGATATAAAATTAGGCACTACCTCAATTCGACTAATATGTATTTTATATTATACATACATTTAATATACTACATACAGAGCTTAAGTTCTATTATATATACCGTTTCGCATCCTTATATTTCTGCAAGAATATCACAGTGATGGCTTCGGAAACTGAATAGCCATCAGCCGCTTCGTCATAACATTTGGTTATCCCGTCGTTATTAAGAAGGCGGCTTCTGTAATGTCAACCAAAAAAATTTCATTATGTTCAACAAATATATTAACACATTGAGAGACTGAATGACCCTGAGGAGTTCTCGAGGGGACGAAGTAGATGGAGTAAGCTCTAACAGCTATACATACAATATAGACAAATCGTGAGGGCATGCTGTTCATAAACAACTTGTCATATATATACCTAATGAACCTACCTGTTGGACATGATGGAGGTATGCGGCAATAGCAGCAGCTTCCCACCGCCAACAATAGCTGCTTCGCAAACCCCTGTCATTATAGCATTACGTGCATGCTCCAGCGCCACTACCGTTCCCGCGCTGGACGCATTAAAAGTCATGGAGGGGCCTTTAAGGTTGAGCCCATAGGAGACGCGGTTAGCGAACATTGTCTGACTACACCTGGAAGGCAAATAGTATTATTCTGTAAATACTTCAATCGTAAGATATTTATTCAATATTTGGTGTTCAGCAGTAGTTGTCCTTGTCAGGAATACGAGCAAAAGGCCTGTATGACGCTTTGCAAGACTATACGTCGAAATTTACTACATGTTGAAGCATCGGA
This sequence comes from Scirpophaga incertulas, assembly GCA_036419045.1. Classification (NCBI taxonomy): domain Eukaryota; kingdom Metazoa; phylum Arthropoda; class Insecta; order Lepidoptera; family Crambidae; genus Scirpophaga; species Scirpophaga incertulas. The sequence continues at coordinate 5,427,546 of CM071646.1, read as the reverse complement.
GGTAAGCCCGGTAATCTGATCTCGTGGCGAAGGAGGTGAATTTCGTATAATAAGATTTTGTGCGACGATGGTACAAGATCAGAAATAGGATAGAGAGAGCGGCGAAGAAAAACAAAAACCATTCGAAGAACGGGTGACATAATTAGGACAAAACCGGAGATATCATGATCGAAGGAATAAATGTGTTTATCCACCCTAGAATAGTAAGAAGGAAGACATATAGAAATAATATATAAGAAATTAAGAAATACGTCGCTTTTGAGTGTAGATGCAAATTTACGTACATCTTCCATTTCCGCCATATCCCAACTAATATTATAAATGCGAAAGTGTGTTTGTTTGTTTGTTTGTTTATTTGTTTGTTACCTCTTCACGCTTAAACTACTGGACCGATTTCAAAAATTCTTTCACCTTTGGAAAGCTACATTCTCCCCGAGTAACATAGGCTACTTTTTATCCCGGAAAAATCGACAGATCCCACGGGATGCGCAATAAAGGCTTCGCTCAAAAACTACTGCACAGATTTTTATGCGGTTTTCATCAATAGATAGAGTGATTCTTGAGGAGTTTTGCGGCATTTTTTATCTCGGAAAAACGGATAGTCCCACGGGAAGCGCGATAAAATCTTCGCACCATAAACCGACTTCCGCGTATATGTAGCCGTGGGCAAAAGCTATGACCCTTAACCCTCTATACACCCAATCCCGAAATCCACGCGGGCGAAGCCGCGGGCAGAAAGCTAGTAGGTTATATGGCGGAAATGGAAGATGTATTCATAAGGTTATTATTGGTGGTTGATATTTTTGTTCTACACACGATCTTGAAGTGAAAAGGCCATAAATAATTAATTGATAATTATAACATATGATATGTGTAGTGTATAACTAAAAGGTATATTTACAAAAAATTAAATACATAAGAGAAAGATGATACAATTGTAGTACGAACCCAAGCAATCCTAGATTGACGGTATTGGTATGATAGATATATTCAGTCTCCAGGATATCAGTGGACATGTAGACTCCAACCTTCTTTCCAGAAAATTCCATTGGGCAACTACCTTTAAAACACAATTATCATTTCATAGGTCAATTTTGGTATAATTAACTGAAAAGTGTCATATATTGAGTATTACAATTATATTAAAATTACAAAACTAAGTATTTGTAATTTTTGCACCGGCCCGGCAACATAAAGAATAATGGACCTAAATATTTGTTTTTTTTTTTTGTTTATTCGAGTGGAATTTAACAACCGATTTATACAACGTGAGCTACGAAACTTGAGCTGCGAAAATTTTAGAACAATTTAGTTCAATTAATTAATAAAACAGTATGGTTTTACATTTTATGAGATGTATTTAATAAAAACAAATTATACTGCTTTTTTTTATTGCCTTCGTGGCAGACAAGCAAGCAGCACATCTAATGTTCAGCGTTAACTGCAGCTCATGGACTTAAGGAATCCCAGAGGTGGACACAGCTAAGCCGCTGCCTACCGTGATAAGATTACTCTTTTTAAGCCTCGTTTGAACAGGGACATGTCATAGCGCAGGGGAAACACCGCAACAGGAAGATCATTCCACAGTTTACATGTCCGTGGAAGAAATGATCGCTGAAAACGCACCCTACTAGACGGGGACGGATCCAGGTAGAAAGGGTGAAGTCTATTGCGGCGTCGAGTGGTACGGTGATAGAATAGTGCCGCTGGTACCAAGTCAAACAGTTCCTCGGAGCATTCCCCGTTGAAGAGCCGATAGAACACACAAAGGGCTCCAAGGTCCCTCCGCTGCTCCAGTGACTCCAATATCCGTGAGATTGGGATCATCAACGATTCGCACAGCCCGTCTCTTAAGGGAGTCAAGTGGGTCGAGCTGGTATTTGAGAGCGCCTGCCCAGAGATGCGAGCAGTAGTCCACGTGTGGTCGAACTTGCGCTTTGTAAAGTACAAGTCGCTGACTAGGCGTGAAGTAACGCTTAGCTCTGTTCAAAACGCCCAACTTTTTGCTCGCCACTTTGGCTTTCTCCACCAAATTGGACCTTGCTGCTAATGTCGATGCCGAGGATCCCAATACTTTCAGAAATACGAAGGGGTTCACATTGGAACTGAGACGCCATGACAAAGAGGTCCCTCTTGGCAGTGATCGTGCAAACTTGTATCTTTGTAGGGTTGAACGAACTAAGTTCGTTTCTCCCCATTCCGAGGCTCGCCCAAGAGAGTCCTCGACTTCAGACACAAGTTGTAAACGTCTTTCCTGTATAGTATTCAGAGGAACCCTTTGGAGACTCGTATATTGCGCGTCACCCGTACTGTCATCTGCATAGCAATGCATGTTCTCAATTAATGACAGATCATTGATATGCAGAAAGAACAGTGTTGGGGAGAGCACCGAGCCTTGCGGAACGCCGGCATATAATAGTTTTGGTATCGGAGCAAGAACCGTCCACAACGACCTGAATGCTCCGACCTTCCAAAAAATTAGCGATCCACTTGCAGAGTCCCTCAGGTATTCCATAAGATGGTAGCTTCGATAGAAGGGCTTTGTGCCAGACCCTATCGCTTTTGCTAGGCTAACGGCAAGAGCCTTACCATTGCCTTCCAAGGCTTCCGCCCAACGGTGCGTGAGAAACGCTAGAAGATTCCCAGCTGAACGACCGTGTCGGAAACCGTACTGACGGTCATTAAGCAGCTGGTGATCCTCAAGATACTGGAGTGGTTGTTGGTTGACAACCCGCTCCATTACCTTGCAAAGCAAAGCTATCGGCCTGTAGTTTGATGGGTCTGACCGGTCATCCTTTTTGGGGATAGGGTGAACATGGCTACCTTCCAAGAAGATGGAACCCTATTAAACTCATAGGAAAGACGGTAGAGGCGCGTTAACACAGATGTCAACTCAGGGGCGCACGTCTTTAACACCACTGCGGGGATGCCATCCGGCCCACTCGACTTGTGGGCGTCTAGGACGTTGAGTTCACGCCAGACCGCACGTTGGGTTATACGGATTTCAGGCATCGAACTCTCACACCGTACGATGATAAGCAGTGTGGCTCCATTGTCACCCAAGGTCGTGTTCGAGGCAAAGAGATCAGCCAGGATCGTCACATTTCAACTTTCGATCACATTTCAATCAGATCACGTTTCTAGGAGAATTATAAATCTTAAAAAAATTCTCCTAAAATTAAATAAATCTCAAATCTTCTTTGACAGGACATGTAACTTAAAATTTTGTAATTTAAACGCGGTGTGGGCGTAACGCGGGTGCTATTTTGTCCAGAAAATTTTAATACCAACCCGAATCAAAAATAGCCTGGTAACTCTGTTCTAGCAACTTCCTGGCAACAGGTTCCATGGAATGGGCGAGTTTGTAGAAAACGGAGAAAAATTGGGCGTCAAATGCGTCTACACTATCCACAATACCACAGTGTACATTCAGGTCTGGATGGCTGATGTCTGTCCACCTGGGGTTGGTGCCGACTAGGTTTTTCTAAAAGAAAATTAATCTGTCATTTTCAGACTAAAACCTAGGAAATCACAACAATAAAATATATCTTCGTTAAAAGTTTCTAAAACAAAAATAGTAAAACAATACGAAGTAATAAAAAAGCTACAAATTTACGAAATTTCATAAGTTAGCAATTAAAGCAATGTCACGCAGAAATAAAACAACAGGAGTGCTAACTTTGAAACAAAATGTCTTTTGCCTTGTTAACCATAAAAGAACATAAACACTTATCTTAGACATTTGTCATTTATAAGAAATAGAATCACGATCAAGTAGAGCTATGATTTTTAAAGTAAAAAATATAGAAATTAGTGATTAATTGAATTAAGAAAAAAACACATTTGATGTGTAATTATTACACAAACGTAAAAATTCAAATGGTTTATGGTCCTGGGTGGATGGTTTATTGAACTTTTTCATACATTTTCATAAAGGCTCTCCACGAACTCTTGGTAGCTAGGGCAGTTAGGCAACTTGCCCGATACGCCGGAGATGACGATATCATCGTCGCTGATAGCTGGAGATGTCTTGGCGGATGCTATATTTGGTTCTTGCGGAAGAGGCGCCATTTCTGTAAGAATGCAGTTACGATTTGACACATCTTGTATAGCTACCGAACGCTCAAAATAGTGAAAAATCGTAGTAAAAGCTATATCTATTAAATAAATTATTGCAAATCTATCCTATATAACTAATATCCTATGAAAGGTTAATGTTGATAGCATATATTGAAACCTTAATTATTATACGCAGTCATTGTAATGTAAATATGCAATTCTACTTCACATGATTGAGGTTATAACCATGATGATAGATTGCGGATTTGACTACTGTCTCTTTTTGTTTGTGACATTATCCAATAGATGGCAGCACAGTGAGCCACGTGGCGGAACACAGTTGCACATTTGATTTTAAAAGGTGTAATAATTAGATATGACTTGGTTGGGATCAGTATTCAGTCAAGGGTGTCGAGTCAATATATATATTTTTTTTCCTTATTCGTACGTACGGACAAGGTTTTTGTTTTTTTTTATTTAAGCTTTTTTTTTTGTTTTGTTTGTTGACGTCAATAAGTGCCTGTAAAGGTCTATGTTGAATAAATATTATTTTGATTTTGATTTTGAGTCAGTCGGGAGGAGTGCAAGTCATAAAAGTCACGCTAGTATTCCATTGCTTTAAATAATTAAGTCGTTATTTCTAGAAGGTGTTGATATTGTTGACAACACATAGAATAGGGAACACTAACACTTACCATTTTATAAAATTACAGCCGGCGGGAGGGATTGGTTTGTGTGGATGTCGACTCGACCCCATGTCGGGTCGATAAAAATGTTCCTCGGACGGCTTAAAGCGATGATACGTCGCTTTATAGCGCTCCAGGCATTATGTATGTCTAAACAGGAACAATAAAAAAACTACCACCTGACATGCTCTCGCGACATAAGAATCGACAGTAACTGAATCATATACAAAAAAAATCGTGTATACCTTTTTTTTTTATAGGATAGGGCAGCAACCGAGCAAACGGATCACCTGATGGCAAGTAATAACCGTTGCCCATCGACACCCGCAACAGATGGGTTGCCGGCCTTTTAAAAGGGAATAAAGGGGGGCCCAATCCCCCTTGATTGGGCCTCCGATACCCTCACTCACTCGACGAAACACAGCGCAAGCGCTATTTTACGCCGGTTTTCTGTGAGGCCGTGGTATCACTCCGGATGAGCTGGCCCTTTTTTTTTTTTTTTCGTGCTTCGTGCCGAAGCATGGCTCTCCCACGGTGTACTACTTACTTATACCTAATCTTAGAATGGCGCCCGTGTGCACTGTTCACTTTAGATAAAGATAGCGGGGGCCATACCTGGAGGTGGTCATGAGCGCCAGTAAAATTGGTTCCATTATCAGTATATAATAATAATAATACTGATTTTGCTTCCTTTGACAGTAAAAAAAAACATAAAGCCATTTGAAAAGTTCCAGTGGATGCTACAATGACTAGACCGAACTCACTTCAAAGGCCTTAAAACTTTTAATACGATTTTCTAGCAGTGGCGCTACAGGCTCCATCGCTGCTTGGGCATAAACTTTTGCACAGGGTACATTCAGGAATAAGCTTCTGTAGCCATTTTAATTAATAAATTAAAAATGTTATAATTAATATTGCCCGCGTGATGTCACAAACAATGCTTTCGGTAAATCACGCTTTTTAAACCAACTCAACATATCTTTACAAAACTATTGAGGTGGCTCCCACTAGACGTCAAACGAAACGCTTAAAACATGACACACGGACGTGGTGGCGTAGAACTTTTAAAAAGGACTAAAACGAACTTTTAACAAGAAATATATACTTATTACGTTTTGGAGTCATATATATATGAGCTGTAAGAGTGATAACGAATTGTCATGCCACATCTAGAAAAACGCACTGTGATGGACTGCCAAGCGTCTAAGTGATGAGGATGAATGTTGTGTCGCGTAGAACGGTGACGGAAACTAGCAGCAGGAATTAATCCGAACAATTCCTGAGAGTACTCCCCGTAATATAAGCGATAAAGGATACATAGCGAAGCTACATCTCTACGAAACGCCAAGGAGTCGAGCTGACATGAAAAATCCGGGCAGTCGAAATTTAAAAAATCTAAATTAATCTAAAGATGTTATCTAAAATTGTTAGCTTCTTGTACATACAACAAAAACACTGAAAGCTACAACAAAACAAGAATTCGCGGAGCCAAGTTAATTAATAAATTGTGCATTGTAATCTTATTACATCGCGTGCGCTGCGAAAACTATTGATTATATAACAAAATAATGTCCTAAGTCAAAGTCAGTCAGTTTGCAAAATATATAATTATCTACAAAAAATATCGCGAAAGCTTTTGTCAAACTATTATATGTAGTGATTTTCATTTTAAAAAATATACTTTAAAAGCTCCTTGGCATTAATCCTTATCAAAATAATTGACTTCATATTTAAGTCTGCTTCATTACCATCATATAATTTATAAAATTCTTCAATTTGGACATTCCATTCGAAAGATATCACAAGTTTAAAAGTACTCTATTGTAGCAGGTGTTATTTTGCGGAAGTCCATTGTATTACAAAGGATATTGGTTACGTTTGCTGATTCCGCGCAGTTGATGATGACTTGTCCAACAAGCAGACAAGGGTGACACGAGCGACTCGTGAGACACCGAGCGGGCAACAGATCCTGAAGATGTCTCGCTGAGAGACGAAACACGTGTCGACCTTGTCTGCTTGTTGGACAAGTCATCATCAACTGCGCGGAATCAGCAAACGTAACCAATATCCTTTGTAAGTTTAAAAGTGTAAGGTATTTGGAAAATGTCGCATGGTCACCGCTCACGTCGTTCCGTTAGACATGCAATAGTCCAAAAACATTTTGATCAGTAACTGACATTAGTTTCTGTGCATCTAACTGGGTATAGTCTTTAGCTGCATATCAATGTACACACAGACCCAGTTGGTACACTCCACGCACACTTTCATTAAATTTCGCTTAAATGGCCTCTACGCGATGAATCTATATTCCCACTCAAGCCTTATAAAGAACCACGGTTCTTTTAAGGCGCGGCCTTATAAGACACGTCTTATAAAGAAGCGTGATATAAGCAACAATAATAATACAAAAAAAATACAAAAGTAATGAAATTTCATGTTTTATGGCCGTTTTCACCAACCTTGTCTTAGCTTAGGTGACTCCTAAGAGACATGCTGTCTCACTCTTTTCAGTTAATATAAAAAGTGACAGCATGTCACTTAGGAGTCACCTAAGCTAAGACAAGGTTGGTGAAAACGGCCATTACTCTTTTTAATGATCCCACGCAAAAACGAGAAAGTATTTATTATAACTTATAACTATTGAAATATTTGTTTAATAGACAGCAAAGCCATAGGTAGAAGATAATTTAAAGCTAGTAGGATTTTCCCTGTTACGACTCACCTACTTGCTTCTCCAATGCGAACGAAATACTCGAATTTATGATGCAACTTTCGTTTTATAACGTTCGATTAATTCATATTCAACGAATATATTTACATGTTTTCGGTAAAGTTCTGACCCACATAATGTTTATTAATTGCCTGAAATATGATTTAACCATAATACTTAACAATTCGCCAACATTCATTAGCGAACTTAGACGCTGGTTGTATGAAGTAATCCCAACATTATTAGCATAATTTTAAATCATATACGCTTGTTTATCCCAAAAGGTTAGACAGTAGTCCAATAACTAACTAAGTAGTCCAATGAATAACACTCACTGTTCGCTATTTTTTATCTGCCATAGCGATAGGCTGCGATCTTCCTGCTGTCCGTTTTCGTTTGCAATGGGATTCAAAGCCTCGGAGATAGCGACACCTTGAAACCTACCACTCCACCTAACCATTAAACTACGGAGGTAGTCAAAATTATAACCCGTTAGAATCTTAAGGAATCAGCGGTGCTAAAATAATAAGGAAATATACTAACTTTTGATACAAACCCACATATGATTTGAGCTGAAGATTGGTAAAACCTTGTCTAGAAATGGCAAGAGAGAGTGAGACCTTGTTTAGTAATAACAAGAGAGATTATGACCTTCTCTAGTAATAACAAGAGAGAGTGGGACCTACTAGTAATAGCAAGAGAGAGTGGGACCTTGTCTAGTAATGGCAAGAGAGAGCAACACCTGTCTAGTAATGGCAAGAGAGAGAGTGAGACCTTGTCTAGCAATGGCTAGAGACGGAGTGAGTACTTGTCCAGTAATAACAATAGAGATTGAGACCTTGTCTAGTACTAACAAGAGAGAGTGAGACCTTGTCTAGCAATGGCTAGAGACAGAGTGGGAACTTGTCCAGTAATAACAAGAGAGATTGAGACCTTGTCTAGTACTAACAAGAGAGAGTGAGACCTTGTCTAGTAATAGCAAGAGAGAGTGGGACCTTGTCTAGTTATGGCAAGAGAGTGTGAGACCTTTTCTAGTAATGGCAAAAGAGAGTAAGACCTTGTTTAGCAAGTAGCAATTGGTAAGTATTTAGCCTAACATTGAACGAAACTAAGTTACAAGCCAACCTGTCCAAACGAGATCAAATCCTATATTGGAAAACTTCCTTCTAATTGTGCCTGGTGGAAAACAAGGCAAAAAAGGCAGTGTTAAATGCAATGTGAAAATATAAAACAGTTTCCTCCTCCTCCTGTTCAGTCGCTTTAGAATTCTCTTGGCAATATAAGTTAGAGTCAAGAGTCAAGAGTCAATCATTTATTTGCGAGAATATGGTTAGTCAGGTTGACATAGTATAATCCCGACATATCCAATCGATTATTCGACGTGCAAATGTTTAAAGTTTGTTAGTTCCTAATATTATGATACATTTACTATTCTGTTCTTCTGTTTAATGATATAAGTTATTATTAAACAAACATTAAATCTGTAATGTTAATATTTTGTTATCTACTTACATAATTTATACAGAAAAAAATCTACACAAGAGCATATTTAGGTTAGAACATTACATTATAATTATATTAATTACTTAAATTTTACATAGTCATATTATAAATTTTACAAAGTCATTTTATAAATTGTTTTAATGTCTATTTAAATGTCATGTTAGTAAAATTGAGTCCGTTAATTTAATTACTTTAATTTGTCATTGAGGTATTCATCAATGTCGTAATACATTTAATCCAGTAGAAATTTATGGAGATTAGATTTAAAATTATTATCATTTAGTCTTTTTATTCTATCAGGTATTTTGTTATAAGTTCTTATTGCCATGCAGTATGTATTTCTTGAGTATAATTTAATTTTTTGTTGAAGAATATGCAGGTCATTACCTCTTCTACCTCTATAGGGGTAACTATTATTTTTAGAAAATATGTGAGAATACTTTTTTACGAACACGATCTCAAATATATATAGGCAAGGTAGTGGAAGTATATTTAACTAGTTTAGTAGGAAGTAAGTTAATGACAAGCGATGTCTGCCAAAATTTCTTATCACTTTATTTTTAACTAGCTGACCCGTGCCCACTTCGTTGGGCATAATATTAATAATCCCCGAAGCGAGCACCCGCCCAGTCAATACAGGCCGGTCCCACTTTGGAGAACCGCGCCTCTTCTAGTGCTTATGCCCTCACCATGGGGCAGCGCTAACCGTACCTCTCCTGAGGTGCGGCCCCCTTCCATATAAGCCAGTAGGGTCATTAGGACCAAAGGCTCAGGCTGATTTTAGTCGGTAGGTCTGTTGGGTCGAGCCGCCTCGATTCACCAGGAGTCCGACATAATCAACGCATCCCTGCTTGCCTGTTGCGTTGGTATCCATGATGGATTCTCAGCCTCCTCTCCTGAGGAAAAAAAAAAAAAAAAAAAACGAGCACCCGAAGCCAACGCGCGCCGTCCGCTGCCCGTTTTTTCTCCGATTCACTTTGCATAACGGACTACCACGTAAAAGCCTTTTTATTTTTCGGTTTTTTATTTAACCTATGACACTCAGCAATAATTTGTCTTTCTATTGGTGAAATAATTTTTAAAATCGGTTCAGTAGCTTCCGAGCTTACCCCTTACAATTTAACAAATATACAAACACACAAACTTTAGTTCTTTATAATATTAGTATAGATTAGAAATTACAACATTTCTATAACAACGGGTATCATGTCACTACGTCATAAGACTGTTAGAAGTCATTGAACAAAATACTGAATAAATGAAAAAAGTGCATGCATTTACATATAAAATGCGAAAAAACATCTTCCGCGAGCACAAAGGTTTACGTAATACCTTTAAAATTTTTAAAAGAAGAAATTATGAAGTTCTTTTTGTGGCTTTAGTGAATTTTCTTTAAAACATTTTTGCAGGTGTGAGATCGTAAGAAGTCTATACCCAATATTTCTAGGCAATGTCTTCACTCAACACTCTTGTTTTGTGCTGTTTCTTGTGCCTGTTATCACCACTATGTCAAACAGAATAGCAGTGCAGCTGGCTTCGTTTGCTAATTAAAGTTTTGATATCATGAACCGGTTATGTTATTAGTAGGTATTGTTTTGTTTAGATATCGTTGTTGGTATCGTTGTGTGGTCCAAAATATACGTATTTCTTTCTTACTTCCTTTTAAATGTAAACCAGTTGGTCCAAACTTTTTTTGTCATAGACCTAATATTGAATGCCAATATCCTATAACTTGCAAAATTTATGTATGGAAAGTATGGAAAAATTCTAAAAGTCGTTATTTCGATTTTCGCCTTTCGGGCCCCTAGGGGAAAAACTACCAAAAACGGTAGAAATTTTCTCCCATCTGGCAACACTACTTGCCGAGCTCCACCCCCGCCCGGAACATTTCACACCGGTCGGAGGCCGCCATCTTGGCGAAAATCCGGACCGAAAATCGCGTCAAAATTATGGCCGCCGGCGTCGCCGCCATTTTGATTTTTCACGCGCGCTGCAAATTTCTCAAAAGTCGAGGACAGTCCTGATCACACAAAAAAGGAAAATCCGGGAAAAAAGCAAGCGCCGCGCTTGAAACGGATTTTTCAATCCAAGATGGCGGCGGCGCCCTTTTGTTTTTTCGCAGTTTGACAGCCGCACCGCATTCCCGTCAAAGATACTCCCACAAAATGCCATTAAAAAAAAGTGATTTGAAAAAGTTGACATCTCGCACCGGCCGCCATGTTGGATTGGCAAAAATCCCTTTATCCCGTTCTATGAACTAAAAAATCTAGAAAATTCCACCCTAACATCAAAACACTCAAAACACCCTCTAAACACCTCAAAATGACCCCTGATCAGTCAGTCAGTCAGTGAGTGGTAATCGAACTTTATTGTGGACTCCCGTTTTCATTTCATGGTCCCCCAATTTATTGTTTCGTTGACGTAGACCCCTTGAAGGTTATCATAGACCCCTAGGGGTCGATATAGACCATTTTGGGAATAACTGATATAAACCGTACTATGTACTGTCTTAATTAACCCATAAGGCGCTAAGTGATCAATTCATCCGAGGTGCCGAAGGTGAACTCGGGGGAAAAACATTAGTAAAGGGTGTCCAGTGGAAAATTTTCAACTTTAAAATTTCATATAAAAAAAACTACATAAATTTTATTTTTATTAAAACAAAATGTAGAAGATTCATGCGGATTTCATTTTTTAAACACTATGTCATCTAAATGACGACCGTTTTTTTGTATGCATTCCTGTAGTCGGACCCTTACATTCACAATCACGCGACAGCAAAGCTCTGGAGTAATGCTGGCAACTTCACGGCGAATATTCGCCTGCAGGGCTTCGATTGTTCGGGGATTGTTCTCGTAAACCCTTGATTTAAGGTAGCCCCATAAAAAAAAATCGCAGGGCGTGAGGTCGGGTGACCTGGGTGGCCATGAGATGTCCCCGTACTTGCTGATCAGTTTATTAGGAAAAATTGTCCTTAACTTTTCCATCGACACCCTAGCCGTATGCGGAGTGGCGCCGTCTTGTTGAAATTGGGTCCTATTGTTGTAACCTGAATACACCTGCAATTGTGGTAACAGAAATTCGTCTATCATACGGCAATTCACCGCAGCAGTGACTGTTTCTCCTTGGTTAAAAAAATAGGGCCCAATTACACCGTTAGCCGAAATGGCACACCAAACTGTGGTTTTCAAGCAATGTAAACGTTTCTGGTGGCGTTCTCTTGGATTGTTCGGGCACCAGTACCTCATATTCTGTTTATTAACATATCCATCAATGTGGAAATGAGCTTCGTCACTAAACAAAATGTTTCCCAACGCAGTAGGTGTTCGAAAGCGTTCCAGCATTGTTCTACGACCAGAAAGCAAGATATAAAATCCAAACAACTCAGAGAGCAATGGAAAGAAGCTGCTTAAATTTGAAGCTGAAAGATAAGGTAAGAAATAAAGAAATTCGGAAAATTGCCAAGGTAAATGATGCTCTAAATTTCGCTAAACGCTTAAAATGGAGGTGGGCTGGTCATGTTGCCAGATACAAGGACAATCGTTGGACAATCAAGACGACAAACTGGAAAGGTCCACTAGGTAGGCGGGGCAGAGGTCGTCCGTGTGGCCGGTGGCAGAATGAGATTGAGGCCACCGCAGGAAGAGACTGGATGTCCACCGCCAGGAATAGAATAGAATGGAATTCTTTGGAGGAGGCTTTTATCCTAAGGGGGTCCACATTAACCAAATAATTAAATCAACTATATTCTTCATGAAATTAAATCTTCTTTTTTAACATTATTTATTATTATTTACGAATTTATTAACAAATATTATGAATTGCGAATTTATATAAATATTGACATTTAATTTTGATTTTGATGTTTAATTTGACATTATGATTTTGAATATGTAATTTAACAAATTAATGTGGAATGTAATAAAGATTTATTATGTATATATTTATTATATACATGGCGGGCACAAAACCGTCATATCTCAAAGGGGTTCGTGAAGTTAACCCATTAGGCCAGTCATTAAAGCCTGAAACCCGAAAGAAATTACTACCTCGTTAAAATGTTAAGGGGTCATGTCACGTAGCGGAAGGCTACGGAGCAAAATAGGATAAGGATAAGAAAAAGATAAAAACAAGAGACTAATATATTAAAATAATTATTAAGACAGCACGGCCCAAACTTAAAAAATAAATTAAAAATACAAAATAACAATAATAAGATTGTAGAGAAGGGGAAAGAAAGGAAGGCGGTACCAGGTTCTAGGCAGACCAAGTATCGGTAGGCTGGCAGTTGTATACTGCCAGCCTACCAGCAGGCAGGCACGTATTCAGCGGCAGGCTGGCAGGTATTCCGCAGCAGGCTGGTAGACACACAGCAACAGGTTGGCAGGTGTGCAGCGGCGAGCTGGCAGGTATTCAACGGCAGGCTGGTAGGTATTTTGCAGCAGGCTGATAGGTATGCAGCAACAGGCTGGCAAGTATTCCGCAGCAGACAGGCAGGCAGGGATGCAGCAGCAGGCAGGCAGGCAGAGAACGTAGGAGGCTCGATGTGGCAGCAATAGTACGTGGTTCTATTGATGTAGTATGCAGCCGAGTTTTCACAGTACTTTTAGAGTTGAAGACTTTTATCTTCACAGAGAGCTTAAGGTAGTATAGAAGGTTGTTTGTAGCTTCAGAAGTAGAAGTAGAATGTCCGTCTAGAGACCCTGGACCGCCTGTTATAATAGCCAGATATGATGTTCGAAACTAAATACAAAAATTTAAAATTATGACATAAAATTCATGGCATAAAAAATAATAAATATATTTAAATTTAGACATTTGGAATTATGTGACGTCACGTCTGACTGTTGTCATACGTTGTCAAAATCTAGAATGTTCCTAACAAACCAAAAGAAATCGTTGAAAATAATAAAAATTATTAAGAAATTATACAGCAAAAGTAAAGAGAAAAGTAAATTACAAGTGTTCAGTCCAATAAAAGTGCTAAAAGTGAAAGTTATATAAGCCAAAACAGTGCAATTTAGTGATACAACATAATATAAGATGATTTATAAGTGTTAAACGTATTTGTACACAGTTAAATTGAAAATAATATATTATTCCAAGGTAAAGTTGAGACATTCTTATTTGTAGTTACACCAAAGACTCATATTTGAACATTACTTAGGTAGGTAGCAACTGAGAAGTCAACATGTCATGTCAATGATACATATAATTCAGTCTATAAAGTAATAAATATATCCGTCCATCTATTAGTTTTCTAGTAGATTATGATTTATAGCTAATAGCATGTGCGTAGTCCTCATCATATCAAGCATAACACTTACAGTACTCCTACAGTACACATTACCGACAGAATACAACCCATTTGCACATACAGTAATACTATACGCAATTCCCAATGGAATCAACACAAAGTTGTGTTGGGCTTGGGTGTTAATAGATCACCTCTGTCCAGCTCGCTTAACACTAACGGCAGTGCTGTGGGGGAGTACCCCCAGTGTATTCTACATACAAGTTGACTATCTAGAGGTGTTCAATATTCCCATACTTGAACTCTATACATGCATGATACGATTAATTATAGAAATGCAAAAGCGTAGATTGTTATTGTTTGAAGCGTAGGTTAATATATTTTTCGCCAACAGAACATATAATCATGTATTTGGCCTTAGCATCTTTCTTATCGAAATCTTTGAAATTTTTATCATTTCCTTCTAACACACAATTCAAATCCTTTGCCGATAATAATAATTTAATTTTCTTTTTCCACATGCCGTAATCTGATTCATTATTTAATTTTGAAAAATCCATATTTGTCAATTCATCACACATTTTTGCAAATTTTGAGACTCTAGATTAAAATCGAACTTTATAGGTACTTACTGCATTTCTGCCTTAAACATCCAAATTACAATTTCGTCGAAGGGCCCATAACCTGTTGTAGGGGATCAAATTACCATACACATTTTAATCTTCAATATATATCTATTTAAATATACAACATAAAAACTTAAACATATAACATTACAAAAACCCTCGCTCTACAATTTCAAATTCAACAATCAAAACTCAATGCCAAACACATTTGCTTTTTAACAACCTACCAGAGACAAAATTTCAACCTCTTCAACAACGGTAAGGTATTTTTTACCTTCCTTAATGACCCCTCATTTTAGCGAGTTAGTAATTTCTTTCGGGTTTCAGGCTTTAATGACTGGCCTACATACACTGCACCTGTGTGCCTAACTTAAATCTAAATCTCAGTAGTGGAAAGTTTGCACGTTCCAGTGACTTTTATATTATGGTACGGCCTTTTCTTATTTTTCCGAGGGGAAATGCTCCTTATGGACCATGACGCAAGGCTCTCCGGTCTAAGAGGACCGGCTTACTCACTAAAACCCCCCGGTATTCTCTGGGCCCATGCGGGACACATGGCGGGGTGCGCTTACGCGATTCTACTGCCATATGCTCCGGGGCCGGCTTGACCTAGAACTGGCCGAGCCAACGCCAAGGGGGGATTGTCCGAGAACACTTGGATAAGCCCCCAGACCGAGAGGCGTCATCTCGGCGTGCGCGTCATCTAATAGGCTTGTATCCACTATGAACAAATCTGATGCATTAGGTTGCATAACTATTAAGATGATCATTTAATTATGAAAAAACAAAGTTTTATAAAATAATAACTTTTGATTATTTATATTTTTATAAAATAAAATTGCACAAAATAAGCCATAAGTCACGTGACAGCAAACACCAATTAAAAAGTGTTACGTCAGGCCGTGCGAAACGTCAAAGTCAAAATGTCATTCCCAAGTGTCTTGTGGAAGTGCGAAAAAGAATGGGCATCATTCCTTCTCGCGAGTGTCAGCCACTTTTTACGTATCTGCTGATTGTTTGGCACGTATATAAATATTTTTTTGGTGTTTTTATACTTGTGCTTGTACACTGGGGCACTATGCAGTACTTGTAATACGATGAATCCATTTTTTATTAAAATAACTTCACAATACCGAATATTCCGATACTAAAACAGCTGTGTTTTGCACGGCGTGACGTCATTCAAGACGCCATGACAGGCATGAGCGTTTTTGATGACTAATGTCAAATATTTAATTAAATGCAAAATTATTCTTATAAATAAGCATTTTTTTTTCAAAAATAATAATTATTTTGTATAGAATAGGCATCAAGGTATATTAGTATCTAACTACTGAAATTTAGGCAACAAGCCTATTCATCTGATGGTACTAAATTGTGAAATGTCATTTAAATAGATGGTCAACTTGCACTAGTTAGGGTAGGTCCATGCTCCTCGGTCGTGACTAATCAAGAGTTCACGACCCAAGATTCAAAGCTGCAAATTAGCGATAAATATATTATACAATTGAGTGATTGTTCCAACAACGCTGTAATTAAGGCAACGATATTATACATAACAATTAGCATACAATATGAAAGCTTGACACTAGAATGATTATTTCAAGTACGGTCATCAGATGTTTATGAGCACTAATAAAACCGCGCTATTTCGTGTGGTATACGAACTGTGTTAAGGTTAACATGTAAAGTGTGATGCGTTGCTGTGTGTACATAAATGGCCATGAATAATTCGTAATTCGGTTCATGTGAACATTGAAATATTTAAATTTGATACAATACAATGTAATAAAAGTAAATTTAATATTATTGGAGCTACTAATGTGTATGTCTCCGCTTATATTAACCAACCGCATATTACAAAGTAATTAAAAGTGAAGTTTGATTTACATATACAATTCGGCTGCTCAAATTCAAAACCTAGTAACACCTAATTTGAAAAAAAAAACGGTTTTTGGCATTTTTCGATTTATTAGGTAGTACCGAAACGATGTGGACCTTAAAACACCCATTATAGCCCATAAGTAATTTTCAAGATATAATTTAGCAAGTCTAAGCAATTTGCCATGATTACGAGAATTTCTTTGAAGTACAAATTCTAAACTTAGTATGTCAGAATACAAATTTAAAACCCTAGCTCATCTCAAACAACTCAAGCGACTTACTAAGTTATGAATTTGAAATACCAACTTGCTATGTTTTGAATTTGGCGCAAAGTAAAAATAACAAATCATCATCATCATCATCATCATCAGCCCCTCTTCGTCCACTGCTGGACATAGGCCTCTTCGAGTGTACGCCACTGAGATCTATTTTCGGCATCTCGAACAAACAACAAATAATTAATTGAAATAATAAACATCCAAATAACCTAGTAAAGCAGACTTACTTAGTTTTGATACCGTTTTTATAGTTATATTTGAGTATATTCACGAAAAAAAATAAAGTAAAAGCGATTTTTGTGTAACTATACTCCAAAAAGATTACGAGTATTACAAAGTAAAATGTCAACCATATAGCACAACTTTTCGTCAAACACCCAAATCGTTATCTCTTCTGGTTTCGTCGGGCTAACGAATCAAAGTAGCCTACCCGTTTTTATGCTCTCCTGAACATTTTTGTTGGAAGGAGTTACTATGTTTTGATTTTAAGCAGCCGAATTGTTTATAACAAACTCTGATATAATGGCTTCACTTGTAATGACATGTCGCTAATTATGACTCATTTTTTATTTGATTTTCATATACAATTCTCTAAATTTGGATTTCGTGTATATTTCTTTATAACAAATTAAAATGTTATTGTTTCGATTATACTGACATGTCGCTTATTGAGACCCATTTTTGATTTATTTTTCATATATACATCCTTATGTTTGGTTTTCGTTAAATAAATATTTTGTAATTGTTACCACGCATCCTAATGTCAAATGCCAACCAAATCAATCAATCAATTAGCATTAGCGTTCAATCCATTTCGACTGGCAACTGATTGCTAGTTGCAGGACGGATTAAACGATTTCTAATTGTGGCTTAAGTTTGGAGACTCCATGTTTTTCATATGTATGTTAATAAGTTTTTACGTAGGCAAACCATCTAGTTTGTTTTTGTTGGCATAAAACGGTCTGACACGAATCAGTGTATACTCAATGGCGCTTCGAGATTGACAAAGATTTTTTTATTTTCCTATTTTATAATAAATACAATATGTGTAATATTTAAATTTAACTTTACCGTTTAATAGATCAAATTATAAGTCAATTAGAATAATTAAGTTCGTTGATTAAAGAAGGTGATTGTTATTTGTTGATAATAATAATTAATAACAGTCATTTATCATTATACAGTCACGGTTAAGGCCTTGAGGATGTCATCAGCACCATTAATCAGAAAACTAATATTGCTGTGAAAGAGTCGAAAAAAATATATACTGAAACACCTTGTCGACAACTCCTACAACTAAACAGTGAACAGATAGTTTAATGTGTTGACTAATAGAAAGCATAGGTACTGATATGGTATGCTTTTTGTGTATCTCATGGATTAGCTTAACTACTCTATGACTACTCCATGGTGTTTACTATTTGTCAAGTCATATTGTGTCATCGGTATATATTTATTTCCATATTACGTCACATACTTCCACGAATCTTTAAAATTATAAAAAAATACGTAATGATAAGACGTTTGTCCTAAAAAATTGAGGGAACCATTTTTTACTAATCTTCTTATATATAAAAAAGAATCGCAAAATGTGTTAGTAAGCGCATAACTCAGCAACGCCTGGACCAATTTGGTCAATTCTTTTTTGTAAATGTTCGTTGAAGTTCAAGGATGATTTTTACTGTGAAAAATTAGGAAAAACCCTAATAACGTAAGTACGATCAATTTGAGCTTTATTATTATTGTATAAAGTTCATATTGCAAGCACTCGCTGTTGTCTAAGCAATGTAGGTGTGTTCCTAACATCAAAGAGTAAATTAGCGCTTTATTAACGCTATATAAAGTTGAAATTCAATCATATCTATCGAAAACAGTGTGCGTGTGTGCGTTGGAGCACCGAATACATCGTTGGAGGATTTAATGTCACTTTCCAAAATTGAATAGTCACAAAATGTAATAGTTCATTTGGACCTTTTTTGCAATGAATTATATTTTATTCGCAACGCCCTGCCACCAGGGTGACGGTTTTGTACAGGAGAATTTTTTGCCCCGACTATAAAATAAGTAGGAACAAAAAACTGCCAGTTTCCAAATCTTTTAGACAGGACGAAGTCTGTCAGGTCCGCTAGTATATTATAAATATATATTTGTAGTTTTGGAGGTAGCATTTGTAGAATTTGGTTGTTACTATTTTAACCACTGAAATGATTTGATATCCACTGAAAGAATCACTGTATAGGGATACCCGCCTCAAGGAATATTTAAGCAAGATTACTATGCATACTGTAAGATTTTTATTTAAACGAAAATTATTCATCGATTTCTAAACTGAATAATGCTTTACTTATATTAGTCTTAACTTTTACGTTTTACCTGAATTCATTAATACGACCATACCAATTAACTGGTACATTCTTTACTCTATGTAAAATTTCATAGAATTTTAGGTGTATGGTAACCTGTTCCCAATTCCCAATTTCATTTGGGGTTAGAGCAACATGCTTTCCTCTTCCATTCTCCTTTCATTCGCCATTGTAACACTCACTCCCTTCTTCATCAAATTATCATTCAAACAGTCCATCTTTTCGTCGGTTTTCCTCTCCCTAAACACCCACCCACTTTCATATACATAATTGTTATTCATAAAAACATACGTCAATACAAAAATATGCCCTCATTCATAATAACAAAGGTGTGATTTTAAACAGAAATCTTTTTTATTATCGTTCGTGTGGTTTTTATCTCGAGTCTTAAAAAACGGTCCTTTATAAAGGTTAATTTAGTTTAGTTCAACACCGCCTTCAGCGAATTAATTAAATCCAAGTCCTTCAAGACCTACAATCTGCGGCGTCTGAGCCGTCGCGCCCCTTGCCATCCCCTTCTCAGCAGCCTTCTGCTTAGCCTCGAGCAGATTCCTTTCAATATAAGCCGGAGCCATTTGGGTGTACCGTGCCTCAGCATATGCTCTTTTTATAGGGCAGCGGTGACTGTGCCTCTCTCGAGATGCGGTCTTCCTTATCACGTCAAGCCATAGGGTCATTAGGACCAATGCCTTAGGCTGAGTTTAATCGGTAGGTCTTTCGGGTCCTGCTACGCTGATGACACTCTCGTCTTGACAACTGGGGCCGACTTCGGGCCGGTGCTCAGGTTTGCCGAGCTTGGGGCGTGCGGGCGATCCGCCGGCTGGGTTTAGAAATAGCGCCTCACAAAACCGAGGCGCTATGGTTCCACGGCCTTCCCAGGTGCCGGGAATCACCCAGCTGCCGGATCCGGGTAGGTGACGCGGTGAGGCCGTACATCAAGTACCTGGGCCTCACCCTGGACCGCCGCTGGAGCTTCGAGGAGCACTTCGTGCGGTTGGTTCCCTGAATCAAAAGGGTGGCGGGCGCGCTGCATCGCCTGCTGCCCAATCTCGGGGGACCGAGGAATGGAGTTCGCCGCCTGTACGAGGGCGTTGTGCGATCCGTGGCCATGGGACGCTCCCCCCATTCGCCGTCCTGGCCGACATGTACGCGGCGACGTATGCGTCGCGGCGTGTCGATCGGGAGAGAGATGGGGGGAACGCCCCGGAACCCGCGCACGAGGTGCCTTGGCGGGAGTGGCACCGGCGGATTGTGGCGGCCTGGCGTGCGCGCGCCAGCGGCCGTCGGTGCCGTACTCCCGCACCTTGAAGCTTGACTCCACGGGAAGGAGGAGGTCACCTACCGATCGACTCAGATACTCACCGAGCACGGCTGCTTCGGTGAGCATCTGTGTCGAATAGGACGGGAGGGATCGACACATTGCCACCACTGCGCATCCGACCTTGACTCGGCCTAGCACACGCTGGCGGAGTGCCACGCGTGGGCCTCCGGGCGCCGAATCTTGGTCACAAAGATCGGGCGAGATCTGTCTCCGCCGGCATTGATTGCGGCAATGCTGGCGGACGAGGGAGGTTGGAGGGCTGTAGCCTCCTATGAAGCAGTGATGCTCCAGAAGGAGGCCGCCGAGCGGGATTAGGAGATGGCCGATCCCGCTCGAAGAAGGCGGCGCCGGGCTCGGTAGCACAGCTGCGGTGCCGAAGCGGGATGGACCACGTTCCTTCCGTGGCCGGGGGGCGTCGTCGGTGGAGGAGATGGAGGGAGATAGTGTTGCCTCCCCCGAGGAGGGCTCCCCTGTATCTACGGGGGAGCGGAGGCTGGGGGTTCCCGGAAGTCGCTTCGCGTTCCCGGGGGCTCCCTACATGCTTGAAGAAGGCCATCCCTGAGGTTTTTAGTGGCTAGAGCTGCTCCTTTTGGGGAGAGTCCCACACAACCGCCGGCTCGCCACAGCCGGGATAAGCAATTTAATGCATTTTCCTCAGGGGAACAAAAAAAAAGGTCTTTCGGGTCCAGCCGCCTCGCCTCGTCAGGAGTACTATATAATCACCGTGGCACTTGATTGCAGTGGTATCCTTGAAGATTCTCAGCCTCTCCTCTACAGAGAGGGTAACAAATTTCTGGAAGAGAAGTGTTATATTGCAATCTTAGATCCCGTTGACAGAGGTATCTCATATTGTTACTTTGTTATAGAATTACGACTATTTACAAATGCATCGGTATTAACATAAAAATAATAACCCAATAGTTTAAATGTCACGTCAGGTTAAGCATTGTTTGAAAATGCAATAGAATATTGTATATAAATATTATTATAATTGTTTATCGATTCCGTATACAAAAAGTTAGATTATTGCATAAAAGTTATTATTCCTATATACAGTAACTTTCAGACCATATTACTTATAGCCATATATTTCAGCCGGGTTGCAAGCGATAATCAACGATATGTTAAATTATTTTAACTGCCTAGACTGAAAAATGCGATTGCAGGAATGTCATCCGGCTCGAATCGGAAATCAATTAATTAGATGAAGAAGATTATTTCAGCCAGCACATTTCCTTTGTTACACTATGTCGCAATTTATCCTTCATTATCTCTCACTTCTACTGCATATATCCTACTCTTCTCCTTCTTTTGCTACGTCCAGGTTCACTCCAATACACGGGGACCTCCACACCACCACACACAGCCAGACATGCCATTTTTGAGAAGGTTTGACAACTAATAAAGCATTTAAAACCTCATTTACTTAAAGAAAACAAATATGAAAGAAGAAAATAAACAATGTTTAATATTCTGATGTAATTTATAAATATATGTAGTATATATAATGACACTTTTCGTCATATAACTAGATTACACTGACCTTTGGATTATTTCACGTCATCTATATAGATAGGTAATTAATCTAACTTAAACAGTCAGGCCTATAAAAGAATCAAATCTTCAAATAACTATTGTCGTTCACATATTAAAATCATATTACATTTTTTACACAATCCAATATATTGTATACTAACTTTCCGCCCGCGGCTTCGCCCGCGTGGAATTCCTCAGGAATTCCTCATTTTCGGAGATTCATTATCGTATCATTTAGCTTCTAAATTTACATGTTTATATTCGTTTGCTATATATATGTTTATATTATATTTTACCTTGTTTTAAACGACACACAGCGCCATCTACAATCCATCCATCAAGCATACAATATTTTTATTTTTCCTCAGGAATATCATTTTTCCAGGATAAAAAGTACCCTATTATTTAATCCGGACTTTTATCTTTACGTCTGCAAAATTTCAAAACAATCGGTTCAGTAGTTACGGCGTGAAAGCGGAACAAACAAACAAACTCATTTCCGATTTATAATATTAGTAAGCATTGAAAAAAAAAGATCTCTCTATCTTATGTAAATGTTTTTTTTAATATAAATAAATTAGTGGTCTCTTTTATTTCACTCCTTATTTTTGCCAAATTTACAATGGTTCTCTCCTCTTACTAAAAAAAAAATTACTGATTGGGTGAAGAATTTTCAAAGGATCTCTAATAATAGTAAATTTCCTGTTACAAAACCTATAAAAAACTGTGTAAGCTACGTTATTGTAATGTATAGATTTCTATACATGTCCTTAACACATTATTAGTCTGTTACCTTTAGTTATTTATTGTGAGGTGAAAATTATACGGCCTAATTTTCAAAATGTCACCAACACCTCAGAAGTTTTATGAGAAGCATCTTCCCTCATCGGAAAATAAAGTCGTCATTTCAGGGATGTCAGGAGTCTACCCCCGGTGCTACAACATCCAGGACTTTTCAGATTTACTTTACAATAAGGCGAGTATAATTAAAGTCATTAAACTAATAGAAAGTTAGGCTGATACAATCTTTATCTTCATTTGCTATTGTATATGAAGTTAAGAAATGACGAGATAAAAATAGAACTGTAGAGTTTCTTGCCTATTCTTCTCCGGAAGACTCTCTAAATGTACGAATAGAGTCAATTTATTTCCTTGTTCTTAAATATAAGGTTTTTATTCTCTTATGCCAATTTGAAGCATTACATTTAAGTTTTGACGTAGATATGTGCATTTAACGCTTTATGATGATTAAATGTTATTTTAATTTTAAGATTAAAAAAACTGGCCAGGTGCGTGTCGGACTCACACACAAAGGGTTCCGTACCATTGACTTATGAAATTAATGGAAGCGGTTTACGATTTACGAGGTATTAAAAAAAACTACTTACTAGATCTCGCTCAAAACAATTTTCGTTGGTAGTGAAATGAGAGAGCCTTGACTAAATAAGGCTTTATTTAGCAAAATTTACAGTAATACATATTATAAGCTTTTATGAATTCTATGACATTGTCATATCAATACAAATGTGTCATGTGCTATAATATTTGATAGAAGCTATGATATATAACCATAAAGTATTATCACCACATTCTTCCCGACCTTAAAGCTCATAGTTCTCTGACAGGTAAGCAGGTGCTCGCCGATTGCGACCGGATCGGCGTGGTAGTGGCTGTGCAGACGTTGAAGGAGCCTCTCGGAAAGCTATGTCAGTTGTTTGCTGAGAATCAATAGCTAAATCCGATTCTATTGTTAAATTATGGGAATCTTGTGGCGATTCTTCCTCTCCCCTTGGTGCTAAGTATCTGTTGGATACTGTTACTTCTCGGCCATCTGGTAGGCGAACCAAACTATATTGGGGATTCGGTTCTAGAAGATCCACTTCTTCAACTAACGGATCGTATTTTGATCTGTTTGTGTTCCTTTTCAAAACTTTACAGCCGGGCTGTAGCCATGACGGCATTGATTCCCCATAAAATGATCTTCGTGGGTGGCAAAACATACGTTCATGCGGAGTCTCATTTGTTGCAGTGCATAATAGCGAGCGTATTGAGTGGAGAGCATTTGTAAGTTCTAGCTCCCATTTACATAGTGGTTCATCTTTCGATTTTAGGGCTAATTGAATCGTCTGCCATAGAGTGCCATTTAATCGTTCTACTTGACCATTGCCACGTGGATTATAAGGCGAAGAGTGACTTACGGCGACACCTCTATTATTCAAAAATGTTCTTAGTTCTGACGACATAAAGGACATTCCTTGGTCTGTGTGTATATAGTTAGGTAGTCCAAAAGTAGAAAAAAGTTCAATTAAGCATTTGATGATTGTTTGAGCAGCCATATCAGGACAAGGATACGCAAAGGGGAATCTTGAATATTCATCAATTATCGTTAAAAGATACTTGTTCTTATTTACAGTCGGCAATGGTCCTTTAAAATCGAGTGATAAACGTTCAAATGGTGCAGTGGCTTTTATTAGAGTTCCAGAAAACTTCATGAATTTTGGTTTTATTTCAGCACAAACTCGACATGATCGGACTACATTTTTTATATCCTCTATTGAATATGGTAAATTTTTACAGCGTATTAAATGTGTAAGTCGTGTAATTCCAGGATGACAAAATGAATTGTGGATGATAGTGAGCTTGTCAGTAGATGTAGCACCACAGACAGGTGACAATCTCGACAACGTATCAGCAATTACATTTTCTTTACCTGGTCTATATCGCACATCAAAATGATAGTTAGACAACTCTAATTTCCATCGTTGTATTTTGTCATTTTTTATTTTGCTTGCATGATTTTGCAGCATATAAGCAACGGATTTCTGGTCCGTTATAAGATAAAATCTCCTTCCGACAAGGTAATGCTTCCATTTCTTTAAGCTCTCAACTATAGCACACGCTTCTTTTTCAATGATAGGATACTTCTTTTCGCTGTCATTAAGAGTTCGGGAGAAGAATGCTATAGGTCGACCATTTTGTGTAAGCGCTCCTGCTATGGATAAGTCGGATGCATCAGTTTCAACTGTAAATGGTTCTCTAGGATCGATTGCCGATAAAGATGCTTGAGATATAATATGTTTCATGTCTTCAAAAGCGACTCGTTCAATATCTTTCAGTGGAAAACGTTCTACGGAAATTAGTGGACTTAATTTTCTTGAGAAATTTGGAATCCACTTAGAATAATGTGCAAAAAGACCCACTGCTCGCCTTAGAGAGGCGGAATCGTGAGGAATGGGCATATCTAGGAGTGCCCGGAGACGATCAGGGTCTGGCTTGATAGTACCGTTTGAGATATGGTATCTGTTTATGGTAATAAGGTTCACTTTTTCTGGGATATTAAATTGAGAGACGTGTGTTTGGACTGTAATTTATTTTGCGACTGACTAACATAACCAGACATACATTTGATGTTTAAGCTTAGGTATTGATGAATGAACAGCTGCGTAGACCGCGCTTTGTGCTACGTAATGTTATGATCTAAACATGCCGCCCACCAAAAGGACTTTATGTGCTTTTATATAAACAAAGAGAAAAAATTAAACAATTCCAAATTAAAATAATCAAACAAACCAAAATAACACACTAACATTAATTACGTTCATCTTAATTTGAATCAATCGGCATGTAACACAATTTTGTTACAGTTCTTTTTGTAATCAAATTGCCACTTTTTACACTATATACTCTGGTGTAACCGTCAGCACCTGGATGTTTTTCAATAATCCTGCCCAATGGCCATTTACCAGGTGGTATGTTATCAGTTTTAATCAGTACTATATCTCCCACATCGAACTCAACTTCTTTTTTAAGCCATTTTGGCCGTTGTTGTAGACGTGACAAATATTCATCTTTCCATCTTTTCCAGAAGTCACATAATAGTTTCTGTGTATATTGCCATCGAGATAAGTTACTGGTTTTGCTATTAGCGGTTATTGGTGATGGAATTATAGTTGGAGGCTCTCCAATTAAAAAATGACCAGGTGTCAGTGGATTTAAATTATTTGTGTCATCATTGATGGGGCATAATGGACGTGAATTTAGACAGGCTTCTATTTCATGTAGTAACGTAGTCATTTCTTCGTAAGTAAGATTAGTGGTTAATATCCTCTTTAGGTGGTATTTCATAGACTTTACGCCCGCTTCCCACAGGCCACCAAAGTTTGGACTATAAGGCGGAATAAAGTGCCACTGTGTGCCTTCGCTTGCCATTGAATTTGCGATTTCTCCAGTAAATTGTAAACCACTTTCTTTCCAGGCATTTACAAGTTCTTTATTTGCACCAATAAAATTTCGGCCTTGGTCGCTCCACAAATGTGTGCACATTCCTCTACGTGAAATGAATCGTCTAAAGGCACCAATAAATGCTTCTGATGTAAGATCTCCTACCAACTCCAAATGTATTGCCTTGGTTGACAAGCAGATGAATATTGCAATATAGCTTTTGAAAGTTCGATTTCCTCTTCCCTTTGACATTAAAGTTTGAAAGGGTCCTGCAAAGTCAACGCCACTATGCAAAAATGGTCTGGATGGTGTGACTCTTTCTTTGGGTAAATCTCCCATGATTTGCGTTCTGGCTGTAGCTCTTTGCTTAGCACATATGAAACACTTGTGAATATATTGTTTAACCATCATTTTTACCTTGATTATCCAGTATTTTGAACGAATATAGCACAACATTAGCTGTATTCCTCCGTGTAACGTCTTCTTATGAGCTTCAGCAATAATCAAAGGGGTAAGTGGATTTTTATTACCTAAAATTATTGGATTCTTCATGTCATCAGGTATTTGTGCATGTCTAAGCCTACCGCCCACCCTCAGGATATTACCATTGTCAAGGTACGGATTGAGTGTTTGTAATTGACTTTTTCTTTGTACTTGCTTCTTTAACTTCAAATGTTCTATTTCATTTTTGTATTCATAATTTTGAGCTAATCTTATGCATAGATTTAATGTATCTTCTAATTCTTGAGTAGTCAAATCTTTATCTCTAAAATCATTCTTTTTAAAATTTAGAAATCTTCTACTGTAGGTAATTGCTTTTACTAATTGTGTTACATTATCAAAATTCATAAAATGTGTTATCAATTTTGTTTCTATTTCAGGGTGTTCGTCAATGCTATGGTAAGTATTAATTTCAATTGTTTTTGCTTCAATTTCTGTAATATGAATGTTATTTTCACTAAATTTTATCTCTTTTTCAGATAACCAACTTGGCCCTTTCCACCACAAGTCGCATTCTTTTAGTTCTGAAAGCAACATTCCTCTAGATGCAACATCAGCAGGATTTTCGTGAGATTGTACATGGTGCCAATGTTTGTTATGAATATTACCAACAATTTCAACTACTCTGTTTGCAACAAATATTTTCCATTTATAAGGTTCGCCATTAAGCCAAGCTAGGACAATAGATGAATCTGTCCAGGCATACATTTGTGTTGTTGGTATTCTAATTGCTTGTCCAACTTGTTTTAAAAGCTTAGATAGAAGTAAGGCACCACAAAGCTCTAACCGTGGTAATGACACTGTCTTTAGGGGAGCTACTTTTGTTTTCGCAGATACTAAGTTTACTTGAACACTGCTATCGGACTTCTCAACTCTGAGATATACCACTGCAGCATACGCTCGCATGGAAGCATCACAAAAGCCATGGATTTGTATATTATCTCTTTCAGTGTCAAGGGTGCCCAGCCATCTGTGAATTTGAATCATATTTAAATTTTCGAAATCGGCGCTTAACTGTTTCCATTCTTCTTCTAGTGGCTTACTTATATTGTCATCCCAGTCTACTTTGTCCAGCCATAACTTCTGTATCAAAAGTTTTGCCATTACAGTACTAGGAGCAATCCACCCTAGTGGGTCGAAAAGCTTCTGAATATTTGATAAAATATCCCGTTTTGTGATTCGTTTTGGAATCAATGGTGATTCTATATTATATCTAAATGTATCGTTGCTTAAATTCCACACAACTCCCAGTGTTTTGATAGTACCATCAAGATTCAAATCAACGTTTGCATTGGTAGATCTGTCTTCAATATTAATGTTCTTCATGAAATCAAAGCTATTAGACGACCACTTGGTAAGTTTGAATCCACCTCTCTGTAGAATTTGCATTAAGTTTTTGGCAAGCTCAATAGCATCTTCTGTGCAGTCTGTTCCAGAAAGAAGGTCGTCCATATAAAAATCATTCTTTATTGTATTGACAGCAAGAGCTCTATCGCCTCCTTCGTCTTCTGCTACTTGTAAGAGTGTTCTGACAGCTAAATATGGGGCTGGAGCTGTGCCAAAGGTAACTCTCCAGAGACGATAATCATCAATATCTTTTAATTCATCTGATCGCCACACGATTCGTTGATAATCTACATGTTTGTCGCATACTAAAATTTGTCTATACATTTTTGATATGTCGGCAACAAAACATATTTTTTTAGTTCGCCAACGAATTAAAATATTTCTCAGGTCTTCCTGTAATTGTGGTCCCACTAGTAACTCATCGTTTAGAGAAATATTATTAGATCCTTTACACGAGGCATCGAACACTACACGTGTTTGAGAAGTTTCTTTGTCCTTACGTATCACGGCGTGGTGTGGTAAGTATACTACTTGATTTGATTTGTTTTCATGATATGCTATTTTTTCCATATGACCTTGCTCTAGATATTCATTTATAACTTTGCTATATTCTTGTTTCAGATCTGGCATTCTTCTAAATTTTCTTTCTAATTGATTAAATCTTTTGATAGCAATTTCTCTAGTGTTTCCTAACGGTGACTGCGGATTGTCAACCTTGAAAGGTAAGTTTACAATATATCTACCTTCTTTATTTCTGATAGTTGTACTCTCATATATTTTTTCACAAGTCTGTTCTTCTTTGGTTAAACATCTTTTGTTATCACTATCAATTTCCCATAACGACTTCAATAATTCATCTATATCAACTTGATGATGTAATACGGTGTAAGTATTATTTTGATTAATTGTGTTGCCTTCTCCAAAGATAATCCAACCCAGATGTGTTTTCTGAGCAGTTGGTGAACCTGGTGGTCCCTTTATAATATTTTCTTGTAAGATTTGAGTGTATTCATTTACTCCTAAAAGTAGGTCAACTGAACCCGATATAAGGAATGTTGGGTCAGCCAATTGCAATCCTCTGAGGTGATCCCAGGGTTGTGTTATAATCGTCTTTGATGGTATTTTTGAAGTTAATTGTTTTGACATAACATAAGCTTGAATTTTCATACTGTAATTTTTGTCATATCTAGATTTTATGCATAACTGTACTTCATGTTTTATCTTTGACTTGGTAGATCCAACGCCAATAACTACTCCTTTCATTGGACGTCGTGTGAGCATGAGTAATTGAGCCGCCTTCTCGCTAATGAACGTAGCTTGTGACCCAGGATCGATTAACGCTCGCAGTAGAGTGGTTTGTCCATTTTCACTTACTGTCTCTACTAACGCTGTCGCTAAAAGTGCTACTTTCTGACTGACATTGTGGTGAGACGCCAGCATTGTGTTTATTTGATGATCTTCCTCTTTTACTATATGTGTTGAAACCTGTGGTGGTAATGAGCTTGTTGAAGGCACAGGTTCATGTTCTTGGTTGACATGTAGTAGAGAATGATGGCGCTTATGACATATACGACAGGTCATTGACAATTTGCACTTATATGCCGAATGACCTGATGCCAGGCAGTTGAAACATAATTGTTTACTTTTAACATAATCGCTTCGTTCATTTGGTTTCAATTTTACAAAGTCCTTGCAGTGACATAACGTGTGGTCATCACTACACATAACACAACTCTTTTTCTTGGTTGGTGTGGCAACATGATATGATCGTTCCTTAATGTGCTTAATTTCTTTGGTATTCGATGAAATTAATTCCAGAGTGCGAAACTTTGATTCAATAAATATTTTCAAATCTTCCCAAGTAGGCAGTTCTTTGGAGTCATCCTTGTAAGTATACTCTTCCCAACTTTTATGTGTCTCTGGGTCCATTTTCTGTACAACCAGATATATAATTAAGGGATCCCAAGAGGAAATATTTATATTCAAATTTATAAAGTTGTTTAAGCACTCGGTTGTTGTATCTAATAAAGCTTTCAATTGAGAAGCTGACTGACTATTCATCTTTCTTTGATTAAATAATCTTTTCATATTAAAATTCAAAATTAAGCGCTTGTTGCCATACCTTGATTTTAAAATATCCCATGCTTGTAGATAATTATCGGATGTTACTCTAATGTGCTTAAGAAGTGTTTCAGCCTCCGACGTAACACTAGTTTTCAGGTAATGCAATTTTTGTACATCACTTAATGATTTGTTATCATGCACCAAAGATAGAAACAGATCATTAAACGTTGGCCATTCTTCATAGCTGCCGCTGAACGTAGGTAAGTGTATTCTTGGTAAATGAACTAAATTATTTGATGTGTCTGTGCATGAAACATTCATTTCAGGTACCTTTGACCTTGACTCTGGGAGGGAGGTGAGCATATCTTTTAAGTCTCCTTTGATCGAAATAAATAATTCTTCGTATACAAAATATTCTTCTTTCACAAAATATGGTAATACACTTTTTGTTTCTTGCGGCATAATTTTCACTAATTCTTGGTGTGCATCCTTAAAAGTTTTCCAATAATCATCGATAATCGTGATACGCTCTTCTATGTAACCTTTTGTTAAACGCGCTTTTGGGCATTTTTTAAGGTTTATCTTTGTCTTTTCTAACAACTTAGCATTTTCTTGTAAAACGGAAATTAGTTGTTTTTGTTGTTGTTCTTCAGAGGTAGCCATAACTCACTTCCGTATATACTCTGGTATTATCGTATCACAATTTAATCTTAATATTCACCAAACGTTTTCAAGTAAATTAATGCACCTTGTTTAAAGTCTTTGTAATATTCAAACTTGTTATTGCTCAATACAAAGGATTCCTTATCGCTAGCGCGCGACGATTCTTTTGTTCTCTCGACTCGACGCAAGGTACGGGTGATCGCAGCTAATTTATCCGGCTCGATTGCGACCATATGTTTATGGTAATAAGGTTCACTTTTTCTGGGATATTAAATTGAGAGACGTGTGTTTGGACTGTAATTTATTTTGCGACTGACTAACATAACCAGACATACATTTGATGTTTAAGCTTAGGTATTGATGAATGAACAGCTGCGTAGACCGCGCTTTGTGCTACGTAATGTTATGATCTAAACAGTATCCTAATATATTTATTTCAGTAAGAGAGAAATAACTTTTTTCTTTGTTTATTGTCAATGATAAATTTTCGACAAGTTCCAAAAATTTCTGTAATTTTACATCATGATCGCTCTGATCGAATCCACACAGGGTAATATCGTCCAAATACGGAAATACGCCCTCTAGTTTTGACTTTCTGATGATAGAATCTATTGTACGTTGAAAACATGCAACTCCGTTGGTGACACCAAAGGGTATTCGTCGAAATTGGTACAGATTTCCATTTGCTTCGAAAGCAGTAAAAGGCTTATTTGACTCTAGTATCGGTATTTGATGGTAAGCGGATTTAAGATCTATCTTTGAAAATATTTTAAATTTCGCAACATTTGCAACCACCTCTTCAATATTGGGTAACGGGTAAGCATCTAAATGAGTATATTTATTGATAGTCTGTGAATAGTCAATACACATTCTTTTTTTGTGATTAGTTCCAGATGTGACTAAGACCTGAGCGCGCCACGGGGATTCGCATTCTTCAATTATTCCGTCAGAAAGTAGTTTTTGTATTTCTAACTTTATGAATTCCATAGTGTCAGGATTAAAGCGTCTCGATTTAATAGCAATGGGTTGACATTCAGGCGCCAAGTGCGGGAAAAGATTCACTGGATCAATGTTGGCTTCTCGGAGAGTAGCTATATGTAACGCTGGCTTCATTCCATTGAATTGAATATTTAAAGAGGAACATTGCTTAAGTATATCATGGCCTATTATAATTTCGGTACACAGTTCCTTCATAACTCTCAGGAGGATATCATGAAATTTATGATCATTGATTTGTAGATTGACTACACAAGCAGCTTTAATCTCGGACTTGAATAATGAAGACGCCATCATCACATCCTGATTCCACGGCTGTGTTCGTAAATTGTATGTGCGTACTACATTCTCATCAATATAACTACAAGAACTGCCAGTATCAATGAGTGCTTTTAGCAATATTCCATTTATAGTGACTGTTACGGTACATAGACGCGATCCCAATGCCGCTGTTACAGTACTGGAGATTGTATCATACCTATCTGTAATTGTTGCTGTCGTTACTGGTTGGTTTCTACATACTTTCGCAAAGTGGCCTCGTTTACCACATTTGAGACAGTTGAAGTTAGCAGCGGGACACAATCTTCGAGGATGACGATTATTCCCACAGAAGTAACATTCATTTTCGGTTGGTTGAATTCGAGTTGGTCGCGTCATTTGTGTTTTGATGTGAGCGGATTGCGAAGCGGCATGAGGAAACCCGAAATCGTTATTTTGGACTTGTGCAGATTCAAGAGTGCGTGCTTGGGCGTGTGCTTCGTCGAGTGTCAAAGTAAGATTCTCAAGCAGCCTTTGTCTAATCGATGATGATTTGAGTCCAGAAATAAAAGCACCGCGAATTGTATCGTTTTCATTTTCGGTGGCTGTGACAGATTTAAATGTACAATTTTTCGCTAGTAATTTTAAAGCCAAAACGTATTGATCTATAGATTCGTCTGACTGTTGTGTGCGTATTTGTAATATGTGTCGAGCATATATTTCACTTTTAGGTTTAATATAAATTCGATCTAACACTTCTATAGCAGAATCATAAGTGTCACAAGAACTTATGCTTTTATATACGTCAGGAGATATATGGTTGTTTAAAGGTTTTAGTTTAACCATATCTGAATGTTCGACATAACCAGCTTCTGTGTTCTCTCTTGATTCTAATAGGAAATTTTCAAATGTTTTACGCCAATGTGTCCACTTACTTGAGTTACTTTCCGACGAAGAGGTCGGTTCAATTTCAAATCTTTCAGGTTTGAGATATCGATACATCTTTTGATAAAAAAATTTGCTAAATAAATTGAAATGAGAGAGCCTTGACTAAATAAGGCTTTATTTAGCAAAATTTACAGTAATACATATTATAAGCTTTTATGAATTCTATGACATTGTCATATCAATACAAATTGTCATGTGCTATAATATTTGATAGAAGCTATGATATATAACCATAAAGTATTATCACCACAGGTAGTTTTTTATAGTTTTTCATTTTCTAATTTTAGAAGTTAGGGGGGGGGGGGGCAACTTTTTTCCATTTTGGAAGCGTCTGTCACGCAAACTATTCGATTTAGAAAAAATATATTTTAACAACCTCGATATCATTTTTGAAGACCTATCCATAGATACCCCACACATATTGTTTGTTGACGTATTTGATGAAAAAAAATTCGAGTTTCAGTTCTAAATATGGGGAGCCCCCAATATTTATTATTATTTTTTATTTTTGCATCAAAATCTTAATGCGGTTCTCAGAATACATCTACCTACCAAGTTTCAACAGTATAGCTCTTATAGTTTCGGAAAAAATGGCTGTGACATACGGACGGTGTTGCGAATCTCTTTTGATAAACTTTTTACAGTGTTAGTTTTTTGACGTTTATGTTTTGAAAGATTGACACATTCTTTGATTTTGTTTTTACTTCTCAATAATTATAATTTCGTTTCAAAAGTAATAAAAATTGGTTTGTGATAATATACAGTGCTTTCCTTATAATAACCAACCTGAACAGCAAGAACAAGTGGCGACCGTGATCATGGAAAAGTTAAATAAGGAAAGGAAAATAGCACGAATTTTGTTCACAAAAGCTAAAACGACTTTTGAAAATAAGCTTGAATCAAAGGATATAGATGAGATTATTGCTGCTTTCGGTCTGTTACAACAAAAAGCAGATACACTGTTCAGCGTAGATGAGCGCATAAAAGAACAGAGCTTTCTACAGAGTCTTTCCTAATGGCTCTAAGGAGGTTCGTTGCACGTCGTGGGAGAATAGATACCATTTACTCCGACAACGGTACTAATTTTCATGGTGCTGCTAATCATCTTCATATACTAAGCGAGTGTCAAATACCACGGCGACTTACCTGTGATGCAATCGACGAATGCTACAATAGTTTACACGTCTTCTGTGATGCGAGCAAAGTGTCTTTCGCTGGAGTTATATTCCTTCGCAGTAGACTGCAAGATAATGTTGCCGTGCAGTTAATTTTAGCCAAGTCTCACGTAGCTCCTATTCGTGAAGTTACTATACCGCGTTTGGAGTTAATGGCAGCAATAATAGGGACGCGCTTGTACATACAAGCTAAGGAATCTCTTCAGTTAAATGAGCTTACTAAAGTTTACTTCTGGACAGATGCCAGTGTTGCTTTAACATGGATTACTACGAATGGGGATTGTAGCACATTTGTAAAGAATAGAGTAAAAGAAATAAGGCAATACTCAAATCCAATTGATTGGCATCACTTACCTGGCTCAATGAATCCTGCCGACCTGCCTTCGAGAGGTTGCCATGCTAAGAAGCTGCTCCAGAGTAGATGGTGGGAGGGCCCTAAATGGCTAAGAGAAGATGAGTCTAAATGGCCAAAGTCTAATTTTGTATTTGATGAGCACGAAGTGAACAAAGAAATTAAGAAAACTGTGTCCGTCTATAACAACACCGACAATACTGCATTTTTATCTAGATTTACCTACTTTTCTAAATATACTAAGATTGTTAGGATGGTTGGTTGGATTATAAGATTTTTTGATAACTGCAAAAATATTAATGAAAGACGAAGCGGTCAGATGAGTTGCGAAGAATATGATAAAGCTGAAGAATTATTATTGAGGTTGATACAGATTGAAACGATTAAAGGTGAAAATAAAAGGAAATTAAAAGGTTTTCATGTATTTAAGGATGATACGGGACTTATTAGGATTCGCACTAAGTTGCTTCTGAGCAATGAGCCTCATAACTTTATTTATCCAATTTACTTACC
This sequence comes from Scirpophaga incertulas, assembly GCA_036419045.1. Taxonomy (NCBI): domain Eukaryota; kingdom Metazoa; phylum Arthropoda; class Insecta; order Lepidoptera; family Crambidae; genus Scirpophaga; species Scirpophaga incertulas. Next base: position 5,392,288 of record CM071646.1, on the reverse strand, counting down.
TGGTAGACATCGTTAATAGATTAATAGCATCAAAACATCTTTTATTAAATCATGCCGGAACTGGAACTCTGATAGCACATTTGAGAGAATCTTATTGGATCACGGGTGTAAGGCAACTGGTTAAGTCAATTGTATCAAAGTGTGTGATATGTAAGCGACAGTCGGATAAACCAGTAGATACTCCGTTGCCACCATTACCTAATGATAGAGTAAAATCAGCCACTGCTTTCGAGATAACTAGAATAGATTCGGCAGGGCCACTTTTTTTGCGGTCTGGAGGGAAAGTATGGATTGTACTATTCACTTGTGCTATTTACCGCGCCGTACATATAGAGTTGATAAGATCGCTTTCTACAGAGTCTTTCCTAATGGCTCTAAGGAGGTTCGTTGCACGTCGTGGGAGAATAGATACCATTTACTCCGACAACGGTACTAATTTTCATGGTGCTGCTAATCAATTAAACGCATTAGATTGGGAAGAGATAACTTCCTACTCAAGCATTCGTAAGATTACATGGCGGTTCAATCCACCAGCCGCGCCTTGGTGGGGTGAATGGTGGGAGCGTTTGGTACGTTCTGTGAAAGAACTTCTTAGTCGTAACCTGGGGCAGAGGACAGTGTCTTATGACGAACTCTGTGATACGGAATCGATAATTAATGCTCGGCCTTTGACGTACATTGCAGATGATACTGAGAATTTGAAAGTACTCACACCAGCTTGTTTTTTGAAACCACTACCAAACAGCGATGTCAGTGACCTCGATCAAATAGACAACAAATCACTGAACAGGCGGCTGCGATACGTTCAGAAGCTCAGGGACGGCTTACGAGAGCGTTTCCGGAAAGAATATTTGGCAATGCTTGTACAGAAGGGCAGGGAAAAGGACAACAACTTAAAGGTAGGTGACGTGGTATTAGTAGAGACAGAAGATAAGCGTATTAAGTGGCCTTTAGGTGTTGTGGTGGAAGTTTTCCTAGGACGAGATGGTCATCCCAGAGTTGCTAAAGTCAAGACGAGCGCTGGGGAATTAACTCGACCATATCGTCGTTTATATCCACTAGAAGTGACTAGTGTTCTGTAAATAAGTGGTTTGCGTCTTCCGACACAAACGGTGGGAGGATGTTGCGAATCTCTTTTGATAAACTTTTTACAGTGTTAGTTTTTTGACGTTTATGTTTTGAAAGATTGACACATTCTTTGATTTTGTTTTTACTTCTCAATAATTGTAATTTCGTTTCAAAAGTAATAAAAATTGGTTTATGATAATATACAGTGCTTTCCTTATAATAACCAACCTGAACAGCAAGAACAGACGGACAGACGGACAGACAGACATGACGAATCATAAGGGTTCCGTTTTTTGCCATTTGGCTACGGAACGCTAAAAAGGCAATAAAAAGTTTGAAGTGTTAATTGCAGGCATCACTGGTATGTTAAATCTTCACGTAGCCAGTACCATTTTAGTTATGACTTTTAACAACTGCAGACCTCTGGAAGTCATAAACTGCACTTTGGTCACAAAAAATACCAAAAATGCCACGCCCATGTACTCGTACATCGAATTCTAAAATCAAATTCAAACATCAACCTACAATAAGAAAAGGATGGCGTAATGTAGAATTAATAGCACCTTCACTTTCTAACTGTACTCAAGCAGTGTTCGACTTAAGTTGGATTTCAGAATACGATCCTCAGAGTGACATGTGTGTGATGATGTCGACAACTATAAGTCGTAAATTCGATTTTAAGAGTACTAAATCTGACTCCTTGATAGTAACACAAAGTTTCATTTTTTTTTATACCTAAATATATTTATACTACAATCACCCAGGGTTCTGCGAAATCCATTTCTCATGAATATTTAAAATCTATACAAATAAATAAAATTGGAGTGTCTGTTTGTAATATTAAAATAACCGCTTTCTACTACATGCATATGAATGTATATACGGTACACATACCAAAATACATATTTTTAAATTTTTGTCTGTCTGTCTGTTTGTTCCGCCTAATCTCTGGAACAGCTGGACCGATTTGGACGGGACTTTCACCGGCAGATAGCTTATGTAATAAGGACTAAATTAGGCTACTCAGGCTCTCGGGATACAAGCTCTAAAAAATTTATTACATTCACACAGCTAGTATTATTATATAACTCGATTATCTTTAAATAATATTTGATTTAGACGACTTATTACGTGGCTTTACTTTACATTTGCTATCGATTTCGATAGGTATTTGACGTATACTAAACTACAGAAGTCATGTCTAGCTATTATGAAAAAATAGAACAATAACTTAACCACTAGCGGCGCTGTACAAGGTTTCTGCACAAAATTTACAATATAAACTCTTTATTGAACACGAACAACATTACAATAAAAATAAGAGGTACAAATTTTAATGGTCCAAAGGCGGACTTATCTCTCAAGAGAGATTACTTACAGCCAACCCTAGATAGTTATGTGATTTTTAAAGAAATATTTCCGGGGACACGGTATTTATATATAATTGTTTTATTTTTTAAATATACATATTAGAAAAGTCATATTTATACTACATACAATACATACATTAATTAAAGTAGATATGATTAATTAATTGAAAAATTATAAATATACATACATGCCCATAATACATACATATACATATATATATATATATATAAATATTATAAGAAGATCCACGCTATTATTATGAGAATGACGTAATTTTTTACGAAACTAATATTTAATAGAAAGCTAGAGGGTAATTCGAAAAACAGTTGTTCACTCGTCGACTAAGTAAATAAGAAGTGAAGTCGCCAAGGCTCAACTAAAGTCGAACGCTACATAGCACACGTAGCGCCATCTGTTTTTCGTCAGCGATAACACACAAAAATGTCGGACAGCAATGCCCAGGAGACCTATTTTTGAATTACGAATGCGATTTCGAAATCACCGGTGACTAAATAGTCAGCGGTGACTTTGAGGTCACGGATTCCTGAACATCCAATTTTCGAAAGTCGATCGCAGAGCTGCCAACATAGATAAAGTACACACATAAATGTAAGAGTTCGGTTCCACGCAGAATGTAACATTTCCACAAGTATGACTTGATTACGAGTGGGTGAGGGCACTCGTAATGAAATTACACCTGTGACTAAGGTAGTCACATCAGTGATATTCAAAAATAAGAATTATTGAAAATCGGTGATTATTAGTCACATCGGTGATTTCGAAGTCGCATTCGTAATTCAAAAATAGGTCTCCAGGTCAATAGTTTGCACTCGCTTTTATACCCTCCGTAGACATTTTTTTTTTTTCATATCTTCTACAATATATATACTACACTCGCGAGCAACCAAATCGACTCAAACCCTAACTCTGAGTATAGACTCTGTTTTCAAGAAAGGTATACGAGATAATTTTAAAAACAATATATCATCTGAAAGCTCCAAACTGCAGCGTCATTATCAATATCCGTTCATTATCTTTGTAATTAATGATATCTAAACATAAGTACAGGAAAGCAGGAATTTGGGAGAGGACGTTGTGGTTAGGTATTTTAGAAATAAAAGAAAATACATAACAATTTAATAAATCAATACTTGGTATCCCCCCCCCAGCCCTAATCACCGCTTGAAGTCGATTCTTCATTGATCTGATCAACTTTTTGACGTCCTCTTGAGGTATGTCAACCCACTCTTCCAACAATGCTGTCTTCAACTCTTCTACCGTCGAAGGGACTTGATTTCTGGCTCGTACTCTTCGTTTTAACTGGTCCATAAATGCTCGATCGGATACAAGTCTGGACTGAGCGCAGGCCAGTCCATTGTACACATCTGGACTTCATCCATAAACTGCTGGGTAATGTGCGCTGTATGACAACGAGCATTGTCGTGCATTAAAAGAAGTCCTCGGTCCTGGTCTTCGATTGAAGGCACTGGTCTCTCGAAATCGTCTGTGACCCGGGACACAGCAGACTGGCTTTCAACGAAGCTGGCATCGACTAACTCGCTGGCCTAAGTCATTGTTCCAACGAGGCAACAACATTGCGCGGCTATCCTTCAGATGTGGTACCATAGTAACGTTTTTTTTTTTTTTTTTTTTTTTCTCAGGAGAGGAAGGCTGAGAATCCTCACAAGGAGCACGAAACGTACCCAGGATACCCCCGCAACGGCAAGTGTCACGGAGGTTATGTCGGACTCCACGCGACCGGAACGGTCCAGCCACGTGACCTACCGACTAAACTCAGCCTGGCCTAGGTTCTAAAACCATATAGGCAAATCGTGAGGGCGACCGCCCCTCAGGAGAGGGACGATGCAGCGCAGGCCCATAAAGGGGACCCAAAAGCGCTAGAAGAGGCGCGGGAAGTCAAAGTGACGCCGGCCTTATCATGAGAGGACCTAATCATGGCTAAGCTGAAGGCTGCCGAGCTAAGGGATCATGGAGGAGGTGGCGGCGCAGATGCCGCCGGCAGCGCAGATGCTGCCTGCAGGGACAGAAGGTCCCGCGTCAAAGGGTTATCTTGATCAACGAGTACGTGACGAGGTCTACGCTGTAAATATCGAGATGGAGGGGCTGGTGTGTAGTCCACCGCCTGTCTAATAAGGGGATTAGAGTGTTGCTCTGCGGCTTTGAAGAAGCGTTCGGAGCAGGTACGGAAGTGCTGTTGAATGGTCGTTAAATCGAGATCCCTGTGGAGATCTGAGTTACGAATATAAAATGGAGAGTTAGTTGCAACGCGGCAGAATTTATTTTGTACTACTTGGATTTTATTAATGATATTAGGATTCGCGTGCGCAAAGACTGGACACGCGTATGACATGACTGGACGTATGCAAACCTTGTAGAGAGTCCGCTTATTCCTTAATGACATTTTACTGTTCCTCCCCAACATATAGTTGAGGCGGGACAAGTAAAATTTAGCTAACCTAGTCACCCTGTCGACGTGCTCACGGAAGGTGAGTGCACTGTCGAGGGTGACACCTAAGTACTTGGCAGACCGCTGCCATGGGATGGGTTTATCGTTAATCCTGACCGAGTCAGTACCATAAGGGACAAGCCGGTGTCTTGGGATCCGATCGAAGTACACTGCGGAAGATTTTTCCGCGTTTACCTCAATCCGCCACAAGCGAAACCAGGCACTAAGCTTATTAACTTGGGACTGCATTTTTGAGACTAAGTGATCGGCGCACATACCCTTGCTATAAAGGGCTGTGTCGTCCGCAAAGAGAGATAGCTGAATACCGTTCGTAGGGACCGGTATATCGTTGTGAATATCGAGAAGAGAGTAGGAGAGAGAGCCGACCCCTGAGGGACGCCGGCTCTTATCGTGCGAGGGGAAGAAAGTACACCTTCGTGTCTAAAACGAAAGGTGCGGTTTGACAGATAGGACTGTATGACGCGAATTAATCGGTCAGGGATTCCAGACTTGTATAATTTAAATACTAACGCGTCGTGCCAGACCTTGTCGAAGGCCTTGGCAACGTCAAAGAAAACGGCGAGGACCTTATATCTATGTGACTTGAATGACTCTAAAATGTATTCAACTATGCGTTCGACTTGCTGAGGACATGAGTGTTTAGTTCTAAAGCCGAACTGCTCGGGAATAAGAATATTATTTGACTCGAGATGCTCTTTAAGGCGAGCGAGAATTAAACGTTCATATACCTTCCCTAGTGAACTAATAAGACTAATGGGACGATGGTTGGAAGGTATATGGGGTGATTTTCCGGGTTTCGGAATACCTATTACGATTGCCTCTCTCCACTTACGCGGAAAGTAGCACCTCTCGTAACAGGCGTTGAAGAGGATGGTCAGTAAAGCAAGGAGTTGGTGGGGCATAGATTTTAATGCCTTGTTTGACACACCGTCAGCACCCGGGGCTTTACGGTTGTGCAGGCCTCTAATGACGTTAAAGATCTCGTCGCGGGAGATCGGGTCTAAAGGGGGGTCGTGAGGGGGGGGGGAGGGAGCTCTTGAGGAGAACTTCCTCCTCTATGCGCCTGACATGGTCAGGATCGCAGGGTTGAGTGCTGAGCGAGCATTGAGAAGCAATGCTGTCAGCGAAGCATTCGGCTTTCTCATCGTCGTCGAAGGCGATGGAGCCGTCGGGTCTAGTTAAGGGGGGTGTGTAAGTTATGGCGTCACTACGAAGCGCTCGGGCAACTTTGTAGTACGCTTGATGACTAGGGGTGATGTTAGACATAAGGTCCTCCCATTGGGCGTTCCTGTGGTCTAAAAGAGCGGCTCTTACCTCCCGCTGAAGGCGGTTGGCTAAGGCCCTAAGTTGAGGGGTGGGATTGAGGGCGGCTCGTCGAGAAGCCGCCCTTTTTTCTGAAATTAAAGCGCGGAGCTCTCGCGGGAGCTTTCGTGGTGGAACGACAACTTCCCGCGTGTTGTCCGCGATTGAGTTATTAATAATGCTAGTAATGTCGTCAACCGCAACGTCTATTTTCGGCTCGCTATCGAAATAACTCACTTCAATATCCGTGTACGGTGACTCGGGGGAATCTAATTTAGTGGCAATGGAAGTCTGGAAACCCTTCCAATTGATGAATTTTTTCGGGGTAGGTTGCGCGGTATGTGGGTTGCCGAGGACTAACCTAATCGGCCTATGGTCAGAGCCCAGGTCGTCTAGGGTGTCTAGGGACCTAAGAGCTAACCCTATATTTTTAAAAAGAGCTAAATCTAATATGTCTGGCTGATAATTTGGGTTACCGGGGTAGTGGGTGGGTAAATAGGGCGCAATTATTTCCAGATCCAGACTGTCTGCAATAACAGCCAGCTGGGATCCGGTGGGGTTTGTATACCTACACGACCAGTCGGTGTGTTTGGCATTCAAATCCCCAAACAAAATGACAGAAGAGCCTAATCCTATAATGGCTTGGAAGTCGCACGCGAGCGCTTCTTTGCCACACGGTTGATAAACCGACGCTATCACGATGGACTGATGTCCGGACAGCGCCAGCTTACAGACCGTTGCCTCTAAGTTGACGAGTGGAGGAGTATCTAGTGGGGTGCAGTGAAGCTGCCTTCTAAAGTAAATGGCAGTACCGCCGCCGCGACCGGTCGGCCTGTCATTCCTAACTAACGTGTAACCACGTATACCTAGCCCTTTTCTAACACTTGGAGTAAGCCAAGTTTCCTGAACCAAAAAAATATCGGGGGAAGTGTTTTTAATAAATTCTCTAATCTCCGGGAGATTAGACCTTAATGACCGGGCGTTAAAAGAAACAAGCGAGACACCCTCGGGCTTGATACGTCCTGAATTAAACGGTTGTCTAGTCGTAGGAAGGCTAGACATTATTCGCGAGAATTAAAATTTATTTAAATTAAAAAAACAGAAAGCAAGTGGTGGGACGCGATACAACGACCGTGCAACTTATGTAAGTTTGATAAGAATGTGCTCGTATTGAGCAAGGATACATAATTTTTCCGCCGGAGTGGCGGCGCATTGAAGAAGGCGAGAAATGCGACAGATCTCGTCTAGATTTACTGAAGCCAGGAGATTGGTGACATATAAGATGTCATCCTGTCGGGAGTTGGCTGACGCCTGTTGGGGCATAGCCAGGGAAGGGTTGACCTGGGGTTTAGGACCCCAAGCCTTGGGTGAGGGAGCGGCTGACGCCTTGGATTTAGGCAGTGCAGGGAAAGCAGCTGCCGTGGGTGGAGGAGGACGAGGAGTGGGTCGCTTTGAGGAAGCGACCGGTTTGGGCTTAGGGGCACGCGGGCACCCTTTCCAGTTAGCCGTGTGGCCGGTTTGGCCACACAGCGTACATTGGGGAGGAGGGGTGCCGGGGGGGAAATTCCCCTCGGCATCCCTTTTGGGACGCGGGCAATCTTTGGTATGGTGTAGCTCCAGGCACTTAACGCAGCGTGCCTGGGCTCTGCAGTTAGCCGCCGCATGGCCATAGAGCTGGCAGCGGCGGCACTGAGTGGGACCCTTCGCGTGCGGCATCTCGAGTTTGATGCCCGAGAGACCGCAAACGATGATCTCGCGTTCCCGGAGGAAGTCACGAGACCCTTGGGTATTTTCTAAGGTGACTAACTGTAATGGGTATTGGGCGCCGCTGCGGTTGTGCATCTGATGCACACTCACGACGGGCAGCCCTTTGGACGCGAGGTCTGCTTGAACCCTGTCGGTCTCGACGCCGACAGGGATGCCCCGGAGCACACACCTCACCCTACGCTCCTCGGAGAGCGTATAGGTGTGGTAGGGTATTCCCTTAGCTGCGAAGAGCTTAGTCAGGGCGCGGTGATCATCCGAGGTACTGACCTCGATTGATACACCGTGTAGGACGGGACGAGCTTTCGTATAGAAGATACGATGCTCTATACAAAGATCGGCTACACGTGACCACTGAGGGGGGTCACGCATGATTACGGGTGGGACTGGCTGCCGCGGAGTGGGCTGAGCCGAACAGTTGTTGAATTGTTTGGCCTTAGGGGCCTTGGACGGGGCCTGAGGGGCCTGGGAGGATTTTGGAGGTGCCACTACAACATCCATAAGGGACGGAGTAGCGGTGGTGGCGTTGAGTGGGGAGGAGGAAGCGACGAGAATTGTCGCATTCCTGCGCTTCTTATTTTTGTTTTTCTTTTTCCGAGAGGTGACCTCCAGGAAGCCACCTTCGGAATCAGAATTATTTGGGACTGCGGTCTCGTCGCCAGAGGGGGACGAGTTATCCGAACGGGGACGTTTTTGAGCCGCTGTGGAAGACGGCGGCTCTTGGGGAGACGACGTGTCCATAAGGGACTCGTCGTTCGCGATCGCGGACGCGGGGGACGCGGGAGAGGACGCAGGTGGTGAAGCCACCTCCGAATCGGACGTGGCCGACTCGGTCTCCGCGGGAGTTTCGGTTTCGGAAGATGAAGCGCGCGACGTAGACCCGTCACACACCCGTTGAGAGACGGCCTCATCGACCATCTTTTTTAAATAGGATTGGATAGTGGTCTCCACGACTCCGACGATCGCGTCCTGGAGACCAGGAGCGAGGTCGAAGCCGGCGGCGGCCACACCCTGAACGATAACATGTCCGATGCCCGGGCGGTCAGACATTACGAAAATAAATTAATGAAATGAAATTTAAAAATGAAATAAAAGATTACGGAACCCTAAGCCTAAGCTACTCGCCGCGGGAGGCGCGGAAGGCGCGGGGAAAAACCGCCAAGTGCGCGAAGCGCGCGTGCGGGCGCAGAAGGCGCGGGACGCGGTACGCGAGGGGCTCCCCCCGCCAAGCGGCCGGGGGGGAGGGGCCTAACGGACGACGAAGCCAAGACTCAGGAGAGTTCTTGGCGCTCCTTCACCCTAGGGACGCAATGCCCTAGTGCAATGGGATCCGGACTTCTAGTTTCGTCGTATCAGGAGATACGACGACGCACTAGGATAGGCGTCGGCTGGCTTAGTTGGCACCGTAAGGTATCCACCAACCCAAGCAACACCGCTGTCTTTCAATCGTCAGAGGCACCCGGAGGTACCAAAAACGATCAAACGACCGCAGCGCTGGCTATGCGTCAGCGAAGGTCGTACTGGCGCACTGTAACCCACTATCAGGACTGCACAACACAAACACTTAATACACGTAAACACGTAACGGAAAAATTGCCACAAAGTGACGTGGAGACAGAGCGATCGTGATAGTGAATTGTGGTACGTGAAAAAAATATTGCAATTTACAGAGATGTGTACTTGTCAACTTGTGATAAGCGTGCCGGTTGCGAAAGCTTTTATAGGGGTGGCAGTTAGCGCAAGTCGCGGATAGCGTAATGAGCAAAACGACTCATAGTGCTATTGATGTGAAAATGAATGCGTTAGAATTTTTTTAAAAAACAATATTAGTGTTTTATGAAAGCTTGTATATTGAGCTTTCTAATGACAGTCTTTTTTTATAAATACCTTGTATACTTTACGTAAAAACAAAGTTTGTAAGCAGAATGAGGACTTGAGTCGATTTGGTTGCTCGCGAGTACCTATATATGATCAAGTGCAGAAAGTAGTCTAAGACAAACTACATAGGTAGTGTTCCTTTAGATTACGCTGTCGACATCGACTGCAATCGAAGTAAATTTTTGGTTATGTAATCAAAAATTTATGTAGGTAATTTATGTAAATTACATAAATTTTTGGCTACATCGTCACAATTTTTATAGGAAGAAAATTAATATTTTTGTTACTTGTACAATATTGTCGATTCAGATCAATCCCATCGACTCTGAAAACAAGCACTGGAACTACAGTCACCCAGAAGTAGCGCAGTACACGGGCACGGTGCCGGATCTGAACCGGTTTGACGCGCAGTTCTTCAAGGTGCACTACCGCCTTGGCAACTACATGGATCCAATGACCCGAAAGATGCTGGAGCAAACGTATCAGGCGATCTTCGATGCTGGTAAGCTTGATTTTTGCAGCAAATAACCTCTATTCCCTATATAAAACCTTCGAGAAAATGGAAAAAAGGAATGCAACTTGGCTTTTTTAAAACATATAAAACTCGAAGATATATTCTTTACTTTATTATTTTTTTACACAGGTCTAAGCCCATCACATCTCTCAGGGAGAAAGATAGGCGTGTTCGTTGGTACCTGCTTCTCAGAGACAGAAAAGGGGACTTTCTACGTAGCAAGCAGTAGAACAGGCTTTGCGCTTGTAGGGTCAGTTCTAATAATTGTATACTTTTGTTCTTAATTATTGTATTTATATCTTCTTTATATCTTTGTGGATATAATTTAACTCACACGTCGGTGGAGGCCTAATATCCGTAAAATAACTATTCAGTGAGTCGGTAGCACTTGGGTCTCAGGTCACAACACAGGAGACATAATTTTGAATCATTAGACGTGAATTTGGAGTTCGAATACGAATACAAATCGTGCGCGAAATTATTTTCTACTCCTTACAGTTTTATGGATTTTTAAATCACTCAAATTCAGTATTGTCATTAAAAACAAATTCTTAATTAGATTTCGTTTCACGCAGAAAAATTAAAAATCACAAAACAATATTTACTTATTATTATGTACCTATTTACATGCTTTACATTAACCAGAGTAAATTTGTCACCGTCACTTCAGCGTTGGATATTCTACTAGTATAGAAATCAAAAACGAGTGGGTTGAACCACTCGTAGCACAACGCACGAAATGAAAGTTCAGAAATAATGAATTCGGTAATTCGTATACGAATCTCACGATTTCGAATGCGAATTGGTTTTATATTGTTTCAAAAATTCGTCTCCTGGTCAACAAACGTCTCCTGGACGACAATGCCAGCTGTCACACATCACGCGAAACAAATACATTTTTGGAGGGTCAAAAAATAGAATTGATGGGTTATCCACCGTATAGCCCAGACTTAGCACCTAATGATTTCCATTTATTCCCAAATGTAAAGAATAAATTACGTGGTCAACGATTTTCGACTCGTGAAGATGCCGTCGACGCGTTCAAACAGCACGTTTCAGAGATACCGCAATCAGAGTGGAAAAAATGCTACATAAAATTGGTTTCAATGTATGCAAAAGTGTATCGATCATCGCGGAGAATACTTTGAAAAACAATAAACCCATATTTAGCCATATACGTTTGTTTATTTTTTCTATTCCGGATACATAAGTAGCAGCCCTCGTATTATGTGATAGTCTTACTGTGAAAACTTCGTGCATGTCGTGATCACTAATATTAGAAACTACACCGTACGTGTATTTGTGTTGTAGTTATAATTAGTAATAATCTTGTGTTTGTTTCAAGTTGTGAACCAAATAAACAAAAAAAAAAGAGAGAAAGATGGTTCAGCATCAAAACCATTTTTTTTTATGTTTCACAGTTGCAGCAAAGCCATGTTCGCTAACCGCATTTCATATTGGCTGAACGTGAAGGGACCTTCTGTGAATATAGACGCTGGTTGCTGCAGCTCAATGACAGCACTGGAGCAGGCTTGCCAAGCGATATGGCGAGGAGATTGCGAAGCGGCCGTCGTGGGCGGTGGTAACCTATGTTTGCACCCTCAAACTGCTATACACTATGCCAGGTGAGTTCGGATTGGAGGCCTCCTAAAGTAATCAAATCTTTTGCCATCATATAACGTGGAATAAGGTGATGCAATTGATACACTTTCAGTATATATCTCGAGTAAGGCATAATTATATTTACCCGCTTTAACTAATATTTAAATAATGATAATACTTCAATCACTAATTAATAATAAATATGAATGATATTTAAAAAAGTCGTCTATGGAATATAATGTTCTCTACAAGAGGGCTTTTGGTGACCCATAATGAGTGTCATCACTGGCAATATGCACATATCAAAGACTTCAGTCTTGAGACACTGCGGTAGATAAGCTGAGACAATGCTCCGTAATTTTCTGAATGCTGCCCAGACAAGTTGAATACATCGATTGGCCTCTTTTTGTAAGTTGAACCTACCTTTTTTGTCCTCAACGTGGAATGTTTTACGCTTCATACCTGATGATGGCTAGTCATCAGGCGTAGGATACCACTAAACCACTCCGATGTCCATCTTGTCCTTAGTAAGAACGATCCTAAGAACCGAGGAACCTAATTTCTCCGTAGTTAAGACTATTTGCTATATATACAATAATTACTTCCAGTGTAAAGCTTTCAAACAAAAATAATACAATATAATTACATTATTTATTACATTAATGTCATAACGCCGACGTCGTCTCGATCGTTGTCGCAGACACACCTCTCTACACCCTTAGCCGTTCACACCAATTCACACCCTTCGCACCAATATGGGTCGGCTTTTTAGGGGGCCCATTTAGTGAGCCGGGAGACGTTTTGACCAGAATGACAATAGTTTCTGTACATCTAACTATTTATAGTCTTTCGCCGCATTTTTCATGGCGCAGATGGAGATTAGACCGAGTTGGTACACTCCGCGCATACTTTCATTAAATTTCGTTTAAATGGCCGTCCCCGCGCACGCCTTATAAAGGACAGTGTCTTCTAAAGACGCGTGATTTAAGCTACAATACATTATTAACATATGGGCCATTGAAATATTGTACATAATATTAACAAGACGAACAATTTTATTTTGTTAGTCAATCTTAAACATTAATGAAATATCACGTGTAAATAGGCCTTTTTTTTTTTTTTTGTTTCCCTGAGGAAAATGCATTAAATTGCATACCCCGGCTGTGGCGAGCCGGCGGTTATGTGGGGCTCTCCTCCCCAGAAGGGGGAGGCCTACCCACTAAAAACCTCAGGGATGGCCTTCCTCAGGCATGAAGGGAGCCCCCGGGAACTTACCAAGCTACTTCCGGGAACCCCCAGCCTCCGCTCCCCTGTCGATACAGGGGAGCCCTCCTCGGGGGTGGCTACACTACCTCCCCCGGTCTCCTACACCGACGACGCCCCCGGCCACGGAAGGGGCGTGGTCCATCCCGGGTCGCCGTAGCAGTCGCGACTTCCTCGCGCCCGCCGGCGACCCGCGGCGGCGCCGCAGCTGTGCTACCGAGCCCGGCGCCGCCTCCTTCGAGCGGGATCGGCCATCTCCCGACCCCGCTCGGCGGCCTCCTTCTGGAGCATTACTGCTTCACAGAAGGAGGCCACAGCCCTCCAACCTCCCTCGTCCGCCAGCATTGCCGCAATCAATGCCGGCGGAGACAGATCTCGCCCGATCTCTGCGACCAAGACTCGGCGCTCGGAGGCCCACGCGGGGCACTCCGCCAGCGTGTGCTGGGCCGAGTCGAGGTCGGATGCACAGTGGTGGCAATGTGTCGATCCCTCCCGTCCTATTCGACACAGATACTCACCGAAGCAGCCGTGCCCGGTGAGTATCTGAGTCAATCGGTAGGTGACCTCCTCCTTCCCGTGGAGCCAAGCTTCGAGGTGCGGGAGTACGGCACCGACGGCCCGCTGGCGCGCGCAGATCCGTAATTGGAGCTGCGCACGCCAGGCCGCCACAAACGTGTAAATAGGCCTACATTATACATGTTGTTTGCTACAAAATAATGTAAAGTCGGAATACTTTGACTAATGGCCCTGAGTTGAAAAGCTACAGTACTCAGTAAGTTGTAAGTAATTACTTCAAATTACATACTCTGGTAATATAAATCAAAAAGACATGTTACACATTGCAAATAATAATCATATCGTGTTACAGAATGACGAAACTGTGCATTGATGGCAAAACTAAGTGCTTCGACGCAAACGCTGATGGCTGTGCCAAGTCCGAGGCCATCGTCGTGCTGTTCTTGCAAAGGGCCAAGGACGCGTTGAGGTAATTAAATACATCTACATAATTAAATATAATACAAAACTTAGATAGTACAGACAATGGTGCTAATGCAGTTGTACAGGGTGGCTCAGAGCGGGCTGACACATTTCAAACAAGCATACACTATAAGCGGGAGCAAGGAAATAAAAAAAAATAACATTTTTAGATAGAGGCAAGTATGCCATTTAAGTTACATAAATTACAAGTTTATTTTTTAAAAATTACATCAGGTAAATGGCCTCCGTTTACATCAATACATTCTTGCAAACGCTTCTGGAAGTTGGCGTACACGCGCCTCCGCAGGTCCCCATCGATAGCTGCAACTTCGTCAACAATGGCTTGCTTGAGTTCTAGAAGATTCATGATGCGCCTCTGGAACACACGCTCTTTCAAGAGCCCCCATAAAAAAAGTCTGGCACACTCAGGTCGGGTGGAATGTTTGGAACGGTCATCTCTCGTTTTGGTGAAATAACTTGCCAGCTCGATCACCCGACCTTAGTGTGCCAGACTTTTTTTTTTCAAGATTTTTATATGATTTTTATACTTTTAATATTTTTATTCAAGATTATATTTATAATTTTATAAGTCTATGTATATTTGATAGTAAGTTTGTAATAGTTTTTATCCTTGTCTGTGCCAAAACAAATTCTTTGTAACTAACCACTTGGTGGACTGGTAGATAATGCCTTCTTGCATTAAGCCCGCCCCGAAATCACGTTTGACGTAACTAAATTCTTTTTCGACAACATTAAATTAAAGTGTTGTTTCGTAATAATGTATCGTTTTTCTAAGTTAATATTTTTTTATTATATGACTTACGGTAGGCATTGTATGTTACTTAACATTTCGACTATATCTGGCAAGTTAATATGCCTAGACATTTTGTTTATTTAAATTATAAAACAAATTTCTAATCACATTTGATCTTTTTAGGACTTTGTACTTTAGTATTTGAATAAGTTTTTATTAAATTGTCAAATTCGCTAAATAAATTAGTGAATGCTACAAATATTTTGCAGTTTGTAGCAGAAACGCATCAGGGCGGCAAAGAAGGCGATTCTTTCCATGATAAACGTGTAGAAAATGAATCATGCAGAGTGCTGCAACTATCTCAACAATCTCACTGCTATGGCATCCTGAGCATTTTGATTATACCTTTCAGAGTGTACGCTGACGTCGTAAACTTGAAAAGCACCTACTGTCCTTTACCTCAGGATGAAACTGGACCTCGGTTTGGATTCTACAGGGACTCAATCGCCATGGGGAACTTCCTCAAGTCTATTTACGACGAAGCTGACGTTCCTCCTGAAGAAGTAGAATATGTTGAAGCTTTTGGACCAGGTAAAGCAGAATCGGATAATGTGGATGAATTAAAAATGTTTACTTGCCAACTATTATAATAAAAAGAAAGTTAGCTCCATTATCTTACGACGCTCTCCATAGTGTTTCTAAATTCAAATTATTTGAATCGAAACGTATTACGCATTCAATTCATTGCAATCCCATTATAAATCTTTTTGTATCCATTTCCATATCAATTTCGAAGACATGTTGCGTTTATATGTAACAAAAAGCTAATTTAAAATACCTGAATACATATATGTATATATTGGGAAAAATTAAATCAGTACATTACTAAAACAAAGTCGCTATCCGCCGTCTGTCTGTAACGACGCAACGGATTTTGATGCAGTTTTTTTAATAGAGTGATCTTAAGGAACATTTATATGTATACATGCATAATATAGTAGAAAAATACTGATAAATTTAGAGGTTTCTAATGTGATGTCATAAATAAGCACGTATTTTTACGCTTATATTGCAAAAACGCTGGCTGAACCCTACGAGATAGACCAAAATAATGTACGGCCGCGATTTTTTTCATTTTTTCATTGCACCCGTGCGAAGCCTAGCCTAGCGCTAGTATATACTATAAAAACGACCAATTATCGCTTGATTGAATATAAATAATTATTATGAAACGTTGTGGTCTCGGCACTGATCTACAAATCGGATGATTCGGAAGGCCCAGGGTTGGTACTGCGACGTACCACTGTGTTTTTTTAATTTTCGAATTTCATTTATCTGACGCTCCTATAGTGAAAGAAAACATCGTAAGGCATTAGTATGCAGGTTTGCATACACCTGCTAAGAAATTCAAGGATGTTTGTCCAATCCGCGCCGAGCTAGCTTGGTTGACTAAGGCCCTAATAACTATGACACAATTAGGGGCACGAGCCCCTCGGGGGGGCGTATATGAGCTGTGGTAACGAAATATCATCTATTAATTTCTGATTCGACCCACAATTCCCAAAAGTGGTCAAACGATAAAACCGACATTTTATGTTTGATGACCTCTGTAGCTGTTGCTTAGTATACCAGTTTCAAGGTATCGCCATCTCTGAGATCCCAAGATCAAGCCCCGATGGAGACAGATGTTTGGGTGATGAATGTACATAAGCATTTGTACCTTAGTCATGGTGGCGAATATATATTTCTATCCAAAATATTTATCATCATCATCATCTCAGCCAATCGCAGTTCACTGCTGGACATAGGACATATTAAAATATCGTTATTAAAAGCAATACATAAAAAAGGTGAAAAATATTATCCTGATAATTATCGTCCAGTTGCGCTATTACCATCTTCGTCAAAAATATTTGAAAAAGCTATGTCAACTAAACTTTACGCTTTCTGTGAGAAATGTAATATTTTTAATATAGTATTTTCAACAAATACTAGAGACGATAAATAACAAAAAGTACGCAATTGGTTTGTTTCTCGATCTCAGCAAAGCTTATGATAGAGTCAACTATGGGGTATTGTTAAGCAAACTGTATAGTATGGGAGTCCGAGGAGTGGCACACAAATGGTTCCGTTCATACCTCACACAACGTGAGCAATACTCGTATGTAGAAATTGAACATACAAACTGTGAAACTGGCGAAGTAAAACATATTAGGAAAAAAATGGTATAAACAACTCTATTCCCCAAGATAGCGTTTTGGGATGTGTGTAATTCCTTATTTATATAAATGATTTACCACGGATACTTGAAAATCACTGTACCTTGTTTGCTGACGATATCTCTATTATAATACCTTGCATTGATATGTGCGAATTAAAAATAAAACTTGATAAAACATTGTATAAAATTCTAAATTGATTAAAAGAAAATAACCTAAAATGAAAATTTTAAAATCAAAGATCTTACAGTTTATACCATATCAAAAGACGTCTTTAAATATTCAATATAAGTATAATAACAAAGATATATTAACTGAAACATCAAGCACATTGTTGGGAATTGAAGTTGATAGTAACCTGAGCTAGAAACTAACCAAAAAGATAAATCTTTGTTTACATATGCATTATACCATCTTAAAAGAGTAACAGATCAGAAAACGGCCCTTACTGCATATTATGCGTATGCCCATGCCTGGTTCTCATATGGAATATGGAATACTTTTATGGGGAAATAGTAAAAGTAAAATAGTAAAAGAAATTAATACGAATAATATATAATATAAATCAAATGACATCTTGCAAGCCATACTTTATAAAATTCAAAATACTTACATTAACAGCTATATATATGTGTATATATATTTATATATTGGAATCGTGTAAATTTATGAAAAAAGATATACATGTATATACATTCAATACAGCTTTAAGAAGACATGACCGATATAAAAATAAATTAAAACTCCCTTCAGGAAAAGCTCTCAAATTAGTAAGATCAGGTCCACAGTGGAAGTCAATTCAAATTTATAATAATGTTCCAAATAAAATTAGAGAAATAGAAAACTATCACTCTTTTGTAAAACTCATTGTCTTTTGTAAAACTCACTCATTGAAAAAAATATCTAGTTGAAAAAGCATTCTATAAATTAGAAGATTTTTTTGCTGACATACAATAATATTTGAATACCAAGTTTTTGTCATGTGGCTATTTAAATTTTATTGTATTCATTATTAATTTAATTGTAAATGAAATCTGACCCCTTTCTTTCATTCTGTGTTATTTATATTCTATATGTTTGCAGTGTCCCTACGGGGTGTCATGTGATCAATGTACCTAACCTTATTTATTTAACATTTATGTACGCAAAAACAATTACATGTAAAACATCATTAAAATAACATTAATGTACATAGGTACTGCTTATTTCAGAAATGAAATTTCTTCCAGCAGACCTGCGAGAGGAGAACTTGTATGGTAATCTAAATAATGCGTGTATTACAGATGAGTCATCGTGAATTAATTAATTAGTGAAATAATTAATAAGGAAAAAAAAAACAAAACTAACTACATATATACCAAATATACTTATATACTAATACCAATGTATACAATAACATTAACAAATAAGAATAAAAACCCATAGATTTATCAATGACATAAGTTCCACAATTAACGCCTCGAGAGATAGTACTGCCTTAAACGCAGCTTGAATGAGGATATAGTTAGGTAGTCCCGTGTACTAGGCGGAAGCGAGTTCCAAAGTCTAACCTTATATAATAACTGTATAACCATGTGATAAGCAAATAAATAAATATGAAATAGGCCTCTCCAGTCGATTGCCAGCTCGACCGTCCATTGCCACCTGCATCCAACGAGACCCAGTGATTTTCACTAGGTCGTCGGTCCATCTGGTAGGTGGCCGTCCCACACTGCGCTTGGTGGTATGTGATCTCCACTCAAGAACCTTTTTGCTCCATCGACCGTCCAATCGGTCATTTCCACTTCAGCTTACTAATCCTATGGGCAATGTCAGTGTAAAGTAATTGAATCTGTTGTAATAAACTACATTAACTCTGACCATAGTGGACAACTAGCCTGTATTGAGCACCATCATGTTAGCCCTAAAACGGAATTGATTTGTAGACCTATATCCCAGGGAAGGTTATGTAAATTAAAAAAAAAATAACATCTCAAATTACATCTTTGCCTACTGTTGGTGGAGATGCTAATAATTTATATAATAATTTATTTAATTTAGTAAGAATGGAAAGCAACAATATGTTCCCACAAAAGGTTGTAAAATTAAACAACAAAAAGAAATTTAGTGACTGGGCTACTCCAGGCATATATAAAAGCAGGAGAACACTTTTTGAATTATATGCTTTAAAAACTACTTCTGTCGACCCTGCCTTTTTAGATTATGTAAAAAAATACTCAAAGACTTTTAAAAATGTTTGTTTATGTGCTAAATCTTTATACATATCAAATAAAATAAATATGTCAAAGAACAAAGTTAAGACTACATGGACTATAATAAATCAGGAAACGGGAAAAAGTAGAAGCTCTGGGAACTCTTTCTCTTTAGAAATTAATAATAAGACTATCAAGTCGGACGATGCAGTTGCGAATGCATTTGTTGATTATTTTTCTCAAATTCCTGCGATATCTACCAGTAATCTTAACTCATCTCCTAGTTTAGCCGTCACCCTCCTTGAGTCAAGTGTGAATAGGTGCAGTGAATCATTCAAATTTAGCCATATTGATGCTTCTTCAATTAAGAAAACATTCCGTTTACTTAACAAGAAGAAAATTGAAGATCTCTGGGGTATATCAACTCACATAATTCAATCTGTCATCGATGAATTAGCCCCATTGTTAGCACAAATTTTTAATTCTTGTTTTGATGAGGGTATCTTTCCTGATCTAATGAAGTATAGAAAATTAATACCACTTTTCAAATCGGGTAACAAAAAAGATCCCTCAAATTTCAGATCTATATCCATATTACCTACTTTCAGCAAAATCTTCGAGAAAGTTATTTACAATCACCTAATAGGCCACTTGAGAACAATTCGGCTTTACCGAAGGTAGATCCACTACCGATGCCGGAACTGCACTTATGAAACATGTTTTTAACGCATGGGAGGGCAAGCGGGATGTAATTGGAGTGTTTTGCGACCTTCCCAAAGCGTATGAATGTGTGAGTCATGAAACGCTTTTAAGTAAAATTAGACATTATGGTGTCTCGGATGGAGCTGTTTGCCTTTTAAAATCTTATTTATTAGACAGATTGCAGAAAGTCGTTATTAATAGATCAGAATCTGCTAGCTCGCCTATAGCGATGGGGGTTCCCCAGGGATCAATATTGGGTCCTCTACTGTTTCTAATATATATAAATGACCTTCCTTACTACATTACAGAATCGTGTGAGACAGTATTGTTTGCAGATGATACTTCTTTACTATTCAAAGTTGATAGACAAAAGGAATGTTATGACGATGTAAATAGTGCTCTCTCGAGAGTTCTGTATTGGTTTACAACGAATAATTTGTCTTTAAATTCTAAGAAAACAAAATGTATCAAATTCTCTTTGCCCAATGTAAGGCAGGTTGATACTAGTTTAAATATGAATGGTGATGTCATTGACTTGGTAAATAATACTAAATTCTTAGGCATTACATTAGATTCACGACTACAGTGGGATCCACATATTGAAACTTTGGCAATCAAACTTAGTTCAGCGGCGTACGCAGTAAAAAAGATTAGACTTTCAACTAATGTTGAAACGGCAAGAATTGTTTATTTCAGCTACTTTCATAGTGTTATGTCCTATGGACTGCTGCTATGGGGATCAGCGGCTAACATTGAAAGTATTTTCCTTTTACAAAAAAGAGCGATTCGTGCTATTTACTCTTTACGGGCTAGAGAATCCCTAAAAGAATTGTTCAAAGAAATTCATATTTTAACTTTAGCTAGTCAATATATATATGATAATTTAGTTTTTGTATATAGAAACTATAATAAATTCAATAAAAACAGTGATCTACATAATGTGAATACTAGAAACAAAAATAAACTTGCCGTTCCAATGTTCAGACTCCATAAAACTAGCTGTTCGTTCTTGGGGAAATGTATATCTATGTTTAACAAGCTTCCGCAAAGTGTCAATGATTTACCTTTATATAAATTTAAAATCCATATCAAAAATACACTCATGAGTAAAGGTTATTATAAAGTAAGTGACTATCTAAATGATCACAGTATTTGGGAATAGGGACACTATTCATAGAGCCATGTTTGGTAACATTATTTATAATATTGTATTATTTTATATGTGTATGTAAACATACATACGACTGTAATCGTATTAGTATGATTGTATCTTTACTATATTGTATTTTTATATTATACTAGCTGTGCCAGCGACTTCGTCCACGTGGAATAGTTATTTTGGATGAGTAAGAATATTATAAATGTAAAAGTAAACAAATATAATCAGAATTTATATGCATCGCGCGGCGCGGAACGCCGTCCTTATATAGGAGTCGGGGAGGCGGGACGTCGTGCAACCCGCTTGTGTCGCAAACGGTTCAAGCCAAATCCGACTTTCGGCGCTACAGGCTACGGCGCTGAATCCACTGTGTGTTCGCGGTTCTACAGAATAACGTCAATGAATAAAACTGAAAAATTAAGATTTTTTTTTTCTACGTATTTTTCCAGGATAAAAAGTATCCTATTTTATGCCCAGGATAATAAGGTATAATTATACCAAGTTTCATCGAAATCGAACCGTTAGTTTTTACGTGATGCCTGAACATACAGACAGACAGACAGACAGACAAAAATTTTACTGATTGCATTTTTGGGATCACTAACGATCCCTTATCACCCTTTGCTAGTAATTTTTTAAATATATTTGATGTACAGAATTGACTTCTCTACAGATTTATTATAAGTATAGATTATTATAATTATTAACATTGAAAAGAGGAGATAAAAAATAGACCTTCAGAGTTTCTTGCCTGTTCTTCTCGAGAAGGCTCTCCCAATTTCCGAACAGGTGTCGAGTCAATATATTTTTTCTTTTTTTTTCCTTATTCGTACGTACGGACAAGGTTTTTTGTTTTTTTTTTTATTATTTAAGCTTTTTTTTGTTTTGTTTGTTGACGTCAATAAGTGCCTGTAAAGGTCTATGTTAAATAAATATTATTTTGATTTTGATTTTGAGTGACTTTGGTTCGTCTACGGATCTCCTCATTTCTGATTCGCTCACGTACAGATATACTTTTTTTTACCTAATTTTACTAGAAGCTTTCTATAAAGTCATATTTGAATAAAGTTAATTTTTGATTTTGATTTCATGTAACAATAAAATTATTGACATATATTTGCACGTCTTTTTTTAATTTCCGAAAGGTACTTACTTAAAAACTTGTGTTCTAGCTGCATTGGACGAGGATAAAGCTGAACTGGAAGCGATCAGCGAAGTATTTTGCAAGAAGAGATCCAACCCTCTGCTGGTTGGTAGCGTCATGTCAAACGTTGGATATGTTGAAGCCGCCTCAGGCATTACCAGCATTACTAAGGTAACGTCAATTAAACAGCTAGTTTCGCTTGCTGTTGTTTTTTTTTTTATTTATTTATGACTAGTGCTAGGAATAGGTAGTTTAATTTTATATACTTGCAGAAAGAAAGTCAATGTAAGCGTAACTTGGATAAACTAAAAATTTTCCGTTATTATTTGCTATTAGTTTCTTTACGCTTTTATTGTAAAATTTTATGTTTATAACTTATTATTACAACAATAAGCTAAAAGATGAAATACTATTTTAAAAGTTCAATATGATATTTTTACAAATCAAATCAAATCAAATAAAAAATTTATTCTTCAAATAGGATTTAACAATCACTTTTGAATGTCAAAGATGCTACGCCATTGGTTCACAAGTCTACGGCGGGAGACCTTGTACTGGAAAGAACCAGCAAGAAAACCAGCAAGGGCAATTTTTTTTTTCTCCCTGTATCATTACAGCGTCGTCAGTTGGAAGCCGGCTTCAGATACACAGTCTCAACCTAACCTCCGATACAAGTTAAAACAACAAAAAAATATATATTTCCGTCACAAGAGTCATATCGCATTAAACAAATCTGATATATATATGTCCGGTACAAAACAAAATATTATTCATTATAGAATCATTAAAATTATATATCGCAAAAGGACATGGACAAAAAGTGGGTATCAATCATGTGCAGAGACGTAAGATATATCAATCGATAGGTAATTTTATGTTCATCAATTTACAATTTATTATATTTTTTTAAATCCCCCGTTTATCTGTAAATGATGTTTGAAAGTAGCTAGATATTCAAGTAAACACACTTTTTTTTTTTTTTATTCCCCTGAGGAAAATGCATTAAATTGCATACCCCGGCTGTGGCGAGCCGGGGTTATGTGGGGCTTTCCTCCCAGAAGGGGGAGGCCTACCCACTAAAAACCTCAGGGATGGCCTTCCTCAGGCATGTAGGGAGCCCCGGGAACACAAAGGCCACTTCCAGGAACCCCCAGCCTCCGCTCCCCTCTCTAGAGGGGAGCCCTCCTCGGGGAAGCTACCACCTCCCCCGGTCCCTCCACCGACGACGCCCCCCGGCCACGGAAGGGGCGTGGTCCATCCCGGGTCGCCGTAGCGGTCGCGACTTCCTCGCGCCCGCCGGCGACCCGCGGCGGCGCCGCAGCTGTGCTACCGAGCCCGGCGCCGCCTCCTTCGAGCGGGATCGGCCATCTCCCGACCCCGCTCGGCGGCCTCCTTCTGGAGCATTACTGCTTCACAGAAGGAGGCCACAGCCCTCCAACCTCCCTCGTCCGCCAGCATTGCCGCAATCAATGCCGGCGGAGACAGAACTCGCCCGATCTCTGCGACCAAGACTCGGCGCTCGGAGGCCCACGCGGGGCACTCCGCCAGCGTGTGCTGGGCCGAGTCGAGGTCGGATGCGCAGTGGTGACAATGTGTCGATCCCTCCCGTCCTACAAGTAAACACACTTACTTACTAGTTGGTGCCCGCGACTTCGTTTGCGCAGGATTTCGAGTATGTTATATTTGGGTGTCGCAAATCTTTATAAATTCCTATCTGTAATCTGATGTATAAGCGATAATATTGTATTTTCATTAAAATCCATTCAGTAGTTTTCACCTGAAAGAGTAATATAGTTTTGCATAGTTTTTTACAGTTCTGTTGTATTTTTATGTGATATGTTGGTAAGCAAGCGGACTGCGCACCTGATGATAAGCAATCACAGTTGCCTATAGTACTTGTAAATTCTGTTGTGAACCGCAGCAACATATACTGTGTTTTTAGGGGTTGCAAATACTCCTAAAAACACAGTGTATGTTGTCAAAATGTGACATAAGATGTAATGTCACAATACCCAGTAAGATCCACGCTATTATTAAGAGGATGACGTAACTTTTTACTAAACACAAAATGCTTAAGGCTCATACTTAATTTGTGCAAAAGAAGCTCAACTAATATGTAATAGAAAGATGTAGAGGGTAATTTGAAAAACATGTGTTGACTCGTCGACTAAGCAAATGAGAAGTGAAGTCGCCACCAAGCCGCCGAGCTCGAGAGCGCTCGGATAAATTCGGTTGCTGTCGCTCGATCGGTAGCGCCATCTGTTTTTCATCAGCGATAACATTACTGCATATCATATCCTTCCGGAACACAGCAGAAAAATTAAATAGGGTACTTCCCTCTATATTAGAAAAGATCTAAAAGCATATAAATATGATAGCTTATGCATTAAATAGTCGGAACCTTCATGTTTAAGTACATAAAATAATATAAAAATTAGTTTCAAAGTAAGGTCACGGTGCCTAATTCCGGCATACTTTTCTAAAATCTAAATTTGTTTGAACGTAATTAGCAAACCTTCAAATATCTACAAAATTTTAAGTGGCTATCAAAAAATAGTGTTATGTAACTTCTTGTAAAAGTTATATTTTTTTCTTATTTCTATCTACTTTTTAAGATAAAGGATATATTTTAAAAACATTCTCACTAGACGGATTTTCCCGCCACACGGGGCAAGTCCGTCATGTAGCAATAATTAAGCCAACAACAAAACGATTTTGATTCTAGACCTATGTAAAACGTTAACTGGCGAATGGCGGTGAATTATATGTCTTCTACTCCTAAAAATAGGGTCTAGATCTCATTTTATGCGTAAAAATATTTTTTGGGGGCTATTCCGGCATACTGACAAAGTCAGGGAAAGTAAACCTAGTTTATACGATGTAGAAACTGTAAAATAAAACTACATTTAATTAAAATCATTTATTGCGGATAACTTAACTCCTACAATCTTAGTTTTTAAGGGATCCTTGCAAAAACTAGTTTCGTCCATGTTCCAAATAGCATGTAACTTATCCTTTAAATTTAATTCTTCAATTTTTTTTTCTAACAAATCAAAATATGGAAAAACTACAATGGGATCCAATGCAGTTTTTCGGGCATGTTCCATAGCCTAGGGTTTTTTTATTGACAAATTATGTCGTTTTGAAAACGACACAAACCAATCCTTGCCTGGTACGCCATTTCTAAAATAGGTTGGAATATTGTTATTATTGACATATTCCCCTACCGTTTCTATCAATTCAAGTCTAGTAAGACCAAACCCATGTTTTTCCATTGTATGAATACATGATGCCAGATTCCTTTCAATTTCTGAAGACAGCGCAGTTTTCCTCAAAATAATGTTTGACTTTCTTTTCCTATTAATATGGTCCATAATAGTCATTCTTGGTATTTTATACAGCTGTGCAGCTTTTTACCCACTTAATCTCCCATTGCGTACTGATAATATGGCTTCACGCAAGTAATTTTTGTCGTAAGAATCTTTGCTC
Organism: Scirpophaga incertulas; assembly: GCA_036419045.1. NCBI lineage: Eukaryota > Metazoa > Arthropoda > Insecta > Lepidoptera > Crambidae > Scirpophaga > Scirpophaga incertulas. The sequence goes on along the minus strand of CM071646.1, from coordinate 5,366,401 downwards.
GTTTTTCTTTTATAATTTTGCATTATATAAGACGATGTAAGCCGTCCTGAAACAAATTATACATTTGGAATTTGTAAAACAAATGAAATCTATAAATGTAACACTAAACTATTTGAAAGTATATTTAGTTTTATTATATATAAATTCCAGGAGCAAAAAAGGTTTGCAATGTCTGATTTAGGGAAAATCCGGCATATGACGAATTTACCCCATCCAATGTAGACGGACTTCACCTCTTCACGATTTTGAGGTGACGAATCTTTCGGAAACGATTATTAATTGATTAAACATTATACTGCAAAACAATAACACTTAATCGCATAAGCATACTTTAAACTACACACGTAGTACTTTTTCATCACAAAAAATCGAATAATATTATATTTACCTTTGATAAAATATCCACTTAACTCACTCACTTGTCACTTTCGAAACTCAACTGAACTTCAAATGCTGTTTATTCAATATCTATGGCAAGCAATGCCATCTATCCGATATGATTTGAACGAGAAAGCTATCCTGTTTTAACGACATTATATAATGAAAGCCCAAGTTAATTTTGACAAGAGTAATTCGAAGCAGACGGTGACACCCCATAGACGGAATTAGCCACCTTGACCTTATTCACTTTTTTAATCTATACGTAAAACAAGAGCGGTCGCCATGTCGCGACGTCATAAGGTACTGTAAACTTATGCGTGTCAATGTCATTATGAATCATAGTACGTATAAAGCCGCAAAACAATAAAAAAAAAGAAGTTTGTAGGTTGCTTTTTCAATGTAAGAGAACGTTATAAATACGTAAGTTAAATTGGAATCTCACGTGAATCACACTATGGAAAGCAGTTTTGTAAAAGGAGATAGTACGAATATACCAAAAATAAATGCATTAATGGTCGGAAAATTCTTTGCTGCAAATCCCGACTTTTCTTCTGCCGAGTTACGGAGTATTATAACATCGATGTCAGTATTACTCTTTTATTATTATTCCTTTATTAGTTGTTTATATATAAAAGATAATAACTCATTTTTAAATTATGAATATAATAATACATAGCATCAAACAGAGCTTTGTTTATTATTTACATGCCGTATTGACGTCATCGCTACAGAGTAACAACTCGTGCGGCGCCTTCGTCTAATTACGCGCGAAATTTGAAAATATTAAATTTTAATGCAATTTTTATAGTACTTAACGAGTGTATAAAATTTTTATATTTTTAGTATATAGTTTACTGACACGCAAGGATCAAATAAGATTCTTTTCAAAAAAGAGATTAATTCCCTATTGGACGTCTCAAGTAGACGACCCTGATAAAGTGTTTTATTCAGTTAAAAAATACCAATTTAATTAAAGGCGATATTAAAGGCTACCGAGCAATTGTTTTAGTTCAATTTTTAAAGTACATTTTACAAATAATAGATTAGGTAAGGTCTTCACCATTAGAATATCGCATATAGAATGTATTGACTAGCACTGAAATATTATTAGCTGCACTATTAAAAAAGACTATCAAACAGTAAATAGTAAAATGTTGTTTTTATCTATCTGTCATTTGTTTTTCTTTCTCATGAGTCGACATGAGTGAATCTAATTAAAAAATTTGATGTTATTAAAACAATTAAGATAAAAACAGAAAAAAACAGGAATACAAACAACACAAGCCGCGTTTTTGTGACGTTCGGGGATGACCAAAAATTATCATGATATTAAGATAGCAAAAAGATATCAAACTAAACGTAAATAAACTTTGAAAAAAGAAATGTTTTGAATTTCCTTATAAAATGTGAAGACTCTTTATCCACACCCTATTAAAAACAACGGAATTAAAATATTCAACATAGACGCGACTCTTTCACAGAAAATAAAATTTGCTTTTACTTAACAAATTAAACAGTTACCACAAATAAATCAACTCGAAATGTTAGAGATTTTCAGGCCCGTATTACAAAATGAAACACAAAGTCAAATCTTTGTTGGAGTACATTTTTTTGACAGTCGTTTAGTATTTATTATATCCTATTGTGGAAAAACTACTTTTATTTACTTCACCATTCCGTTATAAATAAATTATCTAATTCTAGCCTAGTAGCAACAGTTAGCTACAGTTTGCAATTTCGTTATATGATAAATAAATGTATAAGAAGAACTGGATACCATAACCATTAAAATACTGCTATCATAGGTTCTACTTAGCTACCAAAACGGCAAAATACCCGCTAATCTCCATTACGAGAATCCTCGTGAAGACATATCAGCTCTGGCGGAAGGTCGCATGAGAATAGTTTCTGAGCATCAACCCTTCCAGCGAAGTTATGTTGGTGTCAACAACATCTCTGTCACTGGGTGTGTCGCCCACGTGTTGCTGAATGGACGATACAAGCCCAAGGTAATTATATAAAACAATAGCTTCTTTTCGCATACTGTTTTAACGTAAGTACTGCAGACGATTGGTATAATCTTCTAACACAACATCTTTATCATCTTAGCAATCCTAAACGACAACTGTGATTTCTTGCTTAAATGAAAAGAGCCACTAAACTTGTCGTAAGCTAAGATACTGTTGATGAAATTAGCTATAAAATACTAAGCTCCAATCCAAATCCAATTAAGCGTAACGCTTATTTGGATCCGATGCGCGCAAGTATGGCCCCAGTCTGGAGATTACCTTTGTGTCTACGGCAATCCCCCAAGGTGTTAATACCTGGTCCGTAGCTAGCAGAATTGTCCAGGGTCGATCCTGAAAAATCTGACTTCCAAGTATTAGCTTTATCAGCCTAACCGACGACAATTTGGTCAACGACGTGGTATAGTGGATATGAAATGTGTGGAAACAGCGGTGCACCATTGCGTTCCAAATCCTAAAAAATTGCTGCGATACAAATTCATAAAAATGATGTTGCGGTACTTTTATTTCAGATATTCAATCAGTACAAATCTAGCATTCCTTACTTGGTGACTCTGTCTGGAAGACAAGAGTCTGCTGTACACAAAATACTGGATGATTTGAAGTCACGCCCCATAGATCCTGAGGAACTGGCTCTTCTGCATAACGTCCACACCTTGGAAATATTTGGACATCTCAGCAGAGGATTCGGTATATTCGGTAAGCATACTACTCGTATCTATTTTTAAGTAACTACTACAAAGCATAAAAAAGAAATCATCATTATAGAATATAATCATTATTAAACCGTAAGTCACTTTTTCCTACCTACACCCCTTTCACTGGGAGTCGAGGATCCGGAGCTAGCCGGAGGTCAACCTTGGCTCTATGGTGACAGGTTTGAATCGATTTTTGTTTTTCATTAACTGAGCAACATATATGACTAATTTTGAATTTAGGCAGTTATTATGTTCTAGCTTTACATCTCCCGCTTAGCCCACATAAATTGAATTTTCCGAAGGAAAAGGTATATTTTCCCCCGGTAAAAATTATCTTATATACTAAATGTGAGTTAGGCTAGCTAGCTCTATCAGAGATGGCCAGAACCGCAGCACACTATATTAAACGCATACGTCTTAATTTACGAAGCAACCCTGTATCATCCTTGTTCTTCAGGTCTCCAAGTTTAGCTAAAAAGGTAATCTGACCTAGCCTTAACCTAAACCTAACCTAATATAAGACCCATGCCCCGCTCCGGATGGTATCCATAACTGCTCACTTTCTTCCCTCTTCGGAAAAAAAATATTATTTTGTCTGTTACGAGTCAGTTTATTCGTGAAAGAGGCTTACGTTATTAATTGACCCCAATGACTCTTTTTTTTTTTTTGAGGGGAGGAAATACGACTTTATGCACCATGACACCGCGCTGGCTTGGCGCGGCCGTGTGTGGGGCTCTCCGGTCATAGAAACGAAGACCGGCTTACCCACTAAAACCCCCCTGAGTTCTCTGGGCCCATACGGGGCACATGGCGAGGTGCGCTTTCGCGATTCGACCGCCATGTGTCCCGGGGCCGGCTCGACCAAGAACTAGACTGTCCGAGAACCCCTGGACAGTCCCCCAGACAGAGAGACTTCACCACGACGTGCGCGCTTAGCCGAACGCGCGCGCAGCCTCACGGTGACTTACGTATTGTTATTTTTATATAATTACCTACTTACGAAAGCAAACCATTGTTATTTGTGTATTAAATAATGTCATTTCAATTATGATAGAACGAGAGTTAAACTAAATCTCTACTTGAATACGAAAGAGTATATATATACACTCAGCGTCGGACTGGCCATACAGTCGAGGAGGCATTTGCCTGCCGGGCCCCAGCCTGCGCGGGCCCCCCACCGGCCTGGGTTGCGGAGCATGCGGCAGGGCACGTAGCACAGGGGCAACGCTGCGCGGGCCCCCTGTGCTACGGTTGCCTGCGTGCATGTCTCGGAAACTATATGTCGTACAAAAAAGGTGTCTCGGGTGTCGGGATTGCGATCAGCCACCCGGGCTCTTCCGGCCCAGTCCGACCCTGTATACACTATATTTATATATACTCCCTAAATAGTATACATATATTATTTACATGAATCACTTTTATGTTACTCTGTTCGAGATGTATGGAAATGGATGATCTTAATATGAACATCACGATATTTTTGTAAAATAATATTTATGAATAATATGTAACTGTTTAGAATTTAATTAAAAAAAGATTCGAACGTGATCTACAGAGACAAATGCGGAAGGGAAGACGTCCAGCCTGTTAGAACAATGCGAATACTTCGACAACGCACGTAAGCCGCTGTGGTTCGTGTACAGCGGCATGGGGTCACAGTGGCCCGGCATGGCCGCGCAACTCATGCGCATAGCAACATTTGCAGCTGCTATTGACCGGCAAGTTATAATCAGTTACTACCTATTTAGTTCATCAATTGCCATTTAATACTTCGACAAGCACGTAAGCCGCTATGGTTTGTGTACAGCGGCATTGGATCAAAGTGGCCCGGCATGGCCGCGCAACTTATGCGCATAGCGATATTTACCGCTGCTGCAAGTTATAATCAATCGCTATTTAGTTACGTTCACTTTACCTGTATTGTCAGAGGCATTAGGTATTTTATTGGTTTTTTTTTCAATTTAATTTCTTGTCTTTCGAATTTTGCAATCACTTTAAACACTAGCGGTGGATTCGATCCTTGAAATTCAGAAGTTGCAAATATTCGTACGTACGATAAGCATAATTGTATAAAATAACATAGATTATAAATTCTCTTTTGTTATTTCACTAGATTTTTATTCTGTATCGTGGATGAAATCACAAACATAAAATCTCACATGCACATACACCGTTTTTTTTTTTTATGTTAGGAAAATGCGTTACGCATACCCCGCGGCTCGGGAAAACCGCGGGGTTATGTCGGACTCTCCGCGCGCCTGGGGAGTGCGCGGCCTACCGACTAAAAACCTAACAATGCCCCTCGCTGACGCCTTGCCGCGAGAGCTTCGATCGTCGGCGGGTCCTCCCCCCATAAAATGAGGGGGGGGGACACGCCAAGGGGAACTGCATCGCAGCGTGACAAGGTCATGGGATCTCGTCAGAATACTTCCACGACCCCGTCGGAGTCGGCCCGCATTGTGCGGGCCACTCTCGCCTGCCCGCTAAAGAGGGGGGGAGCCCGTCGATCCCCCGGGGCATCCGGGGGATCGTCGACTGACGGCGACCTTTGTGTAGCAGGGACTGGCCTTCCCGAGCCGGGGCCCGCTGGTCGCCGCATGCACATACCTAGATCGGAACATTTTTTTTTGTAGGTCATGCATAATATCTGTCCCCTACAGAAATCGAAACCGCGACCCATGAAGCCGATTCCTCAACAGCTGGGCCAAACGTGTGTCATCAATACAATTATAAAATAACCTGTCTTGTAAGGTTGGCTTTTGTCCGTTAGGTCATATTCGGAACTGTTAAGGTTCCATTATTCAATTTCATCGAAATAGGCTTAATTTTTTTTAGGTTTTTTAAATGAATTATATGAAATACTGATGTTCTAGGTGCCAAAAAGCTCTCGCCCCCAAAGGTATAGATATAGTCGAGATCATCACATCTGAAGATAAGACGATATTTGACAACATTCTCCATTCCTTCGTTGGCATAGCAGCGGTACAAATAGGACTCACTGACGTATTAAAGGAATTGGATTTAGTTCCCGACAAAATAATAGGTGAGTACAAGAAAATGTTTATATTAACTCTGAACTTATTTCAATACGCCACAAAGGCAGACTAAATACTTAAAGTACTACTCATACCAGGGCACCCGCTACGGCATTAGGAGTAATTACAAATAGTATAGTAACTTTATAACTTCAGTCCTAGGATACTGCCCTGTAAGAGTCTGTAACTCATGTTGAACACTATCTAATTTAATAAACTTGCATAGTTTAATATGATGTCTTACTTTAAATATTATTAAAAAAAATCTGTTACAGAAAGCCTTATAAAATTCAGATTCTCTCCAAAGAAACTAACAAAGGATAAAGACAGTGTCAAATGCTTTACCGAAATCTCAGTTCTGATTTTATCCACTTTTATGACTAGGACAATATAGGTATACAGTAGTAATATAGTTATCGAGAATTTTACCATCCATACATCTATATGCACAAAAACGATAAAGAAATGAAAAGAAACCTGATATATTTTTCAAATTATTGGTTATTCATTATCACTTAGATTGTTTATATAGGTATACACCGCTGAATAAAATTTCAAAATGCAGAATAATGAAACAGTTATTTCGCGCTCTCGTAAATTGTTAAACCTCATTTTCACCCCATAGGAAGATCACTTTTGTAGTCAGACGTCGTCACTTACCATTTGTAACAAGCAAGCAAGCCAACTAAACACTACCTACAGCCTTTGGTCGGGCTGATGGAATGAGACCTTATCGGCTTTGAAGTAAAGCGCCCGCCGTTCAGAGGTGGTGGGCGGTGCATATTATTTATTCTACTCGAGTTTGGCCAAAATCCTACGAAGGTACCACCATCTATTGTAAAAGAAGAAGGTCACGTTATATATCAATTAGACTAGACAATTTATTATTATTTCCATTTTAGACATTAATTTTTTTTTATGAATCACATCTTATTATTTTTTCATTTGCTACGTACTTTATGTTATCATTTTAATAATTCCAATTTGCATTTTGGTTGTAACTACGTATTTTTAATTTGTTTAACGTGTAATATTTTTTTTATTCAACTGAAGTTTTTTTAATTTGTTTCTTTGGATTACATTTACCTTGTCAAATAATGTATTATATAACTAACTAATACAATAATTTAAATTATAATATATAAAGCGTATACATAACACCGAATTGTGAGAGGGAAATTCTATATCAGAACCACTTGCTTTTTTAGTTTTGGTTTACCTATTTATGCCCTGATTTCCGGTGTATGGCATATAGGCAGTGAAATTAGTGAGTTCTGTGACTTGCATCTTATGTCACAGGTTAGTAACATACTTTGTAGTTGTGTGGGGGTTACAGATTGCTGCGAATGTCACAGGAAACATATTTATGTCCTATCTATATAAATAAAAATGAATTGTTGTTCGTTAGTCTGCTTAAAACTCGAGAACGGCTGGGCCGATTGAGCTGATTTTGGTTTTAAAATGTTTATCGTAGTCCAGGGTAGGTCTAAACGGTGAGCAAATAAGGAAAAATTGCGAGTAAGATAGAGTAAGACGACAATTTCATTTTCCCATATAAAAGTTGATCACTTACTTTCTGTCAAACATTTGACGGTATTACAAATACCGTCAAATGTTCCACTCGAATTGAAGAACGCATTAAATCAAGACTTTTGAATCGACAACATAATATCAACTTTGCTTATAACATCGTGTATTTAAATTTCAAAATATAAAAATAATTAATGTGTTGACATATTTGATGGGTGCCAACCTATTGTCTATGGTAAAATGTCACTTGAAATGTAAACGCCTCTTTGCTGTGCACCTATACTATAATTCTTTAATATTCCTAAAAATCTAAAAGCAACAAATTTCAATAAAATTAAAAAAGTATTGTGTCGTGTGTTTGTGACTTACTAAATATGCCTCCAATAATTAGGCGGTACGAAGTTCACCGAGTCAGCTAGTAGGCAATAATAGCCACTTACTTTTAGATGGGCAGACTGCTTGTTTGTCAATATAGCGAAAAAAAAATAACATATTGATATTACTAAATTATAGGTAATAATTAATTATAGGTAATTATTTAAATTAATATTATAGTTGTAGCAATTAAACGTTATTATTATTGTAGCTTAATACCCCCCGCTTCTTTAAAAGACACGGTCTTTTATAAGGCGTGCGCGGGGCTACAGGATACGAATTTTTGAAACAATAGAAAACCAATTCGCTTTCGAAATTGTGAGATTCGTATACGAATTAGCGAATTCACTATTTCTGAACTTTTATTTCGTGCGCTGTGCAACGAGTGGTTCAACCCACTCGTTTTTGTATTTTAGTAGAATATCCAACGCTGAAGAGACGTTGACAGTGATAAATTTACTCTGGTTAATGTAAAGCTTGTAAATAGGTACATAATAATAAGTAAATATTGTTTGAGTACATATATTTTAATTTAAAAGAAGAGTCGAAATATTTATTTTATAATATGGTGAGCTTAGAAGAGAACATTTTATTAACTTATAACCTTAGCCTAAACGAAGAGGATATTTTTTTTTTATTTTAAGTTTTAACAAAAATTAAACGTGTTTACAGTTGAGTAACAGCCAGACAATTTTTAATTTACATTCCGTTTCACGTGTGGGTCATCGCCGGTTTTTTGTTTTTGTTGTTGTGATTTTTAATTTTTTTGCGTGAAACGGAATCTAATTAAGAATTTGTTTTTAATGACAACACTGAATTCGAGTGATTCAAAAATCTATAAAATTGTAAGCACTAGTAAATAATTGCCAGCACGATTTGTATTCGTATTCGAATTCCAAATTGTTCGTCTAATGATACTAAAATACGTCTCCTGATCCAACGCGTAGAATCTAAGCTGTATAAAAAATACAGCCAAAGACTATATATACCCAGTTAGATGCATAGAATCTATTGTTATTATTGGTTAAAACGTTTATGGACATTGCATTTTGCTTTTGGTGGTAATGAAAACCGGGTTATGGAAGACACTCCGGTCACCTGCCTTTTCGAAGCCTCCTAATTGATTTAAATATGGCAGGTGGTCGCCCCTCACTAAATAGGCCTCCCAAAAAAGTAAACCAATATTGGTTGCGAAGGGAGCAACATTGGTGTGAACGGCTAAGGGCGTAGAGATGTGTGTCTGCGATAGCGATCGAGGCACCGTCGTCATTATGACATTATTCACTTCCACTCTTCGAGCATCTGCTCTTGCGACTCCACTTTGTCCGGCCGGCTAAGACAAAGCAGAGGCGGGTGGCATAAGCCCCCCTGAAGCACATCGGTACCTTCGGTGACTCAACTCACCGATAGCTCGCCACAAGCTGCCCTGAGAGAGACTGACTACACTGATGGGACATTTATGGTAGTTTGGGGCATTAAATGACCCACCAGCAAGCGATGAGGTCGTCACTTCCCTACGCACTTGTTATTATCCATATGATTCGTGTAAAAATTGAAGATGAATATTGTTTGGGTTTCAGGTCACAGTGTCGGCGAACTGGGTTGCGCGTATGCCGACGGCTGCTTCACCGCCGAGGAGATGATCTTGTCTGCGTACAGCCGAGGCCTTGTATCCCTACAGACGCCATTTATTCGGGGCTCCATGGCTGCTGTTGGACTTGGTTATGAACAGGTGAGATATACAGCATAGACAGATTTGCTAAAACGAGACGCCATGTTTAAATTTTACTTATTAATGTATGACATTGCTTATGTGTAATAGCAAATTATACTTTCAAAAAATATTAATATTACATTATAAAATGTGCCAAAAATTATATGTTATCATGGAATATAACTCATGTATTAATAAGCTTTAGATTCTACTTATTCTTATTGTAATTTTAAAAGATTTAAGAGTTCTTTTCTTTATTTTAAGTAAAAGTGTGATTTTATTTTGAAACATTTTTCTTAGTTATTTATTATTCTACAAAATCATTTTATAATTTATTTAATATAATGTATCAGGAATAATTTATTATAGCATGTTTTCTCCGCACGTATTGTTTGCTTTGGATCTAGTATTCAAAGCAAACAATACTACAATACAATACATACAATACAATAAAGTATTTAGTAATTTACTAGAATTAATAAATACTTTATACTAGATATTTCGTAAATATGATTTTTTTCCTATCTGTTCTGTTATACTCGTAGTTTCTTTCATAATATGTTTTGCACTATTTTCTATTTTTTGCGTTTAAAATAAAATAGATATAGTTAAAATAAAACATCCATATGCTACAGAAACCAATTCACACACAACATTTCCAGATAATAAAAATGGTCCCACCCGAAATCGAAGTGGCGTGCCACAACTCTGCCGCGTCCAGCACTATTTCAGGCCCGGCCGATAGCATGAAGGAGTTTGTAGCTTCCCTTACTGCGAAGGGTATCTTCGCCAAAGAAGTACCATGCTCCAACATCGCTTACCACTCGAGATACATCGCGGATGCGGGTAAGAGAGGGTTTAAAAATAGCAAAGAGGTACCTACTGTTGCATGACATCTTACATCACTATTTGCCAATCTTACATGACCAACTGTAGACCAACTCATGAACAATTTCACAACGACCCAACGAACCACAGAACCGAAATAGCACCGGGCACAGAGTTCTGTGCTCTGTGCAGTAGTCTGGATCGATACAGTTCGATCAACTTAGCATGGAACTTGATTTTGACAGAAATCACAGATTAAATATATCGATAACTTTTGACAAACGAATACTATTAATAAATATGTAATAAGGAATTATATAAGGGAAATTTGCAGTGTGAAAGAGGATATAGTGACAAAAATTGAGAATTACTCGTAGATAAACAATCTAATTCTCAATTTTTGTCACTTCTGTTTCTTTGTATAGCGTTAGCGCGAATTGGGTGTGATGGAAGTAGCTCTAGTACACAGGGTGCAGACATGCCGTCGGTGGCATGCTTTATGATATCAGAAAAGCCTAGTCAGGATAAATCTAGTAGCGAAAAGGTGAAATTATGCATTTGGTGTGGCGTGTCTTCACACGCTTCATCAAAGTGTAACAAAGCTCAAAAAATGTCACTAGAAGAACGCAAGAATTTTTTAAAAAGTAAGAGAGCATGTTATATCTAACTTTCAAACTTTCGTGTTGCATAATCAATATAAATGTATGACGGGAATTAACACGATATTGTTACGTACCGTAGATATTCATGTTATATCTGCCTCAAAGTACGTCATATTGCCTTAAGATGTAAGTAACATCCTAGCTGTTTGATTTGTAAGTAAAAGCATTTTACTTTAATGTGCAATAATTTACAAAAACCTACAACCATTGCTGAAGTTTCTTCTCCTTCGGTTTCTACCAGTCAGCGGTTAGTCAGCGGTTCTTAGCCAATCGTTGTGTACAAAAAGAAGATTTATTATTTTGTTGCAAACCTTACAGGTTAGTATTTTGCATGACAATAAGGTAAGTTCGGTTAGAGTGTTAATAGATTCTGGAGCTCAAAGAACATTTATTTCTAAAAATGTAATAGACAGATTGAATATTAAATCTAGCGGTATCGAGGAGATTCAACAAAATTTATTTGGGGGCATTATTTCGCGAAAAGAGATTCATAGAACATTTAATATTCATCTTATTAATAAAATTGGAACGTATGGTCAGGTTATTGAAACTCTAGAACAGAAGACTATTCGCAATTATTTGCCGAAATTAAAGTGACAGAGTGTCATGGTTGATAATTTAGCAAGCATGGGTATTGTTCTGACAATTCGCGCTAACGCTATAACTTCTACACTTGGACACGTAGAAAGGTGGAGTGAAAGACGACTAAGGAAAGAAATTTATAAGACAAATATAAGTGGGTCAGTTGCTAGGGGACGGCCTAGACGGCCTAAACAAATAACTGATATACTGAAAGAAGGCTAGTTCAAGAGTACCCATAACCGACTAGAATCCATGAACGTATTCGTCGAAGCTCGAAGTCGAAGTAGTCGTAGAAGCTAGGGAAATATGTTTGAATAGTGGAAATCTGTGATTTCTGCCTACTCTTATGGCAAAAAGGCGTGGTATATGTATATGTGTATAGTTTTGAATGAAAAAATTGAAAATGTTAACAAACTTCATAATATTTACAAAATGTTTTATTTGAGAAAAAATAGACTTTATTTGAAACAAAAAAATAGACTTCAATGCATGTAAAAAAACAATTAGCTGTTTCGCTAAGATATTATTTTACAACTTTAGCCAAGAACTTGGCTATTAATCCACAACTTGACGATGTTATTGAGCAATCAAACGTCTTGGAACAAGTTCCAAGGTAATTTAAATTAAGTAATATGCCAATAGAGGTAGCCTCTTGCCAAGCTTCGACCAAAGGTAAGCCAAAACATTTTCGACTGGTCCACCAAAATATTCAAGACTTTTCTGGTAAAGACCTAGAAATAAACTTATTTTTAAACTCCGAATGTATAGATGCACTTTGTATCACTGAGCATTGACTAAAAAAGGATAAATTGTTGATAAGCTTAGATAGTTACACTATAGTGAGTTCGTTCACTAGAAAATCAGCTATCAGAGGTGGATCTATGACAATTTTACATAACATTTTGCAATGTAAGGATAGGAAAGACATAGTTTCACTCTCTATCGAACGAACCATTGAAATTTCTTGTGTGGAACTTGATAGTTTAATTATTATGTGTGTATATAGACCTCCTTCTAGAAATTATTCAGAATTTGAGTCTGTTTTGGAAGATGCCCTTAGAATAGTATGCCGGGAAAATATAAAAAAATGTTGTTTGTGGGGATCAATATTAATATTTTAGAGGATTTTAAATGATAATTTAGCAACATACATACATACATATATGTCACGCCTTGTTCCCAATGGGGTAGGCAGAAATCACCTCTCTCCACTTGCTGCGATCCTGGCACACTTCTCTTGCTTCCTCCACTTTCATGAGCGTCATTTAGCAACATCTTTCGGTATATACACGTAAGTATTATTATGTACGTGGTTTCTATAAAATAGTGATATTCAATAACTTTTTATTGTTGTATTCAATATTTCTTACATCCAGGACCTGGTCTTCTGAAATATTTGTCAGAAGTTATCAAAGAACCGAAACCGCGGAGCGAACGCTGGGTCTCCACATCAGTGCCACAAGACAGATGGGACCAGCCCCTCGCCAAATACTCTTCTGCAGAATATCACACAAATAATTTACTGGTATGTTAATTTATGTGATAAGAATAACATAGTCGAATTAATTAACTAATGATAAGATAAGCATTATTATTGATAACATATAAATCTATTGAGCTGAAAGTTGGAAACCTATTGGATTGTTCGATAATTAAAATGTTCTATTTTATGTGAACAGAGTCCTGTGCTTTTCGAAGAAACTTCTCGTCTTATCCCACCCGACGCGGTGCTGCTAGAAATAGCCCCCCACGGGCTTCTCCAGGCTATTCTGAAACGATCTCTGCCAAAAACGTGCAAAAATATTCCATTGACGAGGCGAGGACATCCGGACAATGCTTTACTTGTACTCGAGGGAATTGGCAAGTTAGTTACTATTATTGCTTCATTTTATACAATTACTACAAAACGTTATTTAATAACAAAATGTACATTTTAGACATCACGCATAACTGGCTCAAGTTTGTACTGAATTCAAGTAAGGTATACCTTACTTGAGTTTTAATTACCTATAGGTATTAGATAAAAATACCGTTAGGTAATTTTAGCACTAGGACAAATGCTAACCAGGATGGGACTATTGGGGATATACCCAGTCATCTATGGCCTATAAAGAAGAAGAGAAAATCATGCAACACTTACTGTGTCATTGCAAAGCTCTAGCTTGCAGGAAACTAAAGTTGACGGGAATGGGATACTGAAAACTGTGTCATGCCACCGAAGCATATAATCAAACTCATGACATCATGTTCAATTGTTATTATTATCAGCCATTTTAAAATAAAAGGCTAATTCCCAAATACACGTTGAATATGTAGTCGATGTTACCCTCCACTTTGACCTTGTCTTTTTCCAGACTATACATGGAAGGATACAATCCTCACCTGCAGAATTTATACCCGAAAATAAATTTCCCTGTATCCACAGGGACTCCAATGCTATCTCATTTAGTTGAGTGGATGCACAACGAGAACTGGTAACAACAAACAATTTACCTTCCTTTAGGTATTAAGAAAATTCTAATTACTACGAAATAAATATTTCCAGGGTTGTACTATTATATATGACAGCACATAGAAAGACTGCAGCCGCAGCAAAGTATATCCAGTCTGTCCATGATGTAGAACACTCTTATTTGCGAGGACACGTTGTTAGAGGTAAATAGAGATAAAAAAAGACGTCTGTAATATAATTATTACACTAAAAATTGTCATAAGCTAGACTGAATGGATTTCTGAGACGGATCAGTAAGGGTAGGCTAGTAATCAGAGGAGAGCACCGCTAATAAAATACTTCGTTAATCGCACACAGATACTTAGTAAGTTAACTTGGTTAAGAATTTCATATCCCAATGCGACTGTTGATCTATTTAATACGGATGTTTTGTATTTTGGGAGTTGCTAAGTATACCAGCCGCAGTACGTCTCGATCTTTATTTGTTGACTGATCCGAATACTCTGATCGGAACATGATTTTCATTATGATTTCTACTTTGGTATTTATTTTTACGAGCTTTAAGGCCTCAGCAAACCAAACAGTCAGTAGCAGCGCGGGAGGCGACATACTGAACACAATCAAAGCAGTTGCAATGCAGGACTGCGTTTAAAAGCGTTCAGTGTGACGGGCAGTAGACGGTATGATGTCGTACGACACGGAATCAAATGAAGAAGATTTCGTGCTACTTTTATCTCTAACTCAAAAAAAAGAATAACTTTCTCCCACAATCACGGCGTGTAATGAGTAATTTCGCGAACAATTTGTATTCGTATACAAATTCCAAATTCACGTCTCCTGATCTCAGTATGAAATAGCGGCCATCGTAATACGATAGTACTGCCTCGCGTTCCAATTGCTCTGCGCCGCGCACGTGCTGCTTCAGTCTTGCTCTCGCGCCGCTTGGCCAGCCAGCCAAGCTACATATCGCACTAATAATACAATAGTGTATCAACTCAAAACGTCGTACTTGATATAATACTATAAATACACGCAAAATTTGATTCCTCACGCGTGATCAAGACCGTCGTTCGATTAGTGCAAAAACAGAATAGGTAAGGATAAATTAAAAAACTTATGTGACAGTTATTCAATTTGCAACTATTACATGAAGTCAGTAATAAGTATTTTGTTGGTTCTGAAAAATGTTCGATTTTGAGTTGATACACTATTGTATTATTAGTGCGATATGTACCATGGCTGTTGCGGCGCGGCGCGGTGTGACATTGTTCATAAAGTTTCATGTATTAATTCGCGCGAGCCCGGACTCAAACACGGCTGCTTCTGACCTGTGTTTGGTTTCCTGAGACCTTTATTTTGACCGATAATGATCACTTTACATTGTAATATTCAGGAAGAATTACTTATCCCGCTTCGGCGACTTTGGTAAATGTTTGGGACACATTGGCAATGTCTGTAGGAGAAACTAGGAAACAGGTCACCGTTAAATTTCGCGACGTACATTTCTACGCGCACCCGATATTAAATGAGCAGCACCCAATTCGAATGGCAGTCAGCATTAACAGAGGCAATGGTTATTTTGAAGTAAGTAACTACTAGGTTTAATTTTGACGTAAGTCTAATATTTTCCTATTTACTAAAGATGATATTGTTATGATCGTTACCATCATCTTGGTTTCTGTAAAGGTGACAGTTGTAGAAGATAATGTAACAAGAATAATCATAATTAATATGTGTCATCTTAAATCGATTGGATACGTATACAAAAATTGAATAAAAAACTTTCCAATATTTTTGGTTTATAAGTTTATATACATACAAATATTTTTTTTGAATATATAATTTCTCAGGTAATTAATGAATCGTCAAAAGTGGCTTCAGGATATATCTCGATTGTTGATATAACACCAGAAATTTTCGATGCGAAGAACATAAGGCACAACAGAGACGTAATGTTTAATTCAGACGCGATCTATCAAATGTTTCATAATCGTGAACATTATTATGGGTAAGACATGTAAAAATATATTTAAGAAATGCATTTGGATGACATGTTTGAATAACAAACAAGTAAAGTTTAAGTAAGCAATAATAATGATGATAAACTGTATTTAAAAATATTAAAATTAAAACTAAATTTACAAGAAATAAAAATTTAAGTATATTATTATTACAGAGGTGAATTCCGCAGTATCCACTGCACTAACTCGTCATTTACCGAAGCATATTTGTATTGGACAAATAACTGGGTTACATTGATTGATGGAATGATTCAATTAAACACATTAAAACATAATTATAACGGCACATCACAGCCAGACTACATTAGAAATATCGTCTTAGATGTACAAGAACAATTCCTTGCAAATATAGTTATGAAGGATAATAAAACCACGTTAAAAACTAGCATGGCTACATTATTTGATCAAACAAGGTAAAATAAACATTATGATAATATAGTTTTATCAAAAAATTTACTAATTTATTGAAATAATATTTCAGATGCGGTGGCATATTGATCGAAGGTATTAAATTCAAAGACTTGCCTCCAATAAAAACAAAGGACGTATTACTCAAGACACTAAAATTTGTACCACGTTTTGAAACTAATGTACAAAATGTAAGTTTAATCTGTAATGTCCTAAATATTAACATAATAACACGCTTTGATAACAATTTTTTGCACAGGTCAAGTCCATTTTAGCGATTTATTTACAAATGGTATTCGAAAACGTAGATAAAGACACTATAAACGTCTTCGAAATTAAAGAAAATGATCAAAGCAATGAAATTTTCAACACAATCGCTGATGTTCAAGTAGAATCTACAGAATTAAAAATTTCATATCACCAAATTTCTACAACTGATGACAATATAAACAAGTTAGTAAATGCAGACTTAGTGCTAGTATGCAATCTATCACTGAAGAACTCTGTAAGTAAAATGTAACATAATAAGTCTATCTAGATCATAATAAAATTATCTGAAAGTCAATCTTTAACAAAGTTTCTTCTTTTTAGATGAAAGAATTCTTATTCAAATATTTAAAAAGAAATGTATTTGTGATAAGTGCGGAAAAATGTTTAGAAGGTAAAACAAGGTTCTCACCTTCATCAATTAATCGAATTTTGGCCTCTCAAAATGCAGGAGATGCATATTTACATTTGTATCGTTGGCGACCATCTCCAAAAACGAATTTTACAACAGCTTTTACCATTCGTGCTCAAACAGATATACCCTTGTTGAAATCAATAAGAGATCGATTACAAAACAATCACAGGCTTTTGATTCTTTCATCTTATCCGCTAATAGACGGGCTCAAAGATCTTGTAAAGCTATGGAGAAGAGAACCCAAACAAAACCAGGTGTATTTAGTGATGGTGAATCATAAGCTTAGCAAGGAACAGGACGTATCTCAATTCCCCGAGCTGGATATGGTTTACAATATTCTTGACCATGTACGTAATAAAACAGATATTTTTTTTAAATATACATAATACTTAACACTAGAAAGACCACAGCGGTCAAATGACCGCAATTTCATTTTGTGAACAGACTGATGAAGTAAGACGTATTTTGCAATTAGATTCTGATAGTGAACAGTGATTACAATGCAGTTAGTCGAGACAGTGATTCTTCTAGTGATGATGATGAATATACTCGCAGCGATTCTGATGGTAAGTAAACATATTCCTGTCTAATCGAATTATGTGTAGAAAATTTCAAATAAATATTTTTTTTCAGTTTTCTCAGATAGATATGTCATTGTTTTAGATTCACTACCCCTTGCTACTTACATAAGAAGAGGTCAAGTTCGAGGTGGTCGGGGTCGAAGTCAAAGATATCGTGGCCGAATATCAAGAGCACAATCTGAAGTTCTTTATCAGGATACCGATGGCGTGGTATCTTCTAATGGCATACTTTGGAACCATGGGAATTTGTCAGCATTAGATGAACCTGGTCTCCGTCCGCGGCAAAATGTTCTGACCGAAGGAGCCGGACCCACTTCTTTTTCAAAACGATGCTATGCAGCATGGTAACTCATTATTGATGATTCCATTTTGCAGCATATTCAGAAAATTGAAGCCAGACGTCATCTTGGAGACAATAGTTGGTCACTTTCTATGATTAAACTTGATACCTTTATTGCAATTATCTATGCTCGAGGAGCCTGTCGGGCTAAAATTATTGCAGTCAATGTTCTATGGAATAAAGATTGGGGAATTTAATTTTGTTCGAAAAATATGTCACGAAATCGTTTCAAACAAATAATGCAGTTTTTACGTTTTTATGTTCGAACAGAAAGGGCGGAACGTTTGCAGACAGATAAATTTGCCATTATTTCTGAAGAATGGAATAAATTTATTCAGATTCTGTTTCCCACAAAAGTTCGGTGCAGATTTTACAGTTTATGGTGAAAAAACCCGACAAGCTTGGCATAAAATTTTGGCTTTATGTCGATGTTGTACTTATGTAATGGTTACCCATACTAGGAAAAGATGATACTCGACCATTATACTGGTCGAAACATTACAACTGATAATTTTTTCACAAGTGTAAGTTTGGCTCAAAAGCTAATTGATAAACGAACGTCAATAGTAGGTACAGTAAACAAAACTCGACGAGATGTACCTGCTACTATAAAGACTGTTTACCTAAGTTTATATGAAACACGCGTATATATTTCTGAAAACCGCACACTTACATTATACCAAGGTAAACCTTCAAAATTAGTCATGATACTAAGTTCCCTTCATCCAAATGTATTTATCAATGGCAATGAACAAAAGAAAAAACCAAATACTGTGATGTTTTACAATTCCACAAAATTTGGAGTGGATGTAATTGATCAAATGGCAAAAAATATAGTGTCAAAGCATCCTCTCGACGATGGCCTGTTCAAGTTTTTTATAATATTTTGGATTGTCAGCAATAAATTCTTGGATTTTATATAAAAAACTAACCGAAAAAAAAATCACAAGAAAATATTTGTTCTTTATTCGGCAAGAGAATTAGTAGACCAAGATACTCATGACTCATAGATACCAGTGACCAGTGACTACCAGCTTTTGTCGTCAGGCATCACACACCGAGCCTAGACCCATGTTGCTGCTGCACACACGTTCATTACTAACATTTTCTCATGTCTGATCGTTGTACTTTGTACCTACTCCATGTAATTTGTATAAATGTGTGTGTTGCAACAAATAAACTTCTTATCTATCTATCTATCAGTGACCTCACAACCTAGCGCTGACTCGCTTCTAGTGCTGGATGTGACATAGTAAGAAGAGGAGACAGTGTTCTATGCAAAAATGCAGAAACAAAACTAACAAACATTGTGACACCTACAATAATTCTTGCAATGTGAACAAAATATTGAAGTGTCAACTTTATGCGTAAAATATGTATTTTCTTTAGATTTATTACTTAAAAATAAATATATGTGGACTAGTTTCATGCTTATGTTTTTAATTAAATAAGTTTGGTTTATTATCTGTAAAAAAAAAAGTGGTCGTTAAGCTTTACTTCTAGATTATCTGTGATTGTGAATGAGAAAGATTTTGTTCCAACATTGCTGTGTCAATTAAAATAAATAAGTGAAGAAAGAAATACTTCATTTTTGTTTGAGCCATATCCCCACAACTTTTGGGGGCTCGTCCGGGATATGAAACAATATTTGAAGTGGTTCGAAGACGAAAACCAAAGTTAAGTACAACAAAAGTTGCCTATTGACTTGTGAATATAAGACGCCATTGTGAACGCTATTTGCATCAGCTTTACCGACGCATCTCTAACACCGGCTATGATTCGGCAAGTGAAATTAGCTACAACTATAACTGTCAAATGTCATTCCTACTTTACCGACATGTAATGGTAGAAAATGTTGCCAGCCCAGAAAGGTAGCTTTTGATGAATTGATAAGACTATCCAAATTAATATTTATTAAGACTTAAGAATTATTTCATTTGGATTTTAATGACTACGAAGCCATCATTTTGTACGACTACACGCAGAAGAAATTCTCTGAGTTGTAAGACAAATATTACCGCCACAATGCCACCAAAAAATGACGACAGAGAGAGTGAAGAAGAAGATGTTGACGTTCAGATTTCTTTCAAGGATTTGGAAAAGTCAATGACTAGTTTTACTGGAGACGACACCTATCCTGTTGAAACATTTATCGAAGAATTCGAAGACGTTGCTCAACTTATGAAGTGGACTAAAATCGAGAAACTTATTTATGCTAAGCGACTTTTAGATGGTACCGCAAAATTATTTCTGAGATCTCAGGGAAGAGTCAAAGATTATGCGAGTTTGAAGAAAGCCCTTAAGGAAGAATTCGGTCCTAAGGTTAATAGCGCCATAATACATAAGAGGCTCGCCGCACGTAAGATGAAGAATGATGAAACCCATCAGCAATATTTTTTGACTATGAAAGAGCTGGCACTCCATGGCAAGGTTGAAGATGCTGCATTAATAGAATATGTCATTGATGGTATTCGTGATCTAGAAACAAACAAAACTATTCTGTACGGTGCCACAGATATAAAAGATTTTCGAAAGAAGTTGGACATCTATAGTGATTTTAGAAAGAAACTACAAAGTAAATCAGCACAGACTGGCCAATTACCCGCCCATCATTCAATCCGTAAAATGACTCATGTGAAAAGATGCTTCAATTGCGGTGAATTAGGTCATCAATCACCTTCTTGCTCAAAGGGATTAAAATGTTTTAAGTGCAATACATTTGGTCATAAATCTACTGAATGTACTAATAATAACAATAAGAAGACTCTCCACATTCATAAAACAGAGAAAGAAGAAATAGACGATCAAAATAATGATAAGAAGAACAAAGTTCCCTATAAGAAGATCAGGATTAACGGAATAGACTTTATGGCTCTCATAGATACTGGCAGTGAAGTAAATTTAATGACTAAACTGGAATTTGAGAAGATTAAGGGTACTATAGAAGACTACAAAGAAAAATCAATTTATCCAACAGGAATAGCAAAAAATAAAGTCAATACAGAAGGAATATTTTCAGCCGTAGTTCAGATTGATCAATACCACGCCAACGTAGAATTCTATGTCGTAATCCTATACTGAAAGATTTTGAAGTACATTTTACCTCTGACGGTATCCATTTAGAAAAGATCATGAACCTCACCCTTTTAATCGAAAACAATAAATCTAATCAAGAATATGATATAGAAGAATCCAAGTATGCAGATCAAATTTATAAAATGTGTAGAGAATATAAACCTAATAATCAGAAGAGAAGCAGCAATGTTGAACTGAAGATTTTACTAACAGATGAAGAACCTATCTACCAAAGTCCAAGACGCTTGTCGCCACTAGAGATGAATATCGTAAACAAACAAATTGAAGAATGGATAGCAAAAGGAATAATCAAGCCTAGCAAATCTGATTTCGCATGCCCAATAGTCCTAGCTCACAAAAAAGATGGATCACGCCGAATGTGTATGGATTATCGAAGATTAAATAGAAAGGTTATTAGAGATAGATTTCCACTACCGGTGATAGAAGACCAGATAGATAAATTACAGGAAGCGAAGGTATTCACCTCACTAGATTTATGTAATGGATTTTTACACGTCGACGTACATAAAGACAGCCAGAAATATACAGCTTTTGTTACACCTCAAGGTCAGTATGAGTTCCTTAAAATGCCTTTTGGACTGTGTACAGCACCGTCAATATTTCAAAGATTTATTAATGACATTTTTAATGACCTAATTACCGATGGAACCGTTACAGCATATCTTGATGACCTAAATATACCATCTAAAACAGAAGAAGAAGGAATAATTAAGCTTGAAAAGGTATTACGAAGGGCAGAAGAATTTGGTTTAGAGTTTAACTGGAAAAAATGCCATTTTTTGAAAAGAGAGATTGAATATCTTGGTTACATCATTCGGGATAATGAAGTGAGACCGTCGAAGGACAAAATTAAGGCTGTGACTAAGTTTACGCAGCCAGAACACTTCAAAGCAGTTCAATCATTCTTAGGTCTTACCGGCTATTTTAGAAAATTTATCAAAGATTATGCGCTAATAGCAAAGCCGCTGACCAACTTATTGAAAAAAGATGTTCCATTCGATTTTAATGAAGAATGTCAAAAAGCCTTTCTGAAATTAAAGAAGATATTGTGTAGCTCACCTGTACTCAGAATCTACAATCCAGGTTTGCAAACAGAATTACACACAGATGCTAGTGCAGATGGTTATGGAGCTGTGCTCCTACAAAGAAGTCCAATTGATGACAAACTCCACCCAGTCCACTATATGAGCAAAAAGACTACTCCGTCTCAAAGAAATTACCATAGCTACCACTTGGAGGTATTAGCCATTGTAGAAGCTATCAAAAAGTTTAGGATCTATCTTCAAGGGATACATTTCAAAATAGTTACTGACTGCTCTGCATTAACTATGACATTACAAAAGAAAGACTTACCGCCGAGAGTCGCACGCTGGGCTCTGCTTCTTGAAGAGTATGATTACAAGATCGAACACAGACCTGGATCCAAAATGAAGCACGCCGATGCCTTAAGTAGATATCCGGTTTGTTTGTTGATCATAGAAACAACAACACGCATTAAAAAAGCTCAAGATGAGGATGCTCACATAAAGGCATTAAAGAAAATTTTAGAGAAAGACTCTTATCAAGATTATATTTTACAAAATGACATACTTTACAAAGAAAAAAATGGTAATAGACTAATTGTGGTACCCAAACGAATGCAATTTGAAATAATAAGAAAAAATCATGAACAAGGACATTTCGGAGTAACAAAAACTGAAGAGTTAATTAATAGAGAGTTTTATATAGAAAATTTACAAGATAAAATAAGAAAGATAATAAATAATTGTGTTGAGTGCATCCTGATATCAAATAAAAGGGGAAAGAAAGAAGGCTTTTTGCACCCAATAGATAAAGGAGACATACCGTTATCTACTTATCACATCGACCATCTTGGGCCACTGACGTCAACACACAAAAATTATAAGTATATCTTAACTGTTGTTGACGGTTTTACCAAATTCACCTGGATTTATCCTGTGAAGACTACAAGTACGGCAGAGACACTGGATAAGTTAAGGTTACAGCAGCAAACTTTTGGAGCACCTGCAAGAATAATAACCGACCGCAATGCGGCATTCACCTCGAACGACTTCCAGGAATACTGTAAAAAAGAAAATATTACGCACTATACAATTACTACTGGACAACCTAGAGGAAACGGCCAAGTTGAAAGAATCCATCAGATAATTATTGCTGTGTTAAGCAAGCTTAGTGCCAATGATCCTACAAAATGGTACCGTAGAGTATCTAATGTTCAACGTTGTTTAAATGGAACATACCAAAGAAGTATAAGAATGACACCGTTTGAACTGTTGTTTGGAATTACAATAAGAGACAGAGATGACGATTTACAAAAATTGATAGAAGAAGAAAACATACAATTTTTTAGTGAACAAAGGAAGGAGCTTAGGCAAAAGGCCAAAGAATCAATACAAAAGATACAGGAGGAAAATTTAAGAAGTTACAACAAAAAAAGGAAGGGACCTACAATTTATACCGTAGGTGATCTTGTAGCAATCAAGAAGACTCAATTTTCCCAAGGTGCAAAACTTTTCCCAAAATATTTAGGACCATATGAAATTACTGAAAAAAAAAGAAATGACAGATACATTGTTAAAAAAGTGGGAAATGGAGAAGGACCTATAAATACTACCACATCTGCAGATTTTATGAAGAAATGGATTGAGACAGAAGATGAGAATTCATCTGGGACAGATGATGAACAGGATGGCCGTGTGGACTAGTTTCATGCTTATGTTTTTAATTAAATAAGTTTGGTTTATTATCTGTAAAAAAAAAAGTGTTCGTTAAGCTTTACTTCTAGATTATCTGTGATTGTGAATGAGAAAGATTTTGTTCCAACATTGCTGTGTCAATTAAAATAAATAAGTGAAGAAAGAAATACTTCATTTTTGTTTGAGCCATATCCCCACATATATGTATGTCACTTGGTTGCCTTCTTAATTACACAATATATAAATTACAAATATCAAAGCATAACATAAAAATAAAACATGAAAACGCATAAATACGTCATTTGACCGCTTGTGGTCTTTCTAGGTTGTTCAAAATATCGGTCTTTCTAGTGTTAAAAAGCAAGGCAAATAATTGTGGCGAGTTGCCGGTGAGTTGCGACACCGAGGGTCTGATATGCTTCAGGGGGTATGCTGCCCGCCTGTGTCTTGCCTTAGCCGGCCGGCCAGAGTGGAGTCACAAGAGCAGATGCTCGAAGGGTGGAAGTATAATAAAGTCATAACGCACATGGCTTCACGATTGTTGCCGCAGACTCACCTCTCCACACCCTTAGCTTGGTTTATTGGGGGGAGGGCATATAGTGATCAGCGAGTCATATTTAAATCAATTAGCAGACTGTAAAAGGCAGTAACGGTGTCTCTTCAATAGTCTGGTTCTCATTACCAACAAAATCGAAATGCAATAGCTACAGCTGCATTTCTCGCTACAGTTTAGACCCAGTTGATATACTTCACTCAGACTTTCATTAAGTTCGCTTAAATATAGATCCAACTCTTAGAGGTTACGGGCTCTATTTATATCCTCACGTACATCTTATAAGGACCGTGTCTTATAAAGAAGTGGGACATTCAGCGACAATAACTATACTAGTTATGACTTTAAATTTTCTTTAAGAATTTCAAGTATATAAAATGAAATATAAGAATGTTAATGTTGATGCAAGAAAAAAATCCGAAATTCCAACGAATTCAACAAACTATACAACAAATCCATTTTAACTGAACAGAACGAACCATATTACTTTATTGCTAGTATAGGGGAGTAAAGATTATCCACTTGGAACATCTAGTTACTACAGTTGAAGTAGACCTACCAGCGACTACAATTATTTTTTTCTAATTCTAGGGTATATGGGGTGGTGAATACTATGTTCCTGTTATAGAAGCCCAAGGACACGCCAAATATGTTACTCTCGAAAGTAAGCAGATCGGAGATCTCAACTCATTAAACTGGGTAGAAATGCGCGTGGATACTTCACATAATATTCCTGTCTCTGTAAGATTTGATTCAGAACATACAAACATGGAATAATAAAATAGGTTTTTACTGAAAAATATCATTCATATCGTTTCATTATAGGTTCATTACACTGGCCTGAATCTAATTGATGTGTGCAAAGCCACAGGGGTATGTCATGAAAGTGAAAACGGAACCTATAACAACTCGTATGGAATGGATTTCAGTGGAGTTTTGGACAGGTTGGTACATAATCTGACAATATTTTGGCCTATATTTAAAAGGAAGCAGATTAATTTAGAATTAATGTGACTTTCAACTGTATGTAATTTTAACACATTTAGCGCTCTTTACTCCTAGTGTAACAATACACAAAAACAACAAATATCTATAATATTACTGAATAAACTGTTGCCGATCCGAGTTCTAGAGATGAACTCGGATCCGAGTATTCGGCTACCGTAAACCCGACGTACAGTTTAGTTATATTTAATATAAAACAAAGGTTAGATGTATAAAACATGAAACTATTTTTGAATTCATGTTTTTTCATAAAAATAATAATAATATGTATGAATGTATTCATACACATTTTCAAACATTCATATTTACTTAATCAAAATTCGCCATAAAATAATTTGGTTTCACTTAATGTGTTAAGACTATATGTTTGAGATTACAAACTATTGTATTTTGATAATTGTGGAAAACCTAAATTGCTCGATCCATCTCAATGAGCAAGGCAAACTAGGGCTATGAGTGTACTACCCTACCCACGATTTATTGCTATGCGTGTGAGGAACCTAGGATCCAATTTAGAATGACCCTGAACAACTTTAGGCAGACAGTTTAGGATCCTCCCCACTTTTTCACCCCATTTGATTAATTAATGTAATGATCAACATGTCTTTACAACTCAAATATAATAAAATACAACATAATTGACGCAGCGGGCATGTAATCCGCTACCCGCAACCCGTGATTAAATATAACTAAATTGCATAACACTAAAAATTATGCAGACGGACGCAATACATAAAATATTATGAATAAGAAAATTATTAAAAGCAACAAGAAAGATAATAGTAAAGTGTTGGTTATAATAGTAAAATGAATGCAAAAATGTATAAAATTTATCTAAATATTCGTCATCGTCGTGTCACATTTCCGATATAATAACAATAGAGAATTAATCTCTTTTTTTAAAAGAATCTTAATTTGCTCCTTGCATGTCAGTAAACCATATAATAAAAATATAAAAATTTTATATACTCGTTAAATACTATAAAAATTGCATTAAAATTTAATATTTTCAAATTTCGCGCGTAATTAGACGAAGGCGCCGCACGAGTTGTTACTCTGTAGCGATGACGTCAATACGGCATGTAAATAATAAACAAAGCTCTATGTTTGATGCTATGTATTATTATATTCATAATTTAAAAATGAGTTATTATCTTTTATATATAAACAACTAATAAAGGAATAATAATAAAAGAGTAATACTGACATCGATGTTTTAATACTCCGTAACTCGGCAGAACAAAAGTCGGGATTTGCAGCAAAGAATTTTCCGACCATTAATGCATTTATTTTTGGTAAATTCGTACTATCTCCTTTTACAAAACTGCGTTCCATAGTGTGATTCACGTGCGATTCCAATTTAACTTACGTATTTATAACGTTCTCTTACATTGAAAAAGCAACCTACAAACTTCTTTTTTTATTGCTTTGCGGCTTTATACGTACTATGATTCATAATGACATTGACACGCATAAGTTTACAGTACCTTATGACGTCACGACATGGCGGCCTTTGTTTCCCTCTTGTTTTACGTATAGATTAAATAACTGAATACTTTGAAACAAATTTTTATATTATTTTTGTTATTTTATGTACTTAAACATGATGGTTCCGACTATTTAATGCATAAGCTATCATAGTTATATGCTTTTAGATCTTTTCTAATATAGAGGGAAGTACCCTATTATTGTGACATTGACTACGCATTTATATACAACCATTTAAATCACTTTTTTTTTCTGAGAGTACTTCATTTATCTTAAATTTATGAAAACACAAATCAGTAAGACCTTGTAGGAGTTCATTGTAATAAATTACACATTTAGTAAATCTCCAGTTATCACACACATGTTTTATGCCTACTTTACAATATTTTGTTTCTTCCAACTTCCACATCCCACCTTTGTTCTCTTTCCTACCCTTGTCTTCGATCCTATTTGTGAATCTTTACCTTATCGTATCGTATCGTTATCGTTTTTATCTTACTCTTGACATACCAGGGGTGAAGTACGGATTATATACGGTTATTAAGTACGGATTATTAGTACGGATACGGGTGAAGTACTGATTTCCTGTCATACTATTTTCCGGCTTATATCGGCCAGTTACAGAAATCACTCCCTGAGAGTATTTTTAGCATATGCCTGAGAGAGGAAGACAGCGCTAACGCTGGACTCCTTTAAGAGATAACTGTGATTTAAGAGATATGTTTACTTCGTGTCCATATTTCCTTAGCTTAAAATATGTATATTTAGTCTCTTTTCCACGCCAATTACTGCAACTATCCTCTATTTGTACATCGCTGATCAAGCCTCTTGTACGTTTATTATTTGTTATATTTTCTTTTCCAATGCTTTTGTTTTTGGTAAGAGGTGAGAGCGAAGAGTTATATTAAAATACTAAAGTTACAATTTCATTCAATCACCAGCGGAATGCGAGTAATGGGATTGGTAAGAAATGGCTCAATGTCTACGCGTGTACTGGCACAACCTTCATTGCTGTGGCCTATACCGGACCATTGGACGATGGAGGATGCCGCCACCGTTCCACTGGCCTATGCACACGCATTCTATTGTCTCGTAAGTATAGTTGTGATCATCACAATACAGAGAAGTTAGTATACAGGTTTCAGAAGGTCGCCATCTCAGAGAGTCATCCGTCGGATTTGATTCCCGATGGGGGGGCTGATAATGAATACGAGCATTTGTGCCTTGACTTCGCTTTGTCGTCATGGATTAATATTTATTTTATTTAAAGAAATTATCAATGTAATTTTTTTTTGCGAAAGAGTGGATTTTTCACTGCTTTCTGTATTCCCATCACACTACAACCCACAATAGATTCTCTATTTCTACTGAATAGGCAAGCTTTCCACTTTATACTTCATCTGCTATTTACCGTTAGGCGAGATGAGGTCAAACTTAATATAATTATCTATGTATCTATATATGTCTATCTAAGACATTAATATATTAAATATATTAGTGTATCTATTACTCTAGATCCCATAACACAAGCCTTACAGCCCTTACCCACCCTCGAAATGTGTGAATGTTGTCCACTGCTGGACAAAAATGTGCCCAAGGTGTCAATACCGATCGCTGCTAGCGTCCAGCATCTTCTCACGATCTTCACCAAATCGTTGGTTTACCAATGATCTTGTAACAGGTGTTAGATTTTCCGTGCTAGCCAATTATTCATTTTCATTGGGGCTTCATTGGGGACGTATATGGCCTATGATGATGATAATGATGATATAAGACGTCTCCATCTGGTGGAAAATAGAATATGGGACATCACAAAACCCAAAAACCATGATGGATTGAAATGTGAAATAATCAAAAGAAACATTACATTTAAAAAACCGATTTAAGAAACATTACATACAAAAATATCATGTAAATATTGTTTATAGTTTAAGATTTAGGTAGGTTGAACTGACGCGGGTAGAAATAAAGAAATTCTTAAGCTGTTAATCACAGTACTCATATTTAATTAAAAAACTTATTTCTTACTTTTTAGTACTTGATTGTTTATTTTCCATGTAAATCATAATTCGAATTACTTTGTGCTAGGTTAACCATTTTTTGGTTTTTTAGTTTTTGATTTTTCAATTTTGATGTCGGTTTTTTTTTTGTTAAAAGTTAGTTTATTTTACGAGTTTTAGAGATAGAGTCACAGTTGTGAGTTTCGACAGTTCCTCTCGATTTCCTGGGATGCCATGATCAGATCCTGCTCTCATGGTACTTCCTCATAACAAAAGAAATATTTAGTGAACCTGTACTTCTCTTACGAAATGCTACGAAGAGGGGTATAAATCCATATATCAATGTTGAAAGAACTATTTCCTAACTCTTAGGAATTGAGGACTTTCACCTTCCATCATCAGCTCAGCAGCATAACATTATGATTGCCAGAAGCAAATGCCAATATAACTTTAGAAAATATGTAAAACGCGGTACATGTGCCTATAAAATTTGACGGTTCCCCTCGATTTCTCCAGGATCCCATCATCAGACCCTGATATCCTCATCATGGTACCATTCTGGGAGTATCTTCTTTGTAACTAAAAAATATACCAGTCGAATTGAGAACACTCCTTTTTTTGAAGTCGGTTTAAAAATGTATTGGTCTGCAATGGGCTTTAGTTTCAGTCATCAGTACTACAATTAGTGTTGTCGTAGTACAAATGAGTTTCAAAATTTATATTCTATACTACTTTTTATAATGCAATATGGAAGAGATTGTTTAAGTTACTGTTTAATATGTAGTAAATACAACTTATTTTGCCTCGCTTGATGAATCTTATAACGAATATTTAATATT
Source organism: Scirpophaga incertulas (assembly GCA_036419045.1). Classification (NCBI taxonomy): domain Eukaryota; kingdom Metazoa; phylum Arthropoda; class Insecta; order Lepidoptera; family Crambidae; genus Scirpophaga; species Scirpophaga incertulas. The sequence goes on along the minus strand of CM071646.1, from coordinate 5,336,387 downwards.
TTCAGATGATCAAGTGTCGCATAGAACCCGGCAACAATATATTAGTCCATGGAGCAACTGGTGGGCTTGGTCTGGCTGCCATATCTATAGCACTGGAATATGACCTTGAGATCTTTGCTACTGTCAGCGATGTGCGCAAGAAACAGTTCCTGCGAAAAGTGTACCCTCAAATTAAAGGTTTGGAAAGTATTTCATACACACAAGCGTATAAATATACACCCTCGCATAATCCCAAAATATATTATCAGAGTTTTAGATAACCCTAAGTTATGCATAATGTTACGTCTGACAAGGTCTTGGTCAACGATTCAGTAAGTTTTCACAGTTTTACTGTCGGACGTGGAACAGTGCTAGGCTGCATGAATGGACTTCTTCTCTCTCCTGCCGTGGTTCCAATTTTATTTAGGGTCTCTGCAACATGTCTTACTGTCGTGGAACAGCGCTAGTCTGCATGAATGGACTTCTTCTTTCTCCTACCCTGGTTCCAATTTTATTTGGGGTCTCCGCAACATGTCTTGCTATCGTGGAACAGTGCTAGGCTGCATGAATGGACTTCTTCCCTCTCCTGCCCTGGTTCCAATTTTATTTGGGGTCTCCGCAACATGTCTTACTGTCGTGGAACAGTGCTAGGCTGCATGAATGGACTTCTTCTTTCTCCTACCCTGGTTCCAATTTTATTTTGGGTCTCCGCAACATGTCTTACTGTCGTGGAACAGCGCTAGGCTGCATGAATGGACTTCTTCTTTCTCCTACCCTGGTTCCAATTTTATTTGGGGTCTCCGCAACATGTCTTACTATCGTGGAACAGTGCTAGGCTGCATGAATGGACTTCTTCCTTCTCCTGCCCTGGTTCCAATTTTATTTTGGGTCTCCGCAACATGTCTTACTATCGTGGAACAGTGCTAGGCTGCATGAATGGACTTCTTCCCTCTCCTGGCCTGGTTCCAATTTTATTTGGGGTCTCCGCAACATGTCTTACTGTCGTGGAACAGCGCTAGGCTGCATGAATGGACTTCTTCTTTCTCCTACCCTGGTTCCAATTTTATTTGGGGTCTCCGCAACATATCTTCTTCTTCCACTTTCCTCTATCACTCACCATTTCAACAGTCACTGCCTTTCTCAATATCACCATTCTCACAGTCCACAGGACAAAGAAGATTGTGAGTCAGAATAACAACTTATTCATTTTAACAGCTATGCCATTAATCAGTTTATTGTCTATTGACATGTATTTAAAAGTTAAACTCTGTTTCCTTGGTAATTAAATAAATAATTAAGCCGATAGTCTACACTAATATTATAAAGAGGAAAGATTTGTATTTTTGTATGTAACGAATAAACTCAAAGAGTCCTGGACCGATTTTAATTATTCTTTTTTCATTAGAAAACTACATTATCACTGAGTAACATAGGCTATATTTAATACTAGATTACTAGATTATTAACCTATAATATACTAGATTATATAAATCTTTGGAAATTCTTATTAAAACCAACCGAAGGTTTCAAAAAATTAATCTTATATAAATACTAGCTGGCCCAACAGACGTTGTCCTGTCAAATGTCTCAAATGTCAAATGTCTCAAATGTCACGTTGTCTCACGTTGTCTCAAATGTTTTTAAATAAATAATTTAGCTGAAAAACAATATCTATATGACCGTATTGTGAATCTAAACCATTCTCAAGCCCCCTGGAATACACACAAAAAATTTCATCAAAATTGGTCCAGTCGTTTAGGAGGAGTTCAGTCACATACACACGCACACAAGAAATATATATATTAAGATAAAATGTCATTCATCGCATACGCTGCGAAGAGAAATGTCTACCTGTGCGAAGCCGGGACGGGCCGCTAGTATGGTATAAATGTATAAATGTAAGTATGGAACGCAATGATATAACTTTGCACTTGGCCAAACATAGCATCAGAACGATGCCTTCAATATTACTATGACAAAAATGGAGAATAGATTTTTAAAGGCAAATATGAATGGGTCATATAGTAGGGGATGAACTAGACAAAAATACTTGGACAAAATAGATGATATATAGAAGAAGATCAGGTCAAGAGTACCCGTAACCGACAAGCGTGCATGAAAGCATTAATAAAAGTCAAGGAGGCTAGGGAAATGTGTTTGAATCATAGCAAGTAGAAAACTGCCTACCTCATGTTGATATGAGTCAACATGAAATCGGCAAATTTTAATACCACCAAAAACATTCTGTAAAAACTAGCCAAGTCTCGATGGAGCTGCTAGTTTATCTCTAAACAGTAATGAAATATAACAAAGTCGTGCCAAGTCTAAGGTTCCTTATTGCGATTTCGTTATTATTATAGTTAATTTTGTATGACTTTGCCGCTGTGCAATATGTCGCCAGAACCGCTACCCATTGACGATGGAAAATTACCACTTGAAAAACGTGGTGTTATCCTTCAACGGCTAAGTCACACAACATCAACTATAATAATATGAATGAGTGTCATAAATGCGAAACTTTGCTTTCGCTTAACTTCGGAACTAAATGACCTGTAGACTGAAATTTTGGATTTTAAGTATGTGATTATAGCTTACTGGATGACGAAAATTTCTGCGTTCTAGTCTTATCCAAAGGTTCTCAAATAGGGGCCTGAAAGTGCGGCGAAATGGTTCCAGTAAAGGATGGTACGGCAGTGTTTGCTTCGCACTCGACTTGGCAGGGGCATTGCCGTGACCCCAGATAATGTTTCAGGGTCTTATATTCACCGCAATACACTAAGTTTTATTGTATTTTTCCGTTACAAAATGCTATCCGATGTTCTTTATCCCTTATTTTCGTCCCTTAGTGTTTGAATTTATTGTTTATAAACTTGCAAATTCTTCCTCTTTGTAATAGAAGTATACATTTTAAATTTGCAAAATGTTTTCTTTGCTTGTAGAGGATCACATTGGAAGCTCTAGAGACATCAGTTTCACAGACATGGTTCTTAGCCTCACGAATGGCAAAGGCGTGAAATATGTCATCAATTGCGGAAAAGGGCTACTGAAGAACGTAAGATAACTTTCTGATGTGTATGCTTCACTGAACTGATTTCTGATTAGTGTTTTATTATTATGCCATTCTTTTTCATATACATAAAACGGTAACGTTAAAGCTACGTTCTGTAACCTTGACTAAAGCTTAATAGAAACTATATATGAACCCAGTTTTAATTTATTGGTAACATTATTTCTTAGCGATGTTACCAATGTGATGTGATAATATTGAAAAATGCAGAAGTCCTTAGAGGCTGCACTCTGTTTCTTTTCTGTAAAACAACCGTCACGTACCGAATAGATTCTCACCGTCCACTACACGGCGATCTTCAGCGTTCGAGCCACTAGACGGCGCGCCCAAGTTGCGTCGACTCCCTAGTTTCGACCCTAACGACTCCGGAACGGTCGCCGGTGTCATTAGCAGGCAAGGCGTCGAACCTTCTGTTCGTGCGCCTTCCACAAATACACTCATTGCAAAGCTGAACATAGCCATCTGAGGCTTCAGCATAGGTCCGTCCAAAAAAAAATGATTGCTTCTATTCTATGGGAGATTCTATGGCAAAGTGACGTCACATTTATCTATCAAACCGAAATTTGTAACATTTCAATTTATATATTAAAAATGAATATATGTATACAATGGATAGGTATATTCTAAAATTATAACCAAAATATATCTGTATATAGTAACGTCTCGGCTGACTAACTCTAGATTATGTGAAATTCCCAGGAGCGCGTACAAAAGCCTATTTTGATTTTTTTTCTTAATTGTGATTTTGTTCATGGGAATAAAATTTTACTGCAGGCATCGATGAAGTGCTTAGGTTTACAAGGAACCTGCTTGGACACTGCGCAGGTGCGTCAGAACGAGCCTTATTCGTTCGGTATGAACTTTTTGACGGGTGAAAAGAACTTCGTAACCGTAGACTTTTCGTCTATATTTACGGAACGAAAATTCAGTGATATAAAGGTAAGTCCTTAAATAAGCTTGCTATCATAGTTCTTATAGAAATGAGATATCTTCTACTAGTTAAAATTATACTTTGTTCTTCCTCGAACTTTCTCCGTAAAAATTACATCAGAATTGATTTAGTCGTTTTATAGGGTTATCCTATATATATATCCTATAAGTTGAATTATGTCATTGATATTAACAGAATTGAAATCAAGAAAAGGTTCTGAATCACACTTCCATTAATTGTTAATCTCTGTAAAATAATATATAATAAAGAATACAAAATAATATATAATAAGAAACAGTAATATCTCACATATTCAGGGAAGTCCAAATATTTGCTTGTATTTTCACTAATTGTCATGTGAATTAAATGCGTTATTGATTACCTGAGAATATTGCGTTTAATTAAAAGTGTGTTAAAAATAGTCCTCGATTAATTTTATGCACTCGCATTACGTACATTAGTTATTAAAATGAGATAACTTTAAAAAAAAGAAGTTATTGTTATATTATTTACGAAATTCAACTTTTACAACAAACAGGACATTCAGTTCCTGGTAGCGGAGGGAATATCTCGAGGATACGTGCGTCCCCTGCCGCGTGTGTCGTTTCCCTCTGAGGCGGTTACGCGTGCGTTCCGCCTAATGGAGGCCAGCCAACACAGGGGCCGCGTGCTTCTGCGGCTCTGTGACAAAGTTCCGTTAGCTACGCCTAGGTATGTCTGTAAAAAAGGCTTACCGCAGTATTATACTATTATGTAGCTTAATATCTCTACTCTAACTCTTTATTCCTACGATACATTATACGGCATGCTCGGGGATATAGATCCAATAAGTAGAGGCTGTTTAAGCAAAATTTAATGAAAGTGTGCGTAGAGTGTACCAACTGGGTCTAATCTCCATCTGCACAATCACAAATGCAGCCAAAGACTATACCCAGCTAGATACAGAGAAACTATTGTCATAACAGATCAAAAAGTTTGTGGAATTTGGTGATAAAACCGGGCTGTGGAAGAGACTCCAGTCACCATCAAAGCCTCCTAATTGATTTAAATAAGGCAGGTGGTGGTGTACTTATCTATTTCTAACACTACATTAAATTTAATATCATCTTTAACATTTAACAAGTATTTATCGTGCAATTAGCCGCCATCTTGAAATTTGTCCTTTGAATTTTGACAGTTCAGTTATTAATTGCTCTATGATATCGCATTTCGTTTGTTCATAATACAAGGACTGGTATCGAGACTCGGACATTTAATAGTTAGTTAGCGGAAGTTAAAAATAGTAATCGTCAAAACACAATGAATTTGATGATAAAGTTCAAATTTTATGTCATCTTTAGGTAAATAAATGACTGTCATTTCAATTCACAGATAATAAAATATTTTTTCCGTAGAGTAATTGTTGGGGTTGTTGAGATCTTGATGTCTGTATGACGATGGCGTGGTAGGTAATTGAATCCAGTGAATTAAGGTTTTTAAGTACTATTTATTGAACTAGTATAATGATAACTAAGTAAATAGATTTTATGCACAGTACAAGAATTACGGTATTAAATTGTAGATATTTAAGGTTTATTAGCGATATTTGTATATAAGAATATAATGTAACCGACCTCTCACAATGGTGGTTATAGCAAGAAGAAGTTATACAACAATTCTGCACCAGAGGGCGCTTTTATAGCACAATTATTTTGTGGCTGTGTTGCCAACAGTCACATTGCTTACTCTTTCGTCACAGATTTGTCAGTTCGCCAGACCACGTTAACGTAATCATCACCGAGGATGAGCTTACATTGTTTACTCTTTCTTCACAGATTTGTCAGTTCGCCAGACCATGTTAACGTAATCATTTCCGATGATGAGCCGCTAGGATATAAATTGGTTGATTGGTTAATTACAAAAGGAGCCAAGAAAATAGTTCTACAACAAATTGGAGAAACAGCCTGCAGCGCCATGAAGATGAAGTAAGCCGTAATTTTTAATGAAATGTATCTAAATAGATAGATAGATAAAACGTTTATTCAGGCAAAAAAGTGCCTGAAAGGGCCGAGGCTCAGTGGGGATTTTTACCTTAGAACGGCAAAACACTGATTTTCAGCCATCACCCTATGAGGAGAGTAGAGGGCTACGAAGTTAAATAATATTCTAACGCTTAACGAACTGTGCAATACATAATAATCTTTCAATGTTTTTTAACATCACAATGATCTAAGCCAAAAGACACATTACATGTCAAAAGAAAACATGGCTCTATGAACACTGTTCCTAGTTCAATCTAGTGCGATCACATAAACAGTCATTTACTTCATAATAGCCTTTACTTATGAGTGTCCTTTTGAAGTAATGCCTTTGCTCGTTTACCCAAAATATATATAAAAAAATGTGAATCACGATCACGAAAAACCAGACCAATATTGGGTGCAAAGATCGCAACATTGATGTGATCGCTGTTATCAAAAATCAAAATAATATTTATTCAACATAGACCTTTACAGGCACTTATTGACGTCAACAAACAAAACAAAAAAAAAACTTAAATAATTAAAAAAAAAAAAAAAAACCTTGTCCGTACGTACGAATAAGGAAAAAAAAAGAAAAAATATATTGACTCGACACCTGTTCGGAAATTGGGAGAGCCTTCTCGAGAAGAACAGGCAAGAAACTCTGAAGGTCTATTTTTTATCTCCTCTTTTCAATGTTAATAATTATAATAATATAATATAAAAATACAATAGAGTATAAGATACAATCATACCTAATACGATTACAGTCGTATGTATGTTTACATACACATATAAAATAATACAATATTATAAATAATGTTACCAAACATGGCTCTATGAATAGTGTCCCTATTCCCAAATACTGTGATCATTTAGATCAGGGTAGGCGAACCTGTATGCATCAACGTGCCATTTTTTCTAAAAAAAAGTTTAATGGGGTCATTCACGTGCCATCAATAATTTTGACTTTCTGATTATTGCAAATTAATAATTATAAATACTATCAAAACTCTTTATTAAATAAAGTAAGCAAAAGAGGTACATTTTGGTATGTTTATATTAAATTTCAGTAAAATCAGTGTGACTTCTAAATTATAAAAACAAAACTTACTGCCGCCGCGCTGCCCCCACCCCGCGCACCGAACACTCCGCAGCGTAGGAGCATCGCGTTCGATCGTCTTAAATACCTAATTCTGCGACGTGCCCAAAATATTGTGTCGCGTGCCATCAATGGCACGCGTGCCATTGGTTCGCCTACCCTGATTTAGATAGTCACTTACTTTATAATAACCTTTACTCATGAGTGTATTTTTGATATGGATTTTAAATTTATATAAAGGTAAATCAATGACACTTTGCGGAAGCTTGTTAAACATAGATATACATTTCCCCAAGAACGAACAGCTAGTTTTATGGAGTCTGAACATTGGAACGGCAAGTTTATTTTTGTTTCTAGTATTCACATTATGTAGATCACTGTTTTTATTGAATTTATTATAGTTTCTATATACAAAAACTAAATTATCATATATATATTGACTAGCTAAAGTTAAAATATTAACTTTAGCTAGTCAATATATATATGATAATTTAGTTAGGGGCAAATTTTATTTTAACACTTTATAGAGTGGAAATAAATTTACTTCATCACAGATAAATTGACTTTTCTTGGTTATTCTAAATGAAACCAGAAGTTTATTGATCAATTTTAGTGACTTACATGACATAATCAAAATAACTTTAAATTTTCCAGGTATTGGCAATCTCATGGAATTGACATTAAAATAAACTCCGAGGCCCTGTCTACAAGTTCAGTAGATGGCCTGCTCAAAGGTAGCACCAACATGGGGCAGATTCACGGACTCTATTTGGTTTCTACAGAAAATGACAAAATTGAATCTCAGTATAACCTCCTGAAAGCTCTAGATGGATCTTCCAGAGAAAATTGCACATTTTTAAAGTACGTAAAATTTTACATATTAAAATTTGTATACATTGTATAAAATTTGTATACAATCAATTGTAGTCAATTTTTAAGAACTCTTAGGTCAAATTACTACAATTGACTATCGATGCTTTTATTACATAATAAGTAGGTAAATGTGTTTATTTGAATAAAATGCGGTTCATTTTGTAACACTTTTAAGATATATTAATAAATTTTAATATATGAATGCAGGAGATTCTTTTTATATGCAAATTCAAATATTTTATTAGTTGCTAAATTGATTTACAGAGGAATACAAGGTATAAGGATAAATTATATCTAAATACGGCTATGTTCCCGACAAATTCTTTCTAATATTATAAATACGAAATTAACTCTGTCTGTGTCGACATACACTCACGCCTCACACATCTCACGCCAAAATCGGTTCAGTAGACTGATTTAAATATAAATAAATATTTAATAAATAGGAAAAAAGGTTTGTAAAGAGTTGATATAGGGGGTTGGGGGTTAGGGGTAGGGTTGCATGGAAAAGACGTCATTTTTAAAGCTAAAAGTTTGGAATTTAGTTTACATGTTAAAGGACATTGTTCCGGCTCCAAACATGTTCTGCCTAAGAACCGTTCGAATCGAAACTGACTTATATAAACTCTTAAAATTATATGGAATCCTATGAAATAAGTTTTCACGAACGGACACTTCAGGAAACTAAAATAATTACGAAAAAAGTTAATATTTTGAGGTTATAAATAAAAAATAACCAACCTTGCGTGAAATAGCAGAGTAGTAATATCAAAGTAATATTAACAATACTATGTACAGCAATATGTTCTCTTCTAGAACTAGGAAAGGATTACTCTACTAGATACTAGGAAAAGAGATAGTACCTAGTCAAGTTTAAGATAATAGGGTACTTCCCTCTATATTAGAAAAGATCTAAAAGCATATAACTATGATAGCTTATGCATTAAATAGTCGGAACCATCATGTTTAAGTACATAAAATAACAAAAATAATATAAAAATTAGTTTCAAAGTATTCACGTTTTTAATCTACTTATACGTAAAACAAGAGCGAAACATAGGCCGCCATGTCGTGACGTCATAAGGTACTGTAAACTTATGCGTGTCAATGTCATTATGAATCATAGTACGTATAAAGCCGCAAAACAATAAAAAAAGAAGTTTGTAGGTTGCTTTTTTAATGTAAGAGAACGTTATAAATACGTAAGTTAAATTGAAATCACACGTGAATCACACTATGGAAAGCAGTTTTGTAAAAGGAGGGAGGACGAATTTACCAAAAATAAATGCATTAATGGTCGGAAAATTCTTTGCTGCAAATCCCGACTTTTGTTTTGCCGAGTTACGGAGTATTAAAACATCGATGTCAGTATTACTCTTTTATTATTATTCCTTTATTAGTTGTTTATATATAAAAGATAATAACTCATTTTTAAATTATGAATATCATAATACATAGCATCAAACATTTGTTTATTATTTACATGCCGTATTGACGTCATCGCTACAGAGTAACAACTCGTGCGGCGCCTTCGTCTAATTTAAATAAAACGCGCGAAATTTGAAAATATTAAATTTTAATGCAATTTTTATAGTACTTAACGAGTGTATAATTTTTTTATATTTTTACTATATGGTTTACTAACACGCAAGGATCAAAATAAGATTCTTTTCAAAAAAGATATTAATTCCCTATTCTTTGACAATTATCATTTTACAAAATCCAGTCCTTTACACACATCCGAGTCTAACAAGTACCTACGCAATGTAATCGGAGTCCGTAATCAAGCCAAAGTTGTTAGAATAAAACCATGAAACGCATAGAAAATCACAAAAGAAACGATAGTAGCAAAGCAATCAAAAATTAAATGAAACGGACACAGATAAGGTATGAAGTACACCAGTGTTGCCAATTACGAAAACTATAATACTTGAATGCCAAGCTAGAAATTCGCGATTTCGCTTAAAAAATATATAATACTAGTTTTTTTCTAGCTAGTCAATTTAGGTATTTAAATGAATAAAGTGTTATCAACAAATTTTAATAACCGACTTCAAAAAGGAGGAGGTTTTCAATTCGATCCATATTTACCGAAATCGAAAAAACAGCTGGCCGAATTTTAATGTTATTTGGTTTTCGAATGGTTAGAGACCTGTGGAAGGAAATAGGACAATTATTACTGAAGAAATACTTATATATCGTATTTGGAAAATACGATATAATGCAAGTGCGGATAACACGTACGATATAAGACGTGGGCGGAAAACTAGTCCAATAATAAATCGACGTTTCAAAACTAAAATACAATTCATATAGTTTAGATAGTTTATATAGTTGGTAAAATTGTATAGAGTTAAATCGCAGCTTATTTAGTGTAAGTTTTATGTTTCTCCAAAGTAATAAGCGTAGATACTGTTTTTCTTCTACAAAATTTCTCAGCTAATAATGTACTCTTAATCCTATATACATATATAATAAAAAAAATTCGTCTAACCATTATAACCGGCTTATTCACTCATGTTCGTTTCATTCTCTTCTTTCTTGATAACTTTACAGCCATATTTTACCCTTCTGCCCGGAACATAATGAAAACGTTGCTATTTCATTTCATCCATCATAAATAGCGCATTCTTACAGACATTTTGCTGTGATAACGACTATTAATCCATTTGGCAATGAAATATGCATTGCAAGAAGACAAGATCGGTTGCCAGCTACGAAACTGTTTGTGCCATATCTACCAAAAGTAAGTAAACTACAATTCTGTACATTCTATGAGATATATTCCTAAGGGCTCCCGCACACGGGCCACCGGCCACCACCACAAAACGCCGCCACTGACATATTTTCTGTAATTTTCATACATTTTATATGGACTCGCCGCACACGGTTGGCGCCGGTGGCGGCCACACGCTACAAATCGCCGCAGCTCGCTTCTTGTGGCCCGCGCCGGCCACTAAACGCCCACACAAAAAGCCGCCACACGCCACTCGTGCGATTCAGTAAACTATCCAATAATTACGGTTTCGTCTTCTACGACGACGTCTTTCTATCAATCCTCCTTCTCTATCTTCCTTCTTCGTCCGAGTATGGACTTTTCCTAAAAAGTAGTAACGTAAAAGTAAAAAAGTAGTAACTACCGACCGACGTGTGGCCACAAGTAGCTGTCGCGTGCTTCAGCTACTTTTGTAGCTGCGTCTAGCTTCTCGTGGCGGCATTTGTGGCTGTGGCCCGTGGCTCATGTGCGGCGACACTAACGGCCGGTTTCTGAAACGCATGTTATGTTGACACGTTGTTAATCTCTCATTAAATCGTTGTTAATGTTAGATGTATGGATAACAGCTGATTACTGAATGGGTTTATAGTGTAAAATTATCTAATTGACTATTTTTTGGTTATTTACTCATATATTTGGCGTTTAATAAGAAGTAGTAAACGTGTTAACAGCGTGTTAACATAACATGCGTTTCAGAAACCGGCCGTAAGTTTTATACAGACCATGTGAACGTACGGTTACAATATATCTTAATGTAAGCGTCGGTGGCGCTGTAAGCGTATGTAGCGTACCTGCAAGAACGCAAGCCTCCTCATGACTGACCGTGCAGGCACCTAGGTTGCGGTTACGCTCTGCGATCTCCTTAAAAGAGGTACCGCTGAAGTATGTGGAGAGAAACATTCCGCCCAACCCTGAGTTCAATAAAGAACAATCGACCGTACGATACCGAAGGATGGATGGAAGGATTTAAACACAAGAAATAAAAATAAACTTGCCGTTCCAACGTACAGGCTACAAAAAACTAGAGTCTCGTTTATGGGCAAATGTATACATTTTTATAACAAGATTACACATAGTGTAGCTGAATTGCCTTTTCATAAGTTCAAGGTACATGTTAAAAAAACGCTATAGACTAAGGACTATAACAAAGTCAATGTTTATTTAAATGATGCCAATGCTTGGTGTTGATTTGAAGACAATTACATTCTAAAGTGTAAAAAATTATTTTGCCATATAAATTCTAAACACAGTAGGTACGTTGTATGGTAACGACATAATTTAGTGTAAGTGTTGTTATTACTTTTGATAAAGCTGATAAGTTTCTTGCGCCCATTCCAGCTAAATAATACGCTAATATAATAATATTTATTTGGTACTTATATTTTGCTTAGACAACAGTGAGTGCTTGCAATATGAACTTTATACAATAACAATAAAGCTCAATTCGACTGTACGTTTTAGTTAGAAAACATTTGCATGGGAAAATAAAAGGGTTGTTTTTAGGGTATTTCCGATAATTATTCGAATTTTCCTCATTGTAAAAACCCTCCTTGAACTTCAACGAACATTAACAAAAAAGAATTGGCCAAATTGGTCCAGGCGTTGTTGAGTTATGAACTTACCAACACATTTTGCGATTCATTTTTATATATAAGAAGATAAGCTAGTTTATTATATTTTAATAAATTAATTGATTGTAGGCAGAATGTGATGCAATCGATCTACAGCTAAAAACATTAAATGCCCGCCAAGTTTGTGATACTCTGGAAATTGCATTGCTATCAGGAGAAGCTGTAACGTTTACAGAACTAAGAGAAAGGAACAATAGCCTCCTGGAAAAGATCTTAAATTTTTCTGGTAAGTAAATTCATAAGACATTTATATAAGCTTTAAAGTCATGTTACTTGAGGAAATCGTCTATGAAATCGAACTGACAATACGACATCGATAACATTATACATTTCGCTGTAACTATTCCCAATGTAAGCTGGAGCAAGACGTGGAGAGACAACTAGATTTTTTGATTCGAGTGTAAAAATTCCAAATTCAAATTCTACCTCGAGCTGTCATCACAGCCTTAGCCAATAGGAACAATCACCATGATGGGCGCCATTATTTAAAAACTATAGACCTCCCCAAGGATCATAAGATGTTTTCCTACCGCGCTGGTCCAGTTTGTTGATTGAGAGGGTGCCCCGCGAACAGGTGAAGTATAGGCTTGAGCCCGGTCAAGTAGCCTGGACCAAGCTCTTTCTAAGATAGAGACTGAGAATCCTCACTAAGGAGCACGAAATGTACCCAGAGTACCAACAGCAAGTGTCACTGAGGTTATGTTGAACTCCACGCGACCAGAGCGGTCTGACCTCGCGACCTACCAACTAAACTCTGCCTTAGTCTTGACCATAAAGGCCCTACGGCTTGAATGGAGAATCCCCGGTGCTGCGGGGTAATCCTGGGTGGATTTCCCTGAGGTTTTCAGTAGCTGTTGTGTTGATCAAGAAATTTACTCGTTTGCTACATATCAAACAACTTTATTTCAATGTGTACCAGAGTACAGACCGGAAAACGCCAAATAACACAAATACCGAAAAATTAATAAATTTTGACATAGTTCAATATTTTTATGTGTCTTCATTATTCAGGAAATATTTTCTAGGATATATCTATTTCTAGCACTACAGCACAACTACGACCTATGAAAGATTGGTCATCGCTATGGATGGATGGCCGCCTCATCGTATAGTGGGACTATAACTTGTATTGATTCCCTCAAATAGTATGTTTTCGTATAAGAAAACATTTATCACTATGATGATGCATGATAAGTACGACACAAACATCAGGACATGACGAATCAGTCAATAGATACAAAAGCATAAATTTTAATCGAAGAAATTCATAACGAAGTTTACATAGCTGCTTTACTTATTATTCAAGTAAACACACGTCGCTATTTCCAATTAAATTGGTTTGTTGTAATGTGAACGTTTCCTGTGGTCATTATTCCAACCATCTTGGTTTTTAATTATCTAATTTCTGACTTTGAATTTGAGTCACAGTAGACGCTAGGCCCATTGTCAGTCGACATGAAAGATTACTACAGGAGAAACTACATTAGATCTTAAGGCCGGCGCTTATCTCGCCCAACGTATCGCTCTGGCGATAGAGAGAGGTAACGCCTGCAGTATCCATGCCGCAAGCTTTTTTTATGTATTAAGGACAGGCATTTGGCCTCGATCTCACCTGATGGTAAGTGACTATGAGGCCGAAGATGGTCCATGCCTGTCCAGATAGTGCCTATTCACTCTTGCCTTGAAAAGGTCCAGATTACATTTATCATGGAAAATATCCGGCGGAAGGGAATTCCACTCCTTTGCTGTGCGCATTATAAAAGTAGAAGCGAAACGCTTAGTGCGTATTATAGGTGGTATATCAACAACATAAGAGTGGAAGCCCAATCGCCGTCTAGTTCCCCTGAGGTGGAATGGGGATGCTGGAATCAAATTGTGCAATCCCATCGCACACTCTCCGAAATGCATCCGATAAAAGATGGCCATAGAGGCTACCTTGCGTCAGTAATCGAGGCTCTACAGTTAGAGCCTGACTAGCTAGACGGGGTTTTCATTATATAACTGGATTCTTTTCTATTTTCTTTTTGTATTTAGATAAGCTTAGTTTCTAGGTATAGTTTATTTTTAGAATCAGGTTATTTAATTTTAGTAAATTCATCACTTGTTAAGCACTTATAATAAATTAAATTCACGATTCAATAATGATTCCATTGAATCGTTCAATTTCGCCCATCTCTAAATTCCTACAATTTCATTAGGTCTTGCCATTCCAAAGAACATCAGCTCTGCCATGACCTTAGGAGAGCTGGGAGTCTGTCCTGATAACATGACGGGTGTTGACATGTTATTGAAAGACGAATACGGCATGTTCATGTCGGGAGATCAAATTTTGTCGCTAACCGTACAGCAGTAAGTATAATATGATTTTATTTGTTCAGTTTTATAGTTTCACTCACTAGTGATAACATCGAAGCTTAACTTTTTGTAAATAAATAACAGAACAGAAATAAAAATTAATAAATTATAATACAACGCATAAATGAGATTCAATGGCAGGTTGAATCTTGTACATAAAAAGTATGAGACGGAAAGAAACCTTGAGCCCTGACCAAACATGCATCGGAGTGAGAAACGACGTCTCTCTTCTTCTTCTTCCTGCCCTTTTCCCGCCTTAAGTAGGGTCGGCACAACATGTTTTCCTCTTCCATTCTCCTATGTCACTCGTCAGCTCAACATCGACTTCCTTTACTCTCATATCAGAATTCACACATTCAATCCATCGCTTTCTTGGTCTACCTCTCATCCTAGGTCCATCTATATTCA
Organism: Scirpophaga incertulas; assembly: GCA_036419045.1. Classification (NCBI taxonomy): domain Eukaryota; kingdom Metazoa; phylum Arthropoda; class Insecta; order Lepidoptera; family Crambidae; genus Scirpophaga; species Scirpophaga incertulas. Next base: position 5,321,265 of record CM071646.1, on the reverse strand, counting down.
TATCCATCATTCTTCTTGTTATATGGCTTTCATCCCTCCTCATTACATGCCCAAACCATGCTAACCTACTGCTCCTTATCTTCTCAGTCACTGGCGCTACTTTCAAACTTCCTCTGTTCCTCTCTCTATAGCTATATATAAATGAAATTAAACCAATTTGCCGAATTTGAACGGCACAGATTCGTAATGCGATATCCAAGTCTTGTTTGTAACATTTATAATATTAGTGGTAAAAAAAAAAGGTCACAAGGAACGGAAAGGTAAGATAATTATATAATCGTAAAAGTATATTTTCAATTGACGCCAGTTAATCAAAATACATTCTTAAATAAAACTTTGAAGTACACAATCATTTAACTTTACTTAACTTACTACTAAGTCCAAAGAGGACAATTTGGTGTCAAAATGTACATGTCATATGGAAAATAAAGAATATAGAACATATTACATACAAATATTCACGCCTCTTTCCCGTGGGGAAAGGGAAATATCACAGCTTTCCACTTGGTACGACTCAAACGTACTGTTAACGCCAAAACCTTGTTTCGCGCTTGTTGCCCTCAAGCGATCGCTAGTAGATAGTAGTTAGTCTGTTGCAACGTGGTGGCTGGACTGACGCGACAATAACAGACCGACCTATACGCGACCCGCGCCTTTACATTTTTATTCCTATTTATTATGTGTGTACCTATCCCATGTCACCCCCTTCTCGGCAGCCTTCTGCTTAGCCACGAGTAGGTTTCTATCAATATAAGCCGGATCCACTTTAGTATACCGTCTTCTAGCGCATATGCCCTCTTTATAGGGCAGCGCTAACCGTGCCACTCCTGAGCGCCCTATCACGTTTTCTTTTGTAACGATAAGGGAAATGCATTGAATTGCATACCCGCGAGTCGGGTTATGTGGGACTCCACAGAAGGGGGTAGGCCTACCCACTAAAAACCTCACCGATCCCCTCCTGATTGCGCCTGGACGCGAGCGCTAATCCCCAAGGAAAGCTGCATCACGCCGGTGCCGAGCGCTAAACCCGAAGGAGAGCAGCATCGCACCTCGACGCGAGTGCATCGACCCTAAGGAGAGCAGCATCGCGCCCTGGCGAGGCCATGGGAACCCCTACGGACGACCACCACGACCCCGCCGACGCATGGCGACCAGCGCCCCTTCCGCATCACCACAAGGGCGGCCGCCAGACTCCTCCGACCAACCCACGCCGATAATCGGCTGCTGGCCCTGAAAAGGGCCTTTCCTTGGGGACCACTGGGGAGGCGCCTGGTAAGGGACGGCCACGCAGGTTAGTCGGTAGGCCTGTCGGGTCGAGCCGCCTCGATTCGCCAGGACTCCGATATAATCACCGTGACACTTGCCGTTGCGGTGGTATACATGAGGATTCTCAGTCTTCTTCTCCTGAATTGGGCCGGCTCGACCGGAGTGATACCACGGCCTCACAGAAAACCGGCGTAAAATAGCGCTTGCGCTGTGTTTCGCCGAGTGAGTGAGGGTACCGGAGGCCCAACCCCCCTTATTCCCCTTTATTCCCCTTATTCCCCTTATTCCCCTTACTCCCTTTTAAAAGGGCGGCAACGCATCTGTGACTCGTCTGGTATTGTGGGTGTCCATGGGCAACGGTTATCGCTTACCATCAGGTGATCCGTTTGCTCGTTTGCTGCCCTATCCTATAAAAAAAAAAAAAAAATGCCGGTGAGAATATTAAAGAGAAGAGAAGAACTCAGTGTGTAATCCTTATGGTCGACCTAGGGTTCTAAGAAGGCGTAGTTAAAACGCGGTAACAATTTGATTTAAGGCCCAGCACGTTGTTTATGGCTTCCTAGACTTTTATCAATACTTCCTTGCATGTCTGTTAAGGATAGTCTCTCCTTGTCTTCCTACATATTCACATCTAACAAAATGTTCTTCAGAATACAAGACATCGATTCAAATATGAACAATGCAGAAAGAAGAAACGAGAGAGGTTTAGCGACATTTTTCACTCACGTGGACACTGACGAACTGACGGCCACGACTGAGGTGGTATTCTTGCCGACTCTCACAAGCAACGCGGCCATTGTAAGTAAATTTACCATTTAGCATGATAAATTATTAAACTAATTCCAATATAAAAATTGAAAAAAAAAACATTTGTTTCTAGCACTTATAATCCATATTAAAACATGTACCTAACGATTATTTTACAAATATTTAGTTCATTTGTGAACACTTTATATTAGTGATACAATGTCAATTGTTTAAAAATTATAAATAATAATAATAAAAAAAAGTTAATTATACAGGGATAGTCGATATATATGTATGTTAAATAAATACAATCATCATAAAGTCGCTTTCTCTGTCCGTTTATCCCTTTGTATGCTTAAATCTTTAAAACTACGCAACGGATGCTGTTTTTTTAATAGAGTAATTGAAGAGGAAGGTTTATATGTATTAGTGGTTTATATGTACTAGCTGTGCCCGCGACTTCGTCCGCGTGGAATGTAATAAAAAAAGTTTTAGATACTCCTTATTACATAAGGTATCTGCCAGTAAAAATCCCGTCCAAATCGGTCCAGCCGTTCCAGAGATTCGCCGGAACAAACAGACAGACAAAAATTTTAAAAATATCTATTTTGATATGTGTACCGTATATACCGTATGCATGTAGTAGAAAGTGGTTATTTTAATATTACAAACAGACACTCCAATTTTATTTATTTGTATAGATGTATAGATGACATTCATAAAATAGTGGAGAAATACTGTTATTTTTTGAGTTTTCTAATGTGATGTCGTAAATAATTACATTTTTTCCACTTACATTGCAAAGGCAGGCAGTATTTGTCATTTATTTTTTCCTTCGTTTTTAGTTATTTACAACGTTCACACGAAGCCACGGTCACTAGTACCAATATATGCAAAAAAACAACGAATAACAACCTGACCCTCCTTTTTCTTAAAAAATCGCTTTAAGTTTCTCCATGAAACCCATTCCCGCGTCTTAAGGTCGGCAGAGAACTTAATGCTGAGCATACCATCTCACTTCACCAAATTTTATAATAAGGCCTACACGGTACAAGCAGTTTTATTGTGGAATGCGTTACCTTTAAATATAAGGCAAGCACAAAGTCTTCCCATTTTCAAAAGCCTTGTTAAAAAACATTATTTGTCATATGTATGTATATGTATGTAAGTATGTTTGTATATATATGTATGTATGTGTGTAAGTGTATATATGTATTATAGTATGTATTGTTATATTTATAGTAAGTATGTCATTAAGTTAGACATCGCCATCTTCCCACGTAATAATTTATTTAAATTCCTGTCCATCCTAAGGTTACCTGGAAGAGATCACTTTTTGTGATAAGGTCGCCCTTTGTACAGTTAGTTTTAAGGATCCATTATCTGTAATTTTTATTTTTTCACTATGGTGGATGTACAATAAAGTTATAAATAAATAAATAAACAACATTATTTTGATATCGTTTCTCATTCTTTAACTTATAAGTGTAAAATGGAGCACAGATAATCACTTAAAACCGGATGATAAGTCGGATTTTCGTACTTTGAACAAAGCCAACAAACACAGACATATCTCCATTTTCTTACAACCTAAAATGAAACGTTTATTCATTCTCCATTGCTCTTTGATGACTTTAAGCCTCCTTATAAAACGGTTCGTAAGTGGCCAGCATGAAAAAATAGATACAAAGAAACTTAAACCTTAATTATGAAATGAATATACAAATAAATGGAAACTCTAAAATTTGACAGCGAGATGATGAGTTCGACGTGAACCAAACTTACCTGTGCATAGTGCCGGGCTTGGAGGGACATTACGGCAGGTTCAGAGAGGTATGCGAGCAGCTCAAGTTGCCCGCGCTAGTGCTGCAGCCAGGACTGGACCTTCCCAACGAAACTATTCAGCAGACAGCCGCCAGATATGCCAATGTAATTTTATTTTATTTTGACACCTTTAAAGAAAACTTACAATTAATATAGTGAATTAAAAAATTAACAGCCAAATAGGATTTTTCACATAATTACTTAAACACTTAAGGCGTCGAATGCTGCAAAATTGAATTAACTTTTTAAAAAAAGCAATTGTTATTCAATCAGTTTGATATTAAATATTCTGTAAAATTAATATTAAATGTTAAATTTAACACTATTATTTATTTAATTCTTGCAGATTCTACTAACAAAAGCTTCAATCAAAAATAGTTTCTACCTTATGGGCTACGAGAGCGGCGTTTTAGTCGCTTTGGAAATGACGGCAATTTTGGAAAGACATGGTAAATCCCGTTAGATTAAAAATAGAATAGTTAGATATAAAGTAAAAAAAAATAGGTAATATGGTTTTTAACGCCTTTGCTCGTAAAGCTGATGTAATTCCACCGGTTTTAAATATGTAAAGCGGGTCATAAAAAACGCGTGTGTTTACCAAAGCAAATAGTAAAGTTATAGTCCATATAAATTCCATAACAGTATTATTTGCTATTTTGCGCGATGTTGCTATTCAAATTTCGAACTAATCGTCGCGCGGCGCCAATCAGTAGTATAATGGCGGGAAAGCAACAGTGTGCATTCACAGATTGAGTTTATTTAAAATGTTTTTTTTTTCTGTTTGTTCGCAAATGTGTTAAAAAACGTCGTGCAATATACGATATATGTACATGCTCGGCTCAATTACATCCTCGCCTTCGGCTCGGGCTGGAATTCCACCTCGCATGTTATAACCATCATAACGCACTAATATCGTAATGTACAATTGTTTTAGGAAATATTTTATTATTCAACTTATTTTTTTTTATATATTACAACACAGGACTGCAAGGGACCGTTTACTGCGTCGGCACCTCACCAAATGAGTTCAAAAACTTGTTAAAGACGGAGCTAAAAGACTACAAATCTGAGAGCGATCTTCAGAATGCAATTATCAGACATATGCACTCTCTGATGACAAACGGAGAGAGTACATGCGAACTTGTAGGGACGACTTGGCAGGAAAAGGTTGAAGCTTGCGTCCGCGCGTTACTGGGGCGGGTCGCGCACTCGGCGCAGTATGCGCGGGCGCAGTTCGAAGCCGCGTATAATAGAATCGTTCAGGTATCGCTTTTTAATTATTATGTTATACAACCTGTATCTATATGCACAGTTGCACTTTGATAGACGATAGATTTAATATATGATTTATTGAATAACGCTGCAATTTAATCATCGATTTCCTGATTCAAATTGTTATTCTATGAATATTGCTGTATCCACAATAATCCGCCATAGGCGTTTAGACCCAGCTGTAGCTGGTCGGGTCGTCCCAAGCGATCCGGAGAAATTGGGTTCCCCAGTCCTTGAATCGTCTTCACTAAGGAAAAAATGAACGACATCGGGGTGATTTAGTAGGTATGCCATACGGTCCTATATACGCCTGGTAATTATTATCAGGTATGGTGCTCAAAACATTCCACCTAGACAAAAATAAATGGTATCCTGCTTATTATTATCATTATGTAAAATATTTTAAAAGATAAATTTTAAAATATAACACGCGTTTTGGTTCGACATAGTTCTTTGTAAATTCTGAATCTATCATCTAAGTCTGCATCATTTGGAATCCGTAGAATATGCCAAATAAAATTTTCCTGCTTTTCGTATCGAGCCCTCAAATTATGCTGTAAAGGTCCACAAATGACTTACAACTAAATTCCTGGAAATCCACGTTTTTTCAGGAGTACTTTATTTACTGTATTTATCGGTGAAAATAGAAACCTGTATCTTCATAGCTTCAGCCCGCAAGTATGTAGCGAGACAATAAGTTTCAAGCACACACCGCGCTTTATTTATAAGAGTCCGATAAATCGAATATTTCAACTGCTTTCTTTACTCTATTACTTTATAAAATCAAAGTTCTTTATATACGTCCTACCAACATCTAACTAAGGAATCTTTACAGATGTCTGAAAAATTAGTCATAAATAATGACAACTTACAAATTTGTAGTGACCGTGCATTTTCTGTGAAAATTATAATTAAGCGTTAGATTATAGAAATAAAACCAACAACATAAGTATAATGATTTATAAGTAATATAAGACAAATTCCTCAAAAATCTTCTGGTTACATTTTTTTTATTTCGGGGGGGAATTGCTCCTTATGCAACGTGACACCGCGCTGGCAAGGCGCGGCTGTGTGTGGGGCTCTCCAGTCTGAGAGACCGGCCTACCCACTAAAACCCCCCTGTCCTCTGAGCCCATACCGGGGCGCGTGGCGGGTTGTGCTTTCGCGATTCTACCGCCACTCAATTTTCAAATCCTGCTAGAAGAACCGCTTCTTTGTCTTTTTTTATACAAATAGTGAACATCACACACAACTTGGTATCAAGTTTGTTTCAAATACAAAATATTAATAATTATGAAAATTTTTGCGTCACACTTAGAATCATTGTGCTGTCATCTGTTGTATCAATTCGTTTGTTTCTTTAATTAACTCTTTTTTAGGTTACACTGTTGTTTTTCTTTCTATTTACAGGTTTGCCAATATACACCCAATTTGCAGCCCTTAAAATCGAAGCTTGTTTTGCTATACGCCTCAACAGACTCCAATCAGTCGCTCAGCGACACCCACGTGCTGCAACAGTACTCACTGCAACCAATAACGGTGCACGATTTACGCTTGCCTCTATGTCATGCGCTGAAAGACATTAGATGCTCCGCTATCATCAATGAGCACTTGGACTCTACAATAATTGAAGAGTTTCAGACGAAGAACCTTTGCGAGACATATTTACTGAATGCTGAAACGTTTATGGCTCTTGAATAAAAAAAATGTTTGGATAGGTACCGGAGGTAGACTCTTTGTCACGGTCATCCGATATCTCAGTCCTACCTATTCTGCCCTTTTCTACATTCTTCTTCTTTCTCTTACCCTATTCCACACAGTCCATCCATCTGTTCTTCGGTCTTCCGCTCCATAACTTTCCTAGTAACATGATCATTTTCTCTTAATACGTGATCTCTTTTCTCTCCATTTCTCAACTTTCACACTGTTTAGTATTTCTGCCCTAATCTGCATTGGTTTTGTTAATGATGACGGGAAACTAATTAAAATTAGCAAATAGAAAGAAAATATTACGTATTTCTCTCGAGTATAGTATTCCTCTAATTTTGACGTTGACATATAAAAAACTAATACATTTCTAAATACAAACAAATATTAAAACTATATAAAATAGTGACCCAAAGGGTCGGTAGCGTTGTTGATCGCCAACAGGTGTGTTCCGGCTTGAAGGTTGAGACATGGCAGTGAATTTGTTGAGTACCTATCGTAACTCTACATCATCTGTCACAAGTGGATGCTGGTTTATTTATTTATTTAGTTATAAGGAAGCTTGTTTAGAAACAGTCATTGCTTAAAAAATCGTAAACACTACATGGTACGAGGGTAGCACTGAACATTTTGCCCCATCTTGGGTCACTTTGGGAATCAAGGAAGTGATATAACGACATTTTGTACGGATCACATACATCACCTGTCACTATCCAAATCTGTCAAATGTATTTAACTAATTTTCAACTTTATGTCAAACACGTATTTAAAATAATTATTTTTTTGGAACTTTGATATATTTACGTAAAATAATATTTGTTAACTTTACATAGTACTACGTGTTTCATATTTGATTTGTGGTATTTTTATTGTTATAAGTGTGAATAGATAGTTTGAAAAAGGAATAATAATGTATTTTATTTGAGTACCTTCCTCCTTCAGGTATTGCAATAGTCTGGCCACTGAGATAACATGTGGCATCCATTTTATAACATTCATTTTTAGATTATCCTAACACGATTCTCAAAAATAACATTTAATAGGCTAGCCTATTAAAAAATGATTACAATTTAACTTTATATTCTTTTATTATATGATTACCTTCTTTTTTTTTACGCTGAGCAAAAATGCATTAGATTGCATACCCCGGCTATGGAGAGCCGGCGGTTATGTGGGGCCCTCCTCCCCAGAAGAGGGAGGCTTACCCACAAGAACCTCAGCGATGGCCGTCCTTAGGCGTTATAGGGACCCTCAGGATCGAATGTCGCATCTGAGGACTCCCCGCCTTTCCCTGGGTGCGCTAGGGGAAGCCCTTCTCGGGGAGGAGTGCTTTTGCCACCTGACAGATGTATAAACCATCAAAATTGGCCAATGTCTTTGGTCTCTAGAGTGTTACATACGAGTACGACATAATTGAACATAACCTCCGTGATACTTGCCGTTGCGAGGGGTATCCTAGGCACGTTTCGTGCTTCTTGTGATGGACTCTCAGCCTTCCTCTCCTGAAAAAAAAGTCAACAGTAGATGATGGCAGAATTCTAAAATTGATGTATTTAATAAATAAAGTTTCTTATATTTTTTTCTTATTTTCTAATAGGTATTCTGTTATTCTTGATGGTGGTAAATCCATCAGATTTTAATTATCACTCGATAATTGAAATCATCGTTTTTGTAGTTTTTTAAAATAGAAAATACTCAATCTTGGACCCTATAAGGTAATTCGAGGATTTTGTTGTTTTTCGAACTTGTTTCAATGCATTGAATAGTTACTAATAAAAATCTTAACAAATTACCTATAACATACAGACGTCCAAGAAGGGTACGAGCGCCAGGTGATAAAGAACTTTAATGTAAATTGAATCCCCATGCAGCAAATTCTCACAGCAGACCCCAGGCAGCAGGTTAGGTCCACTCTCTACGTGTTGTGATTGCTGCGTGTAATTACTGACGATATAATCTTGGACATAACCGTAAATATAGTGCATTTCTACATACTCTCTTCGATTGATTGGAGTCAATCTTGCACCTGGGACAAATAGTCAAACTAAATAGATCCAACTTCCGGATTAACCGACGGTCCAACTCGACTGGACAGGGTTCGGGAAGTTACTCGTCGATTTCACGGCCACTATCTACTACGTGCATATTGCCAATGGTGGCATTGAACCAAAACCTGACCTTACTTACGATGGGCCTCTTACAAGGACTAATGAATTGAAAGAAGTTCGCAAGAAGACGCTGAATGTGTCTGTGTGGAAGTCCTTAGAAGTTTCAAATAGAGCAATAACCGTCTTTTGGTGATAGAGATAGATTCGCCATTCTCCATTACGTGCCGTCTCTGAATATGATAATTCATCTGCTTAACTTACTTGTAGCATATTTGGTCATCGTGAAACGCCTTATGATTTGACGTAGAAACGATGGCTCCAAAAATACAAACAAGTAAATCATTTAAATTATTTGCATGAGAATCTCATCATTTGCATTGTGATTAATCACTGTGACTTACGCTTCAGTCATACATTATATTTCCTTAATAATATAAAGGTAAAATTTTACAGATCTGTCCGTCAATTTACGTCATTCGAAATTTTCCGCATTTTTCTAACCGATATGGAAGAAATCCGATATACAGACAAGATCTTTTTTATCTTGCATTCTTGCATCTTGCAGTCATGCAGAGTAGACGCTGTGTATCTTCATAGGTTATACCTATAGACCCGTTGTTCACAGATAGGATTTCCAACCCTCCCGGATTGCCCGGGAGACTCCGGTGATAATGGTTAACCTCCCGACCTTCTGGAGAGCAATGATTTCTCCGGTTTTTCTAAACACTAAATGCACCAAAACAGCAACACCGTCCACCGCTTCGCTGCCGGCCTTTTTTTTAGAGGGGAAATGCATTATGTACCTTGACACCGCGCTGGCTAGGCGCGGCCGTGTGTGGGGCTCTCCGGTCTGACAGGACCGGTCTACCCACTAAAACCCCCCTGAGTTCTCTAGGCCCATGCAGGGCACATAGCGGGGTGCGCTTTCGCAATTCTACCGCCATGAGCTCCGGGGCCGGCTCGATCTAGGTCTGGTCGATCCAACACCAAGGGAGCCAAGGGAGTTGCTGCCGGCCTAAACATGTTCGTCTTAAATATTAACTTAGATTGTGACAAATTGTACGACGAGGTTGCAGTTTTGCGTGAGATGCAAACACATCTTGTTGAACAAAATCAAGTGGATTTACGCTAGATTGACTTCTTTACGAAATCAAAAAATAGTAAATCCTTGTACTGAATTGAAAAAAATGTCCACGTTTGTTTTTTCTATTCCTGTGGGCGTACTCTTAAAAACGATATTCGATATATCGTGGACTTCGTCGTGTCGTATCCTACTCTTAGTTACTATCGTTTAAAACATTTCAGCAGACGATCGAACGAACGATATTAATTTTGACATAAGAAAGCCTCAAATGACAACGATGAATTGAATTTGACAGACGAACATTCGCAAAATAAACGTCAAATTTACGATAATTACAACGACACCTCAAACCGTATCGTATTACTTTTCGCAAATTTGACGTAAATTTTGCGAATATTCGTCTGTCAAATTCAATTCATCGTTGTCATTTGAGACTTTCTTATGGCAAAATTAATATCGTTCGTTCGATCGTCCGCTGAAATGTTTTAAACGATAGTAACTAAGAGTAGGATACGACACGACGAAGTCCACGATATATCGAATATCGTTTTTAAGAGTACGCCCCCGTGTTGAATATCAAATAATCCGTCTAATAGTTCAGGCCATTAACAACAGATGGCGTCGTCTAAACTTTATAACGCGATGGTGTTACATTACCGTTTAAAATATATAAGTCGAAAATTTTGCTGTAATAAATGAATTGAACCAGCAGGTCAATAGTACAAAAATTGGGTTTTATTATTCTCTAAAGTGCAAATAGTTCAACTTAGTTCATATTTAACATTGGTCCATCGAGCAGGATAGACTACCCAATCAGTCTTTCTTTTTTGTGAGCATCAAAGCCCAAGTGGCTTTATACCCCGTACGCAGTGGATCGCTGCTAGATAAGTACGAGGTCAAGATAAAGAGGAGCACCGACGGTGGTTGGGGTGTATGAGACGACGAGTACAAATACCAGGCATATACGGTGGAACAGGGGTAAAGCGGCGCGGAGACGGACAGCAACTACCGCAACGTTAGTTCAACGTCATCGATAGATGGCGCCACCAGTCTGATATAATATAAGGAAGTAAAAGTGACATCAGTGATTCTGTGAGTACATTCCGTTGTGTTTATTATCGAAAAAGAAAATTAAACTTCAACTTCGTGTATATTTACAACACACTAACTTTGCAACGTTAAATGAAGATTGATGAAGAATTATTGGACTTGTAAAATATTTTAGTTTCTAATACTTATTTCTCTGTATTCAAACGTAAATTTAGACTTAGAAATTTTTGCATGTGATAACGAAAGATTGTCAAATTATTTGGTTAAGTTTGTGCATGTTAGTTTTAACTTAGAATAATTTACGAAAAAACGAGGGAACGGGGAACCTATGCCCGATATTCGTTTTTTTTTTGGTTGTAAATCTCAAACACTTGTCTTTTTTCCAACATTGAGTTAAGACAGTTATTATCAGAGTTACTAACTAGTAAAGACATCTATCAACTTAGAAAACTACCTAGTCAATTTATTTGTATATTATTTACAAGTTTGTACATTAAAAATGGAAGGATTAATTAGTATTTTAAAGGAGTTAAAGAAAGTAATCAACAAGGGTTTAACTAATTTTAAAAAGAGTCCAAAGGATAGACTCACTATAATACACATAGAAACGAAATTAGAATTATTAGAAAAGGATTGGATTACATTTAAAGACACGAGCATTAAATTATATGAACAATTTGAATCAAAAGATATAGACAAAAGTGTAGAAGAATTATATGATAGTACGGAGGATACTTATATAACATACAAATGTAGTTTAAAAACCATGTTACAACAGTTGCAAACTACCCGCGAAACTGCAAAACAAATAGAATATAGCAATAAATCTAACAGTTGTGTTAAACTGCCAAAAATATCAATACCCATATTTTCCGGCAAATACGATGAATGGACAACATTCCATGACTTGTTTGTTTCTCTTGTCCATAATAACAATTCGCTAGATAATGTACAAAAATTACATTATCTTAAAAGTCATTTAACTGGCGAAGCTGAACAACTTATAAGGCATACTCCTATCACTGACGCCAATTACAAACAATGTTGGGATGTTTTGGGGAAACGCTACAATAATAAAAAGTATTTAGCGAATTGTATTTTAAATCGTTTATTTGCTCAAAAACATATACTGAATGAATCGGCAACTGCTTTAAAATCGATGTTGGACACTACAACTGATTGTTTAAATGCGCTTTCGAACTTAAATATAGATGTGTCTACTTGGGATATTATTGTCATTCATATAATAACATTTAAATTAGATACTGAGACTCGAAAACAGTGGGAGTTGAGTAATAACAATGACTCCAATATCGAATTGCCTACTTTGAACCAATTTAAGACCTTTATTGAAAATCGTTTCCGGGCTTTGGAATGCATACAATCTAAAAGTATTCGTTATCCAGGTATTAAACCTCATTTTACTCCACAAACAAAGGCATTGCTGGCAACTAGTACATCTTATATAGTTCGTTGTGAGTTCTGTTCGGAACAACATAAGTTATGTTTTTGCAAGAAATTTGCAAATCAGACCATTCAGCTCAGACGTGATTTCGTAGCCAAAAATAAAATATGCTTCAATTGTCTTGGTAGCAATCACACTGTTTATAACTGCAAAAAGCACACCACTTGTCGAGTTTGTCATAAGCGCCATCACTCGTTACTACATTCTGAAGGAGATAATGAGAACAAATCGAATCATACCGTAGCTACATCTACTATCGAGCCTGCTAGTACTTCGACTAGTGTCGATCAGATAGTGTCATGTTTATCAACTGGTAATGTTACCAAACCGGGACAGGTTTTATTAGCAACTGCATTAGTAAATACCGAGTCCAGGAATGGAGGGTCACAGGTTGTTCGAGCTTTGCTTGACCAAGGCTCACAGGCATGCTTTATAACGGAAGCTACAGTTCAATTACTGGGTTTGAAAAAGATTTCGGTATGCGGACTGATTTCAGGCGTAGGTGAGAATAAAACTACATTTGCCAAGCATATGGTACAATTAAATATTAAGTCCCGAACTGATCCAGATTTTAAATTGATCATAAATGCTTATGTTTTGCGAAAAATAACTTCATGCTTACCAGAGTATAGTATAAATATAGAAGGTTTTGATTGGATAGATCGTAGACAATTACATTTAGCAGATCCAAATTTCAATTTATCTAACAAAATAGATTTGTTGTTAGGAGCAGATGCTTATAGTTACATTTTAAAGGATGGTATAGTAAAAAGTCCTTCCGGGACATTAATTGCTCAGAATACTTCACTAGGTTGGGTTTTGTCAGGGATAATGAGTTCATATAATTTTACAAATAAAGATACCAATTATAGACTTAATGTTAATGTAATGCATACACATATAGAAGAAGACGCTTTAAAGAAATTTTGGGAAATAGAGGAAATAGGTCAAAGGAAAATATTAACGCCTGAAGAAATTAGATGTGAAGAGTTTTATACAAAAACTACAAAGCGGAACGATGACGGTAGGTACGTTGTAAAACTGCCATTCCGAGATTCACCTCCTCCTTGTACATCAGGAAACTCCCGTGCCATTGCTGAAAAAAATTTAAAGCATTAGAAAGGAGATTAGAAAGAAATCCAGATTTAAAGACCAAGTACACAGACGTTATACATGAATATTTGAGTCTGGGACACATGAGAGCAATACCTGTAAAAAATAATGAGCAGGACATAGCAGTGTATCTGCCACACCATGCCGTTGTGAAAGAGGACAAATCTACCACAAAGGTACGCGTTGTTTTCAACGCATCGGAGAAAAATAGTAACGGTGTATCACTGAACGATACTTTAATGGTTGGGCCCACATTGCAAGCTGACTTAAGACATACTGTTATGAGATGGAGAGTATATCCTATTGCAATAGTTGCCGATCTAATTAAAATGTATAGACAGGTGAGAGTTGCCTCAGAAGATACGATGTATCAGAGAATGCTGTGGAGGGACACCCCGCATACTGAAATAAAAGATTACGAGCTTTTAACGGTAACTTTTGGAACAGCTTCGGCACCCTACTTAGCTGTTCGCACTTTGCATCAGGTTGCTCATGATGAAAGAGCTCAATATCCCATTGGTGCAGATATAGTATTAAATTGTTTCTATATTGATGATTTAATGACAGGATGTAATAATGTTCAAGAGGGAATCGAAATTTATAAAGAACTAACGGGTTTATTAAATACGGCTGGTTTTATTCTACAGAAGTGGAATACAAATAATAAAGAATTATTACAACAAATAACTTTAATGGAAAATATACAAGGACAATCAACTGAAATAAGGATAAAGGAAAAGGACACAACAATAAACGACAACAGGACAAAGGAAAAAGACGTAATAATAAAGGACGACAGGACAAAGGAAAAGGATACAGTAGTAAAGGACAATAGGCCAAAAAAAATAGTTCAAACAGTAAATAAGGAATTAAACATTAAACTGGACAATACCATAAAAATATTAGGACTTACCTGGAACCGGAACGAAGATACATTCCAATACTCGATTAATCTCCCCTCAATCAGCTCAGCTCCTGTAACTAAAAGATCGATAATATCTGACATTTCAAAATTATTCGATCCATTAGGTTGGCTAGCACCTAGTATTTTACTAGCTAAAATCTTCATTCAAAAGTTATGGCTTACAGGTGTTGGCTGGGATGATAATTTAAGTACAGATTTGATTGAGGAATGGAGTACTTACCGTAGAGAGCTAAGCCTTCTTTCTTCAATTAAAATCCCACGTTGGCTTGGTGTTAATATTGATAGTGAATTGGAACTACACGGGTTTTGTGACGCTTCAAAGGCTGCCTATTCCGCCGTAGTATATTTACGTATGATAGATAATGAAGGTGTACATGTTTCTTTATTGGCTGCTAAGACTCGAGTAGCTCCAATCAAACAAGTGAGCATTCCCCGTTTAGAGTTATGTGGCGCAGTACTATTGTCCAAGCTTCTCACTGAAATTGCACAAGTTTTAAATATTAGTTATGATAAAATCACAGCATGGACTGATTCTACTATAGTTTTAGCTTGGTTGAATAATCACCCAAGCCATTGGAAGACTTTTGTTGCCAATCGCACTGCCGAAATACTGACAACCATGAAATTCTCTCAATGGCACCATGTGTCCACAAAAAACAACCCAGCAGACTGTGCCTCAAGAGGTGTGTTACCTAGCGTACTCGTAGACGATATATTTTGGTTTTCTGGTCCCACATTCCTAAAGGAAAGGGTAATAACATATAATAGGTCAACTAATCTGAGTATAAATTTAGAGCAATCCGTAACAACTCATGTAACAGTAGCGCCAGAAGTGTCGCTTTTTGATCAATTTTCTAATCTTTCAAGACTGTTAAGGGTTATTGCATACTGTCGACGGTTTCTCATGAAACAAAGGAATAAAGGTTATTTAAAAAAACATGAAATAGACGAAGCTTTATATATTTGCATAAAGAAAACTCAACAGAAAATATTTACAATAGAATATAAACAACTAAAAGACAAAAACTATGTACAATCAAAAAATAGCAAATTAAAATCACTCTGTGTTTATCTCGATGACAAGCACATAATAAGAGCTCGAGGAAGACTTGAGAAATCGCAACTGCAGGACGACGTCAAACATCCTATAGTGCTTCCTCATTCTAGTCATCTTACAAGCCTCATCGTTACGAATGCTCATCTCAAAACGATGCATGGAGGACTTCAGTTGATGATCAATTACATTAGGTCAGCCTATTGGATATTGGGAGTTAGGCGTCTGGTAAAACAACAGATCAATAAATGTGTCATATGTGTTAAACAAAAGGCACTTACCAGAAATCAACTAATGGGTTCTCTTCCTTCAGTACGATGCACTCCAGCCAGAGCATTCCTGAATAGCGGTGTAGATTACGCTGGTCCTATAAACATCAGAACAACAAAGGGACGCGGACACCATTCTTATAAGGGCTACATTTGCTTATTTGTGTGCATGGCGACTCGCGCTGTTCACTTGGAGGTAGTAAGCGACATGAGTACCTCAGCTTTTTTAGCAGCATTTCGACGCTTTGTATCTAAACGTGGTCATTGCGCAAAGATCTGGAGCGATAATGGCACCACCTTCGTAGGTGCTTGCAGAGAATTAAAGGAACTAGCTAGCATTCAAAATTCAATCGCAGAACATTTAGAAGCACAGGGAACAGAGTGGCATTTTATTCCTCCGCATAGTCCTAACTTTGGCGGACTTTGGGAGGCAGGAGTGAAATCGACAAAATTTCACCTTAAGCGCGTAATAGGCGATTCAAATCTGACTTACGAAGAAATGAGTACATTATTGAGTCAAGTTGAAGCGTGCTTAAACTCTAGGCCAATCAGCATAATTAACGTAATGGATCCAAACGAACCGCTTCCACTAACCCCTGGACATTTCCTCATTGGAGAACCAATAGTAAGTGTACCAGATAAAGATTACGCAAATACAAACATAACTTACTTATCACGCTGGCAATTGGTTCAAAGAATGCTTCAAACATTTTGGAGTCGTTGGTCACGCGAATATTTGTCTAACCTAATGAACCGATATAAATGGTCATATCGGGTACCTGAACCTGACATAGGTGACATTGTGCTGATAAAAGAAGACGACTTGCCACCATGTCGTTGGCTATTAGGTCGTATCACTGAAAAACATCCTGGGGATGACAACATTACCCGCGTAGTCACAGTGCGCACAAAGTCTTCAATAGTCAAGCGTCCAACATCTAAATTATGTGTGTTGCCAGTTATTGAAAAATGATTAATTTAAATTAGATTTTTTAATCATAAGTTATTTGTCATTGCATTTTTGTTTGCATTATTCTTTAAATTTCGTAATGAAACTAAAATTGTTCACTTGAAATATTTTATTAAGTCTCATTTGTTTTGTATTTAGCATATATTGTAAGCAAAGTTTATATAGTTTATATACACTAGTTTTATTATACGCTGATTACACTTATTTTTGTTTACAAAATTGTACTCTATAACCATAAGTATGTTTAGTCATAAATATTGTTTTATGTTATTAGTGTATAGGAAATTGTTTTATTGTAAGCCATTTATGTAACTACCATCAGCATTGCCATTTTTTAATATATAAAATTAAATCGAATTATGTGACGTTTGAAGGTCAATATTGTCAATATTGTCCTTGGCGGGCGGTATGTTGAATATCAAATAATCCGTCTAATAGTTCAGGCCATTAACAACAGATGGCGTCGTCTAAACTTTATAACGCGATGGTGTTACATTACCGTTTAAAATATATAAGTCGAAAATTTTGCTGTAATAAATGAATTGAACCAGCAGGTCAATAGTACAAAAATTGGGTTTTATTATTCTCTAAAGTGCAAATAGTTCAACTTAGTTCATATTTAACACCCCGTCTCTAATGCTTCATACGAGCGCGTGTTCAGCATGATGGAGCAAATATGGAACAAGGAAAGAAAGAAAGAAAGTTTAGTAAAAGCAGAATTACAAATACTAACAAATTTCGATTTTTCATGTAAAAACTTTACGATTTTGTGGTGAATAACCGGAAAATGTTGCTCGAAAACAAAATAAATTTAAAAATTAATTAATGATTTTCTTTCAATACAGACCCATCAAATAGATAAATATTGGTGTCATTTGTACAATGTGTAGATACACTTCATTCTCTATCTTATTGTGCAAATTTTTATTGAAAGTATTGAATTGTTATAACGGTTCAAGTCCTAAGTTATGTACCTACTAATTGTTGGATATTGAATTCAAGTAGCCTATATATCACCATTCATCTACTGTACAATAACTTCATTTGAATTAATTTCTATTGCTGTTTTCATCAAGTCATGAATTCGTCATGCATAAAATACTTTTATTTACACAGGCCTAAAACAATACACCATACCACCGTGAGTTGCTGTTAATGCTGAATACCGTAGACAGACAAGGTCAAAAGTGACTTGATAATAACTATTAATTAATTATTATTGGATTACTATTAAAATACTATTAATTATTATTTTATTTAGCTGTAGTATGCATGTAGTATTACACAATATTTTATACTTAGAATAAGAAATGTCATACATAACCTCCACGTGGAATATTGATCTTTCTGATTATAATCGTGTACTTTACGTCTGTTGATAAATTCAAGCTCTGTTCTAACTAGTGATGTGCCGGATGTCCGTATCCGTATTCATATACGCGGATATCTGAGGCAGAGAGAGGCAGAAATATTCGTGTCCGTATCCGTTACTTTTTGGCGGATCTATTACGGATCTATTTAGCAGTCTTCTTTAAAGAATAATTCATATTTTTGAGGATATCTATCTATAATAGTCTTTATATACGAGAATACTTTCCATCACAAGTGCACTGTGCACATTAATCATTTATTATCACAAAATTATTCCATATTACAGTACTATGCTTCTTTGTAGACATTTTTTTTAAATCATGTACCAATACTAAACAGAAGCGTTATCTATGCTGCCCAGTGTCATGTTAAAGTAAAACAAAACAAAAATGACCCGACACGCAGTGCAAGTTGAAACATGTTTCAACTCAAGATCGCGCACACCGATACCGATTGTGCAAGAAAGTTAAGCTCCGTATCCGTATCTGCAGATCTTAACACCAAATATCCGTATTCAGATCTGTATCCGCGGATCTAGATTTATGAAGATCCGGCACATCACTAGTTTTAACGCATTAAAATTATATCAACACAAATATGTATGGAAACTTGTCATTTTGCTGCGAAACTCATAGCCTGTCTCGAAACTACACCTACTATAGGCGACTGTAGCCATTTATCGTCAATTTTACATTCTACGTGTTTTGGTAATATATTATTTAAAAAAACATTCGTTTAATATCAACAGCGTAATGTATGGAAACTTTATACAGCGCTCTTAGTAGAAAGAATGAGTTAAATTGTTCTGACATGACTTGTGTGTTAAAAACGATAGCAAAAAGGTAACACAATATGGCAATACTATTTTCAAAACTAATTTATGCGATTCCAACACAAATATTTGTAACATGAACTTAAGTATAAAATGCCGCAACCAATTTGCAGATGGTGACAAATCGCGAAATCACCAATAATTAAAACTGCATGAATCGTTATGATCAATTCGAAGATTGAAATAGTCTTAACTCACTTCAGCTACTCAAGTATTTTTGAAGATGCAGTGATAAAAATTGAGACGGGAATGCTTAGAAGATTTTGGCTCGTAAAAAAGATAGACGAAAAAAATTTACAAGGCAAATATCTCACCATAATAGAAATGCTACTTCTGTAACCGAACCACTGACTTTTGTAATAAGTACAGGCTTGACCTTTTTTTTTTTGTTCCCCTGAGGAAAATGCATTAAATTGCATACCCCGGCTGTGGCGAGCCGGGGTTATGTGGGGCTCTCTTCCCCAGAAGGGGGAGGCCTACCCACTAAAAACCTCAGGGATGGCCTTCCTCAGGCATGTAGGGAGCCCCCGGGAACACCTAGCCACCTCCGGGAACCCCCAGCCTCCGCTCCCCTGCCTAGAGGGGAGCCCTCCTCGGGGGAGGCTACTACCTCCCCCGGTCTCCTCCACCGACGACGCCCCCCGGCCACGGAAGGGGCGTGGTCCATCCCGGGTCGCCGTAGCAGTCGCGACTTCCTCGCGCCCGCCGGCGACCCGCGGCGGCGCCGCAGCTGTGCTACCGAGCCTTGCGCCGCCTTCTTCGAGCGGGATCGGCCATCTCCCGACCCCGCTCGGCGGCCTCCTTCTGGAGCATCACTGCTTCACAGAAGGAGGCCACAGCCCTCCAACCTCCCTCGTCCGCCAGCATTGCCGCAATCAATGCCGGCGGAGACAGATCTCGCCCGATCTCTGCGACCAAGACTCGGCGCTCGGAGGCCCACGCGGGGTACTCCGCCAGCGTGTGCTGGGCCGAGTCGAGGTCGGATGCGCAGTGGTGACAATGTGTCGATCCCTCCCGTCCTATTCGACACAGATACTCACTGAAGCAGCCGTGCCCGGTGAGTATTCGAGCTGCGCACGCCAGGCCGCCACAATCCGTCGGTGCCACTCCCGCTTAGGCACTTCGCGCGCGGGTTCCAGGGCGCTCCCCCATCGCCCCCCCGGTCGACAAGTACAGGCTTGACCTAGCATAAAAGTCAGGGGACTAATCCACTGCGATACATTACATTTTAATGTAACTGACATAAGTATTGTAATCTATTTTTAGGGTTTGAATAAATACATTATTATTATAAATGGGTTACTTGGTAAGGGATAAGCTCGACGAACATTCTTGTACCAAATACTTAAAGAAGGTCAATTTCGTAATCGACGAGCATGCATGAAAGTATTATAAAAGTTGAGGAAACCAGGGAAGTTAATGTTTTGGCAGTGGAGTTGCGAAAGCGGATCCCGCCATGTGCCCTGCATGGGCCCAGATAAAACCAGGGGGTTTTAGTGGGTAGACCGGTCCTCTCAGGCCGGAGAGTCCTACACACAGCCGCGCCTTGCCAGCGCGACGTTATGGTGCATAAAAAGCATTTCCCCTCGCAAAAAAATTGATGTTCATGTTTAGCAGCCCCGGATCTTCAATTTTTTTTAGGTGGGGCAAAAACTGATAAATGCCCCCCCCCCCTTATATTTATTTTACGTTTATCATCAATATAATTTCAGCTATCAGATGTCCACTAATTGTTTGATATTTGGGCATATGCCTTCGGAAAATAACGCACCCATCGCTGTTTTTCCTGCACGAAAAAGAAAAACAGGACTTTTATAGTTTGAAATAGTAACGTGGCACTTCAACCGCAAAAGTGGAAATATTACATTTTAAATGAAACTCAAGAGTTGAATTAATGTTTGGCGAGCAGAGAAATTAATTTAAGAAGTTACTTAACTAGGTTGAGGATATTGCGTGATGAGATCGCTTGGAGTTTCGTGGGACCCACGAAAAGAAAGCAGATAGATAGATACAATCCATAACAATACGCAGGAATCGTTCTATTTTATTTCTCTGAGTGAATTATCGGTCGAGTTGATATGGCCAGAAATTTCTGCACTATACTATTATTTATATATTATTTCTGTGGCCACAGTTAAGTAAATGATGAGTTTTCTATTCGTCTGTAAAGTGTGAATTTGCCGCCCTCTGAACTTGCCGCCCGGGGCATGGGCCCCGCCTGCCCCCCCCTAGATCCGCGCTGATGTTTAGATCATAGAAAGTGAAAACTGTGATCTGCCAACCCTACAAATATGAAATAGCCGTGAGTATATTTATGTATCTTTTACAACCCGATCTTATAGGTAGAACAATATTCCTATATAAGAAATGATTGACTAACCCAGCATTATCTCATTAAGCGTGAATTGACAGTGGAACTGCGACATCCAGTGATAGTTAAATTACGTGATGAATCCAACTTGCCCCCAGTCTATAGCGGGTCGTGGCCGCATGCGCACACTTAATCATATTATGACGATAACTCTTGCGAAAACACGATTTGTTGACTCTTTCTAGTAGAGTTTCTAGTAGAGAGCCCACATCAGTTTTAGCTTGTATTGTAGCCTATTAGCTATCGCTTAATAACTATGTTTCTCAATCATATAATACTAGTTTTAACTTTGTTTTTATTGCCGAAAACATATGCCGGTAAGTAAAATTTTTGTTTATGCTTCCGTATTGTTACTTTTGTTCTGTTTATATTTTATATATATTTTTACATCATTAATATTGTAACCACGATATACATATAACGTCTTAGATACTTTTTTATTCTGATTGATTGATTGATCACCGAAAAAAAAATGTCTTGCTGACTCCACCTCCAGTAATGCTTAATAGAGAAGAGTTAAAAATCTCTTAAAAATATACGAGTATGTACATTATAGTAGATTTTCTTCTTTAAATAATATATTTGAATAATATTCACTATTCATATTAAGCGTACGTAAATCTTCCTTTACTTTGTTTCTTATCTCAACCCTTAAACTTCTTGACATAGAATTAATTGCCTATTAATACAATAAAATAAACTGGAAAGGTCACTTGCCAAGGAATATGTTTGATCCGCGTTTGCTATACTAATTCAAATTTCAAATTCACTGTAAGCGCGAATATACTAACGAACTAAATAGCCAAAACATTTCTTCTTGTTATTTGTTTTAAAACAATTATCTCTTCACGCGATAAGCTTACGGGAATTCGACATAATGATAACTATTAATAGTATTTTAAAATTAAGAACGATAAATGCATCATTGACAATAATAACTGTCATTGTAACAAAAACGGTTTTTTTTTTTTTTTTTTTTTTTTTCCTCTGCAGAGGAGGCTGAGAATCCTCATGGATACCAACGCAACAGGCAAACAGGGATGCGTTGATTATGTCGGACTCCTGGTGAATCGAGGCGGCTCGATCCAACAGACCTACCGACTAAACTCAGCCTAGCCTTGGCCCTAGTGGCCTTATGGCTTGAATGGAAGCAAAAACGGATACCGGCACGCTTTTTAAATCTCCATTATTACGATCCAAAAAACGGAACTGTTACAGGATCTCTCGCTTCTGACGAGCCGATCTTCTGTCAAGAACCTTTTTATCAGAACGCGTATCAAGTAGAAACTAATATCAAATACTCGGTTCTGCAAATCCTTAAATTAAATATATTGTATTGAATATAATAAAGTACATCAATGCAATTAAAAGATACAACCTTTATGCACTATTTCTATGCACACTCATAAGAGAATGAAACCTTTTTCCTGTTTCTTCAACAATCGTCACACTGAAAAATTACATTACCTACATACATAAATAGTATAAGTCACAAATTACAATGCTTAATAATCTGTTTGAGAAAGAAATTCGGAATGCAACGTTAAAAATTAATGCCACTTTTCGTTGTTATTTTATAACTCAAGAACGGGCTCACAATCAAATGTTTAATTAAGCCTTGTTCAGACTATTTAGTAGATGGTTTTTGTGAAGTTGGCACAAAATCGGTCGAGCAGTTCTTCATTTATCACATTTTTTGTAACAATTGAATTCAATAAATGGCGGATATGTTAGTAGGGAAATTTTATGTCAAATTGAAACTTTTTTCATGTTGACAGTACAAGCATGTTGTTATATCATTCATGCGGTCATTTCGTTTTGGACGTGCTTCGATTAAAGCAAATTGTAATCAATAATTTGTTTATCCAAATGTTTTAGATAAAGTTTTAAAATAGCTATCAATTAAAGAAAAACTTTTTAGTTTGAATAAATAAATTTGATGTCATTTTTTTTATTTCACATTATACGTCGCGCTATTAACTAATAACTATTTAATTTTTTCTTTGAATTAAACGGTTCCTTTCTTTTTTGCAAAATATCACAACCAACCAACGTACAATATCACATGCTCACACAACCAAGCCGGAAGAAATTTCCGCAAATCATCCCAACTAATATTATAAATGCGAAAGTGTGTTTGTTTGTTTGTTTGTTTGTTTATTTGTTTGTTTGTTTGTTTGTTTGTTACCTCTTCACGCTTAAACTACTGGACCGATTTCAAAAATTCTTTCACCTTTGGAAAGCTACATTCTCCCCGAGTAACATAGGCTACTTTTTATCCCGGAAAAATCGACAGATCCCACGGGATGCGCAATAAAGGCTTCGCTCAAAAACTACTGCACAGATTTTTATGCGGTTTTCATCAATAGATAGAGTGATTCTTGAGGAGTTTTGCGGCATTTTTTATCTCGGAAAAACGGATAGTCCCACGGGAAGCGCGATAAAATCTTCGCACCATAAAGCGACTTCCGCGTATATGTAGCCGTGGGCAAAAGCTATGACCCTTAACCCTCTATACACCCAATCCCGAAATCCACGCGGGCGAAGCCGCGGGCAAAAAGCTAGTACAAAATAATTCTCTCGTGCGGGAATCGAAGCGCGTTGCACCAACCCTGTCGTTCCTTAGCGCTTAGTTTAGAATTTTAATGGAAACTTACATATTCTTATAACACGTATAGAAAACCCTTCTCGACCCATGTAACTTCTAATATTTATTCTGCAATATGTAAATACTTACTGATTCTCCACAAAAAAATTACAAAAACAAACGTTTGCTGCGCATCGCGAATATTTCCTACTGCAAAACCTTCGCTGATTTCAACGGACGCTCTAAGGCAGAGGATCCCAATCTTTTTTGTGTCGTCCCCTTTGCCATATTTTACGATTTTGGGTAAACCCCCTGCTTACCTGATATTGAAAGCCTACATCCTACAACGCAATATAATTATAATTATAAGCATATATAATATTTTTTTTTACTTCATGTATATGTATTTATATTAGAAGATACTAATTAGTAAATACATAATAGCAGTGTATGTTAAGATCCATTATTATGGACCCCTATTTTCAATTCACGACTATTTCCAACGAGACATTGTCAAAAGTAATGGAAAACTTTGAAGAAAGACTTTAGTATGTGTATCGACGCGGAAGGACGCCATCTGTCTGAAGTAATCTTCAAAAAGTGATCAGTTCACTACAAACAGTGCACATCGGTATTCCAATGAACAAAGTCGTAAACTGGATAACCTAAACATTGCATTGATGTAAGTTTATTTTTTGTGTAATCAAAATAAAGCAAATTATACTGGTTTGAAATTCATGCGTTCTTTTTGCGCCACCCAGTACAAGCAATAAGGCTTGTCTTTAAACACAGAGCATAGGCCTTATTTGGACAAGTGACTTAATCTAACAAATGATAAATTTGATAGATGTATATTATGTATAGTGATTAATGTTGTGTTTATTTCAAGTTTCTAGTCAGCGTTGCCACATGTCTCGATTTTTAAATCAAAATTAAATGGACGGGCTCAGTCTCGCTTTTCAGGAATAACTTGATCATACGGTCAGACTACTATTAAAATACATTTTCTATTAATATTTTTGCTCAAGTAAATGTAATTTGAACTCAAACAAAAAGGTAAACTAACCCGTTTTTTTTTTCACTCAAAAAATTCAAAATTCAGAAAGAAATCTGGCAACGCTGTTTCAAGTGGTATTTAAAAACAATATGTTTTATTTCACTTTATTAGTTAAGATTTTTTATCACCAGTTCACAAACATCGATCAAGAATATGAGCCAAATGTAAACAGCCACAGAGCATACAATATAGCAATCACTACAGTCAAATGTTAAAGATGGCATACAGCCATAAATTCTATTTAACAATTTGCATCTACTGATTTGCTTTTACTATAAATTGAATAAAACAAAGCTTTATTTAGTTTTGATTAGTTATTGAATATTTATGTGAAAATTGTTTGTCTATTTGCTAGAATAAAGAAGTCCTTTTCTTTACATTAACATAATAAACCTTGACAAAAGACATTTATTTTCAAAAACATGTCTACAATTTTCTTTGGGATTTTTATAGCCTTCCACAAAGTTTGATATGCTCGAATCGCTTCTACACTATACTGAAAGTTTTCCCATTGTTTCCAAATATTCGAGAATAAGTTTATTGATTCGATGGCGCAACAATACTTATTATTACTTTAATTTTGATTGTATTCTTTTTCATCGTATTGGTCAACATAAGTTCAGCAGGAAATGATTCATAAAATGTCTATAGTGTTAATTTTGTATAAAAGATATTGATTCGACAGCTAACTATAATATACAAACCGTGCTCGGCCCCTAGTTTCGATAGTAGTTTTTATAATATCTAGCATTAATCAAACAAATATTTATTAATTTTTTAGGACAACCAACAAATTTTACACTAAGAAAATCTTCTTCTAACTGTACTCTGGCAGAGATTTGAGTTTGACTTTAAAATAATACACAAGGGCAAGGGAAGAAGGCAGAAGGCAGACATAAGGGCAGAAGTTTATAATATTAGTAGGGATGATTTCATATCACTTGCCCTTTTAA
Organism: Scirpophaga incertulas; assembly: GCA_036419045.1. Taxonomy (NCBI): domain Eukaryota; kingdom Metazoa; phylum Arthropoda; class Insecta; order Lepidoptera; family Crambidae; genus Scirpophaga; species Scirpophaga incertulas. The sequence continues at coordinate 5,295,240 of CM071646.1, read as the reverse complement.
TCAAATAACTTTAAAGCTTATTGTTTTATTTTAAGGATACTCGTAATTATTGTGTACGTGGCTAATGGACGTTGATGTAGTCGTCAAAGATTTATTGACATATTGTGATTAGATCGGATTTATATATTTCAGCAACAGGGACATACATGACTTGTTACAGTACAGAATAACGAGTATAACAGAACGCGAACATAGATCAAGGAGTTACATAGATAGCACTCAGATAACTTATACAGATGTAACAGAGGGGCTATCGCTCAGTCCATATTGGCAGAGGACACGTAGACCACGACATGTCCTAAGCGACCCCCCCAATCAATTAACGCAGGACCTTCTAGACCTGCAAGCGGCGGCGTCTGAGCCGTCGCCTCCTTTGTCTCCCCCTATTCGGCAGCCTTCTGCTTAGCCACGTGTAGGTTCCCGTCAATACTGGCCGGTCCCACTTTGGTGAACCGTGCCTACTTCTAGCGCTTATGCCCTCCCCATGGGGCAGTGCTAACCGTACCTCTCCTGAGGTGCGGCCCTCGTCAATAAAGCCAGTAGGGTCATTAGGACCAAAGGCTTAGGCTGAGTTTAGTCGGTAGGTCTGGTGGGTCGGGCCGCCTCGATTCACCAGGAGTCCGACATAATCAACGCATCCCTGCTTGCCTGTTGCGTTGGAATCCATGATGGATTCTCAGCCTCCTCTCCTGAGGAAAAAAAAGGGGCTATCGCACTAATAAATCGCAACCGAAACGCAACCGAACCGTTCGGCTTAACCAATCCGAACGCCACAATATCACGTCATCTGTTCGATGACGTGAAATTCTAGCTCTCGGATTGGTTGAGTGGAACGATTTGGTTTCGTTTCAGCTGCGATTTGTTAGTGCGATTGCCCCCCAGTTCTTAAATACACCACAGTAATATGTGCTTCACGTCTTTTCCAGATAAGCCATGCCTGGCGCGCTCCATCAAAGGAGAGTCCGTGGTATGTGTTTGCAACTCCACGTACTGCGATGAAATCGACAAGGTTCAGCCAGCTAGCGGTACTTACGTCACCTACACATCATCTGAGGTAAGGTAAAATTAATAATAGAAATATAAGTAATGTAATTTTAACAATGAATATTTAGACACTATAATAAACTGTACAGGGTTCTAAATTTTGTTAATAATATTAAATTAATACTAATGCAATATTTACTAGTCTTAGATAATATTGTACCACTGAAAAATCCGTAATTGGTATTAAGAGATAACTTAAGGGTATTTTATTATCGTACAATAGATGCTGTGAATTTAAAAAAAAAAGACATGATTGGTTTCAAAACAAAAAAACCCACGCCGAAACAGAAATATCGTACAAATGATATTAATAAATTAAGTTTAAATATAAAGGTATTTCTTTACTATTTTATCGATAGCAATAGGAAAATCTTGCTGAAAAACAAAAATAAAGGAAGGAAGGAGGAATAAAAAAAAAATGTAAAACGTCGATAATTTAGGCTGCTGAGGGTTTAACATTTGAATTCAGTGCCTAAATCCGCCATCTTGTTTTTTTTTTATCATTATTATACACCCAATGTCATTCTCACAATAAATATAAATCTAACGACATCTCTCAATCTAAAATCGATCAAGTCATTCAGGCTGATTCAGATAGTCAAACAATTACACATATTATTATACTAGCTTTCCGCCCGCGGCTTCGCCCGCGTTATATTCGAATTTCCCACAGGAAGGATATGTTTTCCGTCGGTAAAATTATCTTATTTCCTTCCTTGGGTCCTCGGGTTTTACGATTGGTATATACGGGGTAAACTATCTGTGTATAAAATTTTATTTAAATCGGTTCAGTGGTTTTTACAATACTGCCATACAACCTTTCACCCCCTCCTTTCAACCCTTTACAGCCCTTTTCTGCTTTAAAAGGTAGCATCTGTCCTGTCTCAGCCTCTAGACTATCTGTGTACCAAATTTCATTTAAATCGCTTCAGTAGTTTTAACAATTTTTCCATACAACCTAGCATCCCTTCTTTCAACCTTTTACAACCTATTTTGTATAAAAAAAAGTAGCTTATGTCCTTTCTTGGGCTTTAGACTATCTGTGTACCTAGTTTCATTTAAATCGGTTCAGTAGTTTTAACAATATTTCTATACAATCTATTATCCCTCTTATTATCATGCCTTGAGTTCATTAAAATGACGATAACTTTTTTTTTAATGAACCGATTTTGATGAAACAAAGTTTAGATATTATTCTGAGTTAAAACAAAGCAAATAGTGAAAGTTTCAAGCAAATCGGTTCAGTACTTTCGGAGATAAACGTGAACAAACATACAGACAGACAGACAGACAGACAAAAAATTCCAAAAATTTTTTTTTGCTTTCTAATCTATACATATAATAAGACAGTAAAAATGTTTGTCTGTACATTTAGTATTTTTGACTGAAATGGATAGAGGGGCACTTAAATAGATTATTAGAAAGCAAAAAAAATTTTTTGGAATTTTTTGTCTGTCTGTCTGTCTGTCTGTATGTTTGTTCACGTTTATCTCCGAAAGTACTGAACCGATTTGCTTGAAACTTTCACTATTTGCTTTGTTTTAACTCAGAATAATATCTAAACTTTGTTTCATCAAAATCGGTTCATTAAAAAAAAGTTATCGACATTTTAATGAACTCAAGGCATGATAATAAGAGGGATAATAGATTGTATAGAAATATTGTTAAAACTACTGAACCGATTTAAATGAAACTAGGTACACAGATAGTCTAAAGCCCGAGAAAGGACATAAGCTACTTTTTTTATACAAAATAGGTTGAAAAGGGTTGAAAGAAGGGATGCTAGGTTGTATGGAAAAATTGTTAAAACTACTGAACCGATTTAAATGAAATTTGGTACACAGATAGTCTAGAGGCTGAGACAGGACAGATGCTACCTTTTAAAGCAGAAAAGGGCTGTAAAGGGTTGAAAGGAGGGGGTGAAAGGTTGTATGGCAGTATTGTAAAAACCACTGAACCGATTTAAATAAAATTTTATACACAGATAGTTTACCCCGTATATACCAATCGTAAAACCCGAGGACCCAAGGAAGGAAATAAGATAATTTTACCGACGGAAAACATATCCTTCCTGTGGGAAATTCGAATATAACGCGGGCGAAGCCGCGGGCGGAAAGCTAGTAATCTATTTAAGTGCCCCTCTATCCATTTCAGTCAAAAATACTAAATGTACAGACAAAACATTTTTACTGTCTTATTATATGTATAGATTGGTATATAAAGGTGTTGTGTTTTCCTAGTGTATATATACACTCGAAAAACATAACCCCCATTCTAGCGAAACCGGGTAACATCATATATCTTTTATAATTCAGTAGATAATATTTTTTTTTCAATTTAAATAAACCGTTTTTTAAGCATATATTAGTACACCGCACGTAAATACTCGTAATTTAATAGCAACAAAGAGCTTTGTAAAAAATATATTTTTCAGGCTGGTTCCAGATTTTTGAAGAAATCTGGAAATATTGAATCCAGTAGTAATTCAGGTAAGATTCTATCTATTCATTTATTTGTTATTATCCCATTCTCTTCTCTGTTCTCTCAAATTGTATTAATAAAGTTGATGTTAATGTGATATAACCAAATTAATCTAATCATTACATGGGGTTTTACTATTGCTGCTTAGAGCAGGTTTACAAAACATACAGCGTATAGTGCTATATCGCTTGCACTGTGGTAGGCCTACTGCTTATTCTACAAGTTATATAGAAACAAGCAATTAATAAACAAGTAGTTTAGTTTGGCTGGGCTCCACCGCACATAGCCTCACGATTGGGCCATTGTGCGTATGATAGAAGGCTCCTGCCTCCTTCCTACTCCATCCATCCCAGTTCCTCCCAGAACGCTAGCAGCCTCTGTGGGCTGCTGCATGCTTCTGGCAGGGACGCCGGGACTGGAGAAGTTTCTCCCGTTGGTCGGCCACACTTGCACATTCCATAAGAACTTGCTGTGGCGTTTCCTCAGCCTCCATGCACCCTCTGCACAGGGGGCTGTCTGTTATACCTATTGTGTACAGGTGTTTGTTTAAAAGGCAATGTCCGGTTATGGTGGCTATGACCTTTCGGATCTTGTCTCTCTTTAGTTTGATAAGGGAACGGGCAAGCTTCTTGGAAGGTACCGGGACTGCTTCCTTCGTTCGCTTGCACCCCTCCTTAGTTGTCCATTCTTTTAGGTGTAGTTCCTCTGTTCTCTTGCGCAGCCAGGCTTTTACTTCTGCCTGTGGATTGGGCATTAGGGGTAATAACAAGTAATCAACGAAGTAAATATTTCATTAAAGTATTAACTTTTAAAACGGACAAAATAGTAAAATATTAACGGTAGAAATAACTTCCGTTAATCATCGTCGAATTCATAAATGATACCAATATAAAACAAGAGGTAGATCACTCATCACTAGCGTGTTCAAATTCGGGTAATTGGTGTAATTTTATTTAGTCGCAAGAGCGAGAGAAAAGACGTGCCTCGCATCGATTCTTTGGCTAACGAAACACAAAAGTTTTCCTTATCGTACGTTCTGTATCATTTGTTTCGTTCATTAATAATTTTGAAACATAAAAACATAAGTGCACGTAAAATAGGTCAGTTTTTAAACGTCGCATTGTAAAGTAAGAACTCATTTACTCTCGAATTTGTCATTATAAATAATAAATAAACAATAATAATAAATAAATAAATATTTGTTACACTTACACCAATTAGCCTAGCCCAAACTAAGCTCTATAAGGCTTGTGCAATGGGATCTAGGGTAACGGATAGACATACATATATTATACATATATAAATAATTTTTATTTAAAATATAATCAACAACCATGACTAAGGTACAAATGCTCGCATTCATCACACAAACATCTGCCCCCACCGGGATTCGAACCCGGGACCTCAGAGATGGCGACACCTTGAAACCGGTGTATTATCCACTCGACTATGGAGGTCATCAAATTATGTTGATATTTTATATCTTGCAAATATGTTTGTATTTTATTGTACAACATCCTTCCGCCAATGTAATTTGAAATTGATTCTAGGGTGAACTGAAAGAGATCCTTTAAAGAGATAAGCCACCTTTGTACTTCATTTTATGTTCCATAACTTGTCTGTGTTATTTATATAAAGAAATAAGCATATACAAGATCTATAATAGTATAGTAGATCTACAACAATGCCATTAGGATGCTGTTGCGGCCGTGACGATGTAGCGCTTCAGGAATGTTCGCTGAAGCTCGTACGCTTGGCTTCATAGCTATCATTCGCAAAAAGACGGCATCATTACTGCTGAAGCTAAGAACTAGTTCGAATAGCATTCTAAAAGTAATTGCTGACAGGCTGTTATTTTCTCATCTTCAGGAAGCTGCGCCGACACCTTGACCCTGGACCTCTCAACCAAGTACCAATTCATTGAAGGTTTTGGTGGGGCAGTGACAGATGCTGCTGGCATAAACTGGAAGAATCTAACCGACAAGCAGCTTATGCAAAGCCTCATAAAGTAAGGGCAGTTACAAATCAATCATAGAAGCTCTTTGATATTTTGCACCTCTTTAAAGCTAGCTTTTGTCTATGGGATTTATTATAATATATCCTATCCTATTACTATTATAAAGGCGAAAGTTTGTAAGTATGGATGTTTGTTACTCTTTCACGTAAAAACTACTGAATGGATTTGAATGAAACTTTACCACAATATAGCTTATACATCAGAATAACACATAGGCTACAATTTTTGAGGTTTCTAATGTGAGGTCGTAAAAAAAACTCATTTTTTGCGCTTACATTGCAAACGCTGACTGAATCCTACAAGATAGATCAAAACAATTTACTACAGTATTGTACAACTTAAAAAGGTCTACAAAAAAGTCCGTGATGGTATATGTTTATCTCTTAGGAATAACCCACAAAAGGAAAAAGATCGTTAAATGTAGTTTATAGGAGCATACTGCAGTAGCTACCTATAGGCCTATGATTAGGGCTCTGCAGTGCTTAGTTACCGTATTTCTTACTTATTACTAGACTAGACGGGACGAACCTGAAGTCCACGCGAACGAAGTCGCGGGCAAAAGCTAGTATGTTATATATTCGAAACAATCCACCAACAAGCGACGAGAGTCAGGCGCTGGTTATAAGAGTTCCAAATTTCATATAACAGGATCCAAGTCAACCTCATCTCATGCTCACCTACAGAAGAACCTCCGGTGCTCCCTATCGGTCAGTCATTGGTAGAGATTGGATGCCCAGCAGTGGGCATCTATTGGGTGGAGCGACGATGATGATCTAATATACTAATTATATGCATTAGTAAAAAGAATTAAATTTTGCACCACGTTTCCTTTTTTCGTTTCCTTTCACAGTAGTGAGAAAGGAGTGAATATAAGGTCGGCTGACCACTAACCTTCAGGCCAGTCTGTTTATTTGTCAATTTTAATATAAAAAAAAAACTAAAAAAGGATATTTGAGACGTAGAAAGTAGAAATTTAATAAGATGACATGATAACTTCCTGTATATATTGCCTACATCGATGTAAATTTGACATTTTTATAAAATTTTACAGAATATGTGGATTTTAAATTTCTACGTTCAAACAGGAAAAAATTTGGAAGATCTAAAAACAGAGTTAACGTCAGGGTTGGCATCCGTACTTTACTATAAAGTATTATACGTTAATTCAGATCCCTGTAGTTTCTACATTATGTCAAAATACGTTATGTTGCATGATTTCCTTAAGAATCATGATGTGTATTTAAAATATTAAAAAAAAATAATGATCCATTAAGCTAAAACACTGTATCTGGATGTGAAGAAGGTAACAGGAAGTATGTATAAAAGCTTGATAATAAAGTGGAATTAATATAGTACTTTATTCTGACAGAGAGAATGCATTATTTGCTTTGATAGCCAATGTAATTTTTTTCGTCAATAAAAATCTGGCAACCCTAATTGTTTCGAAGGTAATACATTAAACGTTTTTGCAAATGTATTTTTCGTTTGTCTTTGTTAAAAGTTTCCTAATCATTCAGTTCGTACTACGGCGCCCAAGGTCTGGAGTACAACATGATCCGGGTCCCCATCGGTGGCTGTGATTTCTCCACGCATCCCTACGCGTACAACATGCTTCCGGAGAACGACGCTGCCCTTAGCAACTACTCCTTGACGATCGAGGATTATGAATATAAGGTTCGTGTGCATGATCAGAACTTTCACTTCTGACCAGCCCCTCTAAAGTTGGTTCCATAACATTGCCAAGGATCTCAATACAAGGAGAATCATAAATTCAATGTAAATGTCTTGAACTGAATCATGTTTAGACGTAATGGGTCCATTTTCTCATTTATTCCCGTCGGTACTACTGCCACCAGCATAGTCCAAATGTTAACACACACTCCGAGGAGTACAGTATAGGATTCATCAAGTAAATAGATTTTTAAAGGTTCAGCAAAACATTTGTGATGCCCCTGGTGTAGCACGTGTCCATAAATGACGGAGGCAACTTACCATCAAGTAGACCGTAGGTCTTTTTACCACCATCGTGATATTAAAAAATCTCCCATAATTGACGCAAATGGCTTCATGAACTACCCAGCTGTCACTTATTTAAATTAATTCATAATGATATAACAATCGTATCATTGATTGACTAAATTATAACTAACTATACAATGGTACTAAGTCATTACTATTGTTCACGACCAATGTATACAGCCTTTTTATAGTCGGTGTCAGAAGTGAGATCAAATATGTAAATAATACACCGATAGCTTTTTGACAGACTATAATGAAAAACCAAACATATGACAATACTTAAATCTATGACAGATATTCAAAAATATAAAATACATATAAAGGCAATAAAAAGGCTGTATACATTGGTCGTGAACAACTATTGTGGGAAATGCGAGCCGTCTAACATGCCGTTTGTTCCATTTGCTCCAATCGCTTCAACTCCAAAATAAACTTCTTATTATTCCGCTAAAGAAAGTCCGTGTAGAGCGTGGGGGTTAAAAATGACAGAAAAAGGATAAAAAGCTAATAAAATCGTACTATTATTGAGAGCGTCCTTTGTTGTCGTCCTTTCCCGAGTTGAGAACACATTAAAATTTATGTAACTTCTTTGTGTTGCCAGCAGCCTGAAGTTTGTGACAAACTTAATGTGTAACGTCCTTGAACCTATTCACAATATCTTTTTCTGTGTTATGAACTATCTTTTTTGTCTTCCAGATTCCCATGATCAAAGCTATCAAGGCCGTGTCGACGACCGATGTGCACATCGTGGCCACAACCTGGGCCCCACCTGTATGGATGAAGACGAATGAAAAGATCAGCGGGTTCAGTCAGCTTAAGAAAGAGTACTTCCAGACTTACGCCGACTACCATTACAAGTGAGATTCGTTTATTTGTCATCACATCGGATATACGTCCCCAGCGAAGGGCATGATCTTACCCTAAATTATGGTAATTAAACTTAGTCACCCACTCACCAATTACATGACTTCACATGCACCTATGAATCTGTTCGCAGATGACTGGACTAGAGTCAGATAAATTGACGTGAAATTTCAATAACAAGAAACACTATAGTACAAGGAAAAATCGACCCTAGACTTCCCGATTTAAGGGCCAGTGTCAAAACTGACTGGTCAAAACTTATTATTGCATAGAAACTTACACAAATGATAAATGAAATTACTTGTAAGGTCTTCCTCGCCCTCACCACTTCCTTTTTTTTCCTCCGTCACATGTCTATTGTCTATTCAAGAGAATGCAATGAAGTCTCTACCAGACTATCGTATTCGATATCGACTACCATATTTAGTAAATATTAGAACAAGTGTCACCGCTTTGCTTTCCACTCTTTGATCGACGAACTACATATTATATTTACTACACTATAGTTATGGACACAACGATCTTCGTAAATGGGGATATTAATTCTTACAAATATTGCCATTAGACATGTGACTGACGTTCAAAAACTGTACAGCTATATACCTATATGTTATATCTATGCAATGGCTTCATTCCCGCACGGGACAGATATTTTGTATGACCTAATTTTTTTATTGTATTGTATATTAAATAAATATATTATAAAATTTATGAACAATTTATTAGATGCACGTTTTAATTTAATTCAATTTGTATTGTGCAATATTGTATTTTATCAAACTTAAACTTAAAAAAAATTGTTATAAAAACCTCCTTCTATATTTTTATTATTTTATTATTATTGTAGCTTAAATCACGCGTCTTTATAATACACGGTCCTTTATAAGGCGTGCGTGGGGTTACAGGAGACCTATTTTTGGATTACGAATGCGACTTAGAAATCACCGATGTGACTAATAATCACCGATTTTCAATAATAGGGTATTACGCACTATGAAAAATACAATCTAAATTTATGTTTTTATAGTTCATTTATGAAAAAACAAACGAAAAATATTAATTTCTATTCATAAAACTGCAAAATAAATTAAATATTTCAATTTGAAAATACAAGTTTTTTTATCTGTGCTTCGAATGTCAAAAACGCTGTACGCCATGTTTGCATTCGCTGTGACGTCGCTGGACTTGTAAATAAACAACCTCGGTTTTTGTTGTACATGTCTACTGTGTAATTTATTAGATTAACGAAGTTTCTCAGTTATTACTATCACGTTTCTTGATATTCTGCACCTATACTATATATATTGACCATGGAAGACGGCTTTGTTAAAAGCAGAAAGTACTAATCTTCCACGAATAAATACATTGATGGTGGCGAAATTCTTCGCTTGCAATCCCGACTTCTGTTCTGCGGAATTAAGAAATGTCAAAACATCTATGTAAGTATTAATATACCTACTACAAACTTTCCTTTAATAACAACAAAACTTTACGATTATGCTTTATTTTGCGATCATAGGTATTATAACCTAAAATTTCCTTTCAGAAAAATATAACCTATAAAATATTAGTTTTGTAATGACAAGAATTTATTTTCACATGTTTATATGAGCTATTAAACTGCATACTTACATCGAAATGATCCTCACAAAAATAGTATTTCGTTTTTGTGGACAATGACTTTGATCTCTTCGTGCTAATTTCAACCACGTATTTCTCATTTTTAAATCTGTTGGCACTTGTATCCATAACTTTTCCGGTGTTTTAACACTTGTATTCTTACATTCAGACACAAGACACCAATGATAAGGACTATAGCCACTAGAACTCATTATTTATTTCGAAAATATGTTTATTTCTTTCAGCGAAGCGTAATGTTTACAATGCCCGTGACGTCACAGACATGGCGGCCTGAGAAATGGCGTTTTCGCGCCCAAATTTGAATTGTAAAATTAAAACACGTTTTTATGAAATAATATGAATAAAAAAAATGTATTTATATTTTTTTGTGGTATTTTATCAATAACAGATTAAATTAAAACACTTTTTGAATTAGACTGTAATACCCTATTCTTATTTTTGAATATCACTGATGTGACTACCTTAGTCACAGGTGTTATTTCATTACTTCATTACGAGTGCCCTCAACCAATCGTAATCAACTCATACTTGTGGAAATGTTATCTGTGTTTTGTTTGATTATTCAGTCTATATATATATATATATATATATATATTATATATATATATATATATATATGAATGTAGCATATATATATATACATATATATATATAATAACCATAATGTTTAAGCCGGCAATAACCGACAGCGGTACATACTTCGTGGAACCGAACTCTTACATTTATGTGTGTACTTTATCTATGTTGGCAGCTCTGCGATCGACTTTCAAAAATTGGATGTTTAGGAATCCGTGACCTCAAAGTCACCGCTGACTAATAGTCAGCGGTGATTTCGAAGTCGCATTCGTAATTCAAAAATAGGTCTCCAGATCCGCGCAAACAGAACGCGTAGAGGCCATTTAAGTGAACTTTAATGAAAGTGTGCTTGGAGTGTACCAACTGAGTCTAATCTCTATCTGCACCATGACAAATGCAGCTGAAGACTACATCCAGTTAGATGCACACAAACTATTGTCATAAGTGGTCAAAGCGTTTGTGGGCTAATGTATTTTGGCGGTAATTAAAACGGGGTTATGGAAGAGACTCCGGTCACCTGTTTTCTCAATGCCTTAATTGCTTTGATTGTTTTATTATTATTTATTACTAATCTAAATTCATTGTTTCATTTATTTTAATCTAATTTATTTCTTATTGCAAAACACCCTTTACGTACATCGTTATTTTTTTGTCTTAAATGAATAATGTTGTTGACAGATTCCTGGAAAAATATGCCCAGGAGGGAGTGTCAATCTGGGCTATCACTACCACCAATGAGCCGCTAAATGGTGTAGTGCCCTTGCCCTCTTTCAACTCCCTCGGGTGGACTGCAGAGACCATGGTTAGTTGTTCTTCAATTTATTTAATAATTTATATTAAATTTAGACGTTTTCTTAGTTGGATTTCAATACGTGTGAATAAAATCTACATTGGCTTAACAAAGTAACAGATGAAGAATACAGCTTGAGTATTCGATATGGTCGAAAATAAGTAGAAAAACATCTCCTCATAATAATATAGAGAATTGGACTTTGGACCTCGCGATCAGGAGACTATTTTGAATTACGAATGCGACTTCGAAATCACCGATGTGACTAATAATCGCCGATTTTCAATAATTCTTATTTTTGAATATCACTGATGTGACTACCTTAGTCACAGGTGTGATTTCATTACGAGTGCCCTCACCCACTCGTATATATATATATATATATATATATATATATATATATATATATATAATAACTATAATGGTTAAGCCGGCAATAACCGGCAGCGGCTACAATCTGCGTGGAACCGAACTCTTACATTTATGTGTATACTTTATCTATGTAGGCAGCTCTGCGATCGACTTTCAAAAATTGGATGTTTAGGAATCCGTGACCTCAAAGTCACCGCGGACTATTTAGTCAGCGGTGATTTCGAAATCGCATTCGTAATTCAAAAATAGGTCTCCAGTAAGTGGTAAACTCAGTCACGAAGACAGTTAAAGGCAATTTTGTGCTTATGTCACTTGTAATAGGTGCGATTAAACGTACAGTAAATGCTTGACTTGATGTCAACCGTATTTCTTATGATAGGTATTTATCTATGATATTGCGGTTTTTTCGCTGATATTTAAAACTTTATAACTGTTTAAATTTAATAGTCATATAGTGTTGGTTATAATTAAATCTGCGAATTAGGATATTTTAAACAAAAAAAAATCTTATAAAATATCTGCTGTTGTTTTACGTCTGATTTTTGTACATAACACTATTACTATAACTATACTACACTATATGACTTATAATTTTATGACAACTAATTTTCTTGCCTTTGAATCAACCAATCAACGCACACGTGTCCAAATTACGTTCACTTAAATATAGTTTTTTAAACTATGGGCTATAATAATTGATAATTGTATTATTCATTTAAGGGAGAATGGATTGCTAACAACTTGGGACCCACCATTCGCAACTCGCAGTTCAAGGACCTGAAGATCCTCGGCGTGGACGACCAGAGGTACACAATACGTCTGTGGTTCGATAAGGTGAGTGCTCTTCAACGTTTCTTTGAAGATCAGTCAGCTGATGATTACACGTATGTTATAACCCGACACCACTTTGAGACAGATTTTAAATCTTCTGAGCAGGTTTCTAGATTTCAGAACTATCGTATCCTCACCCTCTCTTCGGATTGCAGAAAGTCCCACAATCCTATAGCAAATCCTACTCAATTCCAATTGGTGGAATCTCACCAGCTTCACGTCGGTTTGTCGGTAGAAAATGTTCGCTGTAAGACGATTCTTAGCATCCCTGGCACCGACGCCGTGCAAACGTCTGTCATCGTTCGCACAGCCTCCGATCTGGCACTTGGGGGTTTCCTGTTTGGAAGTCATTATAGTTTTGGGACATTTTCAACCCCTGACTGACTTAGTGCGTGTTGGTGAGGAGTACTTTGAAGATCCTAGTATGATGATTGGCAGGGTGCATCGCGACCATGGAGGGCTGTGGCCTCCTTCTGTGAAGCAGTGATGCTCCAGAAGGAGGCCGCCGAGCGGGGTCGGGAGATGGCCGATCCCGCTCGAAGAAGGCGGCGCCGGGCTCGGTAGCACAGCTGCGGCGCCGCCGCGGGTCGCCGGCGGGCGCGAGGAAGTCGCGACCGCTACGGCGACCCGGGATGGACCACGCCCCTTCCGTGGCCGGGGGGCGTCGTCGGTGGAGGAGACCGGGGGAGGTAGTGTAGCCACCCCCGAGGAGGGCTCCCCTGTATCGACGGGGGAGCGGAGGCTGGGGGTTCCCGGAAGTAGCTTGGTAAGTTCCCGGGGGCTCCCTTCATGCCTGAGGAAGGCCATCCCTGAGGTTTTTAGTGAGTAGGCCTCCCCCTTCTGGGGAGGAGAGCCCCACATAACCGCCGGCTCGCCACAGCCGGGGTATGCAATTTAATGCATTTACCTCAGGGGAACAAAAAAAAAAAAGGGTGCATCGCGACCAAGGAAAATTTAACAATTTATCCAAATGATTATTAATAGGATCTCAAATCCAAATGAGATCCTGCAAGGTGTTGTGATTTTGCATGAGGCTGTATGACTTATTACCTTGCTATATTTGTTTTCCCTTCGTTTTTCCTCAGTCTCAATAGCAATCAAATTCAGTGATGACCATTCACAGAAAGCCTACATTTATCTATATTCACAGATGATCAGAGAGGTGCCTGCTGCACTGGACTACCTAGATGGAATCGCCCTCCACTACTATGCTAATAGGTTCATCCCGCCGTCGGTCCTCACGCATATAACTAAAGAGCACCCCACCAAGTTTATGATCTCCACCGAGGCGTGCGAAGGTAAGAAAGAGTTGAAAATGCTTATTTACTAGTAATTGTTATATTATTACATCTCAATATTACGAATCCTTAGCCTATAGAATATAATAATTTTTTGAGGCAGCCACAGCATACACCACAAAATACACAGTCAAACATATATTACACTATTTAAAAAAACATAAAACAACTCAGATGATTAATGTAATATATGATGGCAGGACGAATCTGAAACGAAAAAGAAAAAAAAATACAATAAAATTTCATAGCGCTCTCAACAACTCTGTTATCCTTCTTCTAAATTGTTGGAGAGAAAGAGAACGTATGTTTGTATATGTTAGTGTATGTTTGTTTACTTGACAAACATACACTCAGCCATGTGTTGCAATAAGCTAGTTTTTAACTACTGGTAACAAAATATATATTATATCTCGCAATATACAGTGTTTCGGAGTCAACGAAATAATATTTATGGGGCATATAACTTATGTTATATATACCCAAGACACTCGTCTAAGACCTGAAAACCTACTTCTTTCCGGATTTACTAATTTAAAAATGTTAGAAAACCTTACAAGTGACATCCCTAGTTATGTATAAAAGCTATAAAAACAACTAACAAATTATAGTTTAAAAAACTAAAAAAACACGCTTTTAAAATTGATTGAAATGTAATTATTTACGGCATCACATTAGAAACCTCAAAAATAACAGTATTTCTCCACTATTCAATGGATGTTATTATACATATATAAATATTTCTCTTCAATCACTTTATCTATTAAAAACTGCATCAAAATCCGTTGCGTAGTCTTAAAGATTTAAGCATACATAGGGATATAGGGACAGAGAAAGCGATTTTGTTTTACACTATGTATTGATTATAGAAAAATACTGTTATTTCGCACAGGATCTTTCCCATGGCAAAAAGACGTTGTTCTTGGCGCGTGGGATAGAGCCACCAGATACACCGAAGATATAATGCAGGTAAGTTCAACAAATCTATTATAGCTGTAAGTATTTTGACGTGAATACGTCTTTAAAATTGCTTCCATAGGGACGCAAATCAAAAAATCGAATGATAACAAAATCGGGGGATACAGTTTAGTGTTGTAGCTACATATCTATCATCCCCATCCAAATTCCAATTACACCACTGGATAGCTAAAGGATCACAGAATTTATTACGCCCAGTAAAGACTGTAACACATCGCGCGCGGTGGAGGGGGAGCCCCGCCAATTTGAAGACCATTTTGCTGCGTACTATTACCCGTTACGAGACGTATTCACGTACAACAAACGGCCGTGTCCATATTTTTATTGAGATCAAATAAACAATTGTACAATGAGGTAATTATAACAAATAGATGTACCTACATGTAACAATAAGACTTAATAATTGCACAACCAACCATTAACCCCAGTTTTACAATATTATTGATTAGGAGAACACTAGACACAACACATAATAATTCAGATTCGACAAGAGACGACAAGAAATCCTTTAACCTGCGTTGTGTCTCACAAAATAGTTATTTTATTTGAGAAAGAGTAAAAATAAATGCTAGGCTAAAGCAACTAATCATCCGCAAGATGTTCGAACACTCGGTTTTCTAAAACTGTTGTGTGGCATTGTGAAAATGTCAATATTAGTAAAGAAGTCGTGTTAAACGTGCACGTTCACCTGCGTTGGTTTTGCACAATTTTGGAGCTTTAGCTTATGACTACGAGTATCTCGAATACGTTGAAAACGACTCGGGACACGTATCTATATATATATATATATATATATATATATATATATATATATATATATATATATATATATATATATATATATATATATATATTATATATTGTTCATAAGGAAATTACAATCCAAACGCACATAACTCTAAAACATCGAACAGATTACGCACTCATAAAGAGTAAACGCGTCTTTAGGATACCTTTACCCATAGCAAAATCTGGAATTGCTAGACGCTGTCCCAGATACTCACTTCCTTGCGTATACAACAAGGTTAATACAGTAACTGACATAGTAGAGGTCTCTCTTGTCAAATGTAAGAGGGTTATTATGGGCTGGCTATACTCACTGACTTATGATGAAACAGAAAACTTAATGCCCTCTACTTCAATATAAATCTCTGATACCCCACACAACTGTATGCACTCCTGTTTCATTTATTTATTTATTATATACGTACACACCACACACACTCTCGGTTAGTTATACTGTCTTATATACCTATTCACATAATTCAACACATACACACACACCCTCACACACACACACAAATAGATCCACAAATATACAAATGATAGCCATAAATTGAAGAATTGTTAAGTAATGGAGTTGACTAGGGTTATTATATTGTCCTCCAACTTAGAAAGTTTTTGTACATATAATAGGCTTGTATCCACTATGAACAAATCTGATGCATTAGGTTGCATAACTATTAAGATGATCATTTAATTATGAAAAAACAAAGTTTTATAAAATAATAACTTTTGATTATTTATATTTTTATAAAATAAAATTGCACAAAATAAGCCATAAGTCACGTGACAGCAAACACCAATTAAAAAGTGTTACGTCACGCCGTGCGAAACGTCAAAGTCAAAATGTCATTCCCAAGTGTCTTGTGGAAGTGCGAAAAAGAATGGGCATCATTCCTTCTCGCGAGTGTCAGCCACTTTTTACGTATCTGCTGATTGTTTGGCACGTATATAAATAATTTTTTTGGTGTTTTTATACTTGTGCTTGTACACTGGGGCACTATGCAGTACTTGTAATACGATGAATCCATTTTTTATTAAAATAACTTCACAATACCGAATATTCCGATACTAAAACAGCTGTGTTTAGCACGGCGTGACGTCATTCAAGACACCATGACAGTCATGAGCGTTTTTGATGGCTAATGTCAAATATTTAATTAAATGCAAAATTATTCTTATAAATAAGCATTTTTTTTCAAAAATAATAATTATTTTGTATAGAATAGGCATCAAGGTATATTTGTATCTAACTACTGAAATTTAGGCAACAAGCCTATTAGAAGTATTAGTGCACATACATAATCATAGTATTGTGAGCACCTGCGGGACTCAAGATACAGGCTTTCGTCTAGTTTGGGTTCCGCTGGTACCTGATTTGAACGCCCATTTTTATGCAATATCAACATAGTTTCGAAATGTGTTGGGCCATGTAACTCGGTGTTTGTTAATAAAGACTTATTATTATTATTATTAAAGACTTAATTTGTTGTGACAACTACTATGCAACAGCATTTGATTCAAGTGTCCTGGAGGATCCAAGTATCCTCGAGGATCCAAACTGGAGCTGAAGGGAAAAACGAGATAGAGATTTTTTACAAGGGAAACTACAAAACCTAATCTGATAATCAATGTTTATGTGAACCATTACCCTGGTGGCCACCACACGCGGCCGGCGGAAGTTACATGATTATTAAATAGGATTTCTCAATTCATTGTCTTATTTTGGTTTACAATAAAAAGAACTTTTTATTCACAATAGAACCAAAATAAAACAAAAAAATCAGATAACAATGATTAAATTTATATTGAATTAAAAAAGAAAGAATTGACAATTATTAATGAACAAGTAAATATGATAAATATCGACTGAAGTTTCTAATGACTTTTGACAAAATGGCGTCAATAATGTCAGTGCCAAAATAATTGTCGTGTGCAGTTGTAACGTACCAATGTCACCTGTCAGAATTAGTGAATTAAGGGCCAGGTTTTTTGAGGGTTAGGGTTTTATTTTCTAGTACCCTAATTTAAACTATGTTTAACTAAATTATTTTTTCTCCTATTTTATTAAAATGTTCAAGCTACTTGCTTCCATCTTTGAGTACCATTTACAAGTACCAAATAAGTTTATTTAAGAATAAGAACATTTTATTGCATAATTGTTGCAATTGGTTAGCTAAGTAAGAACAATATAGTAAGAACAGGTACCCTTGACGGGCATACAATATTACATAATTCTTTCTTTCATAATTCTTCTTTTTTTCATTTTTATTTCAGAGATCATATTAAATTCGTTTATACTCACAGATACATTCATTTGACAATACTCTGCATTACCAAGTAGGCAAGCCACTTCTATTCATGATCACGATTATTACAATATCATTAATTTGACATATTTTAAAATGTACCTACTTTTAACTTTTCTATTTTTCCAGAACCTAAACTACAATCTGGTCGGCTGGATCGACTGGAACCTTTGCCTGAATTCAAT
The DNA here is from genome assembly GCA_036419045.1 of Scirpophaga incertulas. Lineage (NCBI taxonomy): Eukaryota > Metazoa > Arthropoda > Insecta > Lepidoptera > Crambidae > Scirpophaga > Scirpophaga incertulas. Next base: position 5,277,055 of record CM071646.1, on the reverse strand, counting down.
TGGAGGTCCCAATTGGAACAACAACCTCGTGGACTCTCCAATAATCGTATTCCCAGAAAACGGAGAATTCGTTAAGCAACCCATGTTCTACGCTATGGGCCATTTCTCAAAATTCGTGCCAAGAGGCTCTCAGAGGATCGCTGTTAGTGAGACAAAGGGACTGCTGGCTGCCTCTGTCGACAATGTAGCTTTCCTCACACCATCCAATACAGTGGTGGCTGTTCTACATAACAAGTAAGTTTTATTGTATTAAGGAAGACTTTGCGCATATTACATAAAACTATTTAAAAATTTTATCCTTTAATGACACTACCTACTAACTTCGAGTTACTAAAAGGTAATTCTAGTATAGATTTTTAAAAACAATATTTAGGTTTTAATAATTTATTTAAAAATAATTTAAGTAATTAATAAGCTATTAACTTATTCGATATAATTAACTAGCTATTCATTTCAAAATATCTCAAACGTACGATGTAAAATTTTCATTAATCGATAATCATTCGCTCAATTGAACTTTTCGTTATTTCTGTCATATATTAACAATAACCAGTGATTTATTTCCTTAATAATATTTAAATAACCAGTTATTTACAAGACAATGTAAATATTTACAACAAAGCAAGTCTGTCATGTTTTCGGCGCGAAGAACAAACATATGTCGAACAGTCATAGACAAAATGAGCAGGAGCTGTGTTACTATTTTAAAATTTTTACCACTTTTAGTCAATAAACCTACACCAATACATATAAAATTCAAACACATGTGCATAGAGTTTTTAGCCCTTTTTAAAAGGCATTGACTTTGACCTAGCTTCTTATCACCTTATGCAACGTGCTGTCATATTTTTTCATTTAGAATAAAAATTAACAGCCCTTCAAGGCATAGAGGGTTGTTTTGTCTCGAAATAAATATTTCATAATACTGTTTCATATATTAAAGCAGCATATTTTATTCGCAAAGCAATGTCTTTCTAATTCTTAAAATAAACAAACAGAATTTTTAATTAATATAATATATGTGTACAAAATCTATGGTAATTTATAAGTACTGTTTTGATTCTATGACATGTGACTTAAATTTAAGTACAAACTTCCTCTCTATTTATGAACAATCTTGGAAAACATATTCTGTCATTTAGTTTTCAATCACATATACATAAAGATTTTTCAATGGATAGAGGTATCTCTTTGATATGTATTTTAAAACGTTTAGTAGAACTTCGAAATGCTTGTTTCGCATCAAATTAACATAATTATGACTTATATTTATGACAGAGGACAAAAGCACCATCTGTATTCTATTGTGTTCATAATATCATTTTTTTAATTATTTTTACATTCTCTTCAATATAAGGTTCACAAATTAAATCGTTATATTTTTTATATTTTCAGCGCCAAATCGAGAACCGTTTGCGTGAAAATTGGCGATAGGCAAGTAACAGTACCTATGGAAGCTAAATCGATTGTCACTTTGGAGCTTAAACTTTAATTCTATCCGACTTACGGTGTACATTCAGCAACACATCAGGCGTTTTTTTTACATTACGACAGCGACATAAGAAGAAAGTTACCGTCTGAAATGATGCTGTGTGTACGTTCATTCATTATATAATTAAGGAAATTACTAAACACATCTATTGAATCTCTATAGTCCGTTTTGTCTGTGTTAAGAAAGTGTCATTATTTTTTTGCTTGAGAGTGGACTCAGGCATAAGTTCGGAACGCACCTCATATCATATTAATAGATTATATAACTCTATCACATTTCATTCAACAGGTAGTGCAGTTACATTGTCGTTTTATGACTCTTAATAACGCTGCAATATATCGGTGCTATCTGTCATTTGCAATCAAATTTGACAACAATAGAATCACATAATAAGGAGGCTGCAATTCGAGGTCTAATTCGAATTAGCTCGAATTCTAAATTTGAATCTTGCCTTGTCAAAATTTCAGTATAATTCACCTGATTCTGATGAATGAACAAAACAATGACATCTATTTAAACTATAGTAATTGTATAAGTCCCTACTATGTTCAATATTATTCTTGTTGTTGTAAGATGTTGACAAATAAAGTTAATTGAATTGTTTTTGTTTTACTAATAACCTAAGGCTCTAGACAGTTAATAATGTACAGTTGTAATAAACCATGATTATCGTTGATTTACGTCTTAATAAGCATTTTTTTTTCAACAATAGCAAAGTCCAAATGGAATGCATGAAAAAAACACAATTATCCCTACAAATATTATAAACGCTATAGTTTGTAAGTATGCCTGGATGTTTCACTTTCACATATCAAATCAAAAATCAATATCAAAATAATCTTTATTCAACATAGACCTTTACAGGCACTTATTGACGTCAACAGACAAAACAAAAAAACAAAGCTTAAAAAAAAACAAAAACCTTGTCCGTACGTACGAATAAGGAAAAAAAAGAAAAAAAGAAAAAAATTGACTCGACACCTGTTTGGAAATTGGGAGAGCCTTCTCGAGAAGAACAGGCAAGAAACTCTGAAGGTCTATTTTTTATCTCCTCTTTACAATGTTAATAATTATAATAATATAATATAAGAATACAATTTAGTATAAGATACAATCATACCTAATACGATTACAGTCGTATGTATGTTTACATACACATATAAAAATAATACAATATTATAAATAATGTTGTTACCAACATGGCTCTATGAATAGTGTCCCTATCTCCAAATAGTGTGATCATTTAGATAGTCACTTACTTTATAATAACCTTTACTCATGAGTGTCTTTTTGATATGGATTTTAAATTTATATAAAGGCAAATCAATGACACTTTGCGGAAGTTTGTTAAACATAGATATACATTTCCCCAAGAACGAACAGCTAGTTTTATGGAGTCTGAACATTGGAACGGCAAGTTTATTTTTGTTTCTAGTATTCACATTATGACACATAATAACTACTGAATGGATTTTAATGAAACTTTACAATATAGCTTATATAACTTATTAAACTTATATTAATTATAGCTTATATAACTTATTAAACTTATATTACTTATAGCTTATATAACTTATTAAACTTATATTACTTATAGCTTATATAACTTATTAAACTTATAAAGATATACGCCATGCCAATATAAACAACTTGAAATACAAATCCAACACTAGCTATACTCGATCACCTAAAAACTTGCTATAAATCACATTGCGGGCTTCGTGTGATATTAAAATTACTAAAATCAATAATGCTTCAATTAGCCGGCTCAACCATCATGGTGTAAGGCTTAAAAAGATTAAAAAAATTAATGTTACAATCAATATTTTGTTCAAATAGTTCAAACAAACAGTTATGTATCATAATGTGTATGACTCAGCAAGTCAATGTCCTTTATCAAAGTATTTGTGTATAATACATTCCTTGCGTCCGGATGATGTGAAAGCTGCCTGACCAGTTTAAGACAAGAAGGACATTGACAATATAGAGAAAGTACCAGAACCCCATTTACTACAATAATAATGGACTTATATTGTCATGCGGACTATGCGTTATATTCTTTGTGACTCATAGTTTCATTCGCACTACTACAGTTTGAGGTGTGAATCAATAGTACTGGTGTGTCAACTACACAACAAAATGCTTTAAAAATAAGCATTTTTTTAAATACCCATTTAATGTGAATAATTAATAAGTAAGATTAGATTAGGTCTCAAAAATACTGCGAGTTTGAAGAAGTTTCTAGAAAAAAATGTTAAGCAAGAGTTATTTAAAAATTTAATATTATACTATAGGCCATAAAATATAAATTCTCAATCTCTCATCAATATCCAATCTTTCAAAATTTTAATTAATTAAACATACAAGACATCAAAGTCATCATCACAGCCAATATACGTCCCAACCAAGGAGCACAAGCCTACCCTAACTACGTTAGGGCGAATAGGCCTTAGGATTATCGCCCCTCTGTGAGGGGCGGTCGCCCTTACGATTTGCCTATATGGTTCTTAGAACTTAGGCAGAGGCTGAGTTTAGTAGGTAGGTCACGTGGTCAGACCGCTCTGGCCGCGTGGAGTCCGACATAACCTCCGTGACACTCCGTGAGGATTCTCAGCCTTCCTCTCCTGAGTAAAAAATAATAATAAAGCCTTAGGACTTAGGACTAACCCAGCGGACTATTGAATAGTCCATAATGACATTAATCAAAAATTACTTACTCGTATGAGGTATATTATATATTAACAAATAAGCAGTGTTAATAACTTTTTATACAATACTTTGTTGAATTTCGAACTATTGTGAAGTTGCTATGGAAATCATAGATTTTGTTATTACTAGAGATCGGATAATCGGATGCATATTTACCTAAAGTTAGTTTAAGACAAAGTATGGAAACGGCTTTTTATTGTTGCGCACGGGATGCGCAATAAAGGCTACGCTCAAAAACTACTGCACAGTTTTCATGCGGTTTTCATCAATAGATAGAGTGATTCTTGAACAAGGTTTTGCAGTATTTTTTATCTCGGAAAAACGGATAGTCCCACGGGAAGCGCGATAAAACCTTCGCGCCATAAACCGACTTCCGCGCATATGTAGCCGTGGGCAAAAGCTATGACCCTTAACCCTCTATAGATAAATTATTAGACCCTTAACCCTCTATAGATTAAAAATAGACCTTCAGAGTTTCTTGCCTGTTCTTCTCGAGAAGGCTCTCCCAATTTCCGAACAGGTGTAGAGTCAATATTTTTTTTTCTTATTCGTGCGTACGGACAAGGCTTTTGTTTTTTCTTTTAAGCTTTTTTTTGTTTTGTTTGTTTTGACGTCAATAAGTGCCTGTAAAGGTTTATGTTGAATAAAGATTATTTTGATTTTGATAGATCCAATCCCGAAATCCACGCGGGCGAAGCCGCGGGCAGAAAGCTAGCTAGCTAAAGATTATATATATATATATACATACAAATGTATAGGGAAATAAGAGAACCTAAAATAGAATGAACATATAATTTATTGGCAACATTCGTTCAATAGCCATCTCCGTATCCGTTTCTTGAATTTGATTTTAGAATTAGTATTCTAAAATCAAATTTAAAAGCAAAGAAGTTTATCAAGTTACTGTTACAGAGGAAGTGTGCTGAATCGACTTGAGCAAATGAATCATTAGTGCGAAAACAAAACAAGTATTTGTCACAACATTGTGTTAGTCATGTGCTCCAATTTTGTTTATAAAATATATTTGTTTTGTTATAACATTCATAAGCTTAAAGACAATCTTTTCCCAGACAATATGAGACCACTAACAACAATTGTTTTGCTAGTGGGTCGGACCTTATTCTTGGAAGACAAAGTAAATTAGGAGAAGTTATGCACTGAAACATACTATACTGTTAGAGTTTATTTTTCCTTGTACGTGTTGATTGAAAACTACTTCCCTTCCATTCGAGCAGTAGAGCCCTTATGACTAAGGCTCAGGCTGAACTTAGTCGGTAGATCATCCCGATTAAACGGCCGCGTTCGGTTTGGATTCCGACGTAATCACCGTGGCGTGGATTCCATAAGGATATTCAGAGGAAAGATACTATTTTTTTTACAATACAATACAATCGTTTATTGCCAAACCATAATGTTGTACATAGGATGTTACACAAAATTAGACCAATGTTATGGACCCTGTCGGGTACGCAATATATAATTTAGGAGAGAGGAAGTATAACAATTAATATTTTATTCATTAAATAATATAATATTATAAAATTCAAATAATTATTTTTAATTGCTAATATATGTATTATCATTAAAATATTCATCAGTATTATAATAACATTTATTAATAAGAAATTGTTTTAATTTATTTATAAATATTGTGTCACTAGTTTCATTTTTTAATGTATTAGGTAACTTATTGTATATTTATATGGAAGAGCTGAAGGTGCCTAGGGATTTTATTTTTAATCGAGAAGTTGGCAGTACTAATTTATTTTTATGTCGTAATGAGTATCTACATGGTATATCTTCTCGCTTTGTGTAAAATTCTTTATGTTTTCGAACAAACTTACACATCTCTAAAATATATAAACTTGGTAAGGTTAGAATTGTATATTTAAGGAAATACGGCCTGCAACTATCTGTTTGTTCTATATTTGCAATTATTCGTATCAGCTTTTTCTGCAGAATAAAAAGCGAGTTTGCGTCCGTGCTGTTACCCCACAGAATGACACCGTAGCTCAACCATGTTTTACTCCGTTCTCCGCGTATATTTCCACTACAGCAACCACTAGCGGCCCGTCCCGGCTTCGCACGGGTAGATATTCACGGATAGACACTCTTCGCAACGTATGCGATGAAAGCCATTTTATGGCTAATTTTTTACACCTTCGGTTGGTTTTAATAAGAATTTCTAAAGATTTCTATAGTAATCTAGTACTAAATATGGCCTATGTAGCTTTCTAATGAAAAAAGAATTATTAAAATCGGTCCAGTACTTTTTGAGTTTATTCCTTACATACAAAAATACAAATCTTTCCTCCTAATAATATTAGTGTAGATAAATACATATCGCTAATTAGAATTCATAATTATAACAATACTTATTTTTCAAACAAATGACAAAGTTCAAAGGATGGCTCAGATATGTAAGAAATGTCAATCAGCACTAAAACAGCAGGCAACGTCATAACGGCTGCCCCTGCGCAATATATCGTTTTTGGAAGTTGCATGAAGTCTTTACTCGATTCTATTCTCGTCATGTTAAATTAATTCTAATTCTAAAAGTATCATTAGCACAGTTCCTGTTTATTTGCACAAACATGCAACCCCTTTAGGATCACAATAGGTACTCGCTAAATGTATTGTTTGTGCCAAACACAATCTATGTATTGCTTTGATTATGAAATGGACAATACAAGTACTACCTACTCTCAGGAATAATTAAAGAATAGCAACCAGCTTATTAATATTTTAGAGATAAGTATTTTCAAATAAATAACGTTAATTGTTACTATTATTACTAGGAAATACACAATTGACATTGGACAAAGGAGATTGCAGAATATACACGATCAGTTACATTTTGTATTATGTCACATTTATACAAAAAAATATATACATAATTTCACAAATCATAACCAAAACCTTTCGAAAATAGATCGCGTCACGATTCGTTGGTCAGATAGGTATGTAAACTCTTTGAATTTTTGACAATCAATTCACATTTTAAAAAAGTTTCCATAAAAATCTTTCAAAAATAGATCGCTTTACGTTTCGTTGAACAGACAATTAGCAGAATTTATAGAAACGAGATAACATATCTGAAAACACGCATCATATTAGCACTAATATTTTAAGAGTATACATATACAGCTCAATATCTTTCTTATAAACAATATAGTTTCTTGACCGTCATTTAAATATCGTATGTAAACTGACAGATGAAATATCGGTCTGCATTGGCAATCAGAACTATATTTAGTTATTTGGTTTCCCTTCAAAACGCATACATCTTTCTATATTTAATTCTCTTGCGAATGCACGCCTCTGGAGCTTATTACCTCACTTGAAGATTGGATCTTGTAAGTCAAAGCTAATAGCACCTTAGGCCTTCAGTTTAGGTAAAGGTTCCTTCTGAGACCAGTATTATCAACAACAAATAGTCTAGCCCCATAGTATTGAACGAAAGACTACCACAATAGTTGGACTCTTCATGGGATTCTCTGCCTTCCACTGTGGGAAAAAGATAAAACACTATTACAGCATCGAACTCGAAGCTGGAATCATGTTTTGCGAGTTGATACTCTAATCTGCAAAACACATTTTTTTACAATCGTTTCAAACTATCAAATCTTAATAACTGATTTTTAACACAAGTTATGTTAACTTTAACCGGAGGAAGACTTTACACCGGGATTATCTGTTTGAGTACATCCATACAACAAAATAGTAGATTAGAGATATTTCTACCACAAAATAGTGGAGAGCGCATTTTAGTGGAAAAAAATACAGGGTAATGTGACATTACATGTTATTATTCTCTGAGAATTCGATAGAAACACATGGAATTACATGAATTAATTCCACCCGCTCCTTTCCACCCACCAGTCAACCAGACGTGGCTTAACTACCATCCTTACGTGGTGGACTATCCTCTTACACGTACAAAACGGTTCCAGTCTTCGTTTTTAATACGAACAGCTAAGATGTGGAACTCTTTGCCGACGTCTGTGTTCCCGGAACAATATAATCTTACGGTCTTCAAGTCACGAGTGAATAGGCATTTGCTAGGTAAGCGTGTTCCATCCTAGTCCTCATCGTCACTTACCATCAGGTGAGATTGTGGACAAACGCAAACCTATTTTAAATAAAAAAAAAAAAAAGAAACCACATGTAATTAGTCCACGTACCATCAAACAGTCTGCTTGTTTGTCAATATATTGGCATAAAAAATAACAAACCCAATTACAAATTAATCATATTTTTATTATGTAACATTACCACTCAAATATAGTACAAACAAATCGTTATTTACATAATGGTAGCCGACGATTGACGATAACGAACGGTGATTCATACAGTAATTGAGGAAGTCACACTCTGAAGAGTTAAAGGACGGAAGTAGTCATCAAAACTAAAACGAGGGTTGCTCTAACAGCTTATACAAATAGTAGATTATAATGTCGTTAAATAACTAAGAAATAAATGGCATACCACATAAAACATTAAAAGTAATACAATCGTTTGAGGGGCAACGACTAATCGTACTGCACTGGGTCCTTGTGCAGATGGGATGTCCACGGATCCCGGATTTTCCACGCCGGCATTTGCCTTTGTCCTATTTAATCAAATATTCTTTCACCAAGATGGAACCCCAGCCCAGAATAACCGTATAATAAAAAAACCGGGTGGGGCTGTGCCGGGGCACACGGCCGTTGGTTTTAACGTAAAACGTATATGTTAGGGAAACGCTTTTAAAGTAAAAGATTGAAATAAAAACAAGATTGACGGTGTTTTAAGTATTTTAATAAAAAACTCAATGTCACAACAGCGAGCTTTTACGTTCTTTCATACGCGTGCCCGGTATTTGCACATACTGAGGCAACTCATTCAATTCAACGTACTCAAAGCGTCTTGTTACGCAGGATGGCCAATCTCCCATACTACGTTCGTAATTGCGATATACAACGCGATTTCGAAATCAAAACCATACACGAACACTTCCTGGAGTGCTCTAAGCGGTTCTTCACCGCCGCTGAAGGGCACCCGAACCCGTTAGTGAGGCAGGCGTGTATAGATACACCCGCGTACCGCAGTCAATCCGCGCTATACAGAACATCGTCAACCCAGGCACGTCATTTCTGACCCTCGCGACTCATTGACGCTGGCTCTTCAAGCCTTGCGAGAGGCGGCATCTGCGCCGCCATCCCTTAGTTAGTTAGTCCATACTTTGCAGCTTGCTGATGCACATGTACGAATAGGCCCCATCATTTCAAGGCCGGACCCACTTTGGCGTACCGAGCCTTCCTTCGCGCATATGTCTTCTTCGGAGATCAGCACTGACGTGCCCTCTCCTGATGGTGCGCCAACCTCTCCATTCAAGCCGTAGGGCCCTTATGGCCAAGGTTAGGCTGAGTTTAGTCGGTAGGTCTGTTGGGTCGAGCCGCCTCGATTTACCAGGGACTCCGACATAATCACCGCATCCCTGCTTGCCTGCCTTTTTGTTTCCAAGACTAGTTTTTTAATTATTACGATACCAAGGTACGATGATTTAGACCTTTTCGTTACTGTCCACGTTTTAAACCTGGTACCCGTATGTTTCGGTGCAATTTTAAAGACGTTTCACGTCAAAACTGTGGTATGTTATAATTACACACACATAAAAATTTAAATTTTTGTTAAATATTTAATCAATCGAATCGCTATCGCAATCGAATTTGCAAGCGTACGAGTAAGTTATTACTTACGCCTGCAGATTCGGTTGCGTTAAAAAGTATCAACCGCTTCCTTTTATGTAGTTTTTAAATACCCATTGCACCCCTTAAAAATATATGTCAATACTTAATTTTCTAAAAAGAACTAAATATAAATAAATTGTAATTTTAATAATAAGCCACTATATACATTTTCTCCCCAGATGTTCTTGTCAAAATAAGTTATTACTGTGTTATTATTTTAACTTCATCTGTCCAATATTTTTAGTTGTGCGTTAAAAGCTAAGTCAAGCAATCCCAATTATACTATTAAATCAAAATATACAATATAATAATCGATAATAAATTTATCAACATTTATACATAATTACATTCATAATAACTCAATTAACATTAAGAGTTTAGTTCATGAATCAGTAAAAACGTTTCCTATTAACTTTGTCAGAAGATTCTGCGAACTGTATGATCGCACTTACCCATAAGAACGCAGTAACTAGATAAAAGAATGAGTCATTCGTTGGACCAGTTTGTTTATTATGAAGTCTCGTCCACTAACTGGATCAGTAAACGTAAGCGCGCCACCAAAGGAGGTTGCGTCCGAAACTCCTTTAGAGGCTTCTTTAGAAAAAAGTTAGTTCCAAATTCAAAAATGAGTGTCAAAGTGTTCGGTGTGCTGTTAGCGGTACTGGGATGTGCGTACGCGCACACATACCATTTAGGAGCGTGTCCTATTGTCGAACCTATGCCCGAGTTTGATATGAACAGGGTTAGTATGTGTACTTAAATTGATATTTAATTATGGATTTTCCATATTTTGCGATTGCATTTTCAACCAAAGAGTATAAATAAACCAAAATATATTTTTAATTTATCTTTAAGTTTGTTATAAGCACTGTTTATGACATTCCATAGATTAAATACAGTATAACATTATATTAAAATTCAAATGTTGTTTTCTATCTATAACTAACTGACCCGGCAAACGTTGTTTTGCCATATACCTAAATAATATTTAAGTAATTTCTAGGAAAAATGTTAAGGGTTCATCCTTTATAACTAAGGGGTATGAAAAATATTGTTGGCCGATTCTCAGACCTACTCAATATATTCACAAAATTTCATGAGAATCGGTCAAGCCGTTTCGGAGGAGGGAACGAACATTGTGACAAGAGAATTTTATATACCTACCATAAGATTATTTTAATTTTATACGTATAAGATTAAAGTGAACAATGTTTGAAAACTTAGTTTTTTTTTTTTATATTTTATATAGAAGATTATAGCTACATCTGTAGTCTGACTTGTGTATTCAAATTTCCGTTAAATAATAATAGTAAATGAAAATGAAAATGAAAATGAAAAATGAAAAATGAAAATGAAAAAATATTTATTTCTGCAATCCAATTCATTGACATATAGTGGCCAGAGTCTCCTTTTAAGTATAAATATACTTGTGTCAGAAGGCTCTGCTCTTCGCATAACATGATAACATTTGCCGTGGACTTAAGAAATAGATGAATATAATATAAAAATGTATTTAAAATTAACTCTAAAAAAATTTATTCATACATATATATACATATACACACATATATATACATATATATATTTAATTCTATATATAATAAGAGCACTCATTTAAGTGAAAAATGTTGTAGAACCAACAGTACATCTGCACCTATTAATCCCGAAGATACATCAACATGTTTGCGTATCGCGGGTCGCTCAAAAACGCTTAATACCAAAAACACTGCAAATGTGACGTCACAACTAAGCAAACCATCACAACCCGCATGAGCGCACAAACACACCACAAACAACCATGTTATTTATATAATAATTAATATTTGAGTATAGGTATAATTTGTATAAAAAATAAAAATGTTACACTCAATGTGAGAATGCCAGAAATGCGTTCGTTTCATTAGAATTACTTAAATAATAGTTGCACATTTATTACTAATCCAAAAACAATATAAATTAATAATTAAACTAAAATTTCAATATTGACATACTTTCACTAGACATGAACTGCTCAAATCAGACAATTAAAGTATAAAAACGGCCTTAATCAGTTGTAGCCGTCTACCCTGTTATACTCGACGATGTTTGATTGAAAAGAAAGTGCTTGTTGACATATATTATTAAATACATTAACTTAATGAACTTGTTTCAAAAGTAATTCTGTTTCCTCATAGGTCAAAGTTTTAATCCAATTTATTAATGCGAGTTTACAGTCGCGAGATGTTTTACTGTAAATATTAATTTTATAATTTATTTTATTATATAAGCGAGCCGACTGTGCATCGTGTTGCACCTGAGCAAACACAGTTCTAGTTGCAGGCACCTGTACAACTAAATCCTGCCTTCTTCTGTTTACTGTATTTGAGTCATACATGATGAGTTTGTGTTTTTTTATTACAGTAAGAATTATATAAAGTTGACGAACAGGTAGTAAATTACTAGTTTCATAAAGTAATTTAGTGTGAAAACGCCGTCTTTTAAAATACATTACTTTTATCAAGGCCCTTTGAGATCTTTCTACTTCAATGAATCGCGTCTTGAAAGCTCCGCCCCACACAGAGATGCAATAGGTTATTATGGATTGTACTAACGCAAAGTAAATTTCATTTAGCAAATCTGTGAGCGGTGGTAGGTGGAGTAATGTATCTTAGTGTTTTGAATAGCCAAATAAATTTACGGATTCTGGTAGATATTAATTCAATCTGCGGATACCAAGATAATTTGTAGTCAATTATTATACCTAAATACTTTGTTTGCTCAATACGATTTATAGACGGGCATGTACATACGTTTTTTGTTACATCGTTACATTCATGTATTTTTATAGTGAAAGATTCTACAGGTTGTGTGTTGTTCCTTATACTAAAGCAAATGAAGTTGGTTTTTTGGTTATTTAATGTAAGAAGGTTATTAACAAGCCATTTTGCAACCTGAGTCATACCATTTTCTGCATTCATCTTAGCCTGACTCCAACTTGGGCCGTGGAAAACAATGGCAGTATCATCTGCATAGGTGAAAATTTTTGCATTAGACAAGTCCATGGCGCACAAGTCATTTATGTACACCAAGAATAGTGTAGGGCCCAGTACGCTGCCTTGAGGTACGCCATAGTGTACTTTGACACTGCTACTAATATAATGATCGAGCTTAACCATTTGTTTTCTGTCAGTAAGATAGTCCTTAAATATTGATAGTGTGGTACCCCGGATTCCAACTTTTTCCAATTTGTGCACAAGGATGGGAATGGATACGGTGTCAAAAGCTTTTTTGAGATCAATAAAAATAGATAAACATTTGTTTCCTTTATCAAGTTGCTGTGTTATAAGTGACGTTAAAGATGTAACTGCGTCTTCAGTTGAAATTCCAGTTCTGAAACCGTATTGATTAGGTGATAATATATTAAAAGATGTTAAGTAATTAAGTAGTCTAGCATTAAGCAATTTTTCTAAGATTTTTGATATGACAGATAAGACAGAAATAGGTCGATAGTTACTGACGTCCCCCCTATCACCACCTTTATAAATTGGTGTAATAATTGATTTTTTTAATAAAGCAGGGAAGACTCCATTTCTAAAGCAAAGATTATAAAAATGAGATAGAACAGCATTAATTTCGTATCTTATAACTTTTAAATAACCTACAGGAATGTTGTCCCACCCTGGTGCACTGTCTGATTTTAAGCTCATTATTATACGATTTATTTCATCAGGGTCAGTCTCTAATAGAGCCATTGATTGGCATTGATCCGGAAGATTATTGAGATAAAAATTCGATTTGGTTTGAGAAGTGCTTGAAAGAATACGCCCTGCCAATTCACTACCCATACCAGCAAAATATACGCCCTGCCATTCACTACCCATACCAGTAAATAACTACATATTAAGAAAACAAGATGTTTCGCTATAAATAAATCGACATATCGTTTTCTTCTGCTATTTCTAGTGCCCTAATAATATTAAAAACGGGGAAGTTTCGATGAATTGATGTTTGTCTTCTCCAACTTCACAATAATATAGCTTATACATACATCAGAATAACACATAGGCTATAAATCTATATAAGTAAGTATACATACTTATAATAAATCTGTAGAGGGGTCAATTCTGTACATGAAATATATATTAAAAATAACTATCAGGGGGTGATTAGGGATCTATACTCATGCCAAAAATGCAATCAGTAAAATTTTCGTCTGTCTGACTATCTGTATGTTCCTTATAGAAACAAAAACTACTGTACGGATTTTAACGAAACTTGGTATTCTTGGTAATTATTCTTGATACTCCTGGGCAGGTTATAGAATACTTTCCATTACACTACAATCAATAGGAGCAGAGTAGTGAAGGGAAGTTTTGGGAAAACAGGAGAAGTAACTCCATTTTTTTAGCTTCCGTCGCGTGTGTAGCCTTAATGGTTAAAGTCACATAAAAATCATGTATGACGGAAATATTCTACATAAATTTGTCTAAAAAACATCCCGCAACAGCATATGTCTATCTTTTATGGTTGACTCACAATGACACGTGTAACTCCCTCAGAGTCTTGGTTACTTTGAGGTAACTCCTGATAGCTGAGCAGTTCGGAGCATTCTGATTATATTTGTTTACTTTTACATTTATAATACTCTCACTCATCTCTAATTTTGAAAAGTTTTATTACCTTTGTAAAAATATTATTCAAATAAAACTATGTAGTAATGGAGCGATGCAGAACAATCTTGACATTTTTATTTTATTTCCTTTGTTTCAAAAATTGACGTATAGGTTTGTCAACACACTTCCAACGAAAAAAAAAACAAAATAAAAAAAAATTAACCTTCAAAATTTGATGCCACCTCCAATGGGTACAGTCTCTGGAAGGGACGTGCCTTTTTCCCCGTAGACGTTTGGACTATAGCGGTCCTTGGAACCCCATCTCTACCTGGCCGAATTTCGACTATTCTACCCAAAGGCCATTTGATGCGTTTTTCAGAGGTTTCAATTAAAACTATATCACCCAAATTTAACTCTACGGATTTCTCCTTCCCTCTTTGGATTAAAGCAGTTAAGTAATCTGACTTAAAGCGACGCCTAAAATCAGATCTCAACTTCTCTAAATAACGTGACCTTAAACTAAGTTTTGATCCATCAATAGTGTCCAAATCTGTAGTGACATCTGAGTGCGGCAGAGGATGTAGAAAGTTTGTAGGTGTAAGTGGTAATAACTCGCTGCCATTCTCATCTCCGACGTAAGTCAACGGACGATTATGTATAATAGCTTCACAGTCACATAAAATGGTACTGAGCTCATCATATCACCTTATTTCCTTATCTATAAAATAAGTAGGAACAAAAAACTGCCACTTTACAAATCTTTTTGACAGGACGAAGTCTGTCGGGTCCGCTAGTTATAAAGATATACGCCATGTTAATATAAGCTACACGAATACTGGTCCTGCGCAGACAAAATCGCGAACACCAACTAGTATGTTAAATGCGCCCCCAAAGAGTGACCCCTCCATGTGAACTAGAATTAACAGATAATTTTTTTTACTACTTTTCCATTATTTTGCTGATTGTATTTTTTAACATTAAAGAAGAGAAGAACAGAAAATTATGTTTCAACTGCGATTTAAACAAAAGACGATACTGGATGGAAGAAATTGAATCGAGTCGTAAAACATGATAGTAGATCCCTTGTATGCCCTTAAGAGTAATACTATTGAATAAATAAGGGTCAATTACGATATTAAAAATAAATTAGACACTTCCTCAGTAGATTAGTCCATCTGAAGCTCGTTTCCATCTTTAGAGTTAATATACATATAAGATAATTTCATCTTATAGTTAAAAATAAAAAAAAATTAACCTTCAAAATTTGATGCCACCTCCAATGGGTACAGTCTCTGGAAGGGACGTGCCTTTTTCCCCGTAGACGTTTGGACTATAGCGGTCCTTGGAACCCCATCTCTACCTGGCCGAATTTCGACTATTCTACCCAAAGGCCATTTGATGCGTTTTTCAGAGGTTTCAATTAAAACTATATCACCCAAATTTAACTCTACGGATTTCTCCTTCCCTCTTTGGATTAAAGCAGTTAAGTAATCTGACTTAAAGCGACGCCTAAAATCAGATCTCAACTTCTCTAAATAACGTGACCTTAAACTAAGTTTTGATCCATCAATAGTGTCCAAATCTGTAGTGACATCTGAGTGCGGCAGAGGGTGTAGAAGTTTGTAGGTGTAAGTGGTAATAACTCGCTGCCATTCTCATCTCCAACGTAAGTCAACGGACGATTATTTATAATAGCTTCACAGTCACATAAAATGGTACTGAGCTCATCATATCACCTTATTTCCTTATCTATAAAATAAGTAGGAACAAAAAACTGCCACTTTACAAATCTTTTTGACAGGACGAAGTCTGTCAGGTTCGCTAGTTATAAAGATATACGCCATGTTAATATAAGCTACACGAATACTGGTCCTGCGCAGACAAAATCGCGAACACCAACTAGTATGTTAAATGCGCCCGCAAAGAGTGACCCCCCTCCATGTGAACTAGAATTAACAGATAATTTTTTTTACTACTTTTCCATTATTTCGCTGATTGTATTTTTTAACATTAAAGAAGAGAAGAACAGAAAATTATGTTTACTGCGATTTAAACAAAAGACGATACTGGATGGAAGAAATTGAATCGAGTCGTAAAACATGATAGTAGACCCCTTGTATACCCTTAAAAGTAATACTATTGAATAAATAAGGGTCAATTAAGATATTAAAAAAATAAAACACTTCCTTTTAAAAAATTAAATAAATTAGACACTTCCTCAGTAGTTTAGTCCATCTGAAGCTCGTTTCCATCTTTAGAGTTAATATACATATAAGATAATTTCATGTCTTATAGTTAAATATAAACAAAACTTTTATAACAAAATAAAAGTTATCCAGCCGGTTCAGCGGTTCAGCATAATGAATACTGACGTAGTTAAACTATGGTCTTGGTCACGACCGAGATAATGGGGTTATTGGGGTCTAATGTGAATATAAACAAGGATGCGACCAATAAATTATAAATATTATTCAATATCTCTTTGTCTCAGTATCAAGTATTTTGAAATTGTAGTATGAGTTTCAGATTAGCATTAACTAGGGCAAAATTAAAAACGGCGTAATTAAAGATACAGATTACAATTCATACATGATACAGCGTGTCATGTACGAATTGTAATCGACGTGGGCGACCTATGAACCTATTACCAACATAATAAAAAAATTAAATATACTTTCGCTACACTTAACACAAATTCACTGAGGAGTTTGCTTGCGCTTCCAAATAACACAAAACATTTTGACAGATGTCATACTTTTGACTGATAAACTATGAAGATGACACCTGTCATTACTTTTGTATATAAAATACACTATACAATACAATGTTCCACCTTCACTTTGCAACGATTGATTCTTATAGATGGCTTACCAAAGACCTTTAAAGAAAATGAAATACCCCGCCATTTGCCATCTATATTGAAACATGAAAAATGCTATGGAGCCTTGTTCAAATACGTTACGAACACCATTCTTGAACTGTAAATAGTTATATTTTGTGGATACATGTAGAATAATGGTGTGTTGCTGACTGTAGTTGCTGTTGTAGAATAATGACTTTATTAAAAAAATATATACAATACAACCACACATCGTCGTTCATATTGCAATTTGTTCTATGTCAAAAATTGGTATTTTTTTATTACAATATTATTGAGGTATGCTTAGATAATAATTCTGAGCGCGACCGAAAGACGAACGCAATAGATATGAAACGTTAGTTAAAAATATTTTAGTGTTATAATAGATTTTTTTTTCAGTACACAGTTTTTTTACTCTCCTGTAAACTTGTCATTTCTGACATAGATCTAATTGCAATATGAACGACGACATGATCAAAAACTCTAAGTAATGTATTATATGTCTGTCAAAACTATGTCATTTTCATAAACTATGGAGACTCAAAACGATGATGAAACTATATGATGAATATTTATATTTCCTTACTTTAATCACTTTTTTATTAATAGTGGAAAACAGATCGTTTTCTTTCTATTATCTTTTATAATCAATAGAACAATGATGTTGTCTAAGATGGTACAATCAGCAACACGTCAAGTTTTACAATTGCACTACAAAAACCGCAGCTATTACGGAAAATTATTATATTAATTATTAATGTATGCATAAAATACCTTTTTTAACTTTGATAAGACCCATTTATATTGGTCGAGGAACACACACGACAATAGAAAGTATTTAGGACAGGCATATTGTTCATTTAAAGACAGAAGGCAGAGTTCCGTTCTTTGTGCATTGACCAACCATACAAATATGAACGCTGACGTGTCAGGAGATACGACACAATTAGTCAAACAAAGAACCCCTGTGTCACAATTACTGGAGTGATAAATCGGGAAATGCGTCAGATGGTGATTATTCTAAAAATACGATCAGTCTAGAGCCCCACTCGTGTTAAACGGTGAAAGTAGCAAAAACACGAGAATGATCTTAAATATTTGAATTGTAAAGGTTCAATTCAACAAAGTTTATTAAGCCTGACGATATTCAATTACCAGTAAATGGCGCTTTCCAAAACCTTAAAGAGGATAGCTGATAGAAGTATCTGTAGATGAAAAGAAGTTGCGTAGTTTTTGGTATTCAAGTAGATTGATTCTGTTCCATCTTTCTTGTATTTGGACTTAGTCTCACTTTGCCATTTAGCTCCTACGTTGTACCTAGAGTCACGGGACTGGGAAATGTTTTACACTTACGGGACATTAAGGGTCGTGGATGTCGAAAAGAGAAATGTCAATGCCACGGAAATGTCAACGCAGAAGGACTCTGTTTTTATGTTTGGTACTTCGTTTATGTGGTAAATAAATAAGACTGAGATAGGATAGTGAGTTTTACACATAATATGAAAATAGCAGCACAATTTTCTTTCTCGAAATCACTATATGATGACAATACAGTGCGCAAATAATATTACCTAACGTAATGAATATAATGAGTTATATTCTGTAAGTACTTGAGCCGCTTAATCATAAAACTTCATCATATGTATAAGTCATAACTAACTAATTCCAACAATGCAGCCATTGAAAATACAAACCCGCTATTGTAAATTGGATTATAACGACGATCGAATTACGACTATTGTGAGCCACACAAAGAGACATATACTGTCAATACAGGTAAGTTGCGAGCAAACATTAACTTTTCAGAGATATCAGATATTCAATCCTTCATATAGAGATAGATATTCAAGACCTTCAGATATTCAATGGGAATATTTCATTGCTGTGTCGCAATAAGGGTTTCCATTATAAAATCTTCCAACTTAGTTTAATGTCAACCTTTTTCTTCAGATGCTTGGCCTATGGTATGTGATCCAGAAGACTTCAACAGCGTCCCACTGCATCACCTATAACTTCAGCCGGACAGACGAACCCTACAAATACCAGCTGGAGCAGGAGTCGCAGCACTTTATCCTGGGGTTGACTCCTCTTAAGCACGATTACAGGTTTTTGCTTTACCTATACTATTAATATGTTCACCACTAAAGGATTATCACGAATTAGTTCTATAGGGGGATTAAAGTCATTCTTAATTACATTTAATGGGATTCTAAACTAGGTGCTACTCAATCATACAAATTACGCAAAATCAATACGTCACACCTAGAAACGTTTCGAAACTAGCATATACCCAGCAACTGTGCTGTTGCTGAGAGAAGTCGCGGTCAGAAACCTGGCTGGTCAAGTCTGTATTAGACGGATAACAAACTTATTTCAAAAGCTGACAAACAAAATCAAATACAAATAGGTTTCCTTAAAATAATAAATATCAGTTCGGCTATCTTGATCACCTGGAAAGACATGCATTCCGTATGAACTCCAATCGTGAGACTATTTTTTTTTTCTATTTCGTGTGTAAGTCGGGGCTGATATGCATCACTGCGACCTATTAAGATCTATTGTGACCAGCCTCCTATGTAGGTTCTATGTAGGCCCTACAGTAGCTCCCTTAACTGGGCACTGACCAAGAAAGATAGGATGTTCCCAGTTCGGATTGTTTTTATTTCATCTGGGTCAAGGATGTGTTTCCCCAGGTGTCTGTTTCTTTTGTGAATCAGCGGTTCACAGTAGCACAAGAGGTGTATTGGTGTTTCACGCTCTTGTTCGCAGACTCTGCATGTGTCAGTGTCCTTAAGTTCGTGAGATTAAATCGTGAGACTAGAGCACCGAAGGCACTTTGAGTCTCTGTGTGTTCGGTTTTTATTTTAAGGAACAATTTGTAAAGGTGCCTCCATCGCCTTTTTATCAACGCATCACCCGACAAAGCAATAAAGGTCATTCTTAGCTCGGCTGCAGATTTTTCCGTCTACCTACTCATTCTAGAATAAGTTTCGAGCTACTGTGCCTCCTGATTGCATTAATCTCCAGAAGGGTTTTCGATAGGTACAATACGCATAGTATCGCTTTTAGTTTGATAACGTTTTCGCTAGGGGCGCTGTACAAAAACTCCATACAAAATTTTGCGAAGTCGATATCGACAACTACTCTTGCAGACTCATGACCACACAGATAGGTGGTACTTGAGCTGTAGAGAGGGGAGCGGAGGCTGGGGGTTCCCGGAAGTGGCCTTTGTGTTCCCGGGGGCTCCCTACATGCCTGAGGAAGGCCATCCCTGAGGTTTTTAGTGGGTAGGCCTCCCCCTTCTGGGGAGGAGAGCCCCACATAACCCCGGCTCGCCACAGCCGGGGTATGCAATTTAATGCATTTTCCTCAGGGGAACAAAAAAAAAAAAAAAAAAAAAAAAAAAAATGGTGGTACCTGAGCTGTGCCCTTTGAAATTGCAGATGTAAACCATTCGGTGGGCCATACATTAAAAAAAATTTAGTAATTCTGTTTTTTTTTTTCAGATACACCGGAATATTGACCGTACCTGATCTTGCTGTGCCAGCCAGAATGAAAGTGCGCTTCCCATTAAGTAAGATTGATTGATTTTCATTATCATCTTAAATATCTAAATTGCTGAGGTTGAATGAAGTGATATATTTACCTCATTGTGGTGCCATATAATTAGTAATCATCGGAAGTTGTCTAATTGTAGAAAATGCAGTAACATCATATAAAATTTAAATATGAAATTGGAAAAAGGAAACGCCCATTGGTTCATGGCAGTATCGACCCCGGGTCCGATTGGAAAGACCACCACCGACGTTGCTAACCCAGGCATTCTCCAGACTCGTCCAACACCATATTTGTTGATATTTTTTTAGATTGCACTAAATTATCTAAATAGATTATTAAAAACGTAGGCGACCCTGTTGTTTTGGCACTGGTCTACGAATCGGATGATTTGTGGGACCTGCGATCGAACCTGTCATTAACCAATATGTTTTTTATTTTTCGAAATTCATATGTACATTTATCTGACGCTCGTACAGTGAAGGAAAACATCCTGAGGCAACATGTATACACCCGCAGATGCAAATTCAAAGATTAATGTAGACAACCAATCTAAACTGGGTCAGCGTGGTTGCCTAAGCCCTCATTTTCCTAACAATAAGTAGGGTAGGTCGGCCTCTAGTTGGCGACGTATATGAGCTGTGATCCTGATAAAATTACCTAATTGTTTAACAGGTGTAGCAGGTTCAGCCTCATACACAGTGCTGGCCACCGACTACTCGACATACGCTGCCATATTCACGTGCCAGAAGCTGGCCTTCGCACACCGTCGTTCCGCCACCATACTCTCCAGAACCAAGGCTATGGACAAGATGTTCGTTGACAAGGTACAAGCTCACTTCTATTTTAGAATTGGCAATTAGATTAAACTCTATGGTGTAGCAACTCACGTATGTGTGTGATCCATAATGCATTAACATTGAAATTTGTATTTTAATTGGGTAGACGACCACAACTGATTATGGCCGTTTTTATGCTATAATTATCTGATTTGAGCAATTTATATTACATGAAAGTATGTTAATATAAAAATTTCAGTTTGAATTTTTATTTATATTGTTTTAAGATTTTTAAAAAATGTGCAATTATTTTTTACGTAATTCTAGCATTCACACATTAAATGTAACATATATAGAAAGTATACCTATAAACGTAGAAATAACAAAGTTATTTTGATATTTGTTCAGTATACTGTTGGTTCTACAATATTTCTCAGTTAACAGAGTACTCTTATTATATATAGAATTTTAAAAATTGTCGTCTACCCAATTCGTGACGTAGATCTTTCCGAGTTTCTCTGCCTAACAGAGATCCTTACAAGAAGCACGAAAAGTACCCAGCAAACCCCGCAGCTAAATACCTCTAAGAAAGATTATGTTGGTCTCCACATCAGCCGGAGCGACCCGACCGACATGACCAACCAACAAACTCAGCCTTAAGTCTATTGACCTAACTGAAATGAGAGCGACCGCTTCATTGCCGAAAAAGGTTTTCGTGAATAGGATCTCATTAGCTTTATATGTATACGAGCTTTATATA
Organism: Scirpophaga incertulas; assembly: GCA_036419045.1. NCBI lineage: Eukaryota > Metazoa > Arthropoda > Insecta > Lepidoptera > Crambidae > Scirpophaga > Scirpophaga incertulas. Next base: position 5,254,576 of record CM071646.1, on the reverse strand, counting down.
ATATAGATATAGGAGATACCAAATCTCAGAGGTAAGATACCAATTCCTCTAAGAGTTATTTGTGCTCGCTACAACCATATCTCTCAGCGGTTGTCCTTCTACAGGTATTTTTAATGTGCATTATTATATTTTCCTATTTTGTTATTTAGTGTAAAACCATGAATTAATTAAATAAATAAATAGTTACGAAATCCAACTGAAGACAATGATTTCCCTTTTTCCTATTTACAGTACCCACCCAAACCTTAAGGTCGCACACCTTTTTTAAATTTAAAAGTAAATCGCATATCTTAAATACGTTTAATATTTAGTATTATTGATAAAAAATTAAATTTAACATTCACTTCAACTCAAATCATCGACTACAATGATTTTATCGATACTTATATCGATATATTATACATACTTTTGCCTTAATAGTTATTTTTTTCTATTTGCACAAAATGTCTCTCAATAGCTTGTGTAACATTTACTAAATAATTAGTCCAGTCACTTTAGGGTTTCACCTCGGAATTTGAAATATTAATCTGGAAACTCGTATACAGCTTTATTTTTGCGTTCTAAAAGTTAAGTAAAAAACATCAATACAATTGTATTAACTGATAAATAATACAAACTATTTATTGTTGATAATAATTTTGTAACTATATACAAGGTATTATTCACCGAGATTCACGGTTTACCTTGTACGAGTATTAACAGTATGTATGCCTGAGCGTTGGGTACTCTCCGCCCTCTATCTCGAAAAGGGTTATACAGAAAAAAGGTTAAGATAAAAGTTGTGACAATTTTTTTCATCTTCAATTTTTATAATAGGTGTTGAAGTGATTAGAACCATAGAAACGTAATGATTACAAAAAATCGATTTTTGTGACCTTTGACCTCGAATAACTTACGACGCAGACACAAGATAATATGAGACTTTTGAGACAACTTTTAGAACGCCAAAATAGAGCTGTATACGAGTTTCCAGCTTATTATCTCAAATTCCGAGGCTGACCCCTTTTATTTCCTAAAGTAACTGGACTAAATACGTACGTCCTCTACTGACAGATGCGCACCAAACTGTCATCGTTCGGCGTGGACCCGTACGACCTGTCCATCATCTCGCAGAGCAACTGCCCCAAGCACAACACCAGCGAAGGGGTTAACATCAACATTGACCCTGAAACCTTTTCCTCGCACAACATCGGCGAGGCCGTCCGGAAGACGGGAGGTGCCATTGGTGAGTCTTCAAACATCATCTCGCAAAACATCCCAAGTATATCGCTTTTGGTGAGTCACTCACAATGGATTATCTCGCACGACACAAGGTTAGTGTTATAGGAGAGCCACTCACAATCAATAATTTGGTACAACATCCCAAGGGCGGAGTTATGGGTGAATAACTTATCCCGCACAACAACTATTGATTACTCACAGATCATTTCGCACAACAGCAGTGAAGATAAAATCAGGCAGGTAACCAGAAAGACGGGGTCCCTATATAATTTTTATCGCCATTATAACAATACTAATTACTTTTCATTCTTAGAAGTAATAGCCGGTCCCTCGCTGATTGAGGACTCGAGGTAAAGCTCGCTTCCAAAGGAATTAACGCCACTCCCGATTATATGAGTAAAAGGCCAAAATCTTCCCAATTGTTTGTCAGTAAATTCCCTGACCTTGTCACTAATGGCCGAGTCTATGGTGTTTTCTCGACCTTGTAACGATGAAACCAGAAAGGTATTCTGTGAAGGATCACCACTAAGATGTTTCCGTGACCACGTAGTCTCCAAGCAGTTGGAACAGCTTGGACGTTTGGGTTTGTCTTGTAGTAGAGAGTAGGCGGAAGCATCGATCTAAATGTCTGTACCTATATTATAAAGACCACGCATTTAACGCCACAGAGTACAAGTAATTATATAGTTTCGACGAAACGTAACGAATGAATATTATATCTATGTTTCTTATTACAGCTGACGGAGTTGAATACGTAGTGGAAGCGGGTAAGAAGGTTTACCATAAGGTGGCCAGCTCTAAAGAGGATCTCACCGAAACTCCTACGCACGACGCCGAGCGTAACTTCAATTCAGATGCTGAGTGGCTGCCTTGAGCAGAAGCTTTATTTCTATGAAATAAAACACATTTAAAATGCCAAAACAATATAGTAGTAATAGACACGGCCAGTTGTAACTAATAATAATTCTAAGTGTATGAGTTTTAAGGTACAGTATAGTATGTATAGTGTGCTGCATGGAAATTAAGATCTGACAATACGCGGTCAATATAGTACCAAAAATATATATATCTGAAAAATTGACAACCATTTACAAGCCACATTTCATAGATTAAAGAAGTGTTCATAAACACGTATTTTAAGTTTAGCTTGTTTATGTTAAGTATTATAAAGACATTACCAATAAAATGTGTGTTGTCCAAATCATAGGAAATTTTGTTTAAATTGTGTATGAAGTAATTAAAAACACATGGAAATTGCCTGCAAGAGTCAATTCTAGAATCTATTTGGGAATATTTGTTGACATAGCAAAATAAAACAAATTTTAAGAAATCTGTCAGAACACCATATTTCAAAAGTTGTCAGTTATCTGGTTAGATTTATTTAATTGCGTGTGCTAAAACTTCAATTAATTAAATACTCGCAACTTGAAATTAACTCGATTGCATTTAATTATTTTTTCAAATTAAATGTATATACCTTTGTACATATAAGACAATAATAAATGATTAAGAAGACAGTTCACGCGCCCAGATAATCGGCATGGCAACCCCAGGGCATTATCCGAGGTTGCCATACCGCGACGGATAAATCACATCTTTATAATTGAAATATACATAATCAAATGAACAAGAGACTTTCTCTATATAATGAATATTTGAATGAATAATGCGTTGCAGATGAGCACTACCGCTGTTTTAATTTATACACTTACTTTATTGTATATGATATTAGACATTATATCTTGTTATATTAGACATTAACTGCGTGTAAAATTTCTTTGATGAAATAATTAGTCACTTTATGTGACAAATTTTGACATCTCACCTAGATACGTAGTTACATTTTGTTAAAAAAAATGTAACCAATAAATCAATATATTTTTATTGTTTTTAAGTCACAATTTTAGTTAAATCGTCGTTCCTCAACTTGATGAGAATGCGTCTTAGAAATGAAAGGTATTTATGCTAAAAAATTCTAAAATGTTGCAAATATACTCTTACTTGGAATGCATCTGGAGCTGTGTTAATGTTGTGTTTTATTGAGTAACGTACATATGTTTAACTGGGAATATCACTGTAGCTGAATATAAATGAAGGTAAGAATTACATCTGATAACGGCAAATAAAATGGTCTCGATCATTTTGGTGTTAAGTTAATACTATAATGTTTACCTTTTCCGTGTTATGAAAAATACTCATATTTAACCTGTGAACAGTTTATACTTTTCATACTTACTTACAGAATAATTAGTTAAGAATTTTAGGTTATGATTAGTGCAATAAATAGTATTACTAAATAAACCAATTACTTTTTTACTGATTTATTACTGACAGATGTCAAACCGAGTCGCAGTACCCAATAATTACAATACATATCTTATACCCTTCACGCTAAAACAGTAAAGCCATCACTGATCATAGGTTAGAGTCGATCGAACCTCTGATCTAACATATCAAAAAGTTAAATAACCAAATGTATCACCCACATTATACATCTGGGTTAGACGAACCCATTGTCAAAAGGGACATAACAATAGAAGCAAATATAGCCTTAGTGTAATTTTCCAAGCAGAAAACAGGTGACCACGTCAGTATGGATAACATGCCTTTATATTTCCAATTTTACGCCCCACATCTTATGTGCCTGCCATGTATAAATATGTTTTTGATTATCCAATTTGAATTTGAAGATTGGCGAAAACGGACTTAATATTTTTCTAAAACGTACATAGTCGTAAATATGATAAATACATAAAGTTTTATATACAATTAAATTCAACAATCTTATATCATTTAAAGCTGGGAAAAAAGATATTTATCATTTTCTATCTGGTTATTGAACAGAAATATTTACGATGATGAAACAAAACGTTTTAGTCGGATTATCTATAGATAAACGTTAGATTCCATCAAAGAAGTGAGAAATCAATATTATATCATTTTTATTACACTAATTTAATTAAATAATCTAATGTAATGCCATTGATTCGTGATACCATACGCGTATGTATAACGTAAATCTAAAAAATAAAATTATTAGAGACTTAACTGTATAGTATACGTATCCTTTGCTTAAATACAGTTATTTTGACATATTCCTTCACTTTTGACAAATACAAATATTATATTCATTGCCACTGCATTTCAGTTAATCATTTCAGGTAATCCTTTGCAAAAATGTATAGTAAAAAGTATTCAAAAAACTTTTATGTATTCCAGAACAGAAGGCTTATACTTACTTTCTTATCACAAAATTATTGGTACCGGTGACAATTCTAATCAGTTCTTGTCTTCCTTAATTAACATTCAAACTGGCGATATTTCTATCTAGTATTTTTTTAAATCAGGATATTTTAAAGAACTTTTTGTGATATTTGTAATAGTATAATATTTTTGTCATTTTAGTGTTCAGTGTCATGTTTAATAACTAAATGTTAGTAAATAATTCTGTAGTCCGATTCCTAACCTCAATATTTTTTTCTCTTTTTAACCCCAACTTTTAAAGGACAAAGACCAGGACCGGCTTATGCATGACGCGGCCCCTAGGCAATGCTCGTCCCCCCCCCCCACCGTCTTCTAACTTCCTCAATTTTTTTTTTCGCTAACTTTATTCATAATTACGACGTTTTTTTCTAGATAGGTATATAATCACATTATTCAATAAAAATATTAAATCAAACGAAAAGAATGTAAGTAATTAATATATACATTTAAAAAAAAATATTAACTCTTATGACTTTTTTTTTTACAAAATCATTGAAGACTTCCTGAAAGTTAACCTTTACCAATACATCATTTTCAATTGCCATTATGTAGCACAGGGCCCCTGAACGTGGCGGGGCCCCTAGGCAGTTGCCTACAGTGCCTAATGAACAAAACGGCCCTGACAAAGACCGATACCTTTTACCGACCGATAGCTTTTTTGTTAGTCTTGTTTAGTTTTATAGAATGGTTCAATTTCATTCATGAACGGTACCATTAAATCCAAGTCTGAAAATGTATAGAAGTTCGCCTGTCTTCTTTTGAGGGAACCTGCAAAGACTTGCAGAGGAGGAGGGTTTGTAAAGGAGAGGTTGTATATGACGTAGACCAGCCTCACTGAGTCAGGATTGGTATTTACATTAAGATGCACACACGCATACACACACACACACGCTAACACAGACACACATTAGGGTATTCACATAGTGTGTTTTGTTTTTCGCTAGTTGAAATATTGTATAAATACGGCTAATGCAATTACTTCTCGCCTGGCCATACATTTACTGGTCCCATAAATGGATGGAGGGTTGGTCGCCCGTGTTACAAATAATGAGTATCGAAATGGGAAATGTATATCTATGTTAACAAGCTTCCGCAAAGTGTCATCGATTTGCCTTTATATAAATTTAAAATCCATATCAAAAAGATACTCATGAGTAAAGGCAAGGTTATTATAAAGTAAGTGACTATCTAAATGATCACACTATTTGGGAATAGGGACACTATTCATAGAGCCATATTTGGTAACAACATTATAAATATTGTATTATTTTTATATGTGTATGTAAACTAGTGATGAAACGGATATCCGGTAACTATCCGGTATCCGGCCTATCCGCCTATTTTCACTATCCGGCCGGATACCGGATAGTAGGGCACTATCCGGCCGAATACCGAATACTAGATGTTTCCCGCGATACCGTTCGCGCTGAGTGCTTTACGCCCTAAACTCGTCTATATCGCGCTTTTCTGTGGGAATACAAAAGTTTTTAAGCCTATCTATATTGTTTCTCGTTGTCTAATCTATCTCTGTATCAAATTTCAGCAAAATCAGTTCTTTAGTTTAGGCGTGAGAGAGTAGCAGACAAACAGACTGAATTTATAATATTAGTAACGGATTATTTTGCACATACACACACATATATGAAATAAAAATAATATAACAATAGGTTATGGACGGACACCATTTATTAAATTAAAATAATGACAGAAATTGTTTGATAAAAAGTTAATTACTAAAAATTTACTTAGTGTTAGTACTCAAAATTAACTAGCGGCAAATTATGGTGAATGAATACTAGGTTTTCAGCATTTGTTGGTAAGAGGCGACTCTGCTTGGCTTCGTATACTAGACCAGCTTCTGAAAATAGCCTTTCGCTGTAAACGCTACTGGCAGGTGCTCCAAGATAAATTCTTGCAAACTTCGCCAATTGAGGGTATTGGTTTGAATTGACCGACCACCAAAGGTATGGGTCGCGATTGCGATCTATTCGAGATAACTTTAAAAAAAGTCAATCTCATTAGAAATTGGATTTTGTTTTTCTTGATCGCGACAACTGCTACTGTTGTCCTTTGCCACTTCATTGAAACAGTCCAAAAAGTGTTATGAGCTTCGCGTGTAAAATTTGATCCAGTTTCATCTTCTTTTTGTCGTTTAGCAGGTGTTGAAGACGGCGATGATCTATTACTGTCGGAAGAAGAATCGTCGTAAGAGTTTTTTATATATTCTATCAGGATTTACTGTCGGGCTTTTTCAGTTTCAAGAACTCCTAAATAGTCTGATTTGAATCTCGCATATTCAAATCAAATTGTAACGCAATAAGCGGCCGAATATCCGGTGGCCGGATATCCGGCGCTCCGGCCTCGTAGTTAGCCGAATATCCGGTATCCGGTATCCGGCCAAATCACTATCCGTTTCATCTCTAATGTAAACATACACTGTAATCGTATTAGATATGATTGTATCTTAATTGTGTATTATTTATATATTAATATTATTAAAATTGAAAAGAGGAGATAAAAAATAGACCTTCAGAGTTTCTTGCCTGTTCTTCGATGGATAGAACAGGTAAATGTGGTTACTAAGGCATAAATTAGGGTACCTTCGAGCCCTTCAATACGGACGATATATATTTAAGATAAAGAGGACAGAGAGAAATAATTCTTTAGCTCAATAACACATTTTATTTTTATAAATAAATATAACAATGCCAGCTAATTGCGGATAGTACAAAAACATCTTAAGTTTTTAAATAGCTCTGACACAAAACCAAATAAATGCAATACAATATTGTTGAATAAATCAATAGGCTGGATTATAATGGATTTTAGAATAAATTAAAATAACATACTTTTTATTCACTGAAGTAATTCTGACATTTTATACAATTACAAGCAGATATTGAGAAAACGTATTTACAATAGTGGATGACAAAAGTTTACAATACCGATGTAACAGATCATATTTCTTTCAACTTGTAGTGAACATAAATACATTGAATTGAACATTGTACGGACCCCTGTTTATAAATATTAAGGTAAAATCTTATTTAAAAAGTAATGAAAACAGAAATATATTTAGGTTAATGGAGCTGCTACTGCTGTTGGAAAAAGCCCCTCTCACATATATGACGAACCCCTATATAGTCTATTGATCTTACTTTTGGAAATAATGTTTATTTAGCAAATATAATATTTAATAATTACATTCACAACTCCCAAAATTTAATTATTTTCTTTTAACAAAAAAATACAGATAATATAAAACTGCTTAAATGGCAACTATATGTTTTAATAAACTTATAAAAGACACTTGAAATGCAGATGGAATATAATTAGCCTAACGCTTTGCATTAAGCATATCAAGAAGTGTTATAGGTAATGTTGTTTACGATGTTTACAAATTGTTTCTGAATTACGAATATGTCAAATGAAATGATAATAATGTATGTTTACAAATTACACTTAAATCAACAATCAATAAACGTGATATAATTTAAGAACTGCTGTAATAGCAACGAAGCATTTAAACGAGTGACAGAAACGACTTAAGATGGAAGCAATGATTACCTGTAGTATAATTAAGGTGTGCAACGTCCCAAGAAACGAGGGTACAGACAAGTGTCTCTAACGTGACGTCTTGCCAGCAACCAGCACAGGAACCGTTCCAGTCCTAGTCCGTACCCACCATGTGGTACGGCCCCGAACCGACGTTGGTCTGTGTACCAAGTGTAAGGGCTGGGGTCGATACCTTCCCGCTTGTAGCCTGTAGAAGAAAATACCAGTCAGATTGCTCCAGGGTTTTCAGTTAGGGGAACTTATAAGCTGTTGAGAATGGACATTAGTACTACTGTACCATGTTAATGCCTTAACAGTTAATAATTCAAATTCAAATTCTTTAATTGCATACCATAAGTTTCATAAGTTGTCAAATAAATTATTAGTACTATTATGGACCTTGATAAGGCACAGCAATTTTAGAGAGAAGCATGCACTATTTATATATAAACAATTACCCAAATCTAATGTCATTCATAATTACTATATATCAACAGGAGCTATCTACCATGAACTTATTTTTATTTATTTAATTAACTATCACAGTGTTTTATTATTCTTATATCTAGAAAATAAATAAAATAAATAGAACTACATGTATGCTATTTATAAAATTTTAAATAACAATATTTAATTTGGAGCCTTAACAACATTTAATAATACATGTAAGATGTTTTATTAAAATGGGCCTATCTTAACTACATATAATAAGAGTAATATATATTATTACTCTTTCATCCATCATTCATAAAATTATAATAATGCGTCCCTATCGAATATTTCAACTACATACATCCATACTTCGAGGGTTATTGTGCTGAATCAAATATTTCTAAGGCATTCTTCACCTTGGTACTTGTTATCCAACATGTTGTTAATTTTTTTTAACTTTATCACTACATAGTATAAAACAAAATAGCTTTCTCAATCCCTATATCCCTATGTATGCTTAAATCTTTAAAACTACACTAAGGATTTTGATGTGGTTTTTTTAATAGATAGAGCAATTGAAGTGGAAGGTTTATATGTATAATAACATCCATCAAATAGTGGGAAATACCGTTATTTTTTATGTTTCTAATGTGATATCCTAAATAATAACATTTTTTCCGCTTACATTGCAAACTCAACCTGAACCTTACGATTTATCAAAATAATGTACTAAGGATTGTACACAATGGCTACAGAAAACTCCGCTTTTTCTGTAGTGTATTTAGTAAGCCGAGGCGGGTCGCTAGTACATAATAAAACAGAGTCACAAACACAAAAGAACATAAGAATGTGAATTTTGACTAACGGTCGTTTTCAATAACCTATCTATCCTTTGTTTTTGCTACTAAAGATAGTAAAATCTATCCTTATGCCCTAACTTGCGTTTCAATAACCTACTGATGGATAGCATCGCCTACCGAAGTTACCTATCGATCGTCGGGAGGACGGATTGCTTACTAGAGATAGGGACGCTCATACAAATCTGACGTATCTGCATTTCAAAAAAGTTTCAACTTACTCTCCGATAGGCGGAGCTATCTCTAGTGACGACATTTGGCTATCTGTCAATATCGGTGGATTAAAACACAGATAGGCTTCGAAAAAATTAACTATAATAACATTATAACTTAAATTACATAATGGAGAACTACAGTAGTGATGATAGTGATATGGAATTAATGAATATGATAATAGAGCAATGAGTTGTATTATAGATGCATTGTCTCATCTTTAGTCATAGGTGCTGCTTTCGTTGACTGAAAGAAAAGCAGTCTATTATAATCTTGAACGAATTATAAAAATATCGTAAATCCAGATACTTACAGAACTCATTTTTTTCCACTTTTGCTTATATTTTATATCAAAAACATGTAATACACACAAATTGGCGGCAACAAATTATCTGTCAGTAATGTTCGAATGACATCACTTGTCATTTATAAACGTTTCGTTCTATGATTTTTATAAAGAACACCAGCAAATAAAGTGAAAACGACGATCTAAGATTTTTTTTTTTCAATTATAGTAACATTGTATGCACTTCTTACAACATAATATTTAAATATAAAATACATCAATAAATTGTAGATATGTTTTAAACGTACTAAAGCTTTATGGTTAGCAACGAACAAAACGTTCTACAGGGCTTGGATAGACGAGAGGGCATAAAGCTATCCTTAGTTAGACAAAGATAGATAGCTCGTATCTTTGATTGTGAAACGCAGAGACTACAGATAGATAACAGCTTACTGCTAATCGGAGATAGCAATTTATCTTTGATCTTAGATAGGTTATTGAAAACGGCCGTAAAGCAACTACTCTTTCACACCACATGCAGACTTCAGATTAGTGTATTCTTTATTAAAATAAAATCGGCTCATATTTACATTAGGGGCCATCGAGTTAGGAGTTAATTTTTTAAAAAAAAAACGCGCTTGGAACTTCGATCATATATTTCTGTAGATACACAATTCCATAGAAAATCAAACAAAATATCGGCCCCGCGTCTATACATAGAAGAATAGATGTATATTATAGTACCAATTTTGAAAAAAGTTCTAAAGTGTCATATAATTTAAGCCAATTTAAATCTTAAGTAACGTAATGAAGTATGAAAATAAATCCTTGTTAAGGTCGTTACATATTATCTTCTGGTTTCGATGATATAATGATGCCGTGAAATCAGAAATGAACAAGACATATTTGAAAACAAATATATTGGATAATAAGCCCTTAGTCTGTTGCAATTAAGCACAAATTCATTTCATATAATAATGCTCCTACGTTCCATTTGACTCCGAATATTGTGCTCGCGTCTTATCGCATCCTACTTGAACATAGACAGCAGTGGAGATGCTTAGTTTTTTTTTTACACATATCTTAACAGTACGGAAACTTTTTAAAGGAGATAATTTTTTCTTGTATGGAGAATAGGCCCACTACAAAATGTAACGTTTATTAATGAGACATACGTTAAATAATTTCTTATTAACCCTAGATATTATAAGGAACATTAGCTTGTTTTTATGTAACGGGATCAATAAAAACATGAAGATTAAATAACCTAAAAATTCTTAGTGGTTAGTAGCTTTATTTTGATTTGTATTCAAATTGTTTTTTACGTAAATGCTATTTAACACTTTTTTATTCTTGATAAATACAATCAAACAATCAAACAAAAAAAAAAAGAAAATCACAAAAAATGGTATAGGCGACTCCATCATTTCACTGACCTTTTTCTGAAACATTAGCTCTGTGCTATTTTTTCCTATGAGTGAGCCACTCGAGACAGAAAGAGATAGATGCGATGCGTTACGCATCGTGGCATGGTACGCAAGCGTTTTAAATTGATATTTTAGTAATACATAATATGAATAAAAGTGTTTTACTCATAAAAAATGCGCTAATAAATTAAGATAAAGATATACTTATTGGAAGTATGACATTCCATCCTTCTTTGCACTTTACGTGTGTCATTTTTAAGTATAAACTATCGCTTTCGGCATCGCTGACGTTATCAATTGCGCGCGGCCACCGAATGAATGAGAGCGAAACAAGGCACATTTACTGTTTGTGCCTTGTTTCGCCGGTGCCACTTTTTAGACCGTAACTGTGTATCTACAGAAATATATGATCGAAGGCTTGGAATGTTGGCAGCATTACTAAATTGACATCATTTATGATTAATTAGCTGTATTTAAGTGCCGTGAACAAAAATGTCGCCGCTATTTTCAGCAGCTCACAAGAGTTCAAAACTTGCACTACACTCAACTCTTCAGGTGGAGACGGCGAACTCGAAGCTGATGACTTCGGGGACGCCATGGTAGTCAGTTGTTGTATGATATCAACAGGAGTACGAAAACACGTCTCAACTGCGACAAACACAAGCGCTGACTGATTAGACCTATGTAAGCACAAAATAGCGGCGACATTTTTTTTCGGCACTGAATACAGCCCATTAATCATAAATGATGTCAATTTAGCAATGCTGCCAACATTCCAAGAGTTTTTGTTGTAAAAGTTCGTCACTTAACCTAAAAAATTTTAATTTTCCAATTTTTTTTTTCTCGAAAACCATTGATCTCCGCAATATAATATTTTACACACAAGTTAATAATTACGAGATCTTTCACTAAAAAAAAATTAACTCCTAACTCGATGGCCCCTAATGTAAATTAGAACCATAAAATCAATACTAACAATATAAAAAAAATTACCTTTACTCATATAATTTCATTAAAAGTCGCATCCATCTTAATCATTATGCCAAAGTATTAATCAACAAAAATCTTAAAAACCTATCGAAATGCCTCTTGATTCTAACCGTTTTAGGATATGTGTAACTCACCTTCCATGAGCTCATCAAAATCCCAGATCCTCATCGATCCTCCAACAATCTCTCCCACGCCGGGCATCAAAAGATCCACGGACTCAGTGAGCCGCCTATCGTCAGCACAACGTTGCATATAGAACGATTTAATCTCAGCCGGAAACTTGCAAAGCAGAATTGGTTCGTTGATCGCATCAGTCATCTTGCGCTCTGGCATCTCGGGAATATCCTGTTGGCAAAAATCAAATTAATATTAATTCAATATAGGACTTTACCGGCATTTATAGTTGTCAGACAAATATAAAATCAAAGAGAAACAAACAGCTTAAGAGAAACATAACAGTATTTTTATTGAAACTAGTGGTATTAGACACATTTTAAATAAACGTCAAGCTTAGCGCCACTGTAAGGGAAAAGATCCAAATTCAATGAGTCATCACAACCATATCTGGCTTATGTCGTCACACCTAATTGCATTAGATTTCATTTGCTGCCATGACATGTTTTGATATTGTTAATATTCTTGAAGTTATGATCACATGTCATAATGCAACATTGACGTTTGGATATATTTCTTTTTCTTTTAATCTTTGCTCGTATCGAGCAGGCAAAGAGTAGAGCCTATACAGCCTATTCAATGGTAAATATCTTCTTTCTTCTTCACTTTCCTATTTCTATATTTTTTCCCCTTTTTATATTTCTCACACAGTGTGGGTTATAAATTTAAAAAGATGTGGATATGATGCGGTGTTTCTTAAAATTTCCTGGATAGAACGCGGAATATCATCTGTGTTCTTGTAAAGATCTATAAGCTCATTCATTAGCACAAGGCGTTGAATGCCAATGAAGAGCAATTGAAGAACAAATGGTTCAACGATTCTTCTCCTCTATTGCAATGTCGACAACGCTTGGATATATGAGTCATATAATATCAAAGGCGGCAATGTCCACAATGTTGGATTTTGAGATAAGTGAAAAAATATAATATTGTGAAATTTATTAACTTCTTTGGTTAAGATATATTTTAAATATCAAACTAGCAATAACAAAAATCGTTTTCAACTATATCGTTAAACAAATATGGCCTGTATAAAGCAGAATTTACGTAAAACTGTTGGAGATTACCGACTTTGTTAGAAACACTTGGATATTGCCAACTTTGATTTAGACGGGCGTGGACATAGCCATGTTTGTTACAAACGTACATTAAACTGTACTAGCTTTAAGGATCTTGATACTTTATGCGAAAATTTTAAATTATAGTCCTGGTAATAAAGAAAAAAAAATATCATTAATCTTAGCGAGACTCAGTCTCAATCAGTTTTTATAGGAACTAAAATCACTTTATCACAAACAACTTCACTATTAAAATAGATATTAAAGATATTAAAACGTAAATAAAAATCAAGAAAATCAACATTCGTAATATGACAATTTTATTTTATCATTATCATATCATCAAATCTGACCTTTCTTCTTCAACTAAGTTAAAAAATGCTCTCGCTTTTAACTTGTGGACCCTATATTCTACTATACTTCTACTATATTCTAATATAAGGTTTTGTTTTTGTACATCATTTCGTTCTCTTTAATTTTTTTTAGGCACATATTTTTTATTTTGTGGTCTTTTCCTTTTTGGAACAATAGGAATGCAGAATTTTAATAAAAATGCTTTTTCCTTTGGTTTTCTAGATTTTTGTAAAATGCTGTATGGAAGTTAAGAATATCGCGCATAGATAATAATGCGCAACTGTAAACTCCCTTCCTATGTTCCTATGTTCGCTCCCTTCTTATGACAGTTCGGTTTTTCTGGAGCTCCTTTAGGGGAATAACTATAAGAAAAAAAAAAAACACAATATACTAGGTGACTTCTAACATGATGTGTTAAGTTTAAAACAGAATATACAAATAAATATTCAGATAACTACAAAAATTGATGATGCCACATTATTATATTTCATACAAACTACATACTGCGATCTCATTTTTGACAATTCATAAAAAGTGCAAATACTTGACTTGCCGTCAAGTATCCAATATAATATGCATACAACGCAAAGCTATATAGAATAGTTTGCCACGGAATTCAGAAAACCACACATTAATTAACACATAAACGAAGTAAAATAATAACTTAAAAATATTATTAAATAAAAATTAAATCAAGTATCAAATTCATGCAAGCTACGAGTACTTACCGCTGCCGTTTTGCTATATTTTGCTTCCATGTTTCTGGTCTAGCCCTACATTTTCGCGTCTTATTTGATACACAAGGCGATACGTGACACTCCATATTATAGTTTTTTCAATAAAACTCTAAAGAAAATGGCACGAAATCTACGAAAATAATAAAAAACAGCTAGACTGCTCCACGCTCTTTGGTTGCCATGTCCCTTATAAATGCTGTACTCTGATTGGTTGTTACGGATATTGCCGTCTTTGAATTCAACGGTATGGAACAATGCCGTGTTTGTTACGAACTCGAAATTTGAAACTGTGTTTTGTACAAGATAATGGCGTTTTTGATGCATAATGTATTTACCTACATATACTATGTCCACAGATAAATAAAACTACATTCAAAGTTCATTTTTGACATTTTGGGGATATTGCCGCCTTTGTTATTATATGACTCATATGTTTGTCTCCTAATAAAGAGTATATAGAACATAAAATCACAGATAGTGAACAATCACCAATGTACATAGATAATACAGATCTGTCTCGGAATGTGTCACTAATTTTGCAAAATATATTTTAAGGTTCCTTATGTTTCAATAAGTGAAATAATAAAAGATGTTCAAATACAAAAACTTATTTTTTCCAATTTCCTTCATAAACAGCGTTACATCTTTTATTTCTAACATTTCATATCAGTGCAATACTAAGTTTTTGTCGACAAAGTTCACTTACCTCTCCAAACTCATAGAAGGTTCCATCTTCTTTCGTAATGTTGTTCTTCCTGAGATACTCTATGGCTTCTGTATATGCCATTCGTTTGAAAGGCCGCTTTGGTCTCTGTGAAATTTATTTGAAATTATAAGTAGTTTTATATAAAACTTTTGATATGTAAATAAATATAATTGTATTATTTTAAGTTATTAAAAAGAGTAGATAAAATTCGAGTTTTTACTCTTCTCGAGAAGACTGCCATTTTCTGAACAGGTGGTCATTTTTTCCTTGTATGTCTGCACATATAAAGTTATGTAACTGTTTGTGTCCTTCATATATTTGTTTAACATTAATGAGCAACTATAATTATCAACATAAGCCTCTAAAGGCCTATGTTAATAAAACTTACTTACATTTTTTTTATTTAGGTGTTTAGGGATTTTCCTAGTGGCAAATACGAAGGCTGCTACTTAAGTATCCGGAATCTGGGATTTCAACATTTTTAAACGCAATATATGACTTCCATGGTAAAATTCGTTCTTTTTTTGAAATACTGGCCGCTATTTTTTTTTCCTTATAGTGTTTTGTTTCCTGCTAGTGTTTTGTTTCTGATGGGTTTAAAATGTCATATCGCTGAAATGATGGAACTCACACGTGAAAATATTCGTGCTATGCTTTATTACGATTTTCGACGTGGTTTAACGCAACAACAGTGCGTAGATCAATTAACTTCAACTTTTGGTGTTGAAGCTCCATCAAAAACCACTGTGTATCATTGGTTTAATGAATTCAATCGTGGACTGAGTAAGCTCACGGACGAAGTTAAGGAAGATCGCCCGAAATCAGTCGTTGTGCCACAAAACATTGAAGCTGTACGAAAACTAATTATGCAAGATCGTCATGTTACGTATCGCGAGATACAGGATACTTTGGGCATATGTATGACAAACATTAATCAAATATTACATGAACATTTCTTCGTAAAAAAAAATTGTTCGCGTTGGATACCTCACAACTTAACCCAGCATCAAAAAGAAGCTCGCGTCGAAAGGTGCAAGAATATGTTTAAAAAAATTAACGGAGGTGACTCAAAATCTGTTTATAACATCTACACAGGTGATGAATCTTGGATCTATGCGTACGATCCCGAAGCTAAGCAACAATCTACAGTTTGGGTGTTTCAAAATGAGCCGAACCCTACGAAAGTGACTCGTGCAAAAAGCACTTTAAAGCAAATGGTAACCTGCTTTTTTGATATTAATGGTCATGTGGCTACAATACCACTGGAGACTCGTAAAACGGTCAATTCGGAGTGGTACACGACCATTTGTTTGCCGGAAGTATTTGAAGAAATAAAACAAGCGACGCAGAATCATTCTACATCACGACAACGCCAGCTGTCACACATCACGCGAAACAAATACATTTTTGGAGGGTCAAAAAATAGAATTGATGGGTCATCCACCGTATAGCCCAGACTTGGCACCTAATGATTTCTATTTATTCCCAAATGTAAAGAATAAATTACGTGGTCAACGATTTTCGACCCGTGAAGATGCCGTCGACGCGTTCAAACAGCACGTTTCAGAGATACCGCAATCAGAGTGGAAAAAATGCTATAAAAATTAGTTTCAACGTATGCAAAAGTGTATCGATCATCGCGGAGGATACTTTGAAAAACAATAAACCCATATTTAGCCATATACATTTGTTTAAATTTTCTATTCCGGATACATAAGTAGCAGCCCTCGTATACAAACATGACAATTCTCATTCTGGTATCAGTATTGCCAAACTATGTCTAACTATATTTCATGAAAATTTTACGAAATTTCATAGCATAAATACTTTTTGCTATGCATAGCTATTTGAAATTAGTATTTCAAATAGCTTATGTTAGCGTGGCGTATATCTTCTTAAATTGTGTTATGTGATGTAAAAACTATATTATTGTAGTTTCATAAAAATGCATTCAGTAGTTTTTATGTAACAAACATCCATTCATATTTACAAACTTTCACATTAATAATATTGATACAATATCAATACTAAATTTAGTATTGATATTGTATCAAAATTCAGCTTTTGATTACAATAAGCACCTTTACAAATAAAATGCGTGTCTGTGAAAATAAAAATGAGAGTCTATGGATACCCATAGACTCTCATTTTTACACTTAGAGACATACGTCTCTAAGTGTCTCTGTAACCCACTCACTTGAAATTCTGGGTTGAGCTCATGTACAAGGTGGCCATCTGGTGAAGCCAACACCCGGTCTACCACATCTACTACCAGATCCTCCAGCTTGTCGAGGAGGTCTTCAAATGTAATGAATGGGCATTCGGCCTCTACGTGGCTGTATCTGTTAAAAACAAATTTATTTCTTTTATACTACTTAAGAAACCCTCGTCTTATATTTTTAACAACATGAATTTCTGTTTCATAATAAAGTAGAACATTTATTTGTTGAATGTATTGCAGTATAACATGTTGTAACAACAAAATTACTATCAACTAATGGAAACATCAAGAGATTCACTTGAGATAGGCTCGATACAACAATGGCCAAAATGAACCAAATCAAACCAAAGAATTTTTGTAATTTATGTAATTTTAGTCATTAACATAATGATAACACAGGTACAAAGTTTAGTCATAAATCATTTTATTTGTGTGATTTTTGGTACATTATGGTCTTAAATAAAATAGCATTCGCAAAAATCTAGCACACGGGTGTACACAGTAAAATTAAAAAAAAAATATATATATATATATATATATATATATTATATATATATATATATATATATATAATATAATAAAATAAAACAAATACGTAATAGCAAACTTAATATAACAAACAAAAGCAATCCTATATTTTGTCTTCATGAAACTGTTTCACATCATAATATGCTTTCTCTATTAAAATAGTACATTATGATACTAGTGTGCAAAGTTGTTCACTGCACACGAGGCGGTATTGGTCGGCGGTATTGGACAATTGTAACTGTTGGTATTAGTAGTTTGAATAATGTCTTCATTCTCTTGGGTAAATGTCAGCGATGCTGATACATTTTCATGGAAATTTACAATTTTATTGAAAGATTCGTCGCCAATAGACAGACGATGATCCAAATAACCAACGTCGCGTGAAGTCGACGGTTGCGGTTCATGACAAAATTTCTTTAAATAAAATTATAGTGAATCTTTGATTACTATTGCACCTCAATGCATATTATTTATTAAACATTAGAATACATTTGTTCGAGAAAAAGAAAGTGCTACCAGACTAAATTAAGAATGCATTGTACGTATATAAAAACGTCTTGTAACAGGGAACAACCGAATTTTATCGGGTTATAAATATTGCACACTAGTGCGTAATGAAATTGCACTAGTGTGCAATATCCTAGTTTTTGAGATTAAAAACACGCATGAAACAGCCCCGTTATATTTATTTATATATTTTTATTTCTATATTTTCATAATTTCATTCATTTTTCATTTTTTTTTTTCTGAAAATGTGCTTATTATTTCATTCAAGTATGTGTAAGGGACGATGATTATTATATACGTGGTGCCATGCAAAACACACTGTTACTGAATTGAGCAGTGTGTATTATGCCGCTTACTTCTGAGAAACTGAAATAGATTTAGATTTGCCGCAACAAACACAGACACTTCATAAATATAAAGGAGGTTTACAACTGTCAGTAACTTTTAATTTACATATTGATCTCACACATCTCTTCTGTGCCCTAAACAAGATTTCTTTGTCAACAGAGTTTCCCCAGAAAATTACTCCGTATCTTAAAATAGATTCTACACTGCCGTTTGTCAGTTTGAAAAGCCAAATCAGTAATACTTTGTGAAACTTTGCTCTAAACACCGATGCATATAAATTTACTTATAAAAGTGTCTCTGGTTTTTTTATACTTACTTTCCTAGAAATACTATGTAGGTATGACTTTTCATGAGAACTTTCTCATGTAAAGTGAATATTTTATGATACTTACTCAGCCAAATGCCTGCGCGTGCGCGACTGCTCGGCGCGGTAGGACTGCGCGATGCAGTACACGTCTCCTAAGGACGCTAGGCAAGTCTCCAGGTAGAGTTGGGAGCTCTGCGTCAGGTAGGCTTGCTCCCTGCAACAAAATTAACATACAACATACTGAAAAAGTGTTTTTGTTGTTGGCACGACGGTGAATATTTGATGTTTTGTGTGTATGGATGAAACTTGTCCTGTCTGGGACTTAAGAGCCATATTACATCTCGAACGCGATTTTTGCGTAAAATGGTCAATTTTGGCGTTCTCGATCTCAGAAACAAAGATACATTAACAATTTTGACTTAATGAATAATGCAAAATAGCTATTAACATAGTTCGTAGCGGTCTCGATTTTTGTAAATTTTGCTTAACTTTTTAATAAAACGCAAAATAGTAGATTTTCATAAAATGCGCGATGGCACTTTTTTGAGCTCCTGGATTGAACTTCTGTTCTACATAAATGAAATTAAAAAAATGATAATTTTATCTCTTGTATAGTCATATAGTTCGTAGCGGCCGGTCGGAATTTTGATATATTATTGAAAAAATCTTATTCTAAACGAAAAAACTTTAAGTTGACTCACAGTCATATCTTCTATCTACGATAGTATTTATTAATAAAATTTATACCAGAATAAATGTCACTTTATGAGGAATAAATATGTTATATTTTTTAACCATGAATTTATTATCTTATTTTAATAAAAACGATAAATCATACTGCAAAATTACTACAAAATGCGATGCACAGACGGTCCGAATTCATTATAGCTTGAGCGCTCCTCAGAGTCGGACCTATGTCGAATTTCTTCGCGCCAATATCAATAGAACCCGATTGACCGTGCCGTTGAGCGTCAGTGTATAGCGCGATTATCAGTTTTGATCACGTAACTAAAATTATTTTTTAGCGACTTTTAAACTATTATTTATTTTGAATTTCATATTTTTTCTACAGTTATTCTAAATATTATTTTATTCTATTATTTCTAAAGCTTTTTCACACCAAAACCATTGAATCGATTTGATGGAAATTCGGCAAATACGTGATTCTGTTTTATGATGATTTATACTCCTATATAAATTGTAACTAGTTTTATTCTAATCTAAGCTATATTTTTAGTTTAAAACTATTATTTATTTATTTATTTACTTGCTTGTCACATGGTTACACAGTTATTGCATAAGGTTAGGTACATTGATCACATGACACCCCGTAGGGGCACTGCAAAACATATAGAATACAAATAACACAAAAAGGAAAAATATACATACACAATAAACTTATTTAACTTATAAAACTAAACTTATTTAACTAAACTTATTTAACATATAAAACATTATACACAATTCTACACTACCGTCATCTCATCAGGCTGTCTTATCAGAATAGTATTCCTGTAACGCATAGTAGCTTTTTGCAATAAGATAGTCCTTTAGGCTTTTGAAAAACACGTTTACATCTTCTATTGTTTTGAATCTAGTAGGCAGTTTATTATATATTTTTACGCCCATAACTGACGGGCTGTTTGCATGTAATTTTAAGTTAGAGGTGGGCAACATTAGTCTATTTCCTGTAGCTTGACGTAACTTGTATTTAGATGGTAGGTCACGTCTATTCGTAAAGTACTCGGGATATTTTTTAACTAACTTGCAAATTTCGAGTATGTACATGCAGGGTATAGTTAAAATTCCTTTACTTTGAAAAACAGGTTTACAGCTATCCGTCTGTTTTATGTTTGCTATAATACGTAGTAACTTTTTTTGTTGGATAAAAAGGCTCTGAGTTTCTGTGCCATTACCCCACAATATTATTCCATAATTAAGCCATGAATGTGCATATGCGTAGTATGAAGCAATTGCTGTTTTCTCGTCTGTACATTTCTTTATTTCGCGAAGGCCATATGAAAATCGGGACAATTTCATGCTCAAGTTATTTATGTGTGATTTCCATGAAATATTGCTATCTATGATTAGTCCTAACAGTCGGTACTCATTAACTTGCTCGAGAGTATTATTCCATAATTAAATTGTAAATTTAGGGGTTCTTTTTGATATGGTTGAAATGACATTATTTTGGTTTTTTCAAAGTTAATTTCTAAGTTGTTGTTGGTAAGCCAATTTGAAATCCGGTCAAGAATTACAGTTAATCGTTCGCATATATTTTCTTTATTCTGACATGAGGTTAGGATAGAAACATCATCAGCGAAAAGCACACAATGTTCGTTTACAACTTTGGATAGGTCGTTTATATAGATCAAAAACAACAGGCAACCCATCACGCTTCCTTGAGGGATGGATGCATTTATAGTTCTACTTTCAGATCTTGTCCTTGTAATTTGAGTTGTTTCGTTGTTGTAAAACTGCACTTCAACCACTTGCTCTCTATCTTTTAGGTATGAAACAATCCATTCATGAGCTTGACCGCGGATACCCATGTGATACAGTTTATGTAATAGCACATCATGTCGTACTCTATCATATGCCTTTGACATATCTAGCAAAACGCCAACCGCATATTTTTTTTTATTTAATAAGTTATAAGCTTCCTGCATGAATTTATAAACCGCCAAAACTGTCGAACGTTTCCTTCTAAAGCCATTTTGTCCCTCATCAAATATACCATACTTTTCGCAGAAATTATATATTCTTTCGCTCATTGCCTTCTCAAATATTTTTGAAACTGTCGATAAGAGTGCAATGGGTCGATAGTTTTGTGGTTGATACTTATCATTATTTTTGAAAATAGGTTTTACAAGGGTGGTTTTTAATTTATCTGGGAATGTGCCCGCGTCAAAGGACTGGTTTATCAAAATTGTGAGAGGGAGAGCTAATTCTCTTGCACATTTTCTGATTAGTGATGGTGGCAATTCGTCTATACCGCAACTATTTTTGTTTTTTAATTTTTTTATATATTTATATATTTCGTCATACGTTACAGGACTGAGATACATTGTGTTTTCAATAGATTTTATTACCCGAGTGTGATGGGGATGTCTATCATCATTATTTGGCTTACCTATTGATGCGAAATAATTGTTGAAGGTTTCACAAATTTGTTTAGGTTCAGATATTATTTTATTATTTTCTTTCAATAGTATATTTGTTTTTTCGGATTTCTTCCTTTTATTAGTATTTTCATTTATTATTTGCCACATTGTTCTTATAGTGTTTGTTGATTTATTCATTCTTTTCTTATTATTCATTTTTTTTGCTTGTATTATTATTCTTTTTAATAGTTTTTCGTATCTTTTATAGTAAGTTTGTAGTGTCCTATTTTTATTATTTTTTGTGAATATCTTTAATTGTCTTTTGTTTTGACATGAAATTTTTATGCCTGGTGTTATCCAATACTTTTTTATGCTATTTTTTATTTTTATTGTTCGTTTTGGGAAGTATGTATCATGTAACTTTATTAGTGTCTCATGGAAAATCGCATAGCTATCATTCATATGTTCTATATTTTGGAACAGTTTATACCAATTTATTAATTTAAGGGTGTTTATAAACTTATTTATGTTTTTATCGTTATACTGTCGTTTATTTATATACCAGGTTGTTTTTTTTGTGTTGCACAGATCAACTTGAAATTGTATTATGGCGCCTGAGTGGTCAGAAAAACCTATAACTCTTCCACGTACACGCAGAAGTTCTCTTTATGGACGTTGGTGAATATAAGGTCTAAACAAGTAGATGAATCCCCCATGACACGTGTTGGTTCTGTTATATATTGAGTCAGGCGGTTCTCAGAAGTAATATTTAAAAATCGCCTTTTTTTAGGTGAATTTACGCTTATGTATGATATTACGCTTGGAGTATTTTGTATTTATATAATTTAATATTTTACTTATTTGATCAAAAAATAACTCCTCCTCTCTACTATTCCAGTAAATATTAACTAGTAAGACATTTTCTTTGGGTAATTCCGTCGCACAAAGTTCTACAACGTGTTCTATTGACATATTAGAAATATCCTCTCTGTCGATTCTCTCTATTCCTTCTTGCAGTATAATGCATACTCCGCCTCCTCCTCTATATTTTCTACAATAAGATGCTGCAAATTTATAGTTCGGAATGTTTATATTTTCTAGCTTAATCTGTGTTAGCCATGACTCTGTGATGCTACTACTACTACTCTAAACTACTAACTAAAGCCGTCTTTTGCTAAATAACATACTAAATAATGAAATAAACTTTATTTTTAACAATATCATCTGTCCTATTTATAATATCATCTTCATATAATGTGTTTCTTATATAATTATATAATAATTCCACATAAATAAAAATATAAAAAATTTTGGGAAAAGTATCAAAATCGCTTAGTTGTAGCGTCAACGCAGTATTTTGGACGTGTGACCTTCAATGAGTTGTCGGGACGCTTCGAAATACCTAATCTCGCAGAATGAAGAATTGTAATAGGCCTCTTAAAACATCATTTTTGCACAAGGGTGGATAGACTACCCCAAGAGTATTTATATATCTCATTATCTGACTCACCCAAAATAGTCGAACTTGAATAACGTGCTGCCTCCCTCACACTGTGTCTGAACGAGAGTGGGTGGGGTCACCTCAGTGTAGCGCCGGGACGCGAAATGTTCCCGGAACGCACGCATGACGACTGCTCGCGCACGCATTACTTTTGAAGTATTCTCGCCGCGTATCATTATGTGCCTGATTAGGAAAATATAGTGGAAACATAAGTCAATATAACTATATTGATCTATATTTGACGCTCTATTACCCCAGATCACAATAGGATATTTTCTATCAACTAAACCTAAAGTTATGACATTTCGCAATAGGTCTAAGCTTCCATTTACAATGTAATATTAACTATAATGGAAACAGTATTCAAGAAAGAGAAACCGTAAAATTTTTGGGTCTATACGTCGATTGCAATATGAATTGGAAATCACATATTGAGTCTGTCTGTTTAAAACTTAGTAAATGCTCCTATATGCTTTATATGCTGACTAGGGTTGTTAATATATCTACAGTACTGACTGCTTACTATCTTGATATTTTGGGGTAATTCTAATTTCTTCTAATTTTAATTAATTTAAAATGTATTTCTTTCTAATTCAACACACTGGGAATTTGCATTTAAGTCGCAGAAAAAATGTATTCGAGCAATTTGTAAAATAAAAAATAAATAAAGAGGATATCGTGACAAGAATAGAGAAAGGGATGCTTGGGTGGTTTGGGCATGTGGAACGGATGGATGAAAGTAGACTAACCAAAATGATTTATGAAGCTGGAGTGAGTGGAGACACGGGACGAGGAAGACCTAGGCGAACATATTTCGAACAAATCGAAAGTGTCCTCAAAAAAGGCCAGGTCAGAAGTACCCGCAATCGTCGAGCATGTATGAGGAATGTTATGAAAGTAGATGAAGCGAAAGAGATATGTAAGGACCGTAAATATTCATTTCATTTCATTCATAAATATGAATGTTTTTATTATATATTTGAATAATATTCTCTCATTATCATATATCCATATAGAAATATAAAATAAAATAAAAACAATAAAATTTTAAAAGGTCAGCAATACGTTTTTGGCGCCCCTGGGATTGCAGACGTCCAGTCTGCTTACCACCAAGCAGGCCATAAGTCTTTTTGCCAGCATCGTGGTACATGAAAAATCTTTTACTGGCTAGAAATTCAGCGAAGGCAAATGTATATTCCACAGCAATTACGATGTCAAATTTTTTTTCGTAAAAACTATACAACTGTTTTGACCACAGATAATACTTGATATTATCTGTGGTCAAAACAGTGAAGAAACAGTTTTATTATTTTTTTTATACATAAAAAAAATCACATTGTTAATTGATATAAGGTATTTTATACTTATTTAATATATTTTTACATACACCAATTTTAGAATAACCAATCATAAGTTATAAATTACAATACCTGTTATCCAATTGCACATCAGGCAATGCTTCTTCATTTAGAATAGCATCAGCTCCACCAGGTGGAGCTAGTCCAACGAGTTCCCAATAGTCTGCAGTCAATTCGTGGCCACCAGGTGCCTAGGCAATAATAATAAATGAACAAAACTAGTAGTATTCCTGATTTACACTTTCTCAAGTTTGTTGCTATGAGTGCTTGTGCATGAGGAAAACAGTTTTGAAGAGACAGAGATAACCGTGAGGTTAGTAAGTACTGTGACTTTCAATACTACAACTACATGTTCTATGGGTATAAGAATAGGGAAGGAAGAATAATAAGGGAGTATAAGAATGATTGGGATTAATTTTTATAATTTAATATTTGCTTGTAATGTCAACAAGTAGTATAATTTTTATTGTTGCTATAATGTATAAGGGGAACTGCCACCGATTTGATATTATAATGCAAGTGGGACTCGAACTTTTTATCTGATTGATACTGTAAGAATACATGGAGAAAAAAGTGGCTTTGGCTGGATTTCTTCCTAGTTCTTTACAGTCTCACATAATGAAACAGACAAGCACCTCGACATACTGATCATGAAACCAGAAATCTAACAAAGCCTAAATCTCTCACTGACCTGTGTACAATAATGAAGTGTTTAAATTATTGTTTTGACTTTATTATAAGATAAAAGTACCATTTACCTCAATCTTATGATTGTATTTTACTCATTGTACTAAGGGTGGATTAAAATTTAAGAAAACTAGAAACTATTACATTTTATGGTAGTCAAAAGCTTTGATAGCTTTGATCTAGAAAAGGTAGGATAAAGGACTAATAAAAAGGACTAAGGATTCATATAAAGAAGTGCACCCCTAATATCAAAGCTGATTATACAGGGCCTAGAATACTGCAAGTTCATTATAATAAAAAAAAAGTATAATAAATAACTTATATAATACCTGCTGACCATCAGGGACTGCTTCTATCTTTCCATAAATGATAACAGATGACTCGGTTGACAATACTAAGGCATTATATGTTTGGCAAAGAACTCCGTGGAGCACACACTGCAAATAGCCGGTGCCATCCCTCAATGTAATAAAGGTGAGAGATTTGCCTTGTCTTCGAAGACGGTGCACCCATCCTCGTATACATATTCTCTGTCCTCTGTGCTCACCACCTGATAAAATTCAATAACAATCTTTAGTTTTATTTGTTCAATAAATTTGATTTACATCTATTTCTTGTTAGAACTCTACAGGATTTGCAACTTCACTACCAATCAAACAAAATATAATAAAATGATTGTACATAGGGTTTATAATCAAATAATAAATTGCTCATATAACAAATTCAAATAACCAATTGCTTGCATTTAATAGAAGAAAACTATTAATAAAAGGTCTCAAATGAAAACATTACTTTTCAACTTAAAATTAGGTTAAAATTATAACCTACTTAATATTTAAATGATCATGGTAAAGTATTCTAAGAAATAATAATCAATAAAATACAGTTACAAACATTATGTATAACTCAAACCTATGAGTCACCAACATATGTTCACATAAGATTGCATCATCTTCCTTACAATTTGATATAAGATGCAAATATCCCTGCATTTTATTATTTAGAATTATACTAATTGTGATTTTTTTATAACTAAATAAATAATATTTAATAATATAAATTAATATTTTAGTACACTTAAATTATCATAAAATTTTAAAGATCACACAAAATGTAATTACACATTGGACAGTAAATGAAGTATCCGAAGTATAATTTCTATACTCATTGTAATTTCATAGAAGAATAACACCCTCACCTTCAAAAATTTTGATGATTTTTGCTTTGGGTAGACTAAGGTCCTGTTTAATTTCAATTTTCTTTGCCTCTTCCAAATTTTGCTGTCGCTTTTCCTTAGTTTCTTCTTCTGCTTTAGCTTTGTCTGCAGCTTTAAAGTTCTCCCTGACCCAAATTTTATGAATTTTCTTTAGCTGTGATTTTGCCGCTACATCGTATGTTTTCCCTTCCTCTTTAGCATCAACGTAAATCGTAGGAAAAGGCTCCTTACCGGCGCGTCGCATTGCCTGTAATATTGTTTTGTAAGGCTTTTCCGACGATCCATTACCAGTTTCATCGTCTCCATTTTTATCAGAAGTATAAATTTCATCTAAAATAATTTGTATTTTATGTAATAATTATCACAGATTTTATAATAACAATCCTATTGCAGATGCATACGTGTGATTTAGGTAATAAAGTGATAGCAGGTACTTACTTATCGATAATTTTTCTAAGTCTGGCATGGTTAATTATTAGTTTCACTGGTGTAATAAATAATTAAGAATCAGAGACTCTGTAATAACGTTTAACAGACTAAAATTTTAAACAAACAAAACTCCACATCACATTGAAAAATCGTCTCGTCCCCGTCAAATGTCAAAAAGTCACAGCGACTTTGACATTTTATTTTCTTCATTTTTTATAAACGAATCAAGATTATACAGGAACTATTTTCCTATATATCACATAAAAAATATCCACAAAGTAGTAATTACGATTAAAATAAATAAAAAGATTTATCTAGCGCTTCGCCGCCATTGGGATAAATGACAAAGTGGACATAGTTGCTGATAAAGCAGTTTTAATTTTGAGACCTGCACCGCATCGGGAGGGAGCCAACACCGGGGTGCCACCATTGTGGCACCGAGGAGGACTCCGCACAGCACACCCTGGCGGTGTGTCCGGCGTTCTCTGTGCAGCGCGCCAAGTTGGTCGCCGTGATAGGCGACGATCTCTCCCTCCAAAACGTGATTAAGCTGGAGGGGGAGAGCGCTAGGTGAACTCCTTCTGCGCCGACGTCATGACGCAGAAGGAGGCGACAGAGCGGACCAGGGATCCGGATCCCGAGGCCCCGGCATGCCGCCGCAGGCGCGTGGGACGGAGGAGGCGCGAGTTCGCTCGCCTCCTTCCTCCTGTCGGTGACCAGCGGGGACCAGGCCCAGGAAGGCTAATTCCTGCTACTCATAGGTCGCCGTCAGTCGACGATCCCCTGGATGCCCCGGGGGATCGACGGCTCCCCCAGCACAATGGGGGGGGGAGGTTGAGAGGGGCTCGCCGTGGGCGAGCCAATGACGCAGACCAGGTCGTGGAAGTGTACATAAGTGTCCCCATGACCTTGTCAAGCAGTGATGCTGCTCTCCTCGGCGTGTCTTCCTCCTAGTCTGATGAGGGGGAGGATGCGTCGACGATTGATGCGTTCCTGCCAAGGCGTCCCTCAGGGGTATTGTCTGGTTTTTAGTCGGTAGGCCGCGTGCTTGGCTGGCACTCGGCCCCCAAGCGCGCGGAGAGTCCCACATAACCCCGCGGTGTTCCCGAGCCGTGGGGTATGCGTAACGCATTTTCCAGACATTAATTAAAAAAAATGTTTTCATTTTGAGCATTCTATCTAGCATTAATTATGTAGAATTCCAGCGCATTAGGACATCTTACTTTAATTTGATACATTCTATATTCATTGTACTTTGCATTTCCATAAGTTTGTAAGACGCTTTGGTGCTTTGTTTGAAATATATGACTATAGATTGGTATTTATTTATAATTTCCATTAATTTTGGGTAAGCTTTCTTACAGTCAATGATCGCCAAGTTCAAAGTATACGCTACACAGTAGTGGTTTCTATTACTTCAATATTTAGAAATAGCTTTCTTTATATTCGGAGCATTATCGGATACTATTGTCACAACTTTTTCTGTAATTTGCCACTCATCAAATATCAACTTTTCAATTTTAAATGAAATGTATTGTAACAGTTAGGTATGCTTTGTTACTGTCAGAAGTCCATATATCTATTCTAGCAGCGATATATTCAACTAAATGTAGAATATCTACACTTCTACAGTATAATTTATGCAGTCAGGTGGAAAATATGGATCAGCTATTAGATTATTAAAATATACCTTTTTTTTTTGAGATTGAGAACCCTCGCAAGTTGTACGAAACGTTCTTTATTAATATGCACATGTTATTTTTTATCTCTTTTTAGCACTTAAGTTGTTTAAGACTAACATTAAAATATTTATCAATTCAGTCTTATATATCGCACAGCAGCATTAGTGCGAATTATTGATCAAGATCTCGAAAAGGTGAAGGAAGCTAGAAATCTAGGAATTATTTTTGATGACAGGTTGCGTTTTGAAAAGCATCTCATTGAACTGGTTCGGAACTGCTTCTATCGTCTAAAGATTCTCTATAAGATCCGCAACCTCTTAAGTGAAGAAGTCAGGTTAAAAGTAGTTGAATCACTAGTCTTATCTAAGTTGAATTATGGTGACTTAGTATATGGGCCGAGATTATTGTCAAAATATGCTCGTATCTTGCAACGGGTACAAAATGCTTGCTATCGTTTCTGTTATAATACACCATTTCGGTCTCACATATCGCCATATCTTAATGACTCAGGTATATTAAACTTAAACTCACGGAGACTGGTACATATGGGATGCTTGGTTCATGATATTTTAATGAACGAACAACCCGAATATTTGTATGCTAAACTCGGCCTTCCTGCAAATTATGGGTATTCGAGAAGACCAACTAGGTTTCTACTGTCATATCAGCAGCATAAGACTGCGGCGTTTAGGGGAAGTTTTCGCTATCAGGCAACCAAATGTTGGAACAACATCCCACCTCCCATACGGCAACTAAAGTGTAGATCCACGTTTAAAAAAAAGTTAAAAAAACATGTGTTACAAAAACAAAGAACTGGTTTGCCTGATAGATATGCTGACTCTCCATTTGTATGCTGATGGCTAATTGGGAAATATGTATCTGTATGTGTATATATATGTATATGTATGTATGTGTATATGTATGTATGTGTGTATATATATATATTAATATTATCTGTCTACATTCACGTATTGCGCTTTATTTATTAATGTAATATGTATGCTTAGGTTTGTCTGTTTCTTTCTGTGTGTCTGCTGTCTAGTTTACTTACCCTCTCAAAGGGTTTCGGCAGAATATCAGCGCTTCGCGCTATGTGAAGCACAACGCTGAGCCGAGACCTGTTTGCTACTAGGGCACAATGTTATCTAAGTATTTTTAATAATATTAGGTGTATATTTTGTGTCAAGGTTGCAAATAAAGTTATGTCTATGTCTATGTCTATGTCTATAACATCTTTAGAAAATGTGAAATTGACTTTTGGTTTAAAGACGTAAAACAGACATTTATTGGCAAGAGCAAATGGTCTGAACGAAAATATTTATGTAATTTGCTAAACAATATTTTGTGATACGCTTCATTTCTTTACTGATTTTTAAAACTATTTTTATTGTTTCCAACGTTGTTTACAAATAAAAAAAAATTGCTTAAAATAATTTCCAAATATCTGGCTCCACCACATGTCCATGTTTTTGGACTACCCAATTTAAAACATTTTGTGGTGTTCTAATCACTACATAGTATAAACAAAGTCGCTGTCCGCCGTCTGAACCCCCATTACTTTTGAAAGGGAGGTGTGTTGCACCTCTAACCACCATATCTGTACCCCTCATGACCTAAGCTTTCCAATGATACCCCACACCCCCTGGGAGGCGCGGGCCAAGTACTAGACCGCTGCCCACTACTGTCTTAGGTTAATAGAATCGCTAGGGGTAATAATGTTCTGTGAATAGAATAGTCTTGAATAGTAATAATAAAGTGTGTTGTAAACCAAATTAAGCATTTAATTGAATACATAACAGTATACTTAATATATACCGATAACCATTGATGCTTATCGTATGACACGGCATTCCTAATATAGGCATGTTTTCAAATTATATTTTTATTAATTGTATTTCCTACTAGCGGACCCGACAGGCTGCGTCCTGTCAAAAAGATTTGTACAGTGGCAGTTTATTGTTCCTAATTATTTTATAGATAATGTCGCATAGCCAACCAAATCGCAAAAAAAGTCTAAATGACCTATTACATTTTGTGGCAATTTTGGAACGTGACATTAAATCCTCCAACGATGTATTCTGTGCTCCAACGCAGGCACGCACACTGTTTTGATCTCAAAGTATTACTCTGAGGTTTTGATAGATATGATTGAATTTCATGTTGATAGGTTGACATATATTTGAATAGAACATCAGTAGTCAGTTACAAATATAGAATGACATAAATACTCATAGGTAGCCAGTACAAGTTATACCTCAACACCCCTCCTTAACTTGGCCACCAACTTCACATGCATAGCCTAACCCAGTCATACACCTTTCAAGCTTCTCTCTCGAAAGACCTTTCGTTAACATATCAGCCATCATATCTGTCGTAGGTACATACTCTAATGCCACTAAGTCAGAACTCACCATATCTCGTATAAAGTGATGCTTGACATCTATGTGCTTTGTCCTCTGATGATGCACTGGATTACTTGCTATTTTAATTGCAGATTGACTGTCACTCAACAGTTTCATAGTATTCAACTGACTACCAGTAAGTTCTTTATACAATCTCATAAGAAATATCGACTCACGGCATGCTTCAGCTATAGCAACATATTCTGCTTCAGCACTAGACAATGCTACAGTTTTCTGCTTTCTGCTTTCCCATGAGATTGGTCCTCCTGCAAATGCAAATACAAATCCTGTATATGATTTTCGATCACTAACATCTCCGCCATGATCTGCATCTGCATAACCAACAATAGGTTTCCCAGATTTCTTAAATGTTAATTCATATTCTTTTGTTCCAGCTAAATACCTTAAGACTCTTTTTGCTGCTGCCCAATGTATCATTGTGTAACTGTTGTTAAATTGACTTAGATAACTTGCTGCATAAGCTATATCTGGTCTCGAACAAACAGCAAGGTACATTATCGAACCAATTAACTCTTTGTATGGTAAGCTATTTGGTGGAACATAATTTTTCTCATCAGGCTTAACCAATTTAAGTTTTGTCTCTAGTGGTGTACTGACACTCTTGCAGTTACCCATTCCAAATTTTTGTAGTATTTTCTCCAAATACTCCTTTTGATTAAGTCTTATGATTCCATTTTCTTGGTGAATTTTCATTCCTAAGAAAACATCAACTTTACCTAAATCTTTCATTTCAAACTTTTTCTCTAGCTCCTTCTTAAGATTATTTCTATCTCTTTCGTTATTCCATAAGAGAAGCAAATCGTCTACGTACACTGCTATTATCATTAAACTGTTAACTTTCTCTCTCATATACACACATGGTTCATTCTCTGATCTCTTGAAGCCTGACCCTAATAGTGCATTGTTGAGTTTGTCATACCAAGCACGTGGCGCCTGCTTCAAACCATATAGTGCTTTTCTTAAAAGGCAAACATGATTCTCTTTTCCCTTTACTTCAAACCCTTTGGGTTGTTTCATATATACCTTTTCTGATAAGTCACCGTTTAAAAATGCAGTAACTACATCCATATGATCAATCTCCAATTGATGCTCTGCTGCAATAGCTAGTAGTAATCGCAATGTACTATGACGTACTACTGGTGAAAAAGTCTCATTATAATCAACTCCTTTAACTTGAGTAAAACCACGAGCAACCAGTCTAGCTTTATATCTGATTTTCTCTCCTGGTTCTCTTTTAATTTTAAATAGCCATTTCGAATCTACAAAGTTTCCTTTTACATTATCTACTAAAGTCCATGTTTTATTTTTATGTAAGGAGTTCAATTCAGATTCAATAGCTTTACGCCATTCCTGCTTATCATCTCTTGATAAAGCTTCTTCAATAGTCAACGGATCATCTCTAATTTCATCGTTAACTTGATAAAGAAAATATTCATTGAACTCTGTGGGTCTCCTTTCCCTTAGTGGATATCTCCTCTCTGTAGTATCCATGTCAATGGTAGTTTCATTTTCTTCATCTCTATTATCTTCTTCAGAATTAGAAGCTGGTTCATCACTAGTAGATGTCGTGACTTCTTCTATTCCAAACTCTTGGCTTACTGGTGGAAGTACAACTATTTGTTCAGTGAGTTGTCTTTCCTTTTCAGGGTTTTCAATTTTTCTTGCATACTCATGAAAAACGACATCTCTCGCTTTATACAATTTGTGCGTTTTTGGATCGATTAAACGATAACCCTTCGTTGTTTCACAGTAGCCGACAAAAATTAGTTCCAAGCTCTTTGGATCCAATTTCCTTCTTTTGACATCTGGAACATGCATAAACGCTTTGCATCCAAAAACACGTAAAAAACTTAAATCTACTTTTCTACCAGTCCACGCTTCTTCAGGAGTCATTCCTGCGACTGCTAAAGTAGGTGAACGATTTTTGAGAAAAACTGATGTCATAACTGCTTCTGCCCAATAACACTTTGGTAAAGAGGCTTCATCAAGCATAGTCCTTGCTCGATCCATAATAGTCCTATTAGCTCTCTCGCTAACACCATTTTGCTCAGGTGTATAATCTACAGTCAGTTGATGAACTATGCCATTATTTTTCAAAAAGTCGCTAACACGATTATTGACGTACTCTTTGCCATTGTCACTACGAAGAATTTTTATTTTGTGGCCAGTTTGATTTTCCACCAAGTTCTTAAAATCAACTAGTTTTGAATAAACTTCGCTCTTTTCTCTCAAGAAATAGACAAATGTTTTTCTTGTTTTATCATCAATAAATGTTAAAAAATAACGACATCCCGAGAATGATTTTACATCTATAGGACCACAAACATCACTATGAACTAATTCAAGAATATTATTTGCTCTATTAGCCTTAGTTTTAGGAAAAGGTATAGAGGTTTGCTTACCTTTTAGGCATGAAGAACATTCTAATGTTCTTTCAGGATCCTTGAAGTTCATACCCTGTGACATTTTATCTCTAAGTATTTTCATATTGCGAACACCTAAATGACCAAGACGTCGATGCCAAATGTCAAAATCATCATCAGCTGTAGTTTTTAGAGCTGAAACAATAGTGGCATTAGAGTTAGGTTTAAAAGTGTAGATACCCTTTTCTTCCTTACAAACACATCTCACAGTCCCTTTTATAATGCAGTCATTTTTGTCATAAATTTCACAACCATTCTTTGAAAATACTACTATCTTATTTCTACTCACTAACGTACTCACACTCAACAAGTTGGTTGCCAAGTTAGGTACATACAATGCTCCATTCACTCTAAACTGCAATTCTTCTGAACATACATCTCCACGTCCTTCACCATTCACTTTACTACCATTCGCGCAAGTAACTTGTACAGGCTTCTCTAACTGTACAAGGTTCTCTATCCAGTCTCTTCTACATGTCATATGTGACGATGCTCCCGAGTCCAGGATCCACTCGTTGTTTCGCGAATCTGAAGTAGCCATGGCGCTGAGATTTGCTTCATTCTTCTTGTTCACAGGATTCTTAGAACAATTCAATGCCTTATGGTTCCCTTTACAGATGAAGCATTTTATCTGGTACTTCTTCGATTTTGTCTTGTATCTTTTGGAAACCATTGCACTTGCAGAAGAAGTCTCAGAACGGTCTTCTGTTTTCTTCTCGATTTGTAACAGTTTCGACTTTACGTAGTCCGTAGTAAGCACGATGTTGCTATTCTCTATGGCCATCCTCATCGGCGCATATTCATCTCCCAAGCCTTGCAGTATGAGTGCAGCTAACAGCTCATCATCTAATTCTTTTCCCATGTCCTCTAACTTTGAGCAATGCTTAATACAGCTGTTACATATTCACGTGGTGAATCGTACATGGATAATTTTTGGCTAACTAATTTGCCTAATAACATACAGCGATTGTTAACGCCCTTATCTTCAAAGGCTGTCCGCAGTGCCTGCCAACTCTCTTTGGCCGTCTTACTCTTATGAGCATGAACTAGGCAGTGTGGTTGTACCATAAGTAAAATTCTAGCCCTAGCTTTAGCATCTCGCTTCGTACCTTCTTTATCGGTGGTCTCTGGTGTCTTCTCTACGTATTCCCACAAATCTTCAGCTACTAGAAGAAGTTCCATTTGAAATTTCCATGTGGAATAGTTTGACGTTCCATCAAGTTTTTCAAAAGATGTAGAAAAACTACCACTCGTACCTGTACTAGAACTCATTTTCCAATTGAAAGTTTCGTTTCTATATTATTTTTATTAACTTAAGATAGATTTTATCTCAAAAATAAATCTCTAATATAACGTAAATTTCTAAAAATTTGGAAAATATTTTACTCATTGTTTGCATCGCTCTGCTACCATGTTGATAGGTTGACATATATTTGAATAGAACATCAGTAGTCAGTTACAAATATAGAATGACATAAATACTCATAGGTAGCCAGTACAAGTTATACCTCAACATTTCAACTATATGTACAGTCGGCCAATTTAATAGGCCACATTTGACATTTGTTCATAGTGAGGTGACCTGCTTAAACACTCCGATTATGGTGAAAAAATCGATATTTACTTCAAACATATGTGAATCGAATACAGTTATTATGGAAAAGTACTTTTTTTTTTAATTTTAATAGGCAAACGAGCAAATGGATTACTTGATGGTAAGTGATTATCGCTGCCCGCAACAACAGATGTGTTGGCGGCCTTTTAAATGTGAATACACTCTTTTTTATAGGTACTGTATTAATATATTATTTCTCTGTTAAAGAAGTTATTATTGTTTTTTTATTATAAAACAAAAGAATAACATGTTTTATTTTAATAAAAATTTGACTCAAAAAAAAATCAAAATAAAATAATCTTTATTCAACATAGACCTTTACAGGCACTTATTGACGTCAACAGACAAAACAAAAAAACAAAGCTTAAAAAAAGAAAACAAAACCTTGTCCGTACGTACGAATAAGGAAAAAAAAGAAAAAAATAAAAAAATTGACTCGACACCTGTTCGGAAATTGGGAGAGCCTTCTCGAGAAGAACAGGCAAGAAACTCTGAAGGTCTATTTTTTATCTCCTCTTTACAATGTTAATAATTACAATAATATAATACAATATAGTATAAGATACAATCATACCTAATACGATTACAGTCGTATGTATGTTTACATACAAAAATAATACAATAAACTAACTGACTGACTATTAATTCATGGTGAATAATGCCTTCACAAGTAATCATTGCATTCATTCGATTTTTTGAGGGACATCACTTACGTATAGACTTCACTGAACGCAACATTGTAACAACGGTCATTTGTGCATTTCCAAACTAAAAAAATATTGAATATTTTATGTCCGCCATTACAAGGTTAGTTGAGGAATTTTAATGAAATGTCAAATGTGGCCTATTAAATTGACCCGACTGTAGCGTTAATAAAGCGCAAATTAACTCTTTGATGTTAGGAACACACCTTCATTGCTTAGACAACAGGGAGTGCTTGCAATATGAACTTTATACAATAACAATAAAGCTCAATTCGACTGTACGTTTTAGTTAGAAAACGTTTGCATGGGAAAATAAAAGGGCTGTTTTTAGGGTATTTCCGATAATTATTCGAATTTTCCTCATTGTAAAAACCCTCCTTGAACTTCAACGAACACTAACAAAAAAGAATTGGCCAAATTGGTCCAGGCGTTGTTGAGTTATGAGCTTACCAACACATTTTGCGATTCATTTTTATATATAAGATATTATGTAATGGAAAGTGACTTCATGAATTATAAATATTGAAGTCATTTTCCAAATTGACGACTCTGTATCTATTTAAAACAGGGAAAAAAAACAGCCCTTGCTGAGTTTCTTGCCGGTTCTTCTCAGTACAAGGTCTCCCGCCGTAGATTTGCGAACCGATGGCGTAGCTTTTCGACTTTCACAAGTGCTTGTAACAGCCTAGACTGAATAAATGATTTTGAATTTGAATTTGCTTATAAGCTACTTTCTATTTCTCCTTGTTCATGTTGGTAATTGAAGAATGTTTCTTGAATGATCTCTCCTACGTTGAAAGTTATTTATTTACATAGTACATAAACTATCTCTGATTAGCTTGTTTCTTTCACTATTTGGTAACTACCTCAAAAACATTACAGATAGTGGTTGGTATGTACATTTGAATTATGAATTTATTAAACGCCACATTTTAGTGGACAATTTGGAATAGTATAATAGAATTGGATCTTACGCGAAAATCGAAACTATACATATACAATGTATGTTTAATTCACAGAAATCAACATTTACAATTCTGTGGTTTGATTAAAACATACTTGTACTCTTAATAGCACTGTTGTTTAAACACACTTGAATAAATAAAACACAATAAGATTAATTTAATCCATATTTACGAGACATGATAGTACATCATTAACTCAGCCACACTTCATTCTCCACACCCTCTCCTTAGGAACGGTTCCTCTCACTACGAGTCATGAGATCATTAGGACCAAGACTTAGGGCTGAGTTCAATCAGTAAGTCACGTTGGTCGAGCCCCCTTTATCGATCGGGAGACCTATTTTTTGAATCACGAATGCGATTTCGAAATCACCGCTGACTATTTAGTCAAGAGTTCGAACTTTTTTCAAATCACTTGAATCAGTCCTCTGGATAGTTTCGCTTTGCTCCTGGGCCTCCCAAAATGATAGGATGCTTAGACCATCATCCACTAGCCTGATCCAGTCGCAATAAATTTTTCGTATCACTTTTCTCCTGAAGGGGCGCTCGGTGGATAGGGACTTGTACCTTAGTTTGATATAATTGCTTACAGACCGATCACGGGTTCCCTCCTGGTAAATAAGAGGTTACAGGAGAAGTCGTGCTAGATCCGTTAAGGGCGTGGAGTACTCATCATTTCGGACTTATTTTACTATGAAACACCCTACCCTAAACTTAACTCTTTTCGAAATTTTCGACTTTTAATAATTTTATAGAAAATTGCCGAAGTACACTTAATTTTGTTTATTTTGTGTGTCTTATTACAATTTTTATTGCATTTTTACATGTGTAATAAAATGCTTTAGGACGTCAATCATTAAAATAGTGTATAAGTTGAATAGGCCGTAGTAGACAAGTGAAAGTTAAGAAATTTAAAAAATATTAGAAATTTATTTTTCTCTAAGGGATATTAAAAAAATAACATGTATTTTTCACTTTTGAAATTACTATACTACTATATACGAATACTACGATAAAGGCCACCTAAATAATAACGGTATAAGTGATAGACTCATCTTCACTAAGCCAGTGTGGTTGACCTGATCGCTCTAACATAGACCCTTGCTACTCAGTAGGGATGGATATGAGCTGTGAAGATTATGATATCCTCTCTCTCTTTAGAATACCACCCCTTTAACGAACATTCAAAATGAACTATAATTGACTTCCAACAAACAGAAGTTAAAAATATATTTGATGCAATTTAAATAATTATGAAATGGTTTACTAACCAACAAAAAAAATAAGCATTTATTAAGTACAAACGTAGAAAAAATTATTTATTAAGTACAAACGTAGAAAAAACTTAATACAAAATTAACATTATAAAAGTTCTGTACCAAGGTACTCTTAAAACAATTAATATGTACCATTAAATATAAATTAAATAACTTAAATACTATCATAGGTACACTAGAAGAACAATACATACTTTTCTATAGTAGGTAAATGAAATTCTATCGATTCTTAGTGCAAACCATTTTACATGTATATGGAGTGTTCTCTTTCATTGATCCAGACGTTGATATTTCAACATTTTTTGACGCTGATTTAAGCATATCTGCATTGCGGTCACCAACTGTACTTGATCTGATAGGAGTTAAAGCTTCCTTTCTGCTCTTTAATAAATTATCATCTGGGACAAAAAACTCTTTAAAGTTTAATTCTTTACTAGGTTTCAGTGATGTTCGGAGGATTGGTGCTTTGATGTTACTAATAGGACTCAATTTTCTTTTTATTGGTAACAACGGAATCATTGAAGATTTTGGTTGAATTAAAGTTCCAATAGGATCTGCATACTTAGCTCTTATTTCGCTGGGTGCTGTGTTTTGCCTTCCAAATTGTCTATTTTTGGGTTCGAAAAACGTTTTTCTAGCATTACTGTGTTGCTTGAACGCGCTATTAGTTATAAGAGGCATGCTTTTCAGTTTAGGGTTGATGTCCATAATTGGCGGTTGTTTTGATTTTGCTATAGAATGTGACTTTGTTTTTAATTTGGTGTTCGATTTCCGTAGAAAATTGTCTTGAGGTTTTGTAAAAAGATTGAGCAATGGATCATTTAGCGACTTTGGTTTCTGCAATTTTAACAAAGGCAATTCAAAAAGTGGCTTCTTCAATATTGTAGGCCTATTTATACTTGAGGATGGAATCATATTTAAATGACTATTTCGGTAAGAAGGTGATCTAGGTGTATCGTATTTCCCTTTCTTATTTATTTTTGGTCTATTCATAGTTTCGAGTTTTCTCTGTCGCTTTATGTTAGGCTCTGGCACTACATTAAAATCACTTTTTCTGGTCACAACATCTAAATTTGGTAATTGTTCTTTAATATTGGATCGAAATGTTTCAAGTCTATCAGTAAAATCATGATGTATTCCATTTAATTTATCTTCCAATTCTTCGTGTTTTCTCGATATGTCTTGTAATATATTTGAATTTGATGTTATAGATTTCCCAAGCGTCCTTCTATTTGTTACACCTACATCATTTAGAGACGATTCTACATTTTTTTTAATTTCGTTAACGGCGTTTTTTGTTTGAACCTTGAAGTTTTCTGACAAAACTTGACTGGATCGTAATGTATCCTCAATAAGATTTCTGCTAGTCGTTTCAAGCGGCGTGCTTAGTAAATTGTGTGCATTTTCAAGTAATGTTTCACTTATTTCATCTATTCCAGGTAATGCAATCGCGCTTTTTAGAATATTAGAATGATCAAATATATCATTATTTCTTTTCCCCAAAGTTAATATAGCATCAAGTACACCACCGTCATTGCTCTTCACAGCCGACTCTAAAATTACTGGCTTTAAATCTAATGATTTTGGCAATGGTAATTTAGTTTTGTACGAATTTAAATTTATGCTTGGTATATTGGAAAAAGGAGCTCTACTTAAACTTGAAATTGGTTTGAGCTGGATAATGTCCAAATTAATATCCTCGAGTGGCTGCATATTTTTTATTAAAGATTTTTGGTTCGACAACGATCTCTGATCCGGTGATAATAACGGACTTTGTGAATCAAAAATATTATGAATGTTTAATTTAGGTAAATTCATACCTGCCAAATTTGTACTCGGTCTAATAAATGTATTTTGTCCTATATCAAATATTGAAGCAGGTTCTACAATACTGGGGAATAATTCTGATTTCAAATTGTTACTAGATTTCCCTATAAAATCTAAAAGATTTTCGCTTGCTTCAGTTGCCATTTTATCTACATTTTCGACCATATTGTCATTTATTTCTAAATGTGAATCTGTCGGACAGTCATCTCTTATTTCAACTGATTTTATATCATTATTCAACTCACTAACGCGTAGCTTATCTTTGTTTAATAAGGAATCAGACATTTTTTGTAAATCGTCTAGTCCCACTGGATTGGCATTATTTCTGAATGTTTGAGTACTGGTTGATTTTGATTTGAATTCTGGTATTCCTATTTTTCCTAAATTATTTAATATTTTTTGCGTGTGAGGTACATATTTATAATTAATATCCTCTTTGTTCATTATATGACGAATATCACTCATAGCAGATTTACTTTGGAATGGGTCAGAATCATCAGTAAATTCTTCGGAATGTAAATTATCAAACTGAGGGATATCACCTGATGTATCTGAGATAGGTGTAATAGCATCAATACCAATGGATGGTGTTATTGATGCATCTCCAAAATCTTGTTTAGTCCTTTCATTCAGTAAATTAACTTTTTCATCGCTATCTTCACTGGACTCATTTTCAGAATCATTAACAGATTCAAAACTATCATCGTCATTGTTATCATTAGTATGAAAATGCGAAATAATTTTTGTCTTCATCGGTCTAATTGATTTATCAAGTATGTTAGTGTTGGCATTCATTTCATCTATAAAACTCACAATATTGCTTCCTTTTTTATTATTACTGTCACCCACTAAGCATTCCATATCTCTATTATTAATACCATTTTCTTTTATCATGGATGGACTTGTGATTGTATCTAGTATTTGTGTGCCACTAATATTACTATTTGGTACTCCAGTTTCAGCCTCTTTATCTTCTATTTCTGGAAATTCTGTTGTCGAAAATATATTGTTAACTTCAAAGATATTTGGAGGTAATAAGTGATTGGGATTTTGTAAACCCTTAAATATATTACTGAAAAGGTCACTAACAGCATCCCGCCTCTCAGAGCTTGAATTGAGCTGTGATTGATCATTGTCATTGGTTTTTGGTTTTATTAGGTGATTTATACTTTTCACCATTTTACTATTTCGTCTGAAATTACTTGCTTCAGCATCCGATGATCGTGTATCAGTATTACAAGCAATGTCTGGTTCTATAAAATTATTTGTTATCGAACTAGGAGCTGTCATAATGTCAGTTTGTTTAGTAAACTCTTCGTTTACATTACGAGGATTAATGTTTCCAAATAACGACGCGCGATCAGTATCCAATTTCGGTAATAAATCAAGAATGTTTGGTAATACATTCTGAGATTCTTTGAATACTGGCTTCCTGATTTCCTTACCAGTGTTCTTACTGAAATCTAAATCAGATTTTCTGTATTCTGTACTTTTAGAGAAAAGGTTAAGTGGGTCTAACTTCGAGTCTAGAGTTTTATCTTTACTTGCAGGCTTTACTTTAAGCCTTCTTTCAATTACGTTGCTGGCTTCCAATCCATTGTCCCAGTCTAATAAATTTTTGAAAGACTTAGAACGCGTTAATGGCAATTTCAAAATGTCTGTTAAAAGATTAGGTGGATTGAATGGAGCAGAATTTCTTGAAATAGATCGTCCAAGCGGAGAGTCTAAACACCGAGTCTCGTGATTGTGAGCCCCTTCAGATATCATGTCATCGCCTAGAATAAGTTCTTCAGCGCTGTTTGCTGCAATTATAGGACTTTCTTCAGCAATGTCTGATTCCCAGGCCCTAGCAACACTACGAGCTGAATCTCTCGCTAAGGCATCCCTGT
Organism: Scirpophaga incertulas; assembly: GCA_036419045.1. NCBI lineage: Eukaryota > Metazoa > Arthropoda > Insecta > Lepidoptera > Crambidae > Scirpophaga > Scirpophaga incertulas. The sequence goes on along the minus strand of CM071646.1, from coordinate 5,212,291 downwards.
ATTCTTTGTCAGTTACTTCATGCAATGTCTCCAACACCGACGATGCTAAATCCACTTCAGGATGTAGAAGTGGCTTAACTTCTTCATCTTTTTTAGTTGTAGTTGCGGAACTGAAAATCATACGATATAAATAAAAAGGATTTAAACTTAAATATTAAATGAGTTTTTATAAGCTGAAGCGATGGTAATAATCAAGGAATTGCATACTAAGTATTTAATAATTAAAGATATGCACTATATGAAATTAAAGTAAGACGCATTAGTATGGTAAAATAAAGATCACATGAAGAAATATTTGATTAAGCGCGGAAGAAATTCACAGTGCGCCATTCCGCTTCGAGGATATTAACTCCTCGAAACATTCACATATACATCACATCACGGATTGCTCTTCACACCTGCAATGCACTGTATCGTCTCATACAAACTTACGAGGATAGATTTAGAGATACCGACATTTTCCTTCTGACTCGCAACCAATTCATAAACAGTATTTTAAAAGATTTGCCCCGGTTCTCAAATAATATGACTGACTAGTCACATACAAAACATACACACCCGTACACAAACACACACAATTACTTTAACAGACATTATTATACATTTAATCGCGCACACATCTTCTTATTATTCCTATTAGGTACCTAATGTTATTATCCATATGATTAGTTTTTAATTTTAATTTCAATTTAATAACAAAGATTAACTGCGTTCCCTGCAAATGTTAATGTGACATACTTTTTTATTGGCTACAAAAAAGTTTGTCACTTTTTGTCACAACTACAGCCGCATACATATGTGGTTGTATAGTTTGATTGATGAATAAGTAAATAAATTTGAATAAAACAAAATTACCTGTCAAAAGGTCGAACAGCGCGTACAGCAGTTGGGAAAAATAATGACGGTGATCCCACGGAGTCAGCCTCACGGGACTGACAGGGGCAGTCAAAAGCAGGCGTGGAACGATAGCTATCACTAGAAGACACTGCCAAGTCCCCTCCGCTTCTGGAGGAGCTTAACTCGTCCAGTTCATCTGGGCAAGGACAACATCGGCCAGAAGTTGCTTCTGGTGCTTTGTAAATTTCTGCATCTGATGACACCTGAAAAGGAAACGACATTACTTTTAATGGCACCTAGACTATAATTTTAGGATTCCATTAATTTTCATTAGAAATATGAGGTGAAATAATTGTAAACATAGTTTGATCATTAGACCTATCACTTAATGTTATATAACGAGTTTCAGTGTTAAATGAATACAAGCATTGGTTCTTTAAAATAATATATATATATATATATAACTTTATATGATGAACATGTCTATTCATTCCTCTACATACCATAAATAGGATGTAATTGATGTAATCTTATTATTATTAAATCTTAGGGGTCATCCATAAATTACGTCACACGAATTTCGTGATTTTTTGCCCCTCCCCCGTCCTTGTCACAGCTAGTCACATTTGTGAGACCCCCCCCCTAGTGTGACGTCACAAATTTTGAAATTATAGAAATTATTGAATGATAAAAGCGGTTTCGAAATCAATTTTATTTTCATTTTAATAAAATAACATCAAATCAATTAACAAAACAAAAAACGATTACTTATATTAAATAAGTATATGGTCATTTCATGATTTTCTTATTATATTTTTCAAAATCACCTACTATAATCAATTAGAAAAATATTACGTTTCGGGAGTACCCTTATTAATGGATAGAAGAAGATACTATTCCTTCTTTATTTATGAGATTATACAGACTTTACAATAAAACTTAATATTTACAGCACTTTTCATACTAATAGTAATAATTTAAAGTTTGTGTTTTAACAGTTAACTTATTTGATTTAATAGATTTTGTAATGTGACGTCACGAAATTTAAGATCCCTCCCACCCCTTGTCACACAATGTCACACTTCGTCAACCCCCTACCTCCCCCTAACCGTGTGACGTAATTTATGGATGGCCCCTTAATTAAATTACACATATTACTATGCATTGTATATCTGCTCTCGTTAAGGTTTCCCTGTGTTATATGAGAGACGGGTAACTCCTAATGAATAATATCTTTACAATATTTACATTAATGCAAAGAAAAAAACATTATACAACAATAAATCATGTCACTAAATCTGTCTGTGTAGTAACATACAAACCTACACACACATCCTTATATTATGACCCTTATTAATGTATTTTGTTATAACAATTAACTGCGTCACCTACGGATGTAAATATATAATAATAAATTCTTAATTAAAAAACATATATAACAATTTAATATGCAAGTTTGTGTCTATATTTAAAGATACTCCAATGATAGAATGAATCATATTTTCTAATATTAGTAATTCAAATTGTTTATAGACTCCTTTATAAGTTTATAGAAGCCTCATTAAATAAGGAATTGTTTAAGTGTAGTATCCTGTTATATAATTTCGGGATCATTTAAGAATTGCTGTATGTGTAAATACAATATTTATTTTGTTGTTTGGATGTTGCGCTACACACAAATATCCTTTAGGATTATCGGACCTTTAAGCTTGAACAACCCTGCAACCCTTGATGTCCGCGCTATAAATTCGTTTGTCCTTGCACGGACTGCAGTACTGCCCACACTGTGCTATCATCTATCAGCCATCAACACTGCCCGCAAAGCAGTCATTACACACCGCGGCAGTAATGTACTAATTAAGATGCCACAACAGTCCGTTTAAAACATGGATTCACTCACGTACCGTACCGCACTTAAAATAAATACTTACAGTGTTCCAGAGAATCGGTAAGGTCAGCAAAATCCACCACCGGCCTTTCATCTTTCACCTCACATTGGTCACAACGAATTCAAAACTAAGATGTGCTGATAATATTACATTTCTCAGCTTTATAATTAACGATGGAGATTTTCTTGATAAGGATTTACTAGGGCTGTCACTGAGGTTTTTATTTTAAACGAATATCGTAATATATAAAAATAAAAAATGTATATTTCTTACACTTACACAAATTAGCCTAGCACAAAGTAAACTCTGTAAGGCTTGTGTTATGGGGTCTAAGGTAATAGATAGACATACATATATAAATATTTTTGATAGAAATACACTGGTGGACAAATAAATCGAGCCACTCTTAACTCTTGAGTTCAAATGCAATTTCCTTCAAATGCATGAATACAATTTTGATGAAAGTGGTATCATTAGATAAGTAATTTTATAGGCTTTACAATAAAAGTAAATTGTATGGGGTAACACCTTAATTTGTTGAGTACGTGCCTCTAGAATGAAAAGTCAATTAAAAGAAAAAGTAAAACGTTTTAAAGATTTAATTTTTAAAAGTAAAAAAACAAAGAAATAACATCGGAAAACAATTAAAAATTAATGTTTTAATAATGTGTATTGCCGCCTCTAGCTTGGACAACTGCTTGCATCCGTGTACCCATTGATCTTATCAATTTAACAATTAAGTCTTGAGGGATGTCGTTCCATTCGTCCTCTATCGCCATTTTGAGCCCAGAAAGTGTTGAAGGAGCCGGAACCCTGGCTCGAACCCTGCGTTTTAACTCGTCCCACAGATGTTCGATGGGGTTCAAGTCAGGGCTCCGTGCTGGCCACTCCATAGCACGAATGCCAACGTCCCTAAGATACTGAGTAACAATTCTCGCTGTATGGGGTCTTGCATTATCATGCATTAGAAGCATCTCATCTTCGATATATCCTGAGTAAGGTACCACATGATCCTCAAGAATATCACGGATATATCGTTCTGCAGTCAATCCACGTGACGGAGCATTGGATTCGATGAAAACCAGCTCTGTTCGTGCTGTTAGAGAAATGCCGCCCCACACCATCACAGAGCCACCACCATATGCAACCGTTTCTTCGATACAACACTGAGCGTAACGTTCTCCAGGGCGACGATAGACTCTCTGTCTTCGATCACTTCCGTAAAGACATACCCTTGTCTCGTCAGAGAAAAGAACATGTGCCCATTGATCCAGTGTCCATTCTCTATGCTCACGAGCAAATTGAAGGCGTGCTCTGCGGTGAGCTACTGTTAATTTTGAGCCTGTTGCAGCCCGTCGAGGTGTCAAATTTCGTTCGGCCAACCTTCTCCTGACTGTACGCGCACTTATAACCACTCCACGTTCGTCACGAAGCTGTTGTTGCACCTGTACCGCGTTCAGACGCCGATTCCTCAGGACATTCAAATTGATGTATCGATCATCTGCGGAGGTTGTAGCCCGTGGCCTGCCTGTTCCTGGGCGTCGATCGAAGGCTCCAGTCTCCAGGTATCTTCTATAGACGCGCTGCACCGAAGAACGACTTATTCTTAACATTTGAGCAACCCGACGTTGACCAATGCCCGATTGAAGTAATGCGACAGCTTGAGCAGCTTTCTGAGGCGTAGTATCCATTATTACCAAGAAAAGCAACCGCAATCTGCAGACTAATGACAGAGGAAGCAACAACGCAAAAAGCCACAAAAAAAAATTCAATCTACCGACTTTTATACACTCAAAACAAACAAAAATTTTTATGATAATACCGGCAAAATTGTGATAATTTTTTTAACGCGCATTCTACCCTCATAAGATTAATGGAAAGCGTTTGTGTTTATTATCTCCGTATTCGATATGACTTGCCCTTGCTGCCAACATAATTTTTATTTATCAAATGTACATATATTTGAAGGAAATTGCATTTGAACTTACGGGTTAAGGGTGGCTCGATTTATTTGTCCACCAGTGTATATAATAACAACCACGACTAAGATACAAATGCACGCATTCATCACTAAAACACCTGCCCCCACCGGGATTCGAACCGTACTCTTTTCCTTGCTATTTCTATATTCTGTATACATTTCGATATTATATATATATATATATATATATATATATATATATTATATATATATATATATATATATTTCTTGTTCTATATTTACACACAAACCACGTGCCCACGTGGGCTTCCAGTGTGATTCGCCGCAAATCTGCAACACCCACGAAAACAACGATGAACGTACATTACCAACTTGTTACGTAAAATTAACGGAACGGTACCCTAATAATTTCACTGCCTACTTTACCCTTCACACCGAAAGAATGCTATCACGGCCTTTTCGCAGCAAAAATAAATAATATAGAGGTCGCAAGTAGACTACTTTTACGCCGATGCTAACATTAGTTAATCACTCCTCTGAATTGATCGTCTGCCAGGCTGAGACTAAAACTGCAACAGTTCTAATCTTCATCAAATAACTCTTATGGTGTTCCTGAACACGCCATCTGAGATCAACAACAATAGGAACAAAATAAGATTGTGTTACTCGTTAATCTAATAATAATCGAATTGAAAAATTCTTTGAGTCCATTAAAATTTTCAATTTCAATAGGGTAGACGACTACGAATGATTATCACCGTTTTAATACTATAATTATCTGATTTGAGCAATTTATATCTCATGAAAGTATGTCAATATAGACATTTCAGTTTAATTATTTCTAAAATATGAGCAATTATTATTTACGTAATTCTAATGAAACGAACACATTTCTAACATTCTCACATTAAATGTAACATTTTTTTATATTGAAAGTATACATATAAACGTACAAATAACAAAGTTATTTTAAAATTTGTTTATACGCTCCTACAAATTTGACGAATTTACTGAGTTATGACGTCACGATTACAATGTTTTTAGTATGGAGCGATTTTGAGCAACCCGAGACAGCGCCGCAAACATGTCGATGTATCTTCAAAAGTAATAGGTGCAGGTGTACTGTTTGTTGGTTCTACAATATTTCTCACTTAAAAGAGTACTCTTATTATATATTAAATTTAAAAAATTGTCGTCTACCCAATTGGAGAACCAATGATAACGTGTAGCGAGCTGCAGAAGCACATTTAGTATTAAGTATATACATTTAGTATACATTATGTTTGTGACAGCCCTGTGCGTAAACCAAACGTGACTCAAAATTGCCATGGTCAGCAAATCCGTGCGATAACACACGTCTCCATGCATTATCTGCTTTCAGAAAGTGAACACAAATATGCCGCCTATCTATCTAATTCATCGATTAGATTCTATGGTTTATCTAGGATTGTAAGGCTTTTAAAGAGACCATTCAATAGTGATAAAAATAAGTAACAAACTTAATGTTTCTTTATTAAAGTCTATAATGAAATGTTTGAATAAATAAAATATTTCTCAATGCGCGTACATATTGCTATTATATTCGAAGAAAGAGCAACCGAAGTATAGGAAATTCAAAATTTTTGAATTTCGAACAAATAACGCTCCCTGAAATGTATATGTCAATTCAAATTCATTCCCGGCGCGTTGTTGTGATATTTGAATTTTTACTCTTTTATTAACAAAAAATATATATAAAACTTAAGAGAGGTGGCAAATTCAGGAATACAACAAATAAGTACAAATGTTCTTGGCATAACAATAACATTCTCTTCCATAAAATTGATTTAACTTTAAATAAGTATATTAATGCCGGGTTCCTATATTCATAAACGAGTCGTTTTTGCAACGGACAGTTAAAATTTTACATTTGTTGTATGGAAAATATGTCAGAATTTAACTGTCCCTAGCAAAAACGAATCGTTTTCGAATATAGGAATCAGACATAAAATAAGTATTTATTATTACTTTCATTTTTTGAGAAAAGCACTATATATGACATATATTATCGGAAATGGCAATCACTTGTCTCGTGCGGGAATGCTAATTATTGAAGTCATCGCCTACGGCTCGACCTTCATAAAACGCATAATCGACAGGCAATTTTGCATTTTTGCGACCTGTTTTTGTAATAATGTACTATTATGTACTTTTTTTAGGGTACACAATGAAATCATTGAATAAATAAACAAATAGATCATTAGTTTCATTTTAGAAGCCTATATGCTAGGACTAGGTGTGGAATGAGAGATCAGGAGACCTATTTTTGAATTACGAATGCGATTTCGAAATCCCGCTGACTAAATAGTCAGCGGTGACTTTGAGGTCACGGATTCCTAAACATCTAATTTTTGAAAGTCGATCGCAGAGCTGCCAACATAGATAAAGCACACATAAATGTAAGAGTTCGGTTCCACTCAGAACCCGGCCGGCCGGCCTAACCATTATGGTTATATATATATATATATATATATATATATATATATATATATATATATGTATATAGATATTCATAACTTTGGTACCACAGCAAAAAAAAAACACGAGCAATCGGAAAAGCATTTAGAAGCTTTATTTAAATATCACACCTTTGGCAAAAATCGTATTGAGACGCGTTTAAATTAATTGATATTGATAGACATAACGCAAAAGTCGATCGGAACCGAAATATTTTTCAGCGACTTATTGACATTGTTTGCTTTTTGGGGACACAAGAGCTCGCTTTCGTGACATGACGAATCTGCTTCATCTTCGAATAAAGGTAGCAGTTTTAAGGTATTTTAATGTGTCAGAAGTGTACGATCGTTTTATAAAATATATTGACGTAAGTTCCAATCGTACCACGCAAACTTTAAGTACTGTTATACTGCACATTTTATCTGAATTTAATTGTTTGTCGAAATTAATAGCTCAGACATACGATGGTGCTGCGGTGTTATCGTCTGAACTAAACGGCGTTCAGTCGTTAGTTCGCCAACAATGTCCTCTTGCTGCATACGTCTGGTGTTCCGCCCATGTAATCAATTTAGTACTTTCCAAATCGTGTGAAAGTATCTGATCCTGAACCTAACCGTTTTTTCAATCTAATAAAAACATTAGTCAATTGCTTTAATAATAGTACCAAAAGGCAAAACCATTACAATAAAATGGCTGATGAAAAAGAAATACCTCGCGTTGCTGTCACTCGTTGGACTTATGATTCGCGTACTGTAAATGTAATTTTCAATTCTTTTAGTAATTTAATTGATTTATTTGAGGATATCCTAGAAAACGAAAGCTCTTGGGATGGCGAGACTTTCAGTCAAACTTCATATTTTCTATGTAATTTAAAAGAGTTTGAATTTCAATTTTTACTTCATGTATTTAACGAAATATTCGCGATAAACCGATATCCTATACGAAATTATGCAGAAAAAGACGTCGGATGTAATTTATTGCGAAAAAAAAAAAATTTTAATCGTTTTTGAATACATTCAAATCAAATCAAGTGAATGTCGGGACCGTTATGAAAATTTAAAACAGTTAAGATTTTTTGAATTACTCTCGTGCGAAATTTTCGATATATATAATGACAATTTTCCGGTTGAATTAGTAACACAATTTGTAGATGTATATAAATCATTTAATTTTAACTTTGAACGCCTTATAAATGAGCTCAAATGTGTATATAAAGCCACCGAATTAAGAGACCTAAGTACTTACAAAATTATAGAACATTTTTACATAAATAACTTAAGTACAGTTTTTCCCGAAGCTGCGCTTGGCAAAATTAATTGTTACGGTTCCCGCGAGCAGTGCTTCAACCGAAAGGTCCTTTTCGTCGCTAAAACGTATACACACTTATTTAAGAAATACATAAGGCTGTAACGACTTACAGATCTTTCCGTAATATCAATAGAAAAAGACCTTCTCACAGCAATAAAACGCGTGCCTAACTTTTACGATAGCGTACTACAAAATTTTTTATTGAAAGATAGACGCGTTGATTTAATTTACAAATAAATACAAAAAAGTAACGTTTTTTGCTGTTAGATACTTATTATTAATTTCGCAAACACAGAACATCAGACAAACGCGCCGGCCGAAAGGCCACTTAGAATATGCGCAAATTAATATGTTTATAAAATCAGTCAATTTATGTATATGTTATACAAAAACGTTGACGAACCTAAACGAAACGAATATGCTGTGAATATTTTTGGATAGTGCCATTTTTTGCCTACCTTGTCTAAAAACTCTGTGCACGCCACTGATATATATATATATTATATATATATTATATATATATATATATATATATATATATAATATATATATATATATATATATATATATATATATATTATAACCACCAAGGAATGGAATTCCCTACCCGCGTCTTTGTTCCCCGATACTTATAATATAGGGATTTTCAAGGCAAGAGTAAATAGGCTGGCAAGAGTAAATATAGACTACTTGAGTTTGCGTGTTCCATCTAAGGCAACATCTTCACTTAAGAGGCCTATTGCGAGATTATTTCGAAGCGTCCCGACAACTCATTGAAGGTCACACATCCAAAATACTGTGTTGACGCTACGACTAAGCGATTTTGATACTTTTGCCCAAATTTTTATATTTATATTTTTATGGAATAATTCGTTATTGCTCTGTTCAAAAAATAATGTTTATTAAATATTACCTAGTATGTTATTTAGCAAAAGATGGTTTTAGTTTTCAATTAAAAATAGGTCATATTAGAAAAAAACTAGTTACCAATTATATAAAAGTATAAATCATCATAAAACAGAATCATCTATTTGCCGAATTTCCAGCAAATTGATCCAATGGTTTTGGTGTGAAAAAGCTTTAGAAAAAATAGAAAAAATAATACATAGAATAGAATCACTTTAGAAAAAATATAAAATAAAAAAAATAGTTTAAAAGTCGCAAAAAAATAATTTTAGTTACGTAATCAAAATTAATAATCGCGTTATACACTGACGATCAACCGCACGATTACTGGATTCGATCGATGTTGGCGCGAAGAAATTCGACATAAGTCAGACTCTGAGGAGCGCTCAAGCTCTAATGAATTCGGACGGCCTCATCGCATTTTGTAGTAATTTTGCAGTATGATTTATCGTTTTTATTAAAATAAGATAATAAATTCATGGTTAAAAAATATAACATACTTATTCCTCATAAATTGACATTTATTCTGGTATAAATTTTATTAATAAATACTATCGCAGATAGAAGATATTCACAGTCAACTTAAAGCGATTTTCGTAGTTTTTTTCCTTTAGAATAAGATTTTTTTTCTATATTAAATCAATAATATATCAAAATTCCGAGGCCGCTACGAACTATATGACTATACAAGACATAAAATTATCATTTTTTAATTTCATTTATGTAAATCAGTAGTTCAATCCAACAGCTCAAAATAGTGCCTTCGCGCATTTTATATAAATCTTTCTCTACAATTTTGGGTTTTCTTAAAAAGTTAAGCAAAATTTACAAAAAGCGAGGCTGCTACGAACTATGTCAATAGCTATTCATTAAGTCAAAATTGTTAATGTATCTTTGTTTCTGAAATCGAGAACGCCAAAATTGTCAATTTTACGCAAAAATCGCGTTCGAGATGTAATATGGCTCTTAACATCGGGTGCAATCGTTGTGAAACGCACTCAAAGGAGATGGCTAAGTACAGTATGGGCAATTGCCCTTGCAATGTATAAATACTAGATGTAGTTGCATCTAATGCTGGGTACCTGAAACTTAATATGTGATATAAAAAAAGTTCCATGAACTTTTTATATTATTACAATCTTGAAAAACATATCCTACGATATTATGGTCGCAAAACTACAACTGGAGAATTTGCTATGATCTTTAGGTAGGCATTTTAGTACAGATAAAATAACTGGGTAATATATTACTATTGTAGTGAATGATGGATACCTATATATTGAAGAATGTCGACTTTAATTCATGATTGTGATTAAAATATGCAAGACCATTTGTTACGTACTGACTCATAATAATGGTCTATGGTAATTTGACGTTGCCTGGGTAACAAGAGATTATTATTGTGTCGAGTCCTAAATTGTCGTCTGTTACTTTTGCCTTTTATTGTTATTATTGCGTTTACTATTGTTCTATATTATATTTCTTTACCCTGAGCTCCTGTCCACTTATTTTCATCATTCACGCTCGTCCTTTACATTTTGGTCCATTCGCCGGTAATTTTTACAATCTTTTTCAAAAAGTTTTTTTTGCCTATATTTTTCTGTAATTCTCCAGCATGATTACTCGAGCTCAGAGTAAGAAAATAGAGTCTTGTACGGCCGAAGCGCACCTGCCGGACGCTGGTACGTCCGCGTCTTGCGCGTCAGTCCGTACGGCGGACAACTTGTCTGTTTCAGGTACAAGTTCTTCTTCAACTGTTCGAGCCCGCACTCTCGCTATACAAGCAGCGTATGCTCGAAAAATTGCAGACGCCGAGAGAAAGGCTTTAGAACTTGAATTGCAAGCGAAAATAGCACAAGTGGAGGTTAGCAACAGTGGCCGCGGAAGCAGCCGTGCTAGCCATTACAGTGACAGAGGTAATATAGTTGAGTGGATAGAAAATACAGCGCCTATACAACAGTGTTCTTTTAATCCTTGTGGTTCTACCACAGTGGACGCGCATAAGCCTTTACGTCCCGGTAGTTCCGCCCCTATGGTTTCACTAAACGTGCCTGTTGTTCAGCAGCCAGTCAGAGCTGTCCCTTTGAGTGCACCTCATCCTTTGCATTCTGACAGCCCTGATCATTTAGTTGCCGCGCCTCATCACCACGTATTTTCTTCGCCCGCTGAACCTAGTGTCCTTCGTAGTGCGCCGCTTAATTGCGCGCTGCCCATTTCGACTCCGATGCAGCCCTGCACTCAAGGTATGACTAATAGTACCCATTTAAATAATAGCCATACATCTGACATAACGCTTTTAGCACAAGCGATACAAAATCTCTCTAAAGACAATTCAGAGAGCCGTCTGCCTCGTTTTGATGGCAAGGCCCTCGACTGGCTTGCCTTTAAGAGAGCTTATGATCTAAGTAAGTCGTCATTTTCACCTATGTGTAATTTATCTCGTATCAACGCGGCACTCTATGGCCCGGCGCGAGATACTGTCGGCGCTCTGTTAGCAACAGCGCACGATCCCAGTGAAGTCATATCAATTTTAGAGCTTCAATTTGGTAGCCCGGAGCTGATCGTGCTTCAAGAGGTGGCCGCCGTGCGTGCCCTACCTAAAGTAAATTTTGAGGGTAAGGACTTACACACCTTTGCGGGCCGTGTACGCAGTTGCATATCGGTTATGAAATTTTTGAACAACAAGTCTTATTTAGAGTCACCAGAATTGTATACTGCGCTTCTCTTAAAATTAACCCCCGCAATGCGTGCACGATGGAAGGACTATGCGAAATCTCATTATAATCCTGCCTTTAAAACAAAATTGGAGTTGTTGGCTGATTTTTTGACTGAAGAAGTGACTATGGAGTTTAGGTTCGGTATTTTAACCATTCCATCACATACTTCAAATCAGCCCAGCACTTCAAAAAATTATCAGGTTAATGTAGTGAGTTCAAACTGTAAACATGTAAATAAAAATTCTACTATGAATTCGTGCATTCCACAGATTAAAGAAAATGTTATGTCCTGTTTATTTTGTAAACAGTGTCATTTGATAGATAGTTGTGATAAATTTAATCAACTTGACATAATAGCTAGGATTAATTGGGCTCGTGAACAAAAAGTTTGCAATAGATGTTTGAAAAAAGGTTCACATCGCTATAAGTCATGTAACCCGAAAACGTTATGTCAAGTTGCTGGTTGTAAGTATAGACATCACAAGTTATTACATGATTTTAACTCTGTTCAATCTCACACTACTAGTAATTCTATCTTAATAACTTCAGAACCGAATTCGAGTTCTGTCATACAAGCGGATACTGAGTCTGAGACGGTAGCTCACGCAGTAACGGCAGGGTCCCTTAAGGCCCTTTTAAAAGTTATCCCTGTGAATGTTAGTGGAACTAAGGGTTCCGTAAATACTTATGCCCTCCTAGATGATGGTTCATCAAGTACTTTTATCGATAGCGAGTTATCGGGTTTGATAGGTGTAACGGGTCCTAAGTCACAAGTGACGGTTCAATGTATGGGCGGCTTGTCTAAAGTTACTGAAGTTGAGTACGTGGATTTCAAGATCAAGGGTCTGTTCGATTCCGAAGCCGTGTATCATGACATCCACAATGCTCGGTCGGTCTCTAACTTAGGTATCGTACGCCAATCAGTGAGTATTGAAGACGTTGAACATTTATCTTTGTCAAATATCACGTATGAAAATGCTGAACCGAAATTGATAATTGGAATTGATAATTGGAATCTGTTGACACCTACGGAAGTGCGTCAAAGTTCGAAAACAAAACCAGCTGCATGTCTCACGCCCTTAGGTTGGGTTGTATACGGATTCACTTCCAGTAGGACAAAGCCCGTGGCGTTTATTAATCATGGTGTAACGTCCGATCATTTTAGTCACATAGAAAATCTTATTGAAGACAATTATAAGTTAGAGTCTATCGGCATCGTAAAGCAGCGAGTACAGTCATCTGATGACGAGCGTGCTATGAAGATTCTAAAAGAAACTGCTCGCCGCTTGCCTGATGGACGATTTGAGGTCGGTCTGTTATGGCGATCTGATAGTCCCCAAGTGCCCGATAGTTTTCCGCTTGCTCTATCTCGATTCTATAGTTTAGAGAAGAGATTTTCTAAAGACAAACTTTTTGCCGAACAATATAAAAAGAATATCCATGCCATGATTAGTAAAGGCTACGCAGAGCGATGTACTATGAACTCTAATTCTCCAATCGTATGGTATTTGCCTCATTTTGGCGTTGTGAATGCAAACAAAGCCGGTAAGTTACGTGTGGTTCATGACGCTGCCGCCCGTTCTCACGACGTGAGTCTAAATCACCTTTTGTTGACCGGACCCGACTTGCTAATGCCACTTTTGTGTATAGTGTTTCGATTTCGTGAGGGCAGGGTTGGCATAACCGCAGATATCAGGGAAATGTTTCCCCAGATAAAAATTCGTTCTGAAGATAGGGATGCCCAAAGATTTTTATGGCGCGATTCCTCTGACCAGCCTCTTTCAGTTTTTAGAATGTCTTCTATGATCTTCGGTGCTGCCTGTAGTCCATTTACTGCTTTGTATATAAAAAACAAAAACGCCGAAGATCATAGAGAATCATTTCCTCTCGCTGCTGATGCTGTGGTTTATGATACATATATGGACGACTATGTAACGAGTTTAGACAGCATAGATGAAGCTGCGCGTCTCGCTAGAGATGTTGTGGAGGTGCAAAAGCGAGCACATTTCGAAATTCGTAGTTGGGTTTCAAATGAACCCGAAGCACTCACTCTTATACCTCCACACTTAAAACTTGATGACAGTAGTGATGTCGCTAAAAAAGTAGATATTGGCCATTTTCCACAAAGCGTGCGCACCTTAGGTCTTCTTTGGCACACATCTACTGACGAATTAGGTTTCAATACAGATGCCCTGAAAGGTTCGCTCTCTTTGCCAGGAAAGATTACAAAACGTTTTGCGCTTTCTAGTATGTTGCGTACTTTTGACCCACTTGGTGTTCTCGCTCCCATTACTATACAAGCTAAAATTATTTTTCAGTTAGTTTGGCGTCGGAAAATTGGTTGGGATGACCAACTTCCGTCCGATCTTTATACAAAATGGCAGATCTGGCTGCAGGATATGTCCTCTGCTGTAAATATTCGAGTTCCACGTTACCATTTAAGAAATATTACTCGTCCCGTCGTGGAGCGCGAATTACACATATTCTGTGATGCCAGTGAGCATGCATATGTAGCGGTAGCATATTGGCGCTTTTTATTTAGTGATGGTACTGTGCATCTTTCATTTATCTGTAGCAAGTCACGTGTAACGCCTTTAGTTCCTGTTACGATTTCACGTTTAGAATTACAAGCTGCCTTGGTTGCAGCTCGTCTTGCTTCAACATTGTGCGAGGCGCACAGGAACAAACCAACTCGTCGTTTCTTTTGGTCTGACTCAAAAAATGTTCTTGGGTGGCTCCGCAGTGACGCGAAATCTTTTACGCCCTTTGTTGCTCACAGAGTTGCAGATATACATCAGTTAACTTCCATTAAAGAATGGCGCTGGGTTCCAACTATTTTGAATGTTGCAGATGACGCAACTCGTGCTGATGTAGTAGTTCCCTTGGATGGAAGTAGATGGTTAGTGGGCCCAGAATTTTTAAAATCACATCCTAATGATTGGCCACTCGATCCTCATTATAATAATATCAGCACTGACGAGCTGAAACCAAGCGTTAGAATTCAGTTGTGTACATATCTCATCAATGTAAATTCCATTACCATCCTCAAGCCTTTATCCGCTAATCCATCGCGTTTCAGCCAATGGCTAAGACTATTACGAGTAACTGCACGTGCGCACCAATATATCAGGCTTTTGAAAGATAGAGCTAGTGTTGGCGCTTCTATCTCTCACAAACCTGCGGTTAGAATAAGTAGTGTCGCCCAGCTTACGCGTGTTCCCTCTAAGAATATTAACACATTCCTTCATCCTTTAACTGCTGAAGATTTACGCCTCGCCCAAAAGCACATCTTACTTCAATCTCAAGAGGATTCATTTCAAGAAGAACTGGCAGCCCTTCGTCTAAAAGAATCGTTGCCTCGTCATAGCAAACTGCGTAAATTTGATATAGTTCTTAACTCTGACGGATTGATGACTCTTTCTGGGCGCATTGGTGCAGTTACAGAATCTTTTGCATCTACCAACTTTCCGGTTTTATTGGATGGTAGCCATCGTGCTGTCAGGCTTCTAATCGACTACTATCATCGTCGTCTTGCTCACGGAAATCACGAGACTGTGGTTAACGAACTTAGACAGCAGTTCTGGATTTTAAAGCTACGAAGTTCAGTAAGATCTGTGGCTCAAGCATGTCAATTCTGTCGCATTAAGAAAGCTGCTCCTCTTAATCCACCAGTCGGAAATCTCCCAGCAGCTCGATTGGCATTTCACCAACGCCCATTTTCATTTACTGGCTTAGATTATTTTGGCCCGGTGCAAGTAACTGTTGGCAGAAGACATGAAAAAAGATATGTTGCTTTGTACACCTGCCTCACAACAAGAGCTGTACACTTAGAGGTAGTTCACGACCTCTCTACGGATGCAGCA
Organism: Scirpophaga incertulas; assembly: GCA_036419045.1. NCBI lineage: Eukaryota > Metazoa > Arthropoda > Insecta > Lepidoptera > Crambidae > Scirpophaga > Scirpophaga incertulas. The sequence goes on along the minus strand of CM071646.1, from coordinate 5,196,333 downwards.
CTAATGGCATTGCGCAGATTTACAGCAAAACGAGGTACTCCACAACAGATTTGGTCCGATAATGGGACTGCATTTGTCGGTGCAGCGAAGTTTTTAAGACAACTGTATGGACCAGATCTGAACGAATTTGCAACCAATGAGAATATAGAATGGCGATTCATCCCTCCATCAGCTCCATCGATGGGAGGTTCGTGGGAACGTCTAGTGCGGTCTATTAAATCTGCATTGAAAGCCACTTTAACGGAAAGAGCACCCAGAGAGCCAGTTTTGCTTACTTTGTTGGCCGAAGCGGAAGCAGTTGTTAATTCGAGGCCTCTGACACATGTCGCCGCAAACCCGGAAGAAGAGAACGCATTAACACCCTTTCATTTTTTGATTGGCTCCTCTTCAACTGGAAATCATTTCGCAACATCAGAGCCGAAGGATTTATATGGGCGTGCATCATGGCGAAAAGCGTTGAGGCTAACGGATATTTTTTGGCAGCGTTGGTTAAGAGAATATCTCCCAACTCTTATCCCTCGACGAAACTCTGGCAGGATTGACGAACACCCCCTCGCTTTAGGTGACGTGGTTTTAATTGTCGACGGTAACTTGCCTCGCGGTACTTGGCCTCGTGGCCGTATAACAAGGTTGTTTCCTGGTACAGATGGGATTGTACGTGTAGCTGAGGTTTCCACTGCGGGTGGTGTACTTCGTCGACCCTGCAAAAAGCTGGTGCGGCTCCCAGTCTAATAGCTCTCTCTCTTTTTCTCACTTTTGAAAGATTGGGAGAGATGTTACGTACTGACTCATAATAATGGTCTATGGTAATTTGACGTTGCCTGGGTAACAAGGGATTATTATTGTGTCGAGTCCTAAATTGTCGTCTGTTACTTTTGCCTTTTATTGTTATTATTGCGTTTACTATTGTTCTATATTATATTTCTTTACCCTGAGCTCCTGTCCACTTATTTTCATCATTCACGCTCGTCCTTTACACCATTATTTAATATGGTTGCGCCGATTAACATTAAGTTAGTTTAATTGAGTATTGTAACTCACGATTGTCGCATCTTTGACACCCCGATTCCATTCCCGCACTTATCGTAGGTTTTGGACATGCCGCAAGATGGCATGAGAGTCAGTGTTGTACGACGTTTAAAACCGCTCGCATCAACCGCTGATTAATTAATATCGGCCGAACATAACCACCGCCACGACCAAAAATTTGTGTGGAGAACGACACGACATGACCAGAAAGATTACAAAAGTACTGTGCATTTCTTTTTCCTTACGAACTGTTTTTCTTGTCATTTCTCCGCAGACAGTTCATATTCCTATTTTATCGAACGTGATGTGACAATACTCCTAATTAATATAGTCCACTTTTTTTATAACCAGTTAGCGAAATATTTATTTCATCCGCGCTCATACAAATATGTATATCCATATCGAGTTATGCGCTCAAGTTTCGTTACGCATTTGAAGTCGGCAAGTAGGCACAATACACAATAGGCCCGTTTAGAAAAGCAGGGTCAGAATTAAAATCAAAAATCAAGTGATATCGCAACGAACAATCGAAAAAACAAAAGTCGTATAACATCTGACATTGACATCTGACATTTTTAAAGTGCTGTGAAAATAAACTCTCAATACAATAACATTGATTAGGAAATCGATATTATCGTGTGAATAAAATACTTATTTTTTGTTGATTGTTTTCGACGATTAACATTAACTAAACATTTCTGTACAGAAAATAGTCTTCTCTATTATTTAATATCTTTTATTGAATTATTTTATTTGATAAAACAAAAAGTTTAATCCGCTATGGCCGTATAAATCGATTATTTTGTATATTGACCGAAACTACAATAATCGATTATCTCATTTAAATGTCAACACTATTCAAGTCCGGAAAATAGGAAAACAAGTTTAAAACTTTTTATTTAATTATTTTTTCACGAAAGTTCTAGGAAAATAATAATCATGTAACAATTCATTAATGAATATATAAAAATTACGAGTGTGATATATTTATATATGTTAAGGGCAGTCATTTAGCCATCTCCTTGGTAATAAAAAAATTGTAATGAAAGTTTAATGGAAAGTACGTCATTTTTAAAACTAGTGATTTGAAACTATAATTAACCTATTAAAATTTTAAGTCAGAGGTAATAAAAATATAAGACGAAAGCGTTTCATTGAATGGGCTCAGAAACTAGATAGTTTAAGATGCAGAAAAGTACATAGGGATTTTTCACCGCAGAAACATATATTTTTCTCGTGGGAATTTGATAAAAACAGCTGGCCAGGTTTTGATGCAATGAAGATGGTTGAAGACCCAGAGACGAACAATAGATAATTATTTCCACTTGTAAATATATCATTCCAAAAACCAGAATTAGTCATTTATTTATTTTTTTATCGTTTTTATTATCCATTGCTATTATTTAATCTATAAGGATTTATGTTGAATTTTGACACATACTTCTCAACAGTAATAAAGTCTAGCATGACAAAATTATATATAAGAATAGTGTTTGGTAGCCGAACAATTAAAGCGACAACATAATCTGCGAAAGACGCAAGTATATATAAAAAAATATATTGACACATGTAAATATTTTAAATAGGTACCTACTAAGGTCTCATCACTCCATCGATTAGTATACTATTATAGTATACTGATCTGTGCATTTGAGACTAAAGTGACTAGTGAACCCAAATAAATTATGATTTAAAGGTCTATGTTACCAGGTCATAAAATTAAAAAAGAAGTTTATAATTAACTGATCTGTGACTTCATTACCTGGCTGTATGGCACAGAGCCTTTGCCTTTCCCTAGTGGGAAGAAAAAAACCACTACTATGACTTCATTCAAATGTATCCAAATGGACGAAAATTGACAACAACAATCAAATGTATCCAACATGAATTCAATCGTGAGGATGCTGGAGATCTTAATCATATATTTTTTGCTTGCCGTTTGTATGATCACTCCACTTTCCTTTCCTCTTTGTCATCTCTCCGTGTCCCTTTACCTTCATCTGTTAATTCCTTATTAAGTATTTGTAATTATGATATCTACCATATCTTTTCTACATTTATCTCCAGTGATAATATCAAAATATAATATTACGTCTTCTTTCCTGATCATTTATCTTGCCTGTCTTTCTATCCTAATAATTTAAAATCATACCGTTTCCCAATCTTTAACTGTTACACAATAACTCTGTCCATTATATTATTTTCTTTTTGACAGTTTAAGATATTTTGAAATCAGTGATGAACTCGCAAGTTACCGATTCGATTAAAACAGAATATCGATTTTATTTAAGAAGAACTTTTAATCGATTTAATGCAGCGATATTATTTTTATTATAAATATTAAATTCGTTTATCTGGTTTTTTCAAATACATGAAATAAATTGTCATATATTGTCTAACTATATATTGTCTAATTGTCATAAATTGTATTGTCATATATTGTCAAACATATTGGCACAAGAATTGGTTATTTATGTAACAGAGGACTCAACTGACGAGTCTAGTGTAATTTACGAAGAAGAATCTGATGAATCTATGTAATAAATAATGTAAATAAATTTACTTGTTTAATTTTTATATTATATATTTGGCGAATTACCCAATTGGGGTAATTCGCCAAATATATAAAATTTTGCCTAATTTCCTTGGCATGTGTAAAACTTTATTTTTTCGTATATTTCTGATCCATTTAAGAAAGTTTTCCTTTTTCTCTCTTAAATGGATCAGAAATATATGAAAAAATAAAGTTTTACACATGCCAAGTAAATTAGGCAAAATTTTATATTTTTGGCGAATTACCAATTACCTAGCTAGTTTGTTAATAAAAATGGTATGTATGTGATTTTCTAAGTATTCTTGATCATAATTCTTGATTTAAACTTGACGTAGATGTTATTAACTACATATGCGTTTTAATATTAAAATTCACATACCTATAAATAATGTAAGGTAGCTGTCGAGAAGGAAATAAATTTTACAAATATTTGATTTGAAGACAATTTATCGATTTATCTGATTTCAAGAACTGCTTATTGTCTGTGGTAGTTTGTTATGCACAGAGCACTTCACTATGTGGGCGTTACCCGTCTAGAAAGTATATTATTACTGTAGTACTATAATTTGAAAATAGAAACAATATTTCATACGCGCGCGATCTGTCAAAAAGAAAATAACATAATGGACAGAGTATAAATTTTAATACCGTTATTGGCTAATACATAAGCCGTCAAGCTAGAAGAAAAAAAAAAAAACATGAATTTAAAATAATTTAGCGAAATCTACATTAATGATCACAGATTAGTTTAATGATCTACATTTACATATATGTTAATCTGTGATCTACATTTGTAACAAATCTCAGATTAAACACATAACAAATTGTTTTAGTCTATAATAATAAAATATGGACGAAATCACAGATTAGTATGACGAAATTGACAACAACAACAATTGTTTTTGCTGTTTAACAATCAACAGGTATAATCATTTTAATATTATTAATTCAAATTGTTTATCTTCATTATTGTCATTTGATTTGTGAGTGAAATAAGAAATAGCGATTGTTTGCGAGTATGTCGACCAATCTTAGTGATATACAAGCACAGCAAGCGATAATAAAGTTTGTGAAGTCACAAGTATCAAGAGCGGGCGTTTTAAATGTCGAAGAAGAATTAAAAAAAGACTTTGTCTTAGGTAAACGAAAAGCTAAAACGACGAAACGTAAGGCTAAGAAGAAGAAAATAAAAAATCTTACTAGAAAAGAAAAGAATAAATTGAATTTTTATTCATTTCCAAGAGATAGTGTTAAATACTGTGATTTTGTACCAATGCATGAAGTTTGGTTAGGTTACATGGACACCGTTTTGGAAACAGAAAAAATCTCAGATAACAGTTTCTCGGCCGAAGTGAAAGGATGGGATAGTTTTACTTTAAATTTTTATAGATCTGATTTCCATGGCAGTATGCTGGAAGTAGTTCGATCAAAATGCCCAAGTTATGTTGGCAAAAAAGGAATATGTATTATGGACACTAAAAACACATTTAAAATTGTGTCGAAAGAAAATTTAATAACAACTATTCCAAAAAAAGAATGTGTTTTTGATATATTTTTGAGAAATTTGAAAATTACTGTTTTTGGGAAACACTTGTGTGCACGTCCAGCTGAACGTTCAACCAAAAAAGTAAAAAACCATGGCATACCAGACTTATAATAATAAAGCTTGCAATACTTACCTGATTTGTTTATTTTCAGTTTATTAGTAGTTTTATAGCAGTGTGTTAATCATGCAATCAGTCAAAATAGATTTTGTCCACAAACATTGAAGGTTTAAGTGACTTTCCTAGCACTCTTTTGAAAAGTAGGTACATAATGCTTTACATGTAGATACCACTTCTGATATAGTTAATTTAATGAGTTCATTGGGTATTGAGGAAAACTTATATTTCATGCATAATAATGTTATTTTCTTATTTTAATAATTATGTGTTTCTAAAACTTCTAATTATATCATAGTATCACCATATGGAGTACTAAGTTTTATTTAACACTTTTTGGCAATATTGTTCAGATTTTCATCTTATCACAGACAGTATAATACTACAGATTTTGTACAAGATACAATAGCTACAATTGGCACAGTCAAGAGTAATTTTCAATTACCAATTACTACAAACTTGAGGAATGAAAAAAAAAATTTATCAAATTCTTTTTCATATTCACCCCGCTTCTTCATTAGTAGAGCTCCACATTTTGTTTAAATTATCAATTACATATTAACTTACAAAAATACTAATATTATGGATGAAAGGAAAGGAATCATAAATTTTAAATAACCCATATAATATACAAGAGAAAAGACAATAATTCTTTACACTTTTTATTGTAAAACTCAGTGTGCGTGTGTTAGATTTGACAAGCGTAGCTTTCTTAGGATTGTGTGACAGTTCTCTATATTTCCAGTACAGATCTCCAAATACATTTGCAGGGGTAGTACACGGGGTGAATTGATTTGCATGAGTATTTTTCGGGCAGTCACCAGATCTCCTCGTAAAATATGACATACTGCAGCTTTAGCCCACACTGAAACTGCTATCATATCTCTCATTTGGTATGGTAATACAGATACAAGGTCATGAATCATCGGAGGATTTAAGTGTTCCACTGCATCTGTAATTCTATCTAAGTTTATTAAGGCTTCAGCAGCATAAATGTGAGCCCAGGCCTTGTGACTGTTTGATACATCAGTTTGACTTAATAATTCATTTGCACTTACAAGTGCAGACAATGGATCTTGCAAATTTAAGAGAACATAAGTTTGCAACACTAGTGTTGAGTTTTTCACCTGGCATCTCTGTTTCCAATTAATTGGTGGTCCAGGAGGAGCTTGAATAAGTGGTGCAGAGTGATCTACTGGGGCAACTTGATCGGGAAGCAATGTCAATGCATTTCTCAAACATAGAGCAGCAAATTCTAAGGAGAGAGATGGAATAGCAAAGGAATCTCCTGACATCGAATATTTCTCTTTATTCTCTTTTGACAAAAGTATCCTAGTATGAGATCCGCTGCCTAGTTTTTTAACAGTGAATTGCATAGATTCTTCGCTGCAACACTTTTTAATGCAGCATTCTGCCAAATGCAACCAAACTCTAGGGTTATTAGGGTAGTGACGGGCTGCTTCAACAAGACACTCAAATGCTCCTTCAGTATTATTTGCTGCTAGTAATGCTAATCCTAAATTGTATACATACAAGGGTCTGTCCTTACATGCAATCAATCTACCACTGTCTTCACTATCCTTTGCCCGAAAATGTTCTTTGACAGAATGTTGAAAATATTTTGCTGCTAAAAATGGTTTCTTAATTGATAAATATATAACACCAAGGTTGTTGTTAATTGCTGCCCATATATCTTCTCCTTGAGATCTTAAATCATAATTGTATTTTATTGTTTTGTACTGGCCTAGGGTATTAGAGGCCTCTTTAACATTCCCATTAAGATATTGCTGTTGTGCTATAATGAAAATGTTTTCAATATAATCAGATTTAAGATTTAAGTTTACATTTGGAGTCAAAAATAGTTGCGCCCTACTTACTAGTCTTTCATAGAGATCACTCATTTCACTAGCTTTGACAGGCTCCCCATAATTTTTGGCTATCTCTAACGTTTTATCGTAAGTACGTCTACACAACGTAGACTCCATCAACAAAAGTACAACCTGTTGATATAATTTTGTATTATTAATCTTTAATGCCAGTATTTTCTCTAGTAGAACTGTGCACTGATAATAATAACGAGTGTGAAAAAGTATCACTGCATAATTATACACCAAACAGGGGCTGTTAAAGTCTTTTAATTCTATATCAGGATATACAACACCAAGCATTTGGCATATTATGGTTTTGAACTTTTCTATATTCTTCATATCAGTTATCATGAACTCCACAACTGCTTTATTATTTTGTACTCGTTTGTTATTTACACTAGCCAAACTTTCTAATTCGTTTAAATTTTGTAGGGCTAATGCGTAATCTTTTTTTAAATAATATTGGTATGCCAACAAAACAGGTTCGTCGCGATCTTTTGAAGTAGCCATTTTTATGAATTGAATAAACGTAAATCTTTTATTTGTCTTTCTTTTGGATGACTTATCTGACATGCAACTGAGAAATATTCCGCGTTTTCGAAGTCTTACCAAATTTATTTATTTACTATATAAAAATCAAGAATCATCTATTGTAGTTGACACTTCATCAAAATGACACTGACATTTGCGCCTTCATCAATACATAGGTTCCGAAATCCGAATGAACTTACAGAATTGATAAAAAATCAGCCCTCTAAGTTGTTCCGATTAGTATATCACGCAATCATATCCAACAGCACCGAGGGGCTGGAGCCTACCCTTACAACGTTACACACTTTTCCAGTGTGATTAGGTTTATTTCACATACTCCTTTGAATTTCTTTAGCGTATGCAGATTGCCACACGATGTTTTCCTGTACCTCAGGGACAACAGATAAATGTGATATAAAAAAAGGAAAAATACATTGGTACAAGGCAGAATTTACTTTTTATCACCTGATTAAAAAATAGAGCCGAAATCAGAACGCCAACGATACGGATATTACACCAAATGTATTACCGTGAATCATGCTAACCATTTATTATTCTTTTTCTTTAATGTACAATTATTGAAAACTGTATTTCAGCATTAGTTCGTGATCTTTACTATTGTAATATATATAGCAACGCCCTTCAAAAAAAACTAATGACAACAAAAATCTGACCTCGACACAAAAGTGATTATAAAAATTGTAAGCGCAACATGGCGACGGTAATGACGTCATCAATGTAATATTATATTATTAAATAATGTAGTATAATAGAGTAAATTAAAAAACAATATAAGTCAAAATTATATTATATTGCACGATTTAATTATAAAATAATTATACAAAAAATTCTTCGTGTGTGCGGAATTTTACGTCAATTAAATGAAGCAACAAATAATAAGGATTTCTAAACAATACGCTTGTCTGGGCAGATCTGAACTGAGTTTTCAATTAACTATCCGTTTGTTTTTGATAATAGATACGCTTGCAGCATATGAAGCGCTTGCCGTAATTAATCGAGAAACACAGATATTATCAAAAAAGAAATAAATAATGAAATGTTGCCCCCATTATTACAAACGAAAACAATTCCTAATCTTTTAATCAATGATAATACTTTTAGTCAAAAGTATGATTAGTCTGAAGTATGTAGATTTATCATGGTATGCATGATAATTTCTCCAATTTAGCTTTAACGATAACTGATATTCTTCAGCATACTGTATGGTAATAGTTTAGTAAGTCGGATATCAAGAACAACCTCTGTGTTAACCCTAATCGGAATGCGGGGTTAACCAAAGAGTAATATTGTTATAGGTACTTATTATAATATTATAGTAATTAACAGGGTTGCCAACCGTACGAGGTTCCTCGTACAAATACGAGATTTGTGGTCTTTCGTACGAGGTACGGGGACGCTATCAACCTCGTACAATTATGTTCGAGATTTTGATAACATTATGGCCATGCGATTTTTTTAATGGATTATGTAGCAAGTTCCAAATGAGCTTTCGCTACTTCACCGAACTCTACTCTCTCTACTTCTCTCTTTAATCTGCATCATATGAATGGTTTTAGTCAAAAGCTGTCAAATCTCCTTATTATTGACTTATTATTGATATTATTAATTTCATGTGTTGCAGATTTCTCGATGATAATAAAACTGTAATTTTAGTTTTTTCCATATATTTTTAATTTACGAGAATACACTAAATTAAAAACTAAATAATCTATCTGTAAAGTTTCGAACGATTATCTTCATTATTATGGCTGAAAACCCGTCAAAAAAATTGTTGATAATTCTTAGGAACATTGGCCCTTCATAAATTTCAATGTACGAGGTTTGGAAGTCAATATACGATTTTCAGCTACACATGTACGAGGAATCTTTCTTTTTGGTTGGCAACCCTGGTAACTATCTTCGTGCCTAAGTACCTGTTTTGACAGCGTTAAAATTAAAAATATAAGTGTTATTTAGTAATATGGTAATAATGTTCTGTGGTAATATGCCTATGAACTATAAGAGTAAAATGATGTTTGATAATTTAACGTAATTCGCCCAATTTTAAACTATAACTAATTTCAAATATGTGGTATAACTATGATGCATTTGAGTATCAATCATTTAACACAAAAGAGTCGGCAAATATGAGTCAAATGTTTACATAAAATATTTACATTCAATTTAAAACATCAGTCATGTCTCGGAGATCGCTATTTCTGCTCGCGGCCGTGGTAGTTCTTCTGTATTTTTCAATAATAATGGTTATGTTAAGCCCATTGAATGTACCGAAGGCTTCATACTTGGGGCATGGGTACTTACATCATTTCACGTACCGTCAGCCTAGGGTGCACTGGTGTAAAGAGCTGCAATGGAGATCTCCGCCTGTAGCTGATGTGGTTGCATTGGTTTCTCATCCAGGAAGTGGCAATACCTGGCTTAGATACTTATTGCAGCAGGTGACAGGTATACTATAATTTCTTAAGTCATAAAGAAATTTCAATGTTGTTGTGATATGTATATTCCTCCTTCCTATGTCTGCCACATTTTAGAACCTAGCACCTGTTCAGTGAATCCATGGTATGCTAAAAGTTTATTTTTTTCTAAATTATATCCAATTGCAATTTTCAGTTTGATTTAAAAGTTGCAAAATGTGTGAATGTATGATTTTCAACATGTTCATTAAACTAATACACTTAATAAACATTAAAAATAAAATACAAATTATATATTTTCTAAAATATTATTTTATTATTTTTATTATACACTTGTGGCATTCATCTTACTTGATGGTAAGGATAATGGTGCCATTCACTTGCACCCTTATTGCTTAATATAATCTTAATAAACTATCTGGTAGTTTCAATCAAATTTAATAATTTGATTGAAACTACCAGATAGTTTATTAAGATTCAACATTTTACAAAAATAAATACATGATCAATTAATACATTATCTCTAATTGTTGCAACACAACAATAACTTTAATATTTTTCTCAAACATTAATGAATCTCTATATTTTCTTATTTCATATATTTAAATTTTCAACATATTCATTTTTGTAAACAAATTCTATCCTCATCTTACTGTGGATGGAGATTATATTTAAGCTATCTGGTTTTGAGGTTTAATATTAACTTTTCAGTTTGATCCGATTTTATTATCTGAACTTAAAAAGTAAATAATAATATTAACTCCTTTCAGGAATAGTAACAGGATCAATATATATGGATTATGGCCTCAGAGTACATGGCTTTCCAGCTGAGAATGTGACTGATGGCTCAGTACTTGTTGTAAAAACTCACGAAGCTCCACCAGCTGATCCAAAAAAGTTTAAGTCTGGTATATTGCTCATAAGAAACCCTCGGGATGCTATACTGGTAAACAATATAGATTTGCATATACATAGTTTGTGAATATAAAGTAACAAGATCATTAACAATGTTTTCTTTCTTACTGATCACAGTAATGATAGGTATATAGACCAAATTAAGGAGTATGTTATATGAAAAATAAAAAAAAGCAATGGAATAGAAAATTGTTGTCTACTGTAAATAACATTAATACTTTAATTTAATTTTAAGATGGTCTTAAATTTCACATATTGTTATGTAAAGTTAATCAGTATTAACATACCCCTCTTTATAACATGTTTACTTAATAGGATGAGGCAAACCAGCAATTGTTCACATGTAATGTTGATCCACCACAGATAGAGACCCAAATAATCTTCAAGATCATTAAAAAATAAAAACCAAAATTAATAGCAATGCTATAGTTTAGCCACAATGATTGTAATAAACACAAATTTGTGCCTATGGCTGAACATGACAACATACATGATTAATTCAAGTTATGATGATTAATTAAAATTATAAATTATTACTTTATGAATAAGAAACAAAGTATACTAAGAAAGTAATTCATAATTGTGTAGATAACAATTTTGTTTATTTTGTATATAATTAGAGTAATTTTTCAGCTGACAAATATTAATACAAGTATAAAAAAAATAATACAAGTACAGTGACATGTTTCCTGTAAAAAACCAATCCATACTAAAAACACTGCAATTGTGACAATCATAATTGAGTAAATTTGCTTCATTTTTATGATTCTTCTTCATTCTTCTACATGTAAATGAAATTCCCAATAACTTTGTTATTTGTATGTTTATTTTTGCAAGTATATTTTTATAATAACAAATATAACATTTAATGTGAAATATGATTATTTTATTTAACTATAAAAATTTCATTGCATTTAAAAATTAATTCATTTAATAATAAAACCGAAATGTCTATTTTGAAATATATTTATGAAATCGAAATTAAATTATATAATAATAACATCCATTTATAGTTGTAGTCGTCTATCCCATTTCATACTTCACAGAATTAAAATGAATTCATATTTTGTCTCTATTAAGCTCAGAAAATAACTCAGTTACAGGCATTTCAACCTAATCCCTAAACTTCTAACAGTGTACAATAAAATTGTTGGTGATTGCTTTTTTTTTTGCTTATTATGTGTGTGTAGTTTCAGCTTATCTGCACAGCCATCTGCAAGTTTCATTTGTAACTGGTTGTTTCACGAATTTGTTTGGTAATTATCATTTTAACTTTTGATTTTGTCGCTTTGTAATAATTAGTGATTTGATTTTAATAACTATTTCACAGTAATAATTGCATAATAAAGATAACAAAAATGACAATAAAATGCATTAATATATGTTTTATATGTACATTGAACATTAATAACTTTTTATTTGCAATTTATTATTTGTTTAAAGCTATATTTAGTATATACCACTGCTTTTATGTTTATAATAATTTATACAATGTATCTACATTTTTGTTTGTTTTATGTATCAGGCCGACTTCAACAGGCTTCACAAAGGTCATGTTGGCACTGCACCTAAATCTGCATTTGAGCAGAAATCCAGTGATCGGAAAACAGGTTAGTTGCATTTAAAGATACTGTAGCTATGCCGTAGCACACAAACGTACACACTGAGCTTACTGGGAAAATAAAGTCAGTTGCACAGAGTACTGGCAGTTACTTCAGAACGCCAGCTCTGGGCGCTCGTGCTAATTAATTAACTCGGTTGTTTTATTTATGCATATCCTTCTTATATCATATTATTAAGTGTTACAGTGGATTAAAATTTAATTATAACCGTAAAAATACTGATTTAGGAACTATTATTAGTAAGAAAATTTCAAAACAATAACACAGTGAGACACTAGAAAAACTTAAAACAATTAAAAATTCCTATGTCTAAAAGGCTGGGTGAACTACGTGGCCAGTCAGCTGACCACCTGGGAAGATCTGCATCGACTTTGGCTGACTGATTTCAGCGGTCCCTTGTTACTGGTGCACTATGATCATCTAGTGGCCGACACAAGGCAAACACTGGCATCGGTTCTGCAGTTTCTCAACGTCACTGTGTCTGAAGTATGACTGATTTATTTATTTGTTGTAACTGTTTAATTTATAATAATACTAATAATAGGGAATGTGCGTCAGAAAGTGCAGTCAGTCTCCCTCAGGGCAGCTTGTGGCGAGCTGTCGGTGAGATGCGTCACCGAGGGTACCGATGTGCTTCAGGGGGGCGTATGCCACCCGCCTCTATCTTGCCTTAACCAGCCGGACAGAGTGGAGTCGCAAGAGCAGATGCTCGAAGGGTGGAAGTGTAATAATGTCATAACGCCGACGGCGTCTCGATCGCTGTCGCAGACACACCTCTCTACACCCTTAGCCGTTCACACCAATGTTTGAAACATTAAGTTACTTCAAAGTGTGCTTTTAAGTCCCAATTATTACCGATATTTGCTACTTAAAATCACTCAAATAATATAATAATAGTAATATACTTCCCCGTGGAAGGATCCCCGTGGAAGTATCCCCGTGGAAGGGGATAGCCAGAGATCACAGTTTTCCACGATCCAAACTTACTTCCTTCAAAACTAAAAACATCCTTCGTAAATTTAAATCAAAATCTCTTCCAGGCCGATATGAACTGCGCGATTTCAAACAAGGAGGGTATTTATAGGCGAAGAAAGAAGTTGCAGGACTTCGACCCTTTCACACCGGATATGTACCGAGCCTTGAACATCGTCAAAGGCAGGGTGTACAAAATGCTCGACGAGTATGCAAGGACAAGAACGAATAAGGGAGATTCTGTGAGTTGAAATCAAATTTATAGCTCATATAACGAATTTAATGGACAAATCGGTTAGCAAATACACACTTAAGGATACGAAGATGAGTTAAACTAGATGTGTAAATAAGAATATTAAGGAAATAATACATGCTGATTGATGTTTGTGTATTGTAGTGTTAATTGTTAGTAGTTTCCATCAACTTTTTGTTAACTCTAGTCTCAGAAGCAAAACTATCAAGATTATGTCGTAATAGATTGCTAACTTCAAGTAAAAGTATGCGTAGAATTTATTATGGTCGCTTACACCTTAATTCGATTTTATATATCTAAGTGATGTTACTATATTAATAAGTTTAGTCTACGAATGAATGAATGAAGTGCAATAAATAAGAAGAACAACCGCCATTTATCGTCTGTTAGCTTACTTAAATATTTTTCCATGCTTACGAAAATAAAATGTATTTGTCATTGAAAAACCTAAATTACTAGATGAATAACGAAAAATATAATATTATCAAAAAACACTAATAAGACATATTTTTTTTTAAATAAAAAGAAATGAAATACCATCATAAATATACGATAATTATTATTTATAGCGATATATGTAGTTGAGTGACGCCATCTGATATGACTTAAAATTCATACAAGGAGTTTGTAATCTATTCTTTTACGCTGTCACGCAAATATATATATATATATATATATATATATATATATATATAATATATATATATATATATAGGCCTTGCATCCGTCGACATTAAGCCATATAAGTATATATTAGGTACCTATTTAATATTTAACACGTTTAGTTGCGCTCCCGCTGGTAGCAATAAAGCTTGGTATGTTAAAACACGTCGCCCGCACTTTCCTCCGCCTCTGCATCTAGAAGTAGGCAAATCATTCTATAAAAGTTTGGTCTGCAGTAAGTTCTGTATTGATGTGGAAAAAATACGAAATGTTTTCATTTAACAACATACTGTACACTTCAATCGGATATCACATGACTTGTTAGGTAGTATTTGTAACGACATGACAAAGTCGTCATAATTAAATACAAATAACGCAATGGTTGAGATTGGCCTTTTTTTTTGTTAGAACACGCATGGCCTTAAATAGTTACTATTTATTTATTTAAAAATGTTTTCTTTATTGTTTCTGATCAACGTCTAATTCTATCTTATCTTTCTTTTAAAGAGAACTTTATATTTAACGGAGGGTGACTGTATACCAGGGTCTGATTGAATCGCACTTATCCGACTCGCCCGACCTCATCAACTGCGCAAACGAATCCCTTCCGCCGGCCACCAACCGCGTCGTTTCTCACGCCACACACCCATGCAGAGCTGCCAATTTAGCATATTTATGGCTAAATTTAGCATATTTTAAAGTGATTTAGCATGAAAAAAATACTTTGGCATGAAGCATATTTTTTAGCATACTTTCTTGTTCTAATAAGTATTAGAAATGAAACAATAAAATGCTACCAACGTTATTAAATTACATTTAAATTACCGCGATCGCTCCCCATTTTAACTAGTCTATCTTGCAGTCCGAATTATGCAATCACTGATCACATTACCAACAGTGCAATAGTAGCGGAGACGGACGTAGTTGCACGAATACGTTCATGTCGCGTTCGCTCGGTCCGAACTGTTCACAAACTATATAGATAATACGTCAGACGACCGTCTCCCATAGAAAAAAAGTCGCCTAATTTTACGCAGATTATATACTCTGTGACTCGACTATAGAATGTGACAGATAGCTTTTATAATTTCCCATGACTGATGGATAGGCAAAGGAGTCTACTAAACATTTTGGACTACAGTATTTTCACGCCATTACGCGCCAATGATATTCTATCATCAGTTTAAAATAAAATAAAACAATTTTTATTTATTAATATTTTTATTTTTTTATTTTGTTTTATATTTATCAAATGCTTTTTTTTGCATAAAAGGTAAAATTCTATTCTGCAGTCTCAAAACATCTGTGCCTTTTAATATTTTATTAATTATGTTGCACCAATTGATAATTGTTAATCTAATTGCAAATTCCATAAATAACTCCATAATATCAAAGGACATCATTCAGGCTTCATACAAATTTGGGCTATTTTTTTTTTAGCCGGCCAACAAAAAATAACTAAATTTTATCATAGGCATAATTATAATAAACATTTTGTATTATGACAGTAAAGCTCGAAACCTATTGGTTGAGATGATAATCAGTCTCAAAGTATTTATTTTATTACCTACGGCTTGCACCCGGCTTGCGGGGTGAGCTCGTGATTTCCAGGTAAACATTATTGGTAATGGTGTTGGTGTTCCAGGTAAATATTTACAACTCTCCTGGCCTTACAATAATATCTTCTAAATCTTTGGCAGCAATGTGTATCGTTGGCTCGTGCCTGGCAAACCCCATGTACCACACGACGTGTGAGCTACTGAACACTATCGCCTGCGTTTTGGTTGGATTAGCCACGAGGCGCCATTCGCTCAGCCATTTTGGCAGGCCGTCCAGTTGTCGCTGCATTTTCTTAGCAGCGTGATAGGCATTCATAGAAGTGGTGATGTATGCTGCGTCGTCTGCATACAAGACCAGGGTAACTCCTGGTTGCACTGGATGTCGTTCGTGAACCAGGAGTAGCATGATGGCGAGAGGCAGCTGCCCTGCGGTACCCCGGCCTTGCTGTCCTTGCTGCTGCTTTGGGCGTTTTCTACAGCCACGTGAAACTTCCTGTCTTGCAGGAAGGAAGCAATGGTCTTTACGGTCCTCCTGGGCAGGGATGTTAACTGCAATTTATGGATTAGGCCCTCGTGCCAGACGCGGTCGAAGGCCTTCTCCATATCCAGGAAGACCGCTACTGCAAACTCTCTTTTGTTCTTGGCGGCTGCCAGGGTGTGTATTACCCTTGTCAGTTGCAACGTCGTCGAGTGTTCTGCCCGGAAGCCGTATTGTTCTTCTCTCGGGCGTATGTGAGGCAGCATAGTGTTCAGCAGTAATCTCTCGAACACTTTCGCCATGGTAGGCAGCAAGGTGATTGGCCTGTAACTGGACGGCTGGGTGGAATCTTTCTCTGGCTTAGGAATCATTATGACCCGTCCTGTCTTCCAGATGGTCGGGAAGTGTGATGTCCGTGTGATTCCATTATACAGGCGGGTCAGTGTCGCTATGGCCTTATAAGGTAGCCGCCTTAGTACCTCATTGGTAATCCTATCTGGCCCTGGTGCCTTCTTCCTGGGCGTTTTCTTGATCCCTCTGGCTACCTGTCCTGGTGTAAAGACTACTGGGTCTTCTGCCAGAGGTATCGGGTCTCTCAGGTAGGACTCCACTCCCGCTTCGACTTCGCGCGTGTGTTGGTCATCCACGGGCGGGTTGGCCTAAATACCTCTTCTAGGTATTCCGCAAACAGCTCTGCCCTGTCCTCTGCCCTGTATTTGAGCGTACCGTCTGGTGCACGCAGCGGGTGGACGGGTTTCGGTCTGCGCCTCCTGAATAGCATCTTCCCAGCTGTCGTGTGCGAGCTTGCGGAGTTCATAGGCTATGCGGGTGGCCATAGCATTTAGGCGATTTTTCAGTGCAGGGTACCGATTCTGCTGCCAGATCCTTCTGATCTGGCGCTTCTCCTCTATTAATCGCCTAAGGTTGCCTGGTAATGGTCTTGGGTGATGAGCCGGGTAGGTGTTATCTGGCTCAATGGTGGTGTCTTGGAGCGCTGTTTTAATGCAGTTTGTTATGTGCTCTGCTAGCTGGTCCACATCCGCACCGGTGTTCACGGGGAAGCTGGTTAGTTCCCGTTCATGCGGTCTGCGAATGCGGGCCAGTCTTGAGCGCGTCTCCTGGCCATCGGTAACGTGCGAATTGGTGGGCAGCATCTAGCCAGAACCATCTGATGATCTGAGATGGCCGGGTCATCTATCACTTCTTGCGTGATGTTTGTCGCCCCGATCTTGTGGGCGATCAGAATATCGATCACGTCCGGCATCTGTGTCTGGGCGTAGGGATAATGAGTTGGTGTCTCCGGACCCAAGACTGTGTAACCTATGGCCTCTGCGTCGGTCTGTAGCCTGCGGCCATTTGGGCATGTGGTATGCGAGTGCCATGCGGTGTGCTTGCAATTAAAATCCCCTGCCACTATGGTGGGGAGCGGCGAGTCCAGCAATTGGTGGACGTCAGCCACTTCTAGGGGAACGTGAGGCGGCTTGTAAAAAGCAAACACACGCATGACCTCAGCGGTTACCAAGGCAACTTCGATTCCTAAGCCGTAGGCGGTCTTCAAGTTAGGTACTGGCAGAGATCGATGTACTATGTTTCGTCGTACAAGCACTGCCAGCCCTCTGTAGGCGGTACCATGTGGGGATCGTTCGTCCTTTCTGTACACATTGTAACGTTTTCTCGCTCGCTATGTCTCTTGCTCATACATGCAACTCGGCAGGTAAATGTATGTACTTGTAACGTCTTCTCGCTCGCACACCATTAACAATAACTGTTTAATATTTGTTTTACCTGGAAATCACGAGCTTGTTTTACCTGGAAATCACGAGCTCACCACGCAAGACGGGTGCAAGCCGTAGGTAATAAAATAAATACTTTGAGACTGATTATCATCTCAACCAATAGGTTTCGAGCTTTACTGTCATAATACAAAATGTTTATTATAATTATGCCTATGATAAAATTAAGTTATTTTTTGTTGGCCGGCTAAAAAAAAATTAGCCCAAAATGGGTGATGTCCTTATGCATCTCACAATCTAAGAAGTTCAATGTACCTAGATATTTGGATTTCACGATTTCCTTTATATTATTTTTTAAATTATTTGTTTGGGGTTTGGATTCCAAATATTTAGCAGCTTCTTCAGTACACATTCCAAAAAATCTAGTAGCATTTTCGGATGAGTAGGTCAGTTTATTACAGCTGTTATTTTTGTATTCTTTACAATTTATCCATGTATGTGCACAGTGTGCGGCACTTGTAGTCAAATTTTCTGCACACCGTGCACATTTACTTTATTTAATATTTTTCTTATAACCCACCCCGTTGTGTATGCCTCCGCATGTATTTTTTGACGTTCTGGGGAAACTAATCTGGGTACATTTACTTCTTCTAGATTGCGAATAATAGAGGACTCAGATGAATTAACCTCTTCACTGTTTGAAGAGTCATTTCTTTCAAATATTTTTGACAGTGTATTCATATGTAGTAACTGTTCACCTGAATCCTCTTCACAATTATACGAGTTTGAGTGGAATTGTATAAATCTTGTTATTAACAAAGATCTAAAGGTGCTTTTAAAGGTGTGGCAGTCGGGATAATTATTCCTAAAAATATACGCCCGCACTTGACCAAAAAAATTTTCTATCGGGTCAGAATTGAAATAACGCGAGGTATAATTTTAATACCTTTACTTTTGAAAAATTGCCACAACCTTTGATAACTTTCAATAGTTGTAATGAAATTTTTTAAGGAAGGCACAAATGATTCTTTATCTGCATTATCAATAAATTTTACGCGTTTTAGTCTTTCGATAGCTTCTCTCCAAAATGTATGGTGGGGCGACTTTTCTGTGATGGCGTGTCTTAACGGTTTTCCTCTATTTTTTTTGCTTAAACTTGCTCCATTTACACTATCGAAGAGATCGTCGAAAAATGAAACAATTTCAGCTGTGTTTTTTAATGTGTCGATAACGGGCGTTCCATCTGCGTAGTGAGCTAAAAACAGTATTTAATCAGTAATGCACAAAGTAAAAAACATATTATAAATCACACATTATTGAATTAACAACAATATCATGAAATTATAGCAATAAGTACTTACAAAACTGAGATGTGTATGAAAATGCTGATGCCATGGTTTTGCTGAACACTCTGGTGCAATTCTTAACCTGAATGAAACAGAATACATTATTTATTTATATAGCAGTTAGCACAGAAAAGTTTTTCTGTGGAAATAGCGTAAATATGTGTATAAAGTCAAATGAAATCAAACATTACCTTCATTTTTTTAATTTTATTTGGGATTACATGCTCATCATTGAGTTTAGGTAATAATCTCATTTGAGCATGGCTGCAATCAGTTTTATAGACTTTGACTATGTCGTCCCACCTAGATATTTTTCCATCACAAATTCCGCAAGCCTTTGATTAAGTGGGGAGGATCAAATATTACATTTAATATATGTCCACTGATTTCAATCATATTATCTGGAACAAAAGTAAACAACTTTTAATATTAATATTCACAAAGCAATGTCTTTTTCTCAATACAACTTTTTAACTCTTCCTCTGTAGCATGATCACCATAACAAGATATGATAAGCATTTGGCTGGGATAAATAAATAATAACAACTCAGTCATACTAACTTGTTATTTATTTATTCCATTTCTACAGTTCATAGTGATAATAAATTCAATGCATGCATGCGTGAAAAGAGTAATTACTGTTGAAGAAGTGCAAGTGGTGTGTAAGGATTGTGCCATGTCGCTCTTGTTGCACACTGCCTACCCTGCAAGATACTTGGCGTAATGGTATGTATGTATAAATACAATTACAATGTAATAGGCCTGTTTCCACTAAGAATGAATCGGATAGCTTAGAGTTTCTAATGATTAATCATGATATGTAGTAAACAAAAAACAACTTTTTTTTATTAAAACAATATAAGATTACTAATATTTTTGGAAATTAAAATCGGCAAAATTACTTATTTATTTACGTGACATTAAACACCAATCAGAGAAGCGTGACGTCACGCCTCGCGAAACACCGGTTGTAGCTGTACATCTTCTATCTAATCTGTGCTGTTGAACACTGAACAGGTTATTTTGATACAATTTGTTTTCAGAGACTATTTTTAAATTAATACAGTTTGTTTTAAGTTTAATCTTAAAAGACACAGACATTTGCCATGGAATCAGGATTTACCAAAGCAAACAGCAGTAATTTGTCAAAAATTGACGCCGTTATGCTTGGGAAATTTTTCGCAACAAACATAGATTTTGTATATATATTTTGTGTATCATTTACATTGGGGCACTATACAGTATTTATAATAAGAGGGATTCATTATTTATTATAATGTTCTCGTCGACTGACATAAATAAACTCGATTGTTTCGTGAGGAGTGACGTCATTCAAGACGCCATGACAGTCTTGGCCTTTTTCGAAGTCAATTAGAAGTTCATGTCTAAAAAAGCAAAATACTTATGAGAAAGGCCTATTTTTCTAAAAATAATATATATTAGGGGTAAAATAGATACTAAACTATCGTTTTAAACGAATTTCCAAATTTTGTCAACTAGCCCATTCAGTGTTCATACTTGGAGGCTAACAGAATATGATTGTAACAAACATTGCAATAGCTGCAAGTGGCTGATATATAAACACAGCCATTTATTATACTAAATAACATGATTTGGATATATATATTACTTACCAAAACTTTCATTTGCACGCAGTTGCTTTCTCTCTCTGTCATTTTGAAGGCTTTTCAGTGCTGACTGAAACGATGATCCCTGATCACATGATAGAACAATTTTTAACAATCCAGCATTTCCTACCGCTGTTACAACATCCTTTATAAAATTTTTTAATTGTAATGCAGAAGTGGTCGCTTTGCAAAAATAAAAGAGCAGAGGCTGCTGCCATTTATAAATAGCCCCACGTAGCATGAAAACTAGTGCATGATCGGCAAATTCATTTGTTCGAGAATTTAATTCAACAAAACCATTAATATGATTCTTATGTTTATCATATGTAAGTGTTGGTTCTAACGCCATTTCATCAAATAAAACGGAGCAGTATTTTTTCTCTTCCTTCCATGTACTAACCTGAAAATAAATATACAGAATAAAATAATATAAATATATAGTTTTCATAAGGCTTTTTAGGTCAGAAATGACCCTTCGCTGTGACCTGCCTGATTAAATAATTAATCAATGACTCGTAATTGTTACAAGTTTCAAGACCCAGTGCAAGTAGATGAAGACAAACATTTATGTAATTACAATGCTTGGTATATATATTCCAAACACTATATTATATTCATATTTCAAATACAATATATATATATATATATATATATATATATATATATAATATATATATATATATATATATATATTATATATATATCAAAATTAAGTGTTTCTTGTACCCTATCACCTCCACCTTTTACAGAATTAATGCAATTAAAATGCAACTGTGCTTTTTAACTTAATTACATTA
Organism: Scirpophaga incertulas; assembly: GCA_036419045.1. Classification (NCBI taxonomy): domain Eukaryota; kingdom Metazoa; phylum Arthropoda; class Insecta; order Lepidoptera; family Crambidae; genus Scirpophaga; species Scirpophaga incertulas. Next base: position 5,174,289 of record CM071646.1, on the reverse strand, counting down.
ATTGAATTCATTTTTTGTATATTTGATTTAAGTTACATAATTGGTCTACTTGAGTATACGGAATAAATTGAGACGTTATTCTCAACTTTTTCCAATCACGGAAATATTCTTTTCGTTGTTAAAGTAACATGATAATCTGTATAATTATTTCAATGAATTTAATCAATTAACTTTCACCTCTTATCACAGACATACGTAGTGATTTAAAATATTTGGTAGTTAGTTTTTTGAAGTAATAATGAATTTCTAAATACAAATTTGTTATATATAGAATGTTGTGCAAAATAGTCACCCTCATAAAATGGCAATGCGACACATTCTTGGTCATAAATCGTGTGAAAAAGTAAGGCTCTTTCGGACCGCTCAATTATATGTTAATGCAACTTACTGAAGTTAAATATCATAAAAAAACAATATATCAAAAATTTTTGTTCTCACATGATTCAAGCTTGTTTATAAATAATATATAATAATACTAGCGACCCGCCCAATGCTGATACTAAAATCACTACCGAAAAACTGTGAACGTTGTATACATATAATAAATAAAGCGGCAGTTTTTTATTCCTACTTATTTTATAGATAATTGTCGATCATTTTTTTTGTCCTATCATTATATCAAATATATAAAATATCATTATATTAAATATGAAATTTAGATAGGTATTAAAATTAAATAGTATACATATTTGCTTTACTACTACTTTATTTTATAAAGTACTAGCGACCCGCCCCGGCTTCGCACGGGTGCAGTGAAAAAATGGTTATGGTGGGTTATCCCTAAGAGATAGACATATACCATCGCGGACTTTTTTGTGGATTTTTGTAAGTTGTACAATACTGTAGTACATTATTTTGGTCTATCTCGTAGGGTTCAGCCAGCGTTTGCAATATAAGCGCAAAAAAACGTGCTTATTTACGACATCACATTAGAAACCTTTAAATTTATCAGTGTTTCTCTACTATATTATGCATTTATTATACATACAAACCTTCCTTAAGAATCACTCTATCTATTAAAAAAAACCGCGTCAAAATCCGTTGCGTAGTTTTAAAGATCTAAGCATACATACGGACATACAGCGAAAGCGACTTTGTTTTATACTATGTATTGATATTGAAGTGGTATAATTATAGCAGAAAAAATAACATAATATTAAAATGTAGCGTAACGTTATGCTACATTATATAACTTAAGCAGATTAACACACCTCTACCTAGTTCATAATGGTGCACCCCCTTCTCCCGCACAGCCCCCCTCTCGTCGAGTTAGTTATTCCGAATGTCCGATTGTCCGATTTCAATCTCTCGCGAAGTTTTTTGTAGATATTGATATATTCTATAATATTGTCGAACATTTTTTTGTCCTATCATTAATACTCTTCGCAGCATATGCGATGAAAGACATTTTATGGCAATTTTTTTTACACCTTCGCTTGGTTTTAATAAGAATTATTAAAGATTTCTATAGTAATCTAGTATTAAATATAGAGCCTATGTTAGGTTCTCAGTGATAATGTAGCTTTCTAATGAAAAAAGAATTGATAAAATCGGTCCAGTACTTTTGAGTTTATTCGTTACATACAAAAATACAAATATTACTCTTTATAATATAAGTGTAGATATTCCTAGGAGTATTAACAATTATTACTCATATAAAATTCTAATGGAGCGTGTCAAATAGCAGTGACGTTTTTGCTCTGTAAATAAACTGTTTATAGTTTCATTTGACGACAATCTTGTCAGATGAAATGCAATTTTAAGGCATAAGATACACGTACGTTTATAAGATGCACATCGTCTTCTAAATGCAGGATCAGATCATTTTGCAATTAATAACAGTAAGTTACTTTTTTATAACCATAACATTTTTCAGTTTCTTTTGATTTGGACATTTGAAATTTCTCCTTTTCTATTTGTCCAGCTATATTTATGGTCTTTTCATGCCGTTACCAAGAAGAGCAGAACTGCTGCTTCTCTTGTTAAACATTCAGTAATATCATGTTCTTTAACACCTGATAGAATTAACATTGTAATCAGTCCGTCTTCTGATGTTTCTAGGTTACTTTCATACTAATATTTTTGGTCTAGTATGAATAGGTCTATGGATTCTTCAAACTGCATCATCTCATAAGAAATCGAGAAACACACGTGTTCAAAATTAACGTTTTCCTCGGCCTAAGAGAGCCACAGCGAACTATGAGTAAACGGACATTGTTTATGTTCCACAACCAACGTATAAACACCGTCTTCTTAGTTGGCTATAGTCACCAAAAGAATTGCTGTTATGTTTTTGTTTTATCACATTGTTTCCATTCTTGATAAGTTGACTAATGAAAATCAAGTTTATTGTGAGGTTAGAAACATACAAGACATCACATCACCCGAACACAATACTGGTATGACATTATGATTTGCTGCCATAACCTCCTTGATGCTCGATGAATATAAAATGTTTTTTGTATCCTATTTATATCTGTCGTCATATGAACGTTTGCGCCGCTTTTCATGTAATATCTTTCCACTGCGAAAAAGCGGAAAATGTTAGTTTCACATTGGAATTTTCTAACGCTATTATTAGTAGGTCATAGTTAGACGTCAGTCCACTAAGCATGATAACCGCCAGAAATTCATCCTCCAATGGACAACTGTTGAGCTATTTCACATACTCTAGTTAGATATTCTTCCATACCTGAAAATCTGTCTAGTTTTAGTCCAAACAGCATCCTTAACAAACCCAGTCTACGTGTAAGAGACTCTTGTCTTCATAAGCTCCTTCCAAGCTCGCCCAAGCCTCATATGCCTTTCTTGCATTACGTACATGCACAAACGCCACCGGATTCAAACTAAGGCAAATCCTGGCCAAGGCCTCATGTTGTTTTTTGCGCGGGCCGCCTGGCTCCGGGACACGATGACGTCGATCTGCGACGTCTCCATGCCCCGAGTCAGGCCGCCCCGGCGGCGCTCTGCGTACTGGTGGAACGAGGAGATTGCGCGGCTACGGGTCGTTGTAGTAGCCGCGCGCCGCCAGTACCTCAGGGCCTGCCGAAGACGGCAAGCCTCAGTCGACAAAGTCCTGAGCGCTCGGCGTCTCTATCGCCGACGCCAAGGCGCGCTACTGGCGCGAGCTGCTGGGGGGACTGGAGAAGGATCCATGGTGGCGCCCGTACCGGATGGTACTGGGCAAGCTCCGACCGTGGGTCTCTCCGCTGACGGAGACCCTGGACCCTCTCGTTGTGGGAAGAGCAGTGGATACGCTCTTCCCGAGGGTCGAGGACAGTCCCTCTGCCGCCCCGTCGTCCGGCCCTTGATCGGAGGACCTCAGGGTGACGGAGCTCGCTGGGGCCGTTTCGCGGGCTCTCTGCGCGCAACGCTGCCCCGGGGCCGGACGGGGTCCCAGGAAAGGTGCTGGCGCTCAGGGCGTTCGGGAGCACGGTGAGGCAGCCTCCGTGAGGGCGTGTTCCCCGTCGACTGGAAGTCGGCCAGGCTGGTGCTCCTCAGGAAGGAGGGAAGGACCGGCGACGTTCCGTCTTCGTTCCGTCCGATCTGTTTGCTGAACGGGGCGGGGAAACTCTTCGAGAGGGTTATCTCCGCCCGTATCAGCGGACACCTGTCGCGCGCGGGTCCCGACCTATGGAACTGCCAATTTGGATTCCGACTGTCGAAGTCCGCAGTCCGGTTTTTAGTGGGTAGACCCTTCTGGGGAGGAGAACCCCACATAACCGCCGGCTCGCCACAGCCGGGGTATGCAATTTAATGCATTTTCCTCAGGATATAAAAAAAAAAACACGCCTCGGCAAACGCCCAATAGTGATAATTCTCGCGCCCTTTTACACGTTTGGCACGTTAGTCAAGAATGCGTTAGAAGCCATCTCGTACTTTTCTCGTATGAGAATAAATTACATAATCACATTGATATTTTGATTCAATAAATACTAACATCTACGTATGCGTTTTCTTGACATATTTTGGTCAGACGTGAATGCATAATCAATTTTAGGTAAGATGAACATACACAATATTTTTCACAATTGTTTTTTTTATTCACAAACAAACAAGAAATAATTTAGGTTAGTTAATAATCACTTTTAAATAAATTCTTGTGAAATGCAACAATAGTTACCAGAATAAGGAAGTGACTATCTGGTAGAAGTTTCAAGTAATTCCAAACTTTGTTAATTTGTTTCCATTTCGCTATAATTATTATCATTTCCCTGACATACCTTTAGTATATAGTTTAAGTATTTTAGTATAGAATTAAAATATTTCAGTTTAAAGTTTAGCATAAGCTCAAAAATAGACAAAATAATAAATCAATACATGTAACGTTTACAATATACACAGACACAAAGACAAATCTTTGTATCTGTGTATCGAATTTGTAATACCGTAACAAAAACATTTTTAGACGCAACATTATTTCGTTATTGTCCTTTGTGGCTGATGTTTTTAGTATTGTGAACGATTCCATCGAATTCCAACAATGTTCAAATTATTACAATAATGCACATGTTTAACGAATGCACAAGTCTGTTGTACAGCAGATGGCATGTACTTTACAATTGTACTAAGAAAATCTTCGCCTCGACATTCGAGCGCTTCAAAGCTCAAGCAGTATAGTTTAACGTGGCGCTTATTGTACCTTTACGTTAAAAGTATGTATTAGGTTAAGGTAATCTTTCGGAAGCTCCACCGATTAATTAGAACTTATTTTAACACAAGTTGTAAAAGTACCTTTACACTAAAGTCCTGTTACACTAAAGTTAATAACTTTAATTGATAAAGTTAAATATGATAAACAAATTACTTTTAATACATAAATTAAAAGTAGTTTAGCACTATGCATAAACTGTGATTTTGCTAATGATATTTTTACAACTTGTATATAAATGAAACTTTGAAAATTATATTTTTATTTAATTAAACTTAAGGAAGTGACTGCTTAAGTAATCTATGTTTATTATGTACATACGTGTACGCATAAAGAAAAATATTTTATAACTTTTAGCAAAATTAGTAAAATTTCGTTAATTATAATTAAATAAGTGTCTATTTAAACTAGATTAAATCAAGAACAAACATTACAGGAATGAATATAGCAATACTGAAATAGTTTTTTAATAATTTAACAGATTATCAATGTAATATGTACTCGAATATTAAAATGTATCTTTTTGTGACCTGTAAATCATATTTTTTTTACTAAATAGAGCTTATATAGTTCTCAGTGTAACTTTATCCTATAATTGTTTATATTGTTGCGTTATTTAATACGCTGTTGTAGTTTATGCTATGAGATCTGGTAGGTTGCAAATAAGTTGAATCGAGAGTTTTGACTTGTATATGGTTTTAATGTATAACATTTTTTTTTTAAATCCTAGTGTTAAAGATAATAATTCATGGCGGTAGAATCGCGAAAGCGCACCCCGCTATGTGCCCCGTATGGGCCTAGAGAACTCGGGGGGGTTTTAGTGGGTAGACCGGTCCTCTATGACCGGAGAGCCCCACACGCGGCCGCGCCTTGCCAGCGCGGTGTCACGGTGCATAACGCATTTCCCCTCTAAAAAAATAATAATAAAAAGTATTAAAGATAATAAGGCAACTAAGCTACCTCCAGATTAACCAAATGTATGTAATCTAAGGCCTAGTCAATAATTTTATGTAAAAATGTACTTAGGTAATCTATTTTCAATGTACTGTGTATTTTCAATGTAATGTTTTATACTAAGCTATATATGGTAAATTATTTGTTATAGTAAATTAATATTTTTTTTAGGCATAACTCGTAAAAAGTTACGTTTTGCTTAATTGTTAATACAAGGGTTAAAAAGAAACTGCTTAAAGTGTTAGTGCACTGTTGAAACTTTTAAAGCTATCGCAGGGACCGTATATCTATGAGGGATTATCTGTTCGAAGAGCTTTTCACTAAATACAATGAGGGGTTCTAACTTGTCGCTTTCTTGAAATAGACAGGGAACTCACAAGTACTATGCGAGTATACTGAGTAAACCACTTTCTTTAACTCTTTGTAATCGTAATTAAAAACGGTTAAAGTAAGTTTTGAATTGATTAAACATTGCAGGGCATTTTATTTATTTACTTGTTATTATTTTCGTGATCAGATTCCTACTTCCAAACGTTTCTTAATACCTCTATGTAACCAACCACAATTAACGTGTACGTAATTGCTGCTCAAGAAATATTGTATTGAAGCAATTCGATAATGTTTTTGTAATTGTCCATGTGGGCAAATAATGTTTCTTGTTGAGATTACGAAATTGACGTTATGTGATTTGAAATAAATTTGAATAGTTTTTGTAACGGCATTTTTTATTAGTCTCTTATTTCACCATCGACATCATCACATAAGCCAATACCAACATCATTGTCAGCTGCAATCCGACCGTCAGTATCAGCTGTAATAGACAGTATTGGCCATAATACGTCCACCATTATCAACCGTAATACATCCACCATTATTAACCATAATACCATCTTCAGTATCAACCATAATAAAGGTATAAGTATTAATCACAATAAATCTGCCATTATCAACTATAATACCCGTTTCAGTATCAACCATATTTAGTATCAGCCATACTACGACTATCAATGTCGGCCGTAAGACCACTAGTATCCGTTATAATACTACCACTAGTATCAGCCATAATGCGACCACATATGCACATAAAATATAGCATAATACCATCTTCATTATCAGACATAATAAGACCACTAGTATCAACCATTATACATTCACCATTGTCAGCCATAATACCATCTTCATTATCAGCCATAATAAGACCACTAGTATCAACCATTATACATTCACCATTGTCAACCATAATACCATCTTCATTATCAGACATAATAAGACCACTAGTATCAACCATTATACATTCACCATTGTCAACCATAATACCATCTTCATTATCAGACATAATAAGACCACTAGTATCAACCATTATACATTCACCACTGTCAACCATAATACCATCTTCATTATCAGACATAATAAGACCACTAGTATCAACCATTATACATTCACCACTGTCAACCATAATACCATCTTCATTATCAGACATAATAAGACCACTAGTATCAACCATTATACATTCACCATTGTCAACCATAATACAATCTTCATTATCACACATAATAAGACCACTAGTATCAACTATTATACATTCAACATTGTCAACCATAATCATATCAACCATTATACTATCTTTATCAACCCTTCTAGTTTGACTTTACTAAACCAACTAGATTTGACAATGACAGGAGTACACAATCACACACACGTCCGAATTGAACGCACGTCAAAAGTAGGAGAACCAAAGCAAAGGACTGACTCCATAAAACAAAAGATAAATGAAAGAGTTGGCTTCATAAAACTAAATATGCTTTATTTCACATCATGTTTCATTGGTCACAAACAAGTTTTGCACTTCGACAATAGTAACTCGTTACCGAGCCATCGTTACATTTACAATATAAAATATATGCAGTTAACAACAATCCCCCTCAAGTTTACTAATAAATTACAAAATCATTTTTACACGAAGCAGTCGATGGGTGGTTGACGCAAGTCACAAATTTCACAATACAACAAAAACTTCACCTAAAAATAATAAATACTGCATTGAATTTACAAAATATACACCCTTACATTAGTCATTATTCACATTTAACAATAAATTTGGCAATAAGTTGTATTATACGCACAGCAACGCGCCAGACCTTACATGTGGAGATGTAACTCTTGTAACACGTTAATATTTTCCCAGTGCAAATGTAAAGTTTAACGTGTTGCTAATCGTATTTGATTGCATCTTTATTTGCGATAGTAAGTTATAGCTTTGAGTACACAACTATATAATTATAACGGTTTCAACTGATTTCAGAAGATGTATTATTAAAATGTGCGCGTCTTGTGGAAGTAAAAAAGACAGTATTGTGTTTAATACACAAACGATCGTACAAGAATCGCAGATAGTTTCATAAGCTAAATAATTATGATTTTGTCATCTCTTGAAACATGTTAAATCGACAGCAAAAATGCGTTCTTTTGTACAAACATAATAATTCATCTCATGAAATATTCCGAATTAAACATCTTTATATGATTCACTGTATATTATAAACCGACAATAAACAGTTGGCACTTCAAAGGTTTCCATTCAATTTAGACTTGCGTCAACACCGCTACGTCGCTTGTCCATTTGGAGACGACTAAATTATATATTACACAGTTCATAAGTCGGTCGCAGTGCGGCGATGACAAGAGTTTTGTGTTAAATCTACATTTAATAAGTGAGACACTGTTAACAAAAGATAAACGGAAACAACCTTACATTTAATATAAACAATATATCACAACTGAACGAGAAGTTTATTTGTAAAAACAATCTTGGAAACAAAACTTAAATTTACACAAACGATTCACTGTCGCCCATTTTACAAACAAAAAACATTCAATAAACTCGAGTCCAACCTAAAAGTAGATTTAATCTGTGTATCTGAACTAACAACGCGTTGTTTGTGAACGAATTGTCAATGCAAATTTTGTTTGCAAATAAAGCTCTTTAGCATTGATGATAAAGTCGCCAATTGTTAAACCCGTGTACTGTCCACGCTGCGACCGGGAGAATGATTACAAATCAACGCACCGCGAGGGCTTAAGAACAATAAACAGTAAAATTTAACGTGTAACAATGTCGTTAAACTCTATCATACAAAATTATCATCAATATCACAAATAAAATACAGGCCAGAGCAGCCTTCTTGCAGCATACGCTTCACATTCAGACTGCACTACAACACTTAAAGATGAATTTTAAAATTAACTTTAGTGTATTTACTAACGAATAAACTAGGAAGTTATAACTCAGTCGAGCACGTCTAGTAAAATTTACAACACTGCGCCGCAATCAGTAAGTTGCAGCACAACAACTATCTCCCTCGCACGCGTTGAAAAGGATATAAACGTTTCTTTTCACGAGTTAACGGCTTAGCTGCTACAACCTTTAAGCTATTTCGACACCACAAAATAAACAGTGTACATCTAGACTCGACAATGTGGAAAATGTACAAAATAAAAGTGCACTGCAGAAAACAGAAATTCTATAATACAAAACTGAACGCTGAAAGTACGTAAATCTATATACAAGGTTGTCTATGGTCGTGTTGCGAGGATCATTCCGCGGGGAATTCCCCGTCGCAAATACTAACGGCGTTGCATCTATCGATACTACAACTGCGTACGCAGACGACACAAATCTCTATGGCTACGAACACCATACCTTTCGTACGATTCGAGGAAGTTGCAAGAGGATTAGTTGTGTGATTATTATTAACCGACTATTTTATTAAATTCAAAGTATAAGGCTAGTCTTATATACATAAGGCTTTATTGGACGTTACATTGTTAAAAAGCGTACTTAACTTCCCTCGGCCAATTGTGTCGTCTGGGTGTACGCTAAAGAGTTCGCACACACTGAACAGTTTCCGTATACGGAAATCTACTTATATCAGTCGCACGCGACTCGAGACGCTATTACGATTTTCTCATCCCGAATTTGAGCACGCGCATATTGGTCCTTCCCAGTTACCCCAGTATCCAAAAACCGAATTAAAGAGCTTCCCGCACCGAATCGAGCGCGACCGAACGTAACCGTGGCACAGATTTAAAAGCAAACGTTACATTACAAAATCAGCCTTCGCGCATCATTCATTCCCTATACTATTACCTAACTAACCCGACCCTTTGCTCGCAACACCGCGAAAGACTAGATACAACATACACACCCAAATCGACCGGCAATACGAAATGAAACATATCGAAGCGACCACAAGGTTGTTATTCCACTGACAATTTACCAGAAATAAAGCTTAGTTTAAAAATGCACTCTTAGGTACGCTTTCAAATTTTGGAAAAGCTCGGAACTCCTTGATTGATACCAAGAGTTCCGTACAAGTTTTCAAACCGTTAAACCAAGATACTGTAAAATTGATCTAGCGTTCGCAGAACGTATTATACCACTTAACACAGATTACAAAACACTGCACGTACATTTAAATTATAAGTCATGATAAAATTGAGGTATTAGACGTTTATTTATATCATAATGATATAAATGACTAACCGTCGTTGGAGATGTTAATCTCCGTGTAAAAAAAACATTCATTTATACTCAACTGTAAATTAAATAAACGAAACGAACGGAAAAAAAGCCTGATTAAATATAGAGCGTCATAACATGTTTTGAAATTGAGGAAACCTACTAAATATATAAACTCCGTGTAACAATTTTTCTAGCGACCGAATATTAAACATACATATTGGCAAAATTAAAAATTACATTACATTGCAGTCTGAGAATAGGTTTGGGGTGAAACCAAATTATCACCAACACTTCTAAACTATAAAATACATTATATTAAATTGCAAATTAATTAAAGAAAATTACCATTTCATTTAATTTTATGCGTCGTCGATTGTAGTCCATTTCAATAAATTTCCAAACTAACGCAACACTGACTATATTGCATATAACACTGGCAATACAGCCAATCAGAGTAACCAGAATTATTTTTAAACATAGCAACACTGATAGCATGTAGTAACTGCACAGGTGTTAAAATACATTACGAATACCTCCGGTAATTTCACACGTTACAATTACACCATATTTACAGTAACAAAACAAAAAAATACAGATCGACAAATAATCATTACATCATTCGCACAAAATTTATAAACAACAAAAGTTATGTACAATACGATACGCACCCGAGTAAAATTATCGAACATATTTGTATGTGGCAACACAGAATTCTCGACAGTGTTGACATAAGAATCGTCATACGTATTTCGACATGACGAGCTAACACGACGCGCATATGCATATATAACTGAACAACATAGTTGTATTAACAAATAAACATAAAAATAAACAATGGCTCAATTTTTGACATAGAGAAAATGTCGATATAATTTTCTCGTCGTATGAAAGCACCAAGCTAGTAGCAAGCACTTTATAGTATTTTTAAAATAAACGGATAATAATATTTTATTACACACAAAATCATATAATTGCAATATAATATAACATTATGTGTCGTGTGTGTTGTAGTTCGTTAATAATGTACATAAAACAATTAGACACAATTTAATTGTCAGGAAGTTATTATATTAATAGATTAATTTGAATAATATCAATATTATTTGAATACACAACTCACGAGCATAACAATTTATTTTATAATACACAATCTACATATTATATGTTAAAAAACAATATCTCAATAATCAACATAGTTAATATTTCTATATAAATATTTTCAGTGTGGTGCTGAATATACATTTACTTAATCTTTTAATCCTTGCTTTAGAAATCGAGCCATTATTTAAGCGTAATATATGCAAGCACATATGTATAATGTACATGCATATATCTGGTGCGTATTAAGTATGTATGTATATATGCATGCGTCATGTAAATAAATGATACTACAGCGGTGGTACAGTTAGGAGGAGGTAGCGACGGTCTGGGGGTCCGTTTCACAAATTTACCAACTAAAACGTACAGCCAGCAAAAAAGAGTAAAACACTTGAATTTGTCAATATTAAAAGTAAAGTTAGTAAAACTACACATGTCCAATTTTTATGCTGTCTGAACTCGATACAACAAAGATGGTGGTTTTGTATTGAAATAGGGTATTTCAGTAAAATGTGAAACGCCTACTACCAACAACGGACCGTATACGAAGCGTCCTGGGTACGTAAAGCCCACGAAACGGATTAATGCACAAGCGTTCTACCCGAAGGAAGTTGTGTCATGATCGGACATCGCGTCCGCCCAGCTAGCGACATCCTGTTCACGAGTGACGTTGGACCAAAATATGCAGGAGCAACGAGCGACATCGGAACCTGAATACCAACGGCGTACGGCGTCGGGCATTGTATCAAACCGGCGACGGAAGTGGGACACCGCGTCCTATTCGCGAACGTCGGACTACCGTTGGGCGTAGGACACTGTATCAAGTTGCCGAGCGACGTAGGGTACTGGATCCTGCTGGCGTTTGTCTGATACCGTCGATTACTCTTCGACCTCTGCGTCTTCATCGGAGACTGGACTCTATCGACGTGGGGCGTAGGGCACTGTATCCAATTGACGGGTGGCGCCTGCGTCCGGTAGTAGGTCGCGTCGGAGTGCGGCGTCGGACATTGTATCCAGCCGTCGAACGACGCGGGTCGAACCCTCGTCGAACATTGTAACCAGTCGATGTACGAGATCGGGTATCGGATTCTCGATAGGTGTCGATTCGATACGTCGAGCCGAATCGAATCCGGATGTATCCAATCGTTATATAACATCGGAGAGCTGCTCGCATAAATCGGTCTAGATGTCCTATTGGCTAACGTCAATTGTGCTCGATTAACGAACGCGATCGGAATGTTGAGGTGTGATGTCAGACATCTTACCGTTTGGCCGTAGGCGATGGAGCACGTTATTTTGCTAGCGTTTAAGGTTAAGCACTGAATCCGTTCGGCGCAAGATCGGGAGGTGTGCGGTCCGTCGAGGGCGGCGATGGCGGCGAGGGCGGTTGCGACGGGCGTGGGGGCGGGGGCGGGGGCGGGGGCGGCGGGGCGCGCGCGCGGCGGCCGTCACCGCAGTGCGCGGCAGCGGCGGCACACGCGCACGGCGCCGCACGCGCCCCACGGACTCAGCTCCGAACACGACGCGCAAAATATTCCCCCGCAGCGCCTGTGGCCAAAACATACACCCCCGTCAATATATAACAGCGAAACTTAAGCAATACACGTGATGCCGCCCCTTTGCCTTGTGTAATTCTCGTAAAAACGGCCTAAGATTATATATCGTGACTACATCACGAACAATATATAATAATAATACAGATCGTTGTCTGCTGAAAACTTCACTGGAAACTGCAGTGGTGGCGGCGCGCGCGCCGCCGTGGTGTGGCTGCAGTGCTGGCAGCGCGGCGCGGCGCTGTCGGGCAGCCACACCACGCCGCGCGCCTCCTCGCCACCTCCACCTCGGAGCCGCTGCTGCTGCCGCTGCCGCTGCCGCTGCCGCCGTGCACACACCTGCAGTGGTGGCGGCGGCGCGCCAGCCAGAAGTGCTGGCTGCAGTGCTGGCAGCGCGCGCGGCGCTGTCGGGCAGCCACACCACGCCGCGCGCCTCCTCGCCCACCTCCACCTCGGAGCCGCTGCTGCTGCCGCTGCCGCTGCCGCTGCCGCCGTGCACACACCTGCAGTGGTGGCGGCGGCGCGCCAGCCAGAAGTGCTGGCTGCAGTGCTGGCAGCGCGGCGCGGCGCTGTCGGGCAGCCACACCACGCCGCGCGCCTCCTCGCCCACCTCCACCTCGGAGCCGCTGCCGCTGCCGCTGCCGCCGTGCACACACCTGCAGTGGTGGCGGCGGCGGCGCGCCAGCCAGAAGTGCTGGCTGCAGTGCTGGCAGCGCGGCGCGGCGCTGTCGGGCAGCCACACCACGCCGCGCGCCTCCTCGCCCACCTCCACCTCGGAGCCGCTGCTGCTGCCGCTGCCGCTGCCGCCGTGCACACACCTGCAGTGGTGGCGGCGGCGCGCCAGCCAGAAGTGCTGGCTGCAGTGCTGGCAGCGCGGCGCGGCGCTGTCGGGCAGCCACACCACGCCGCGCGCCTCCTCGCCCACCTCCACCTCGGAGCCGCTGCTGCTGCCGCTGCCGCTGCCGCCGTGCACACACCTGCAGTGGTGGCGGCGGCGCGCCAGCCAGAAGTGCTGGCTGCAGTGCTGGCAGCGCGGCGCGGCGCTGTCGGCAGCCACACCACGCCGCGCGCCTCCTCGCCCACCTCCACCTCGGAGCCGCTGCTGCTGCCGCTGCCGCTGCCGCTGCCGCCGTGCACACACCTGCAGTGGTGGCGGCGGCGCGCCAGCCAGAAGTGCTGGCTGCAGTGCTGGCAGCGCGGCGCGGCGCTGTCGGGCAGCCACACCACGCCGCGCGCCTCCTCGCCCACCTCCACCTCGGAGCCGCTGCCGCTGCCGCTGCCGCCGTGCACACACCTGCAGTGGTGGCGGCGGCGCGCCAGCCAGAAGTGCTGGCTGCAGTGCTGGCAGCGCGGCGCGGCGCTGTCGGGCAGCCACACCACGCCGCGCGCCTCCTCGCCCACCTCCACCTCGGAGCCGCTGCCGCTGCTGCTACCGCTGCTGCTGCCGCTGCCGCTGCGCCGTGCACACACCTGCAGTGGTGGCGGCGGCGCGCCAGCCAGAAGTGCTGGCTGCAGTGCTGGCAGCGCGGCGCGGCGCTGTCGGGCAGCCACACCACGCCGCGCGCCTCCTCGCCCACCTCCACCTCGGAGCCGCTGCTGCTGCCGCTGCCGCTGCCGCTGCCGCTGCCGCCGTGCACACACCTGCAGTGGTGGCGGCGGCGCGCCAGCCAGAAGTGCTGGCTGCAGTGCTGGCAGCGCGGCGCGGCGCTGTCGGGCAGCCACACCACGCCGCGCGCCTCCTCGCCCACCTCCACCTCGGAGCCGCTGCTGCTGCCGCTGCCGCTGCCGCTGCGCCGTGCACACACCTGCAGTGGTGGCGGCGGCGCGCCAGCCAGAAGTGCTGGCTGCAGTGCTGGCAGCGCGGCGCGGCGCTGTCGGGCAGCCACACCACGCCGCGCGCCTCCTCGCCCACCTCCACCTCGGAGCCGCTGCTGCTGCCGCTGCCGCTGCCGCTGCCGCCGTGCACACACCTGCAGTGGTGGCGGCGGCGCGCCAGCCAGAAGTGCTGGCTGCAGTGCTGGCAGCGCGGCGCGGCGCTGTCGGGCAGCCACACCACGCCGCGCGCCTCCTCGCCCACCTCCACCTCGGAGCCGCTGCCGCTGCCGCTGCCGCTGCCGCTGCCGCCGTGCACACACCTGCAGTGGTGGCGGCGGCGCGCCAGCCAGAAGTGCTGGCTGCAGTGCTGGCAGCGCGGCGCGGCGCTGTCGGGCAGCCACACCACGCCGCGCGCCTCCTCGCCCACCTCCACCTCGGAGCCGCTGCCGCTGCCGCTGCCGCTGCCGCTGCCGCCGTGCACACACCTGCAGTGGTGGCGGCGGCGCGCCAGCCAGAAGTGCTGGCTGCAGTGCTGGCAGCGCGGCGCGGCGCTGTCGGGCAGCCACACCACGCCGCGCGCCTCCTCGCCCACCTCCACCTCGGAGCCGCTGCTGCTGCCGCTGCCGCTGCCGCTGCCGCCGTGCACACACCTGCAGTGGTGGCGGCGGCGCGCCAGCCAGAAGTGCTGGCTGCAGTGCTGGCAGCGCGGCGCGGCGCTGTCGGGCAGCCACACCACGCCGCGCGCCTCCTCGCCCACCTCCACCTCGGAGCCGCTGCTGCTGCCGCTGCCGCTGCCGCTGCCGCCGTGCACACACCTGCAGTGGTGGCGGCGGCGCGCCAGCCAGAAGTGCTGGCTGCAGTGCTGGCAGCGCGGCGCGGCGCTGTCGGGCAGCCACACCACGCCGCGCGCCTCCTCGCCCACCTCCACCTCGGAGCCGCTGCTGCTGCCGGCGCCGCTGCTGCCCGCGCCGGACGCGCCCGATCCGGGGCCCGTCGTCGCGCTCTAACGACACCGGAAACATTTCACCGTTTTATTTTTCACATATAATAATTACTATAAGAAAGGCCGGGTCAATAGTACTCGCAACCGACGAGCATGCATGAAGACGCTCATGAAAGTGGAGGAAGCAAAAGAAGTGTGCCAGGATCATAGCAAGTGGAGAGAGGTGGTCTCTGCCTACCCCATTGGGAACAAGGCGTGACATGTATGTATATAATAATTAATAGTACCTTACGATATTAGTGCGTTATGATGGTTATAACACGCGAGGCGGAATTTCAGCCCGAGCCCCAGGCGAGGGCGTAATTGAGCCCAGCATGTTATAACCAATACTGACGTATGTCGTACGACGTTTTTTAACACATTTGCGAGGAAACAGAAAAAAAAGTATTTAAATAAACTCAATCTGTGAATGCACACTGTTGCTTTCTTATTTGAATAGCAACAGCGCGCGAAATGGCAAATAATACTGTTAAGGAATTTGTATGAACTATAACATAACTATTTGCTTTGGTAACACACGCGTTTTTTATGACCCGCTTTACATATTTAAAATCGGTGCAATTACATCAGCTTTACGAGCAAAGGTGTTAAAAATAAATATTACAGTATTTTTTATAGTGACTATGTTAGCGTTAAGTGTGTCCGAACCCAAACGATAGCCATCTGAGTATGTGCAGGCTGTTAAACACGCAGCGCTGGTTTTCAGTTGGCACCCGTAGTGGTACACAGACGTGGTAGAAAAAAAGAAATACATAATAAACAGATAAATGGGCACGTAAGTACATATTAGTAAATAATGTGGATCCACATGGCTTCTTCATACAGCTTATCTATTCATTTAAAATATGTCATTATTTATTTATAAATATTATAAAGAGGAAAAATTTGTTTGTTTGTTTGTTTGTAATGAATAGGCTCCGAAACTACTGGACCGATTTCAAAAATTCTTTCACCTTTGGAAAGCTACATTATCCCCGAGTAACATAGGCAACTTTTTATCCCGGAAAATCGACAGATCCCACGGGATGCGCAATAAAGGCTTCGCTCAAAAACTACTGTACAGATTTGCATGCGGTTTTCATCAATAGATAGAGTAATTCTTGAGCAAGGTTTTGCGGTATTTTTTATCTCGGAAAAACGGATAGTCCCACGTGAAGCCCGATAAAATCTTCGCGCCATAAACAGACCTCCGCGGATGTAGCCGTGAGCAAAAGCTATGACCCTTAACCCTCTATAGACCCAATCCCGAAATCCACGCAGGCGAAGCCGCGGGCAGAAAGCTAGTTATTTATAACTACTAAAGAGTGCACAGCAAGTATCGCAAATGTAGTCTGCTGATTGTGAAGTGAATAAGCGTAAAATTGGTAGATGGCCCCCAAACCGATGCTCCCTCTGGAAATATGGAAGTGGAATGAAGAACGGCATGAGTAGCAACCTGCGGCAGATGCGAGGGCACGGCGGCGAGTGCCGGCGGCAGGCCGGCCTGCGGCGACGCGCGCCTCAGGGCTTCCCGCGCTTCGCGTAACTGTCCGCTCAGTTCCTCCACCACTTTCTGGAACAACAAACGGCTCTTTTACCACCTTGTTTCAGCTCCAGGTATTGTAACGGATACGGTTGTCAAATTGTTTCCTAAATTATAATATTTTTTTTTATACAACTAATGAAATAGTACATTATAATTAGAGATCGGATAATCGGTTAAGACAAAGTATGGAAACGGCTTTTTATTGTTTTGTTAAATAAAAATTTTCACCATTTCTGATTTTTTTTATTCAATTATTTAATTGATTATTGTTTTAGTCAAATTAACTCACTCGTATAACACTCTTCATGTAATAAATCGTACATTCATAAATCGCACGGGGAACTGAAACTAAACTTCATGTAAATACGTATGCATAGTTGTATGAATGAACCCGGAGTCTCGGTCTTTATTTAGTAATTTTCAAACAATATCACTACGTTAAATTTGCAGTCCCGTATTTTCCCGGGATTTTTATTTAACAAAATGTATTTTAAAAAGCCGCTTCCATAATTTGTGAGCCAAAAATTAACTTTAGGTAAATATGCATCCGATTATCCGATCTCTAATTATAATACAAATGAGTAATGTTGAACATTACGTTTGAATTACGAAAATGTAATTTTAACTGCTCACGAGTGTTATATGACGTTTTTCAATACCATTGCGAGTAATTAATACAAACTTTATAGGTCAATAAAATTTTATTTTGAAAAACAATTTCAAAAAAATTTTTTATATAAAAAACAAAGAAAAACAACGGCGGCGCCGCAACATCGACATGTTTGCGGTGCTGTCGCGGGTCGCTCAAAAACACTGCAATCGTGACGTCATAACTCAGTAAACTCGCCTCATTTGTATGAGCGTATAATTAAATTTTAAAATAACTTTGTTATTTGTACATTTATAGGTATACTTTCTATATAAAAAAAAATGTTACAATTAATGTGAGAATGCTAGTAATGTGTTCGTTTCATTAGAATTACGTAAATAATAATTGCACATTTTAAAAGCAATATAAATTAATAATTAAACTGAAATTCTATATTGACATACTTTCATGAGATATAAATTGCTCAAATCAGATAATAGGCCTGTTTCCACTAAGAATGAATCGGATGGCTTAGAGTTTCTAATGATTAATCATGATATGTAGTAAACAAAAAACAACTTTTTTTATGAAAAATATATAAGATTACTAATATTTTTGGAAATTAAAATCGGCTAAATTACTTATTTATTCACGTGACATTAAACGCCAATCAGAGAAGCGTGACGTCACCCCTCGCGAAACACCGGTTGTAGCTGTACATCTTCTATCTAATCTGTGCTGTTGAACACTGAACAGGTTATTTTGATACAATTTGTTTTCAGAGACTATTGTTAAATTAATACAGTTTGTTTTAAGTTTAATCTTAAAAGACACAGACATTTGCCATGGAATCAGGATTTACCAAAGCAAACAGCAGTAATTTGTCAAAAATTGACGCCGTTATGCTTGGGAAATTTTTCGCAACAAACATAGATTTTGTATATATATTTTGTGCATCGTTTACATTGGGGCACTATACAGTATTTATAATAAGAGGGATTCATTATTTATTATAATGATCTCGTCGACTGACATAAATAAACTCGATTGTTTCGCGAGGAGTGACGTCATTCAAGACGCCATGACAGTCTTGGCCTTTTTCGAAGTCAATTTGAAGTTCATTTCAAAAAAAGCAAAATACTTATGAGAAAGGCCTATTTTTCTAAAAATAATATATATTAGGGGTAAAATAGATACTAAACTATCGTTTTAAACGAATTTCCAAATGTTGTCAACTAGCCCATTATAGTATAAAAACGGCCATAATCAGTTGTAGTCGTCTACCCTATTTGTGCCTAAGCATGGCTCTCGCACGGTAAAAATTATATTGTTATTGTGTACCAAATAAACATTTTTACCTATTTTTCTTTCTGATGTATGACGACTGCTTGAACAGATATGCAGAGATGGTGAATGGTACATAAGGCTGGCTGGTGGTGGTTACCTGCTGGTGCAGAATGATCTGGTGCAGGCGGGCCTGAAGCGCGTCGGGCGCGGGCGGCAGCCCGTCCAGCGGCTCGCAGCCGCCGGCGCCGGCGCCGGCACCACCGGCACCACCGGCACCGCCGGCACCGCCGGCCCCGGCAGCGCCGCACACGCAGCGCGCGCGCCGGCCGAGCCCGCACCAGCAGTTGGCAGAGTCCGATACTATAGCTGAGTCGCCAGAGCTTTCCACTCCTTACAAAACAAACGTGATGGTCACAATTTGGATAGATAGATAGATAAAACTTTATTTACACTTGACTTCATCACACACAAATACAAAAGACTTAAAATTATACAAACTTAACAATTACACAAAACAAACTAAATTGCGTGCGCTGCAGAAGTGCAAAAGGGACGTAGCTCAGTGACTGAAATTAACTCGCATCAGATTGTCATTGCGATGCTCTGGCCTGCAGGAGACTAAGGCTAACGGGAATTGGTTACCCAAGACCGGAAGACTATAGGGCCATATCGCCTAGGATCATCGTCAGACTCATGGGTTCGATAGATTGGACTAGTGACGAGGGCCACGCAAGCTAGATAGCACACCACAACCGACACATGGGGTAGCACAAAAGACCCAACAAGGGTCGAAGTGCGCAAGCTCCCGATGGGAGCAGCCCCGCTCGTAAGATAAGATAACTCGCATCAGGATGTGAGCAAAGCACTGGTATTCGGTTACCACCCGGGGGTTTCTATATATATATATATTATATGATTGTTATATATATTATTGTTATAGATACTGTTATTTATGTATTTATAGTAATAGATGTAGTTAGTATTTTTTAAGAAAGTAATTAGTTTTGCTTTGTTTTGTGTAGTGTAAATTTTCTATACTTTGTTGATTGCATTTTAAGTAGTATCCACAATTTTATGACTAAATCCCCAGTTAGGTTGGCTGGAAGAAATCACTATTAGGGATAAGTCCACCTATGTACATATTTTATATTTAATGTTATTTCCTGTGAAATTTTTATGTGCAATAAAGAGTTTAATTGTTTCTTAGCAGGAAATTACAAAGGTCTTATAGTGACTTAAATCATTATGCGCGCCCATAAGCAAGCGTATTTGCGTATGCAAGTAAAATATATAAATATATCATCACAGCAGTAAAAGATCGAGCGAAAAATGTGAGTCCGCTGTTCAAATGGCGAAATCCGCTACCGAATACCCCTTTGGAATACCTAATCGTTGTTTTTGTAAAGTAAATAATTTAATATGGTTTTTGAAAGAAAATTTAGATGTCAATTGTCTTAAAGGAGGAGGTATATTATTCCAACATTTGGTAACTAGATAACGGAAACTGCCAGTGAAAGCCACAGTTTTTGTAAATGTGTATGGAAGTTGGGCCTGTGCAGCGACGGAACTTTACCAGAGAAGAGTATAAATGATTGTAGATCATCTGGATAAAGATTAGATTTTAAATATCTCCCGTTTTTCGTAATTAATAATTTAATTTATTTAATACTAGCAAGTTGATGGAATCTTTTTTTAAGTATTTTTTTCTTTTTATTAATTTGCGCAAGACATGCTGTTAAAGTCGCATTGACAGCGGACGAGTGTCATCATTGGTCATCACAGACTATGTACATTCAGAGTGGTCAGTAACACAACATGTCTAGAACTTCATGAATTTATAATTACTAAATTACATTTCTTTTGTTAACTATATAACCATTTTTCAATAATATTTAAATAAACTAGCTGACCCGGCGAACTTCGTACCGCCTTAGCGTAGCTTTGATGCACTACTTTATTTTGTATAGTTGACCTAATGCTCTTTTAATATAGTCTATGGCTGTGAATGACGTTGACATTCGTATAAAAAAAAATTGACATTCGTAACGCGCGTTTTTTTAAAATATGCAAAATTAAATGTATACTTTTCAATATTTCTGAGAGATTTTCTTAATATTTTTTTCCGTAAGAACCATCCTTGGACTTCCACAAACATTTAAAAAAAAGAATTATCGAAATCGGTTCAGCCGTTCACACGTGATGCCGTGACAACGCGAAACGGGTTTCATTTTTTATATATATAGATTATCATTTTATATACTTAATTAAAACATTTTAACCACGTTTTGGGATGTGTTTACTTGAATATCTAGGTACTTTCAAACATCATTTACAGAAAAACGGGGGATTTAAAAAATATATAATAAATTGTAAATTGATGAACATAAAATTACCTATCGATTGATATATCTTAAGTCTCTGCACATGATTGAGGCCCACTTTTTGTCCATGTCCTTTCAACGACAAGAGAAGGAATTCTAATAGGGGAGGGCCGATAACATTGCAAGTCCAAAAAATATTTATTTCAATAAATCCCAACTAATATTATAAATGAGAAAGTAACTCTATCTGTCTGTTACGCTTTCCCGCTTGAACCTCGAAACCGATTTTGATGAAATTTGGTACAGACAATCTTCAGACCCTGAGACAGAACATAGGCTACTTTTTATTTCGAAAAATAGGGGTTGAAATAAATTGAAAGTTTTTATGGGATTTCTTAATTTTAAAAGATAAAACCATGAAACTTTATATTTAAGAACACTTGATAAGAAATCATTAATCATTTCTTCTAGCATTTATGAAATTTCGACCAGCTAGGATGTAAAATAAGGGTTGAAAGTTAGTATGCAAGTTCGTCAAATATCACGTCATAAGAAACAAAAAATAGTTTGTTCTAGTATTTTGAAATTATTAAAAAGAATTTTAATAGGGGTTGAATTGAAGGATAAGATGAATCTTGGTACCTTAGACATAAGGGACTAGGATTGACAAAAACTAATTTCACGCGAGCAAAGCCGCGGGCGGAAGCGGATTCCGTAAAACATTTTTTTCATTTTATTAATACATTTTTTTTAACATTGTTTCGGCAATAAGAATCCACGCATACCGAGCTTAATTTATTCCTATACTTTGTACTATTTATTTAAATAAATATTTTTCGATTCCTATGACAGGACTTTCAGTGCTACCGGCTCCTGGACCATAAACAGAATACGAAATGTCTTTATCCACTATTTTTTATCTATCATTCAGTGCATTATTTTCTATCAGTAGAATATTAGAAATAACACTCGATTTAAGCTAGTGAAATGTCGAATGATAGCAGGCAACTTTTAAATTTACTTTCCATTTTATGTGTATGTATTTAAATAAAGAGTTTATTGCAAAACCAATCTAATAAAGAATAAGTTTTTAACGACAACACTGAATTAAGTTGTTTAAAATATGGATAAAATCGTGATATGTGCAAAATAATGAAGTAAATAGTTTGTATCTGATTAAGAGATTCACTTATAACGATTCAAAAATACGTCTCAAGACCTTTTTTTCTTATTTCACATATTGACAAATAAGCTAATATATATTGACTTCCTAATAAGAAGCACAAGCCCCGTCAATACCACCAACTGTGAGCCAGTCTCAAGGCAACACTAGTCAATACCGGCAGAGGATTCGTAGACCGCGACATGTCCTTAGCGACCCCCCTAACCAACTTACCCCCTAAACAACGCAGGAACTTCTAGACCTGCAAGCGGCGGCGTCTGAGCCGTCGCTCCCCCTTGTCAACCCCTAAACGGCAGCCTTCTGCTTAGCCTGAATAGGTTCTTGTCAATACTGGCCGGTCCCAATTTGGAGATTCGTGCCTTCTTCTAGCGCATATACCCTCACCATGGGGTAGCGCTAACCGTGCCTCTCCTGAGGTGCGGCCCTCTCGTCAATAAAGCCAGTAGGGTCAATAGGACCAAAGGCTAGGCTGAGTTTAGTCGGTAGGTCTGTGTAGTCGAGTCGTCTCGACAGCACCAGGAGTCCGACATAATCAACGCATCCCTGCTTGCCTGTTGCTTTGGTATCCATGATGGATTCTCAGCCTCCTCTCCTGAGGAAAAAAAAAAAAAAAAAAAAAGAAGCACAAGCTAACCTAAGCTATATTAGGGTGATTAGATCTTATTTGATCACCTCGCGATTCAAAAATCAATGCTGACATCACAGCGCCGCTGATCTACTTCTTTATCCGAAACAATTTGTATACCACAAACTTCTGCCGGGACTTTACCGGGACTCGAATCAACCAATATCAAGAGTTTGATTCATAGTCAGCATTTGAGTGTGCTTTTTCCTTTTACTGAAATGTCCACTTTTACTTTTTAAAAATCCAATTTCCTCATCAAAGTATACCGGTGCAGTACACCTACCTGCGGTACAGTGGCAGTATCTCCGGGGTGAAGCTGGACAGAGCGTGAGCTGACTGCCGTGCCTCCTCCCTGGTCTTCTTCCTCTCCCCACCTCCCCCTCACTCTCCGAGCTCGCACTGCTAGATGTGTTGTGTGCACCACCTACGACAATAATCAAATTATATCAAATCAAATCAAATCAAAAATGTATTCTTCAAATAGGATTTTACAATCACTTTTGAATGTCAAAGGTGTTACGCCATTGGTTCACAAGTCTACGGCGGGAGACCTTGTACTGGAAAGAACCAGCAAGAAAACCAGCAAGGGCAATTTTTTTTTCTCCTGTATTATTACAGAGTCGTCAGTTGGAAGCCGGCTTTAGATACACAGGCGGAACCCAACCTCCGATAAAAGTTAAAACAACTAACCAATATATATTTCCGTCACAACAGTCATATCGCATTAAACAAATCTGATATGTATATGTCCGGTACAAAACAAAAATATTATTTATTATAGAATCATTAAAATTATATATCGCAAAATTTACATCAGGAAATTAAATATCGTAAAAATTACCCTTTTTTCATTAGAATATTTTTAATATGTGCTTTAAATTCATGAAACGGTAAAGCAGTAATATTTTCTGGAAATGTGTTATAAAAAGTTACAATATTCCCTAAGAACTTCTAGTTTTTGAAGTCTGTATATTGGAACGGCAAGTTTATTTTTATTTCTCGTGTTTAAATGGTGAATTAGAAAATTTGTATTAAATGTATCGTAGTTCTTAGAAACATATATTAAATTTTCATAAATATATTGACACGCTAATGTCATTATTGGGATATATGGACACATAAGCAGACTGCCCACACGATGGTAAGTGGTCACAGTCGCATATAGTACACATAGTGTGAATCTGCAAACCTTGCCGAGTAATATCAGTGCCAATTTTACGTTTCACACTAGAACACACCAATTATAATAACATTTTAGATATTTCAAACGAAATAAAATTACAGTTTGTCAAAATAGAGTAGAAATAAATACTGTTGTTTAATGTAGCAACCCTAAAAGTAGTAGACATTGCTTATAATCATGAAAGATCACCTCTCTGGTAGAGCTTCTGATTGTTTTATTCATATTTAATATGGAGAAGTAATTACATTGGTCAGCAATTATAAAATTTGGCGAGCCACCCAAAAGCAGCATTTAAATAATTTGGTCAGCATACAAAGATTTTGTTTGCAATAAAAAAAAACAGGCAGCAATTCTTGTTCCGCAACTAATTTTGATAATGGTCAAAAATTAAATCATACATAGGCAGCCAACAATAACATGAGTCTGCATAATAAACATTCAGTCCGCAAAATAACTACTTGAGCGGCAAGATTTCATGATTGAGCGGCAGAAAAACATGTCTATAAGCAGTATATTTGATTGGTATGTTAGGTTAGGGTTTTTTTTTTTTTTTTTTTTTTTTTTTTTTTTTTTTTTAGTTTTTAGGTTAGGTTAGGTTAGGCATGACAAATAAAGTATTTTTGCTACTCTTATATGCAGCACAAAATGCATTTTTTTGCTTACACTCTGAGTGCTTACCAAAATTTTATTAAACATGAGCAGCTGATTGCAGCTTATATAATTAATATGCTGTACAAAAATAATTACAGCCATCCAGAATGACATAAATTGCTGATTGATTTTGAAATGTTTGCTGACCATGAGTTGCTGACCAATTAGCTATTTCTGCTCACCGTTTTCTGCTCACAGAAATAACAATACTATGCTAACCATTTAATTGACACCCTTTAATATGTTCTGTCGTAGGTACTTTAAACAAATATCGTTGTAATCAATAATTACTAAATAAAAAAATAAAATTTAGTTACTTTGTTTTACATAAATTACAGATTAGTAATACAGTTTTAGGAATGTTGTCATCATACAAAAAAGTTTGTAACACTACTGAAATATATATTTTTTTACTGTTAGTATACAGCGGCTCGTGACTGTGTCTTTATTATCATTCATATTAATTAACACGTGGATAGCGTTGTGGGCTACAATATTGGCAACTTTTATGTAATGTTTTGTGTTTGTTTGTATTTTGTAGCTGTTTGCTGTTCCTTAATAAATAAAAAAATCGGGTGGGGCTGTGCCGGGGCACACAGCCGTTGGTTTTAACGTGAAACGTCTATGTTAGGGAATCGCTTTTAAAGTAAAAGATTGAAATAAAAACAAGATTGATGGTATTTTAAGTATTTTAATGTCAAAAACTTAATGTCACAACAGCGAGCTGACTATATAAGTGAAATATTCGCACAACATTTTTGTTTCTAAGACTAATAGTTTATTAATTATTAAGGTACGATGATATAGACCTTTTCGTTACGGTCCACTTTTTAAACCTGGTACCCGTATGTTTCGGCGCGATTTTAAAGACGTTTCACGTCAAAAAAAAAGTTCAATTTCTACACTTTTTTGGCAAAGCTGTACTTAAAAATAAAAAAAAATCTTACCATTTAATTCGACCTCCAAAAACTTGGCCGACAACTCGGCAACTCCATTCACGCCGTTCGTTTTGGAATGTCCGTCGGCAGCGTCGGTGCCGTCGGTTGCGTCCGTACCGTCCGTGCCATTGGTGGCGTCGGTACCGTCGGTGCCGTCGGTATTGTCCGGCACGTTGTGGTTGGCGACGTCGCCCTCGGTGCTGTTGTGGTTGCGGTGGTCCGTGCGCTCGGACAGTTCGAAGCCGGGCGGCGATTGGCTCTCGTAGCCGGTTGCCGATTGATTGTCGAAACCGGCCGGCGACTGGTTGTCGAAACCGGTCGCCGATTGGCTGTCGAAGCCGGTCGACGACTGATTGCTCGACTCCGATATCGAGCGCCAGGTTATGCTGACATTGCGCGTGCGCCCTGACTCGCGGACCGTCTGGAGGACAATAATAATTTTGCCAGTGTTTAAGCAATGGACATAATGAGACTCAGGTTATATAGTCTGATATCGTCTATTATGGTCTCCATTATTAATAACTGACTTATTTAACTAAAACTAAGGCTTATATACTAATATGGTACGTGCGTATTTCTAGCTTACTCAGCACCTTTGAGATGATTATCTCAAGGAATGTTTAACCCCAATACGTGCACGTTCTCATGACCGGCACAATAATAATGTTTTTATTAAACAACACCAAATTATAGAAGCGTGTTGATCCCCACATTGATGTATGCTAGTGAATGTTGGCTGTGGCAGAAGAAACATGAAAGTAGGATTAATGCTGTGGAGATGAGACGCTTGAGAAGTATAATTGGAGTGAATCTGAAGGACAAAGTCAGGGACAGTGTGATAAAGGAGCGATGCGGCGTAGTTAAAGATGTAGTGACAAAGATAGAGAAAGGGATGCTTAGATGGTTCGGCCATGTTGAAAGAATGAATGAAGGAAGATTAACGAAAGAGATACACAAGGTAAGAATGATAGGAAAAATCGGTGCAGGTCGACCTAGGCGGACATATCTCGATCAAATCGAAGATGTCCTAAAGCAGGGGTGGCCGACTTGATCAGACCCGAGATCTACTGTTATCTGGCGAAACCTTGTGCGATCTACCAATTACATAATTGAAAACTTAAATGGAACTGCATAGTTTATTACAAAAAGCTAGATTAGCAAAATCAGGTATGTTGTGCTTGTTTGTTTTAAGTAGGAAATGCCGACTCACATAAATATGTTGAACCAAAACAAGAATGCAGGTGTTCAACACATTTCTTCAAATTTGGATATTTCTCATAGGAAACCAATGCCCAGAAATCAAGACCTGAGGATGACATTGTGCAGTCTGTTCTACGTATTAATATTTTTTGCCTAATCAAGATCGACTGGACTAATGTCGCGATCGACCGGCTGGCCACCCCTGTCCTAAAGAAAGGCTGGGTCAAGTGTACTCGCAACCGACGACGAGCGAGAAAGTGGAGAAAGCAAGAGAAGTGTGCTAGGATCGTAGCAAGTGGAGAGGTGGTCTCCGTCTACCCCACTGGGAACAAGGCGTGACATATATGTATGTATATATGTACATGACCCAACAAATTTTTTTTTCAAAAGAAAAAAGTATTTGTTATAGAAGTAACCAGTGTCAACCTCTACGTCACCCATGGTTTTACAATCTTAAATTAAGTAGAGAATATATAGTATTATTTAATACATTACAATCAAGACATTATCCATCCAACAAGTTTGGATATTTTAATAGGATCTCCTAACTGTGAAATTTGTGGTACTATGGAAGATGTCCAACACTTGTTGGTGGAATATATCCGTTATTGATTTTGTTGGTAGAATGTATTTTGGAACGTGACATTAAATCCTCCAACGATGTATTCTGTGCTCCAACGCACGCACGCACACTGTTTTGATAGATATGATTGAATTTCAACTATATGTAGCGTTAATAGAGCGCAAATTGACTCTTTGATGTTAGGAACACACCTTCATTGCTTAGACAACAGTGAGTGCTTGCAATATGAACTTTATACAATAACAATAAAGCTCAATTCGACTGTACGTTTTAGTTAGAAAACATTTGCATGGGAAAATAAAAGGGCTGTTTTTAGGGTATTTCCGATAATTATTCGAATTTTCCTCATTGTAAAAACCCTCCTTGAACTTCAACGAACATTAACAAAAAAGAATTGGCCAAATTGGTCCAGGCGTTGTTGAGTTATGAGCTTACCAACACATTTTGCGATTCATTTTTATATATAAGATTTCTTTCCTTTCTTTGTACACATATTTCTAAAAAGTGATTATAAAAATCACATGTGAAAAAGAAATGTGTCGACCTTATTTCCAGAGAACTTACGTCGCTGCCGCCCATGTCGGCCAGGAACACGGGCGCGTCGTCCGGGGACGCGTCAGTCGCGGCCGCGCCGCCGCGCGGGGCGCACGCCTCGATGTCCAGCGCTCCGTCCGTCTCGTTGTCCACCTCGATGGTGGGCGGCGCCAGTTCCCGCTCCAGGGAGGACGAGCCGCTGGCGATGTCGCGCGGCAAGCGGGCCGAGTTCTCGAACTGCTCCAACTGGAGACCGTGTACCTGAAAACGACCACATAAACGTTTTAAGGAATGAAAGGCCGGCAACGCGCTGATGATACCTCTGGTGTTGTTTGTGCTATGGGCGGCGGTGATCACTTACCATCAGGTGACCCGTTGGCTCGTTTGCCTGCTATTATATATAAAAAAAAAAAATGCTATTCACAAACACGTAATAGTAACGTTAGCCTTATTTCCCTTTTCATCGAAGGGCACCAGCTTAGCTTATTGGGCCGATTATTCCTAAGTCTGCCATAATCGGCCTAATGTAGGTTGGTTGACATCACATAAACTATTTTATAGAAAAAATGTTCGAAAAAACGAAAATATTTTTATCACTAAGGGGGCGTTCAAGTATTACGTAACGCAATTTGGGGGGGGGGGGTGTTTTCGATAAAATGTTACGATGTCTTACAACACCGTATGTAATATTGTTTCTTTTTTATAACAAATTGGCAACCCTTTTCGTTTACGTTTTACGGGGAATCCCTTGATTGTATTAGTATGGTCGTCATTTTTTATTTTGTCACGCAATTTGATTAACGTTACAGTGCGTTACAAGGGGGGTGGGGGGGGGTTCAAACATCTTCAACAATTGCGTTACGTAATACTTGAACGCTCCCTAAGGGGTATGAAAAATAGATGTTGGCCGATTCTCAGACCTACTCAATATGCTCACAAAATTTCATGAGTATCGGTCAAGCCGTTTCGGAGGTACTCCTCCGAAACGGCTTGACCGATACTCATGAGTACGGGAAGTGATGTGAGTGTATGAGTGATGATGAGTACTCATTAGTACGGGAACGAACATTGTGACCCGAGAATTTGCTGTATAAGATTACCTGTAATTCAGTCGGTAATGTGGGCGGCGATAATGTCGGCAATGCATCAACGCAGCTGTCGGTGAGAGCGCGGCATGCGCGCGCGTCGCTGGAGCACTCGCCGGCCACCACGGATAGTTTCCTGCAATAGACAAAATATGTCCCAAAAACATATCAATAAATTGTGGACCACTCGCTCGTGTGTAACGTGTGTGGACCGCAGTTAGCAAAGGCACGTTTAATGCCATTAGGCATTTTCTATCGCAGACCTGAGGGTAGTTGAGAGACTATCGAGGTATCGTTTGATAAAAGATTAGCTCCTTCATTAGTTTTGCAAAAAAGTAACAAATATTAAAAATAATAGCAGACATAATAATAGCAGAAAATAATGGGGGGCTGCTTGTTTTAGTTGATCCTTAACATATTAGATTCGACCATTTTATTAAATGATATAAATTTATCAGCGCTCGTTGTATGGATGTTTTTTTCAGTACCCATTACTAACACCAAATATGAGAAAAATATGTTTTTGTATCGTGCCAATTATATAATAAGAAATTTCTCGACGTAAAATATATTTAATTTCACTTTAAGTATGTCTAAATTCAAGAACCAAATTAAAAGGATAATTATGTTGAGATTTATTTATGTAATGTGAAACACATTCGAATGTTGCCCAGATGTGCTTGATATTGCTCAGAATTAAACGTAATTTTTTTATGTGAACAATTTGTTGGTTTATCTTTTGTAAGTTTGTTTAGTTTTTATGTATTACTAGCTTCCGCCCGCGGCTTCGCCCG
The DNA here is from genome assembly GCA_036419045.1 of Scirpophaga incertulas. Classification (NCBI taxonomy): domain Eukaryota; kingdom Metazoa; phylum Arthropoda; class Insecta; order Lepidoptera; family Crambidae; genus Scirpophaga; species Scirpophaga incertulas. The sequence goes on along the minus strand of CM071646.1, from coordinate 5,144,195 downwards.
CGTGAAATTAGTTTTTGTCAATCCTGGTCCCTTATATCTAAGAGACTCTTACAGGAGCCACAGCCTCACGTTGACCAAGATTCATGGTCTTATCTTCAATTCAACCCCTATTTCAGCCCCACACTGGTAAAAATTTCAAAATACTAGAAGAAACGATTTTTTGTTTCTTATGACGTGATATTTGACGAACTTGCATACAAACTTTCAACCTTTATTTCAACCCTTTCATCCCTTTTTTCGAAATAAAAAGTAAGCCTATGTTCTGTCTCAGGGTCTAAAGATTGTCTGTACCAAATTTCATCAAAATCGGTTTCGAGGTTTAAGCGTAACAGACAGACAGAGTTACTTTTGCATTTATAACATTAGTAGAGAAACGGATACCATTCCATGGTATCTGTTTCTGCCCTAAAGTAGAAAATAAATAAATAGAACTCACATTACGTCCGGTGCTAAGCTTGGGTCACTACATCTCCTCTGTGTCGCTCTCTTTTCTCCTTCATTAAGTAAATTGTCACATGATCTCGTTTTTGTCATCATACCTGCAACGAATATTTATCGATAATTTTGTGCGTGAGTAAACGAAGTAACATGATAAATCTAACTCACTTTTTAATACACAATAAAACCCTACTAGAAAGCTTTTAGTTTCTGCTTTCCGATTACGGTCTGGGCATGTTCCAACAAACAAGTTTTATCATCTTGTTGGTGTGAAATCTTCACCTTTACCTATAACCAGCTGTGTTCTAGGATCGATGATGTTTATCACATGTTGTTGGAATGTGCCCGAAACTCTGAGCTAAGAGAAAGACTCCCTGTGGGAATGGATCTGGCTGATGGCAATATAAATTGTTTGCTGACGGAACCATTGTCCAGCTTAGCCATAAAATTATACATGTTTGTTTGCTTGTCCCTTGAGGAGGCAAACTAATATTTGTGTATATAGTAATTGTGTGTGTATGTTATGTAAAAATGTGATTATCCCAATGAGGTTGACATTTTCACCCAAAGTGTTCAAAGTTTTATATAGGTTTATTTTCACATAGAAAACCGCCGCTATTATGAGCGACACAAGATCAGTCTCGAGGTCAGCATGTAAAAGCTGGTCGTTGCTGTGTGTTAGGTGTAACAATAATAATTTTATTCCAACTCATATAGATTATATTGGTAATAACATGTGTGTGTGCGGGTGGGGGGGGGGGGGGGTTTAGGCTATTATGTTTTTTTGTTCGTCATATACGCGTACAAATATTATATGAAACTTCTCTTCTAGCAGGTCTGCTGGAAGAAATTTCAGTTGTGAAATAAGCAGTACCGTTATTCACTTTGTTATACTAATTATTATGTGCAAAAATTATTAAATAAATGTTTATATAGGTATCATCAGTTTTTTAATGTTTTCTGTAAATCTACCACTTTGCATCTCTGCGTCATCTGAAGGTTGACTGGTAGAAAATGCTTGAGGCAATAAGTTCGCCTTTGCACACCAATATTCAATTATACAAATAATAAAGTTATTTTAAAATTTGTTTATACGCTCATACAAATTTGACGAGTTTACTGACTTATGACGTCACGATTGCAGTGTTTATGAGCGACCCGCGACAGCGTCGCAAACATGTCGATGTATCTTCAAAAGTAATAGGTGCAGGTGTACTGTTGGTTCTACAATATTTCTCACTTAAAAGAGTACTCTTATTATATATTGAATTTAAAAAATTGTCGTCTACCCAATTTCATTTCATCCCACCTCACAATCTGATATGAGTTACTCATACAAACTCACGTGTACATACAATCAGCTGACTTCTCTGTTCTGAAGACTGTATATACTGCCTTATGTGAAACACTCCTTTCATACTGTATTCCTATATGGGGAGGTACTTCGAAATCTACACTCATAAAGTTAGAACGAGCATAGACGGCAATCCTGAAAGTTATGTGCAGAAAAACCGTTTAGATTTCCAACCAATCAACTATATGAATCTGTTTAGAGTATTGACTGTTAGACAGATTTTCATTCTCAGAACAGTATTGCGACAACATTCTACTCTTCCTCAACAATGTAATGATCCTTCAAAGCGTCGACAGAGACCTCCATACCCTCTAAATACTTTGTAGAACCAGCTTTGCTATGCGACAAATTGCCTCAAGTAGTTGTAGACTATATAATAAGATAAATTCACAATTAAAGATATATATACTTAATAAATATGATATGAAAAACAAGTTGACTCCGTGGTTACAGAAGCAAACCTACGGAGAGACTGAGGAAATCATATTGTAATACATTATGGTTTTCTCGGTCTCACTGTGAGTTTGTAACTTTATAAGTTTATAGGTTTACACACACAACACAGATACACAAAGTATTGTAGGTGACAAGAATGTCCATTTACAATATTTTATATCATAACTTTATTTATTTGTTTTTTATTATTTTCTCTATTATTATTATTGTTTTTAGTCTTAAGTCTCAGATGTCCCGTGTTACGTCTATCTCATCGTACATGAACTTAGAAATGCTACTTATGTAACCGAACCACTGGCTTTTGTAATACAGGCTTGACCTAGTATAAAAGTCAGGGGACTAAACCACTGCAATAAGTTATAAGCCATTTACATTTTAATATGACTGACATAAGTATTGTAAACTGTTTTTGGGGCTTGAATAAATACCTTTTCATCCCACCACCTCGGAAAGTGTAATTTTGCGCTTCGAAATCTGGCTGGAAAATTCTATTTTATTCGCTTGAGCGGCAAAGTAGATTTGAATTTAGAACATCATATAATGAGTACTCAATATAATTGTAAATTCACAACGTCATTAAATCTATTTAATGTAACCTCTATGGTGCCAAATTTATGATTAGAACTTTTTAAATTGTGAAAAAATTTAAATTTGGAACCTTCTTGGTTTCTTTGTTTTATTTGCGTGCTTCGCGCCATTCTAGTTTTTCACGTTTTATTGCTTAATATAATTTGACATTATAAATTGTTTTCTTTTTCATTTTGTCATTTCCTCGCTGAGGTGGGATGAAAAGTTACGTATTGCACTCGAGTGGAAAGATTTTTCACCTTGTGCTCGTTTGTTTCCCTCGCTGACGCTCAGGATTCTAATTTAGAATCCTTCGCTTGCTCGGTCATCCAAATCGAGCACGCGGTTAAAAAGGAACTTTTCACTCTTGTATAATAAATAACTATTAATATCATGTGTCCTACCCAACTCTAGTCAAATGCGTGTGTGGAAGGAGATAGTTTAAAACATACCGCAGTGCGCGTGCGCGGGCGCGGTGGCGGGCAGCGCGTCGGCGCCAGCGCCGGCGCCGCCCGCCCCTGGGCCCGCCCCCGCCCCCACGGGCGCGGCGGGGGCGGGCGGGTGCGCGCGCGCCCCCAGCCCGTCGGCCAGGAACAGCGCCGCCCACACGCGCACGCTGCGCACGCTGCACTCCGCCCACAGGATCTCCTGCACCGCACCACACCGAGCTCATACACACATACATACACTAACAAACCGGCGCCCTCTCTCTCTCTATTTACAAGCTTTTATATTAGCCTCACTTGTAACTATGTATGAAAATCTTGGAATCTTAATTTGACCCACTGTCCGGTCTCCGATTGAGCTGAAATTTTGCGTGCACGTTTAAGTCCGATGACAATGCATGGTTATGTGTGTGACATCATTCTAAATCCAACATGGCGGCATTGCCAAGATGGCGGATCAATTATTTTTAATGCACCCCTACAATGAGTATCAAATGAAAGGGCTTGCAAACAACACCTCGATAAATAATGTGACGTCACTCTTAATCCAATATGGCGGACTTTCCCAAGATGACGGACCAAATATTCATAATGCACCCCTACAATATGGGTATCAAATGAAAGAGTAAGCTTGGTTTTTTAGTCGGAAAAGAAATTAAAAGTACATTTAAAAAAAAAAACAAATTTTTATTAAATGCGCTAAAAAGAACAAAATAAACTTTTACATATAAAAGCTTGTCGTTAAAAGTATTCTATAAGCAAATAAATCTAGCAACAAGCTTTTATATGTAAAAGTTTATTTTGTGCTTTTTAACGCATTTAATAAAAACTTGTTTATAAAAAAAATACTTTTTAAAGGACTTTTATCCAAATAGATATGTCTGTCCTATCGGAACATATACATTATCATACAAAATCACAGTTAATCTCAATTTAGTCGCGGCGGGCAAGATACATTGTATAACATACGGGCCCTCTTTGGAAGTTGGCTGCGCCAAAATATTGTGGAACAAACCAACATCCAAAATATTAATTTTTAATCTGTTAATTAAATCTATCCTAGCATCTTGATGACGGACACATTCCACCAACAAGTGTTGGAACAAACCGGCTTCATACGTTATACCTACATACTTTTAAAAACGTATTTTTTGCTATTCAAATTTCGTTTCCTATGGAATTATAACAATTTCACAACTAATAAAAACACTAATATATATACTACTTGCTTTCTGCCCGCGGCTTCGCCCGCGTGGATTTCGGGATTGGGTCTATAGAGGGTAAAGGGTCATAGCTTTTGCCCACGGCTACATATGCGCGAAAGTCTGTTTATCGCGCGAAGGTTTTATCGCGCTTCCCGTGGGACTATCCGTTTTTCCGAGATAAAAAATACTGCAAAACCTTGCTCAAGAATCACTCTATCTATTGATGAAAACCGCATGAAAATCTGTGCAGTAATTTTTGAGCGAAGCCTTTATATTGCGCATCCCGTGGGATTTGTCGATTTTTCCGGGATAAAAAGTAGCCTATTATTTAATCCGGACTTTTATCTTCACGGCTGCAAAATTTTAAAGCAATCGGTTCAGTAGTTACGGCGTTCTTTATCGGACAAAGACGCTTAGGTATGGTTTTTGATTGTCCGCTAAATAACCAAAGACAACTCAGGAAGATGAAGCAATGGCTCCTCACCTCAGAAGCGGTAGGTGCGTACAGATGGTTTCGGTAAGCAGGTGCACACAACAAGTGCCACACTTGTGCAGTGGTCTCGTGAACGCGCGCCTCGATCCGTTCCCGGCCCGTGTTGCACAGGAACGTGCCGAACATGCACGAGTGCACGTGTGTGGCCAGCTTTATCTGAAACGGACCATTGCTATTGTAGACACACGGTAATATAACAATAACAATAATAATATTATCATACATTGCTTTTATAACTTTACTAGTATATATGTCTTGCAATAAATATTTCACCCGTTTCCACTAAAGCTATCGAGCTGAAATTTTGCATACGTGTTTGGTTTCGAAGACAATACAAGATTTTATAAATGCCGCCATTTTGGATTCAATATGGCTGACGGTACAAACAACTAATCATTTTCATAACAATAACTACAATATGGTTAAAAAAATTGTAAAGAAAGAGCTTGAAAAATTCTAAAAAGTAGAAAAAAAATAATTTAAAAAAGCTTTTATTTAGCAATTGATATAAAATTAAATGTACATATAATAGGCATAACAATGAAATATATATAACAGGTACATTTTTGTATAAACGAATGTAATAAACATTAATATTTAATAAAATAATTATAACATTAAATATGCGAAACATTATATCTCTCATACTTTTCTGTGTTCGACAAGTTCCATAATGTACATAATTTTTAGTAGTTTAATCACACCATTGTGAATCAAAAAACGAATATATTAACGTCGATTTTCGTTCGATCGTTTACAGGTAACTTGGTCTTGGGCGCGAGGAAAGCGCGCCCGCGGATACGGCGACCCGGGAGGGACCACGCCCCTTCCGTGGGGAGGTATTGTAGCCTCCCCCAAGGAGGGCTCCCAGGCAGGGGAGTGGAGGCTGGGGGTTCCCGGAAGTCGCTTGGTGTTCCCGGGGGTTCCCTACATGCCTGAGGAAGGCCATCCCTGAGGTTTTTAGTGGGTAGGCCTTCCCCTTCTGGGTAGGAGAGCCCACATAACCGCCGGCTCGCCACAGCCAGGGTATGCAATAGGGTACTTCCCTCTATATTAGAAAAGATATAAAAGCATATAACTATGATAGCTTATGCATTAAATAGTCGGAACCATCATGTTTATGTACGTAAAATAACAAAAATAATATAAAAATTAGTTTCAAAGTATTCACTTTTTTAATCTATACGTAAAACAAGAGCGAAACATAGGCCGCCATGTCGTGACGTCATAAAGTACTGTAAACTTATGCGTGTCAATGTCATTATGAATCATAGTACGCATAAAGCCGCAAAACAATAAAAAAAGAAGTTTGTAGGTTGCTTTTTTAATGTAAGAGAACGTTATAAATACGAAGGTTAAATTGAAATCGCACGTGAATCACACTATGGAAAGCAATTTTGTAAAAGGAGATAGTACGAATTTACCAAAAATAAATGCATTAATGGTTGGAAAATTCTTTGCTGCAAATCCCGAGTTTTGTTCTGCCGAGTTACGGAGTATTAAAACATCGATGTCAGTATTACTCTTTTATTATTACCTTTATTAGTTGTTTATATATAAAAGATAATAATTCATTTTTAAATTATGAATATAATAATACATAGCATCAAACATAGAGCTTTGTTTATTATTTACATGCCGTATTGACGTCATCGCTACAGAGTAACAACTCGTGCGGCGCCTTCGTCTAATTACGCGCGAAATTTGTAAATATTAAATTTTAATGCAATTTTTATAGTACTTAACGAGTGTATAAAAATTTAAATTTTTAGTATATGATTTACTGACACGCAAGGATCAAATTAAGATTCTTTTCAAAAAAGAGATTAATTCCCTATTTAAAGCATTTTCTTCAGGGGACCAAAAAAAAAAAATTGCCAGCGCGGTGTCACGGTGCATAGAGTCGCATATCACCCCCAAAAAGAAAAGGTACCTTGGTCTTATCATTTTGTGTAGGAAGCTAACACTCTTCGCATTCCTATGTTCTGGTCTGTAAGTTAAGTTATGTAATATAATTACTTGGGAACTTTACCAGATAGGCCTCGTTGAACTCGAAACTGCAGGGATGCTGCAGCATCAGCTGATGGACCACATCCAGCCACTGCAGGAAGATCGGAGATCTTTCGTTGGGATCTTCCCCTCCGAATTGGTGGCCGCATCGTTCGGCGAATTTGTGGCCAAAATCTAGCCATTCGCGCTCGATCAGAACACGGAAACCCTGCGAAAGTAGTGAAGTCATGAAAACTTTCACATCTCTGTACACCCCTGAGTAACTTAACAAGTAGTTATGTTAACAATTTGTTAAAGTCAGCTACTAAAAAGTTAATATCGTTACACAACTTTTAAGGTAGTTTTCGGTAGCAAGCCACTAATTATTGAAATAATTTTCTATCATCATTGAAAAAAATTGCTACTAAGAACTATTTTATGCAGCATTATATAAAGTGACTGACAGCGAAACAAATACAAGTCCAATTTTCAAATAGTAATATTCTGTCTGGAATCTTATCCGAGGTCGTTCAGAGTTAACAAATTTAAAAAGATTATTTAAAAATAAGGTCTTAATTAGATTCAGAGCTGTACATTTGTTATATATGTTTCTATTTTTAATTTTTTAGGAATTATTCTTTTTTTTATTGAACGAAGTCTGCGCAGGCAGCGTAAGCGGGATAGAGAACTAGCGCAGTGTCATTTATGATGCAGTATCATAGTTGAGTCGTACCCTTTTTACAGGCATTTATAGTATATTATTATTAGCTATTAAGTATCTATTTCAAAGTGCAGTATGTTTTCATTTTATGTAACTTTGGATTAACACTAAACAATCGACTAAAACTAATCCACCGACTCTTCAGTTGCTAAAGTGTTAATTCTATGAATGTCGAACATGCTGTGGGGTGAAGTAGTTTATTTTTTGAGATGCTTTATTGGCCTGGATTCTAGTCCTTTAGGCCATGTCTTGTATGGGTATCTTGCATTATTTAAACTTTCTCTGTCTTCGTTTTTTTTTCTTTTGTCAGTTGGCAATATCTGATTTAGGAAAACCTTAATAAATATTGCCAACTGTTTTCTTTATATAATTGTATAGTGTAAAGAATATTTTTTTGTTCCGTAGATAATCTTGTAATAGGCGGGGGACAGGGTTTTGTGCTAGTGACTCCTCATCAATGGTGAGTCCCAGCCGTCGGAGCAGTGCACCAGCACGGGCCGGCGCGGTACGCGGCACCGAGACACACCTGCGCAGTGCGGTAGTGCGGGTCCAGCAGCAGCTGCGCGGTGGCCGCTATCTGCGGCGTGCGGTCCCAGCCGTCGGAGCAGTGCACCAGCACGGGCCGGCCCGGTACACGGCACCGAGACACACCTGCGCAGTGCGGTAGTGCGGGTCCAGCAGCAGCTGCGCGGTGGCCGCTATCTGCGGCGTGCGGTCCCAGCCGTCGGAGCAGTGCACCAGCACGGGCCGGCGCGGTACACGGCACCGAGACACACCTGCGCAGTGCGGTAGTGCGGGTCCAGCAGCAGCTGCGCGGTGGCCGCTATCTGCGGCGTGCGGTCCCAGCCGTCGGAGCAGTGCACCAGCACGGGCCGGCGCGGTACGCGGCACCGAGACACACCTGCGCAGTGCGGTAGTGCGGGTCCAGCAGCAGCTGCGCGGTGGCCGCTATCTGCGGCGTGCGGTCCCAGCCGTCGGAGCAGTGCACCAGCACGGGCCGGCGCGGTACGCGGCACCGAGACACACCTGCGCAGTGCGGTAGTGCGGGTCCAGCAGCAGCTGCGCGGTGGCCGCTATCTGCGGCGTGCGGTCCCAGCCGTCGGAGCAGTGCACCAGCACGGCCGGCGCGGTACGCGGCACCGAGACACACCTGCGCAGTGCGGTAGTGCGGGTCCAGCAGCAGCTGCGCGGTGGCCGCTATCTGCGGCGTGCGGTCCCAGCCGTCGGAGCAGTGCACCAGCACGGGCCGGCGCGGTACACGGCACCGAGACACACCTGCGCAGTGCGGTAGTGCGGGTCCAGCAGCAGCTGCGCGGTGGCCGCTATCTGCGGCGTGCGGTCCCAGCCGTCGGAGCAGTGCACCAGCACGGGCCGGCGCGGTACACGGCACCGAGACACACCTGCGCAGTGCGGTAGTGCGGGTCCAGCAGCAGCTGCGCGGTGGCCGCTATCTGCGGCGTGCGGTCCCAGCCGTCGGAGCAGTGCACCAGCACGGGCCGGCCCGGTACACGGCACCGAGACACACCTGCGCAGTGCGGTAGTGCGGGTCCAGCAGCAGCTGCGCGGTGGCCGCTATCTGCGGCGTGCGGTCCCAGCCGTCGGAGCAGTGCACCAGCACGGGCCGGCCCGGTACACGGCACCGAGACACACCTGCGCAGTGCGGTAGTGCGGGTCCAGCAGCAGCTGCGCGGTGGCCGCTATCTGCGGCGTGCGGTCCCAGCCGTCGGAGCAGTGCACCAGCACGGGCCGGCCGGCCAGCACGGCGCCGGCCACCACGGAAGCGGCTCGCAGTACACCCGACACGTATTGAGGCCACAGTGTCCGTTCTAGGTTGCTGTGCCAGCTGCCAAAAGAACAGATCAAGTTTATTTTCTGTTTTATTACGTGAGGTTAAAGGCTATGTCTGCATAATAATACTAAATAACTATAGGGTACTGGCCAGACAAAATTCCCAACGAGCAGCTATGGGAACGTTGTGATGAAGTCCGTCCGGACCAGCAGATCAAACACCGTAAATAGAGTTGGATAGGCCACATTCTCCGAAGGGATCCAAACCACATACCGAGGCAATCCGAGTACATGGAGACTGGAATCCCCAAGGAAAGCGTAAACGTGGTCGTCCAAAACAGACCTGGCGGCGGACTGTCATTGGCGAAGCGAAAGCCATTGGAAAAACCTGGAGCGAAATCAAATGCGAAGCTCAAGACCGTGCGGGATGGAGACTCACTGTGGACGCCCTCTCCCCCAGCTAGGGGACAAAGGACCTTAATGGTGAATGATAGGGTACTAAAACAGGATGACTCAAAAATAAACCAGATGAACCTGTAATTTGTCCTGCTCAGTAGGAATTTCATATAAAAAAAGCAAGAAATCTTCTATTAAGATCAGCATTATATTGTTTAATTAACACCATTCACCACTAGAACGATGTCCTCTCACGGTGGATATTAGACATATGAAGTGCCGTCTGACAGTGATAGTACTGCGATAGTGAGCCACACTCACTTGGCCTGATCTCCAGGTTCCGCGGCTAGAGCCCTCATCTGCTGGAAGGACCTCCGCACGTGGTGGATGTTGGGCAGGCACATGAACTGGATGTCTGACAGGGGGTAGTACTGCTGACACTCGCAGCCCCCTCCACGGGCGCGATTTGTAACGGCGGACGCGTAGGAGCGTGCGTCCACAATTAACAATTTAGTTTGCTGCAATGGAAAATAAAACATTTGTTTTATACATCGCCCTTACTATTTATAAATGGGAAAGTAACTGTTTGTCAGCCTACTGCGCATTCACACCAAATCTAGAAAACCGATTTGAAATATATTTGGTACAAATTGGTATACACTGAGAAATAACAAAGCTACTTTTTGATACGAAAAATCAGCTATAAGGTGTTGAAATAGAGAATGATAGTTTGTAAGAAAAGTATTTTAATTATTATATAAGGCTTTTGAATAGATGTAAATAAATACGACATTTCAAAATGAGTAATAATTTTACTCTTAGGTAACCCTTTATTAATCAAAGAAAAAATATATTTGTTTAAATAGACTCACAAACTACTAAACAAATTTTGACTAAATTTGACATAGAACATAGTTTAAAACCTGTAGAAGGGCATAGGAACTTTTTATTACGAGAAAATATATTGGTTGAAGATAATGAGGAAGAATACAACAAAATCGTTCCTTTTGGAGAATCCGATACAATATAGGCGAAAAGCTAGTATAGATATATATTGGCAAACAAGTAAACTAACCAGTTATTACAAGCTTGTAGTACTGCTCGATAGAAACTTCGAATTCCATCGATGCCCTTAACACACACACCTTGTTGGCAGTCTCCTGTCGACAAGCGGTCACGAAGGCCCCAAGTAACCGCTCATCTTCGCTAGAGCGCCATCCAAGCCAACCAACTTCTGGTTGCGACGACCGAGCTATAACAGCTCCGTTGCCGCGATGACGCCACACCACAGTGGGTATGCGACGCATGGCGCGAAACCTACAAAAATAACAAAAAAATTATTTTTTGTTAACGTACCTTGCAATAATGGATAGATTCAAACGAAAACAGAGACGCTAAGTAAGTTTGACGACACGTTTGACGCAGTTGTTGATTGATCGGCTACTTGATGCTGCAGGTCGTCGCAGAAATTAGTTCCGGTTTAAGCGTGTGGGGCCAAAAAAAATTTTGCAATTTGTTAATACGCTGATGGTCTTGGGATTTACTCAAGATTAGACAATTCACAAATTCTTACAAATGAAATACAGAAACATAGTAATTTGAAAAGGGACAATAGTTGGAACATATCCCTTGCATCTGACCCTATCATGAAAATACAAAAATATTAATTTCATCAACTTAGGTCTAGCTTAGGTAATAGCTAATAAAATAATTGAATATGACCTAACATTTCAAGAAGCACCAAGAATAGTAGCAGTCAGTATGGAGGGCATTCGTTCTGAGAGTTATTTTAATCTGTTGTTTTATTTTAATCTTATGTTCCATTTCATTATAATTATAATTCAATAAAATTGGAATAATATCAAATCGTTATTATATATTATGGTATTGTGGTACATTTTACAATTAGTCATTACTTTCAATTAATCTGGACGATACACAAATAAAATTAATGGTTTTTAATTTGACACATATACTTTAACCTATTTTAAGAATTTTTCTATGTGTAATATTGGTATAATTAAATAACGACACTAACAGAATACCACCGTTACTGTCTAACCCGACGTTAGCATAATGGTAAGTGGTGTCCGATTCAGCATTGTGACTGTGCATTTATTATCATTACTATCTTATCATTTATGGTTATTATTATCATTTTTATTTTTAAGATGTGTTTTCATTTGAGTACTGTTTTTGTATCTGTGCTGAATTAACGTTTTTTTTTCTGAGTCCATCCACAGACTGTCAAAACCCAGTGAGCTGCATTAGCGTGTAACGGACCACATAAATATGTGAAAACATCAGATATATAGATATTCATACGACATGTTAATTAATCAACAATTCGACGAGTATTGAATAAGGTCATCAAGAAAGGACGCACTTTGCCCTTAAATAATTCAAACTCGTGTTTGTAACACAAACATCAGTACATTTAGCACTTTGATCGATTTATTATTTACACACACGAAGGCTTTGAGAACACATACAGGTTCGCAAAGCCAGCTCCCACGACTGGTTTTAGCCGCTCATACGTGACCGATACGATTAACCGTAATATTTTAAATGTTAATTAGGTAGAAACGCGACGACGTATCAGGAATACATTACATTGTAAATGTGTAGAGTCAATGTTTTGTGTACGTTCAACCGTCTGCCATATTGTTTATTTTTTTTTTGGACTGACCTATACTGAAGCCTCAGATGGCTATGTTCCGCTTTGCAATGAGTGTGTTTGTGGAAGGCGCACGAACTGAAGGTTCGACACCTTGCGTTAGGGTCGAAACTAGGGAGTCGACGCAACTTGAGCGCGCCGTTTAATGGCTCGAGTAGCCATATTGTTATCGAAAGAAAATAATCATTATAACTCATATAAGCCCCTACCGAGCGGCATCAGCCTTTTTTTATCGTAGGGAAATGCAGTTACGCATACCTCGTGCTTGGGAACAGCAAGAGGTTATGTCAGACTCTCCGCCAGATGGTAAATATGCACCAAAAAGTGACGGGACTACGGGAACCCATTAGTATACAACCGCGGCCCCGTAGTTGTATACTGGTCGTAGCAAGCCCTCCCTTTTTTCCTTGAGCACCATACGACGCAAATGTTCATGCGCGGCTCTCATCACCGCGATTCCCCGGCACTACGTGTCACGGGGCTGCACAATTGTTGTAACGCGGGGAGGGCGTGCTTCCTTTCCACCCGCGGCCTTCTCTTGGGCGTTGGAGCCATCGGTGATCTCCATCGCAGTTTCTTCGGAGGTCTCGGGTCCACTCAAACTCAGCCCAAACCCATAGTTCTAAGGACCCCATGGCTGACTACACTGAGAGCGATTGCACCTCAGGAGATGATACGGTGCAGAAGATTGTGACTATCGAGTTTGATTGTGTTCAATCGGACACATGTATAACGTAGTACAACAAGTCAAGGTACACAAATTAACTTGAGCTACTCGCGTGTGTTCCTTTTTATATCGCTAGTTTCGGAATTCTTGTCACAATTTTTCATTCACAGTTCTGTCCTTGTAATTGGGTGAGACCTAGTATATTTTTATTTCGATCATGAAATTGATATTAGGTAATGAGTTCTCATGTCAATTTAATTTTTTATTGTTATGTACAAATTGAAACAATCAGCGTGGTGAATTGGTTATATATGGTCGTCGGTTCACGTTAGAATATGAGTTGACTCATCGCTTAGGAATTATGTATATAAATTGGTGATCGATACTACACTGCATTAAACAGTATCAAATTACACACATCTGGAAATTCTTATTGTGTGAGTCACTGAAAAAAATTCATGTCTCATTTTCAAGGCTAATTATAAACTAAAGATATCACAAATGTTATTGATTATTGAGGCCAATAGGATAAGCTTTTATACGTTTATTTATATAAACTATTTATTTCTCAACTTCATTATGTATATGCATACATAAAAAAGCTACCAGAAGTTTCTTACGTATATTAATTCGTCTGATCTTACGAGAATCACTGAAGACATCTGACTATAATGAAAATCCAATGTAGTGACTACCAGCCGAAATATCGTGAAAAATAAATTATTAACTCTGCGTAAAAAATGACAAGACTTCAACTAAAAAGAAACAAAACAAATACAGTAGTTCCTGCACACATAAATTACAACACGGAACATACAGATTTTGACAATCGGGAGCTAGTTTATTGCCACTAAAGTGTTCACAATCTTTCACAAAAATCTTTTTGATTTAAAAACAACTTTGACAGAACGAAAGAAATATTCATATTAATATTGGCACGAGACACATTCTAGAAAAAAGGATATGATGGCCCTTGACATATCATTTTTTTTGTTTTAATGTTCCCCAAAGAAAGTAGTCCAGAGTTAAAACAGAAAGTTTATCGGGAAGTTCCAAACACCAGAGAGCAGCTCCTTCAGAGGATTATGGCTACAGCTGAAGAGATACGGAACGACAGAGATATGATATTAAGAGCCACTCAACAAGTTGGATTGAGAGCAATCGCATGCCTTCAAAATAATGGCGGTCACTTAGAACAAATTTTGTAAAAAAATAGGTTTGAATAAATTCTCGTGCTCTCTTTTTCTTTGTTTTTATTTCAAATAATGTGTAACTTACTTACACCTTCTAATCGTAAAAGTACCTCTCTCTCTCACAAACAATAGAAATATTACCTTCTTATGAATAGGGTTTTTTTTGACAATTTTGACTTGTTTTGTTAGACCCGTTTCTTAACTATTTGCCTGTTTAGCGGTACTTATTTTAGGTTTATTTACAAACTCAACTCATTGCCAATAAATTAAAACAAAAATAAATGATATGTCAAGGGTCCGGAATTTTAGGTAGAGCCCAATAACTAAAAAAAAATAGATAATTTTACCCAGTTTTCTGTCTAAATCAAAGGATTTTGTTTATTTATTGTAAAGAATTTCTTAACAAATTTATTGTTAAATGCTAGCACAGCTCATTAACTTTGAAATAAGGCCACTTTTGTGTATGTAGACCAAATAAAATCGTAAAACAGCAAGATTTAATAAACTCCTTAAAATACGAGAAATAAAATTTTAAAATAGCTCTCATTCATAGGGGTGAGTGATGCGACCCCCATTTGTATAGGTTTTTGTCGATAAAACTTAACATACAACACGTTGGTAAAGTATCGGAAGTCCGATCCCTAACACACTGTATACCTATATGTGATATTACAAAATTTTGAAATATTGATATCCCAGGCATAGTTACTTAGATAAAAAGGTTACGAGGAAAGTTAATGATGAAGTTTAATGGTTACCATGAAACTAGGAAAGTACATGCAAGTGGATGGGCGTGTAACATCGAAACAAAGATGGATGAACTGTGTGAATGATGATATGATGAAGGGATTGAGTGTCGAAATAGCGAGTGGTAACAGGAGAGTAGAAGCGTAAGACATGTTGCGTCGACTTCAAATTGGGAACAGGGCAAGAGAAAGAAGAGTTTCTTTGGAAAAACATAACCATTGATGGAAAGAATAAGAGGTTCCACTTGTTGGTGAAAGTATTTGTACATTCTGTATAGCTAAAAATTTGGGGAGGTCCACTTACCGTGCCACAGAGTCCAGGTCCTCATCGCCGACGGTGGCGGGCACCACCAGCAGCGGAGGGTACGACGGACACAGCTTGTACTCTGCATTCGCGGCGCTCACTCGCCAAGCCCCTTTACTCGTGAAACCGAGTCGTTCCACCTGCGGAAATGGGAGAATATTTTTAATAGATATAGTATATATCCTAGTTTCATATTTGTTAGTATAATGTTGCGCGAGGAGTCCCGTTAAACATTACGATGCGTTACAGGGGCGGGAGGGGGTCTGTCTTACAACACGTTACGTAACATTGTTTTTTTTTTAAATAAAAAATTGGGGATATAAAACTCCCAAATTGGCAACCCTTTTCGTTTACGTTTTACGGGCAATCCCTCGATTGTATTAGTCTGCTCGTCATTTTTAATTTGTTCCCGCAAGTTGGCAAATCTTTTCGTTTATATTTCACAGGGACTCTCTAAATTGTATTGTACGTCATTTAACGTTGATTTCGTTGTCATGTATTCGCTGGGTGCGAAGTACTAGGTGGGGGTAACATAATCTATCGCAGCGCTCATGGTGGTCAAAAGTAGAATTAATGTGGGCTCTGTCACCAGATGTATCTGTCAATGGCAAAGCGATTCTACATAATATATTTTAATATCATTAATGAATATTTGTTTCGTATTAAATTATGTATAGAATTTTATGGGTAAAACTTTACTGTATTTACTGTTATGCAACGATGTTATCCGACTCATCTGGATTACTCTAAGCTTTCGCAAGCTGATCTATTGACCCACTAAAAAGTTTTTTGGCTTAACAGAATACGAGTATAAACATATTTTTCTTAAAGACAAGAATTTTCTTTCGTCTTTTATCTTTACCAAAATGCTAACTTCTTCTGATAATAAGATTTTCAATCAACTTGCTGCTAAGCCAAGATTTATCTTCTGCAAATTAATGATGACCAGATAGACATTGCCCAAATTATATTACAAGATTTGTCATGTTTAGTCGATAATAATAAATTATTACTTGCTAATTGCCCCGTGACTGATTAATCATCAATTCTAATTCGTAAGAGTTCCTAATTTAG
The DNA here is from genome assembly GCA_036419045.1 of Scirpophaga incertulas. Taxonomy (NCBI): domain Eukaryota; kingdom Metazoa; phylum Arthropoda; class Insecta; order Lepidoptera; family Crambidae; genus Scirpophaga; species Scirpophaga incertulas. The sequence continues at coordinate 5,127,681 of CM071646.1, read as the reverse complement.
GAATTAAAAGTATTTTAAATGGTTGTAAACTAATTTAGTTATATATATTTATTATATAATTAAATATAATTAAATATTTGATTTGGATAAACTAGTTTTATATTATATATGAGGGATTTGTTATGTGTGAGTGAATTTTGTCAGCGAATTGTATACGAGAGAGACGAATGAACGTGATGTCGCGTTCGTCCTGTTACTGCGCTCTCGCCGACTAGAGCGTGTGCCATTGTGTTTGGTAAATATTCATAGTTGATGTAATTTATTTCATTGGAATATAATTTATTTAAAGTTTGTTTTTATTATAAGGCCAGTGTCAGTAACTTCCGGTGTAGATAAACAGCATCCTCACACATTACGCGGTTTTAGGAAAGTAATGAAAACAGCTTAGTCTGATATTACTTACAATTTATTAAATGCGCGGTAACACGTTTCATACATTGATAATTTACATTAATCTCACATCTTACAATATTAACAGTTACATCAAAAACAATTAAATCGACCTATGATATATCCAGCCAATACCAACAACTTTCCTTTAAATACGGTTTGTAGGTAGTTGGAATTTGATATTGTGAGAAACACTCACAAATCCGGTCTTCAAAACAATACTCATTTCGATCTGAAAACGATATTTAATTTATTACTAGCGATACAAGAACATTTAAATATATTTACTGTCATATAATGAAACCATTAAAGTAGCTTTTTCTTTTTGTTTTACTGTAAAACTACAACTATAAATGAAGTAAACAAACCCTGACACAATCAAAATTAAACACACTTTTTGAACTTACCTCATTTGATTTGAATGACCAAAATGATTACAAAACCTTTTTTACACTCAAATCGTGGTATCACAACAATTTATTAGTCGAAAATATTTGTTATTTTTTCATTTCGATATTTTTTATCATAAATATACGACCTAAATGTCAATGTGACAGAGCCCACAAAGTTGTGGACGCTAGTAGGCGTTGTAATCGTGCACGGAGCCAATATTCGTTAGTGTTTAGTACCAAGGATAAAAATTATAACATGACTTTAGGGTAAAAATGATTACTTGAGTGTTACGTAACGTTTACAGGGGCTCAGAAAACGTTACGGTGCGTTACAGGAGGGGGGGGGGGGGGGTGAACGAGAGAACTGCTTTTGCGAGAGGTGCGACTGCGAGAGGTTGATAGGGTGGTAATTAAATAAAAGTAGAATACTTTGATAACGTGCATTTACTCCAACAACGGACAGACAAGAAGAAAGGGTGAATGCAAAAAATTAATGACGCCGATACAAAAGGCTATGTTGCCATAATAACAAATTTAAAAATTACTTAAGGTTGCCATTAAAATGTTGGATATTCCAACAGGGGGGGTGTCAAAATCTTCAAAAATTGCGTTACGTAATACTTGAACGCTCCCTTAAACTTTCAAACGTCACACAATAGAGATATGCGTCACCTGTGGTAAAACCTAATGGAGTATAGCAGAAAAGCAGAAAGCTCGTTGGTAAAGCGGTAGTACCTCGGGGCCGAACCAGTGGCGGTGGGGCGCGTGCGAGGCACGCAGTAGCGCGCGGTGAACGGAGGCGGGCGGCTGCTCCTTGGCCCAGGCGGCGTACGCGGCCGCGAACGTCTCCTGCACGGAGCCGATCGGCGCCAGCGCGGTGCTCAGCCGCCGCCACCACTCCACGCACTGGTCCCCGTTGTCGAATGTCACCCTGCTCGTGCACAGTACTAATTATTATAAACAAATACTAGGTGTTTGACAACCATTATTCTATTTGTATATTATAAATTTATCACCGGATATCTTTATATTATTACAACTTTATCAGCGACCACTTTAACGCCAAAACTGAACGCAGCTCAGATCGAAATGACGAGTGATAGAAGAAGACATGTCAGGTCAAGAGTATCCGTAAGCAGCGAGCCGGCATGAATTTTTTTAATAAAGTCGAATAAGCTTGGTAAGTATGTTTAGACCGTAACAAGTGAGAAACTGTGATCTCTGCCTACCCCCGTGGGAAAGAGGTGTGAGTAACAATAATGAAAACTTTATTTTATTCACCCGATTAGGTAGACATTAAACCATGATAATAATAAAACCAAAAAGAAAACATGTTAAATAAATAAGGTGCAAATCAATCTAATCATATACTAATTCAATTAAATCAAGCATTTGATTTTAAAAATTAGTTAGTGAAATTAATAAGTTTTGTTATTAAAATCTCGAATAATATGATTGAACGCAAATTAACTTAGCAAATAATTGGTGCTCTTTCCTTCATCATTATCAGTGGAATCAAGAAATCGGGTTTATCAACGATACGCATTTCTTTGTGAACGCCCCAATCTAAGTAGCATTATAACACCTATTGACCTCGACTTTATATGCACGCATATAAATTACTAGCTGACCCGTGCCCACTTTCGTTGGGCATAATATTAATAATCCCCGAAGCGAGTACGAACGCGATCCGAATTAAACCCGAAGCCATCGCGCGCCGTCCGCTGCCTGTTTTTATATAACCTATGACACTCAGCAATAACGTGGCCTTCTATTGCTGAAAGAATTTTTAAAATCGGTTCAGTAGATCCTGAGATTACCCCTTACAATTTAACAAATATACAAACACACAAACTTTACTTCTTTATAATATTAAGTATAGATTAACATGAATATTTAAAATATTTTGATGTTATTATCAGTGTATTTTGATTTGTTATTTCCATAAACAAACCCTTTGAAACTACTAACAACCAACTACTAATAACCAACTTTGTTTTTTTCTTTTAACAAAATGTGTTGGTAAGCGCATAACTCAACAACGCATGAATCAATTTGGCCAATTCTTTTTCTTCTATACAAACGTTTTCTAATTAAAACGTACAGTCAATTTGAGGAGGTTTATTGTTATTATATAAAGTTAATATTGCATTTGCAAGCACTCACTGTTGTCTAAGCAATGTAGGTGTGTTCCTAATATCAAAGAGTCAATTGGCGCTTTATTAACGCCATATAAAGTTGAAATTCAATCATATCTATCAAAACGGTGTGCGTGTGTGCGTTGGAGTTTAATATCACGTTTCAAAATTGAATAGTCACAAAATATAATAGTTGCTAAGGAGCTTTTTTTATTTACAACGCCCTACCACCAAGGGTGACGGTTCCACTTTACATATCTTTTTGACAGGACGAAGTCTGTCGGGTCCGCTAGTTAAGCAATAAAAATATCCATATTCAGTTGTAGCCATCTGGCCTATTTACATGCCACAATTGTATAATCCTGCCACGTTCAAAACAAATGCGTTATCAGTGGAAATTTTAGGCCCACTATGTTTACGCTGTTGCTAGGGTTTTATCAGATCCGACCCAATAAAATTACGTGATATCAATTTGTTATTTAGTAAAAAAGTGTACTGTTTATAAGTGGACGTTTATGCACTATGTGACGAATCTAGTCGTAATATTATTTTGTTGTCAAGGCCTAATTTTTAAAGCATTTGGTAATGGATTTAACGTTAAAGCCGCCAAATGAGACCACACCAAAACACTTGCTAAAAGGAACTAAGGTGTTTGTCGATACGAGAGTCACGTCACAAGATCACTAGTTTGATGGCAAGGTGTTACAGCCGGTTTTTCATTATGAGATAATTATAATAACCTGATTAAGATACCAATAACAAAGCAATCTGAGCTCGTTAGGTCATGTTTATCAATATGAGTTCTATAGGAGTGTTTCTTTTGTTCTGAAATTTTGTAGGTCTATGATAAAGATATAGCTATGACGCCGTTATGCAAAAATAAATAAAGGTATTGCAGTCAATAAGAACCCTATTTCATGATAAAAGTAGTGTGACAGTATAAGATTGTTACGAATGCTTTTTTTGTAACGGTAGGATGTCACGTAAACGATCCGCACAGAAAAACAAGAGTGTTTCAGTGAAGATTTTGTAAGAAAACTATTACCGCTGATTGGCATGACTTACTTTTTTCCCTTATAAACTAAATAAAATATTTTTTGATTGTAAGTATCGACCGCCTAATATGTAAAGCAGAATACTACGAATGAATCTATTGAGCGTCATTCTGTCTACGGCTATCTAGTATGCCTTATGTGTTAACAAGAAGTGACTAGGGGGGTGTTATTTGAAAGTTTTTGCTTTTATTTTGAAGTCTGTTAGCTCGGAAAGTATCAGGTTTTCAGGTCGTAGTGAGATGTCGTCTATAGATGCTACGATTCTGCGTTTGCGTGATTTGTGTTTAAAAATTAATTCATCGGCCTTGAAACAACCTGTATAAAACAATACACTCGCAGGAAGTATTCATTCATAAATATAGTAAACATTCAAACCAGAAGACAGCAATGCAGGCAGCGCTATTGACGCAGACAAATCTGGAACAAAACTCAATGCGCTATTCAACAAGATCGGTTACTCACTTAAGCTGTCTGCCGTGTTTACACAGCACGATTAAATGCTGAATGTCTCGTATCTCCACGCCGTCGATCAGTCGGATCGGCACCGAGGGCCCGGGTCCCTTGCACCGCTTAGGTTGCATGTGCAACCTGTAGTTCGACATTGCCACGGTCCCACCGTCCGTCATGCGGCCGACCCACTGTAACAAGAGATAGGGCGATTAAAACCAGAGAAGAATTAAGAATCTGATATATTATATTAGCAGCATATATATATTACTATGAAGTTGAGAAGACGCGTGCACGGTATAAATCGAAGACCAATTAAAGGTCGCTGGTGACTTCTATATTAGAGATGTGACAATCTTTACAGAAACAACTCATTGAGACGTTTCTTCCAAGTGATTCACTGATTCAAATCTCTAACAGCGCTTCAAATGAATCATTAGCTCAATTGCATCTCGGTTTCAATCGGCACTCGGCGCTCACACGATTGAGATAAGTAAATAGTTAAGAGTCGGAGCGCTTCGGATCACGTCGCTCAATTGCATCTCGGTTTCATTCGATACGCGACGCTTACACGATTGACAATGTCAATTTGTGTCATTTGTATCAGTGACTCTGAACCGATTAAATCGGTTGAGAGTCACTAATACAGATGATGCAAATGAAGCACTTTACTGATTCGAATCTTTGTACTGATCCGGATACAAATGATCCAATCTCAACAGATACGTTTTTTCCATCATTATTCTGTATGGAGGCAAACTGTTTTAAAGATCTGTTGATGTTTGTTCTCTCTGCATATATGTTGAATATGGTATTATATAAAAATAAATTCTATTGTGTCTATAATAGAAGCGTTGGGGGTCCTTTGACAAAGTATTATTCGCGTTCGATTCGTTATCAAAATCGCTTTGATATCTAACGACAATGTACGGAAAATATTCCAAATTACGGAAATGTTATTTTCGCTATAGGTCGATAATATCTTGTACCAATTTGTTTTTCGAACTATATTTTTATATGGGCCTATGCCGAAGCCCCTGATGGCTTTATTCAGCTCGACCTAGAGTGTTTGTGTGGATGGCACGAGAACGGAAGATTCTGCACCATGCCTGCTGACGGATGTTAGAGTCAAAAAAAAAGGGGATCGATGCAAACTGGGCGCGCGTCTACTGGCTCGGATGTTCAAGATCGCCGTGTCGTGAGGGGAACATGTCCATTCTGACACTCCTACAGTGAAGAAAAACATCCTGACGCAACCTGCATACCCCTGCGAAAAAAAGGTTTGTTGCAGATTCGTTTGAAAGGTACGTTGATTTTCGAAGGAACTTTTCATGTTTTTTTTTTGGATTCTCCATAACGCTAAGCTTCGCTCTTATCTTTGTTAGATTTAACACTTCTCTTATATCTACCTAAATTCACTAACAGATTATACTTTAAGTCCTACTCATGATAGCGACTTTTATTCCTTCTCCTTTTCGGTTCAAGCGGTCAAACTTTAGAATGCACTTTCGCATGCTATACGTAATTACGTAATATTATTTTGACATATGATTTAGTAAGTTATATATTTATTATAAGGAGTTTGTCTGTACTCATGTTCCTTTTGTAAATTTTTTATAGGCGAGTTTTGATGCAACGCTTCCAAATGTTGAGGTGATGAACGACGATGTGAAGTGCATAATAGGTTCATATTAAATTTTCACATATTAAAATTCACAGATAAAATATTGAATGTGAGACACAATGCAGACAGAACATTGTCAACTACCCTCATAAAAAAAGGTTCACCACAATGTTTACATCATTTAAATTACACTACAGTTTACAAAATGCGAATAATTAAACTAAGCTTCGACGTAAACTATAAATAATTACCTAATATCGTTGACATCTATGTAAATTAAATGCCATCGATAACAGGTGCGGTCCGAAATGTGCTATCGGTGCTGCGCTGTTTTCATACAGACAATTGGTATATCACAACATGCTTGACAATTCGATTTTGTTTTACACATTAGAAAAAAAAAATATAATTTAGGATTCACATTAAGCAGTTCTAGCTCGGAATGGTCGATATAGACGTGTAGTGGACGGTGATAGTTAAGTGTTACTTAAACTAGTCCATAGTGTTAATAATCCCATAATCACTGATAAGAATGAACAAACAGAATATCATAACGCCTAAAATAGCTTACACGCCTGCGAAATAGCTTCAATACAAAGCGATAACGTCTAGTCACCCAGTTGTACGAGCGAAGTCAACAGACTTATTTATACGCGTAAACGTTTAATGCAATATGCTAATTATTAGGGTTGACAATTAGAATTAGTTTTTTAGAGTTATAAGAATGCAAAATCACTTTTAAAGATTCTGTACAGAAAAAAATTACATGGATCACTTCATTGTCAGTTTTCCAAGACCCTCTTTCTCGGTAACGCCCGAATGATTCCATTGGTCAGCAATTTCAAGCCGCAAAAAAAAAGCAATACGGTCTTTAATGCCGTTTGTCGCTACTCGCAAGGGAATTGAAACCTATACGGTACCCCGTTGACTTATAATCAAAAAACGTGAAAGATATAAATTTGTAGTTACATTGGAAACAGGATTGTACGGAATCCTTCGCTATGTGAATCCAACTTACATTTACCCTGTATTTCTTTTAATATATACAACAGGAAGCCTTGATCTCATTTGATGGTCAATGATGATAAGGCCGAAGGTAGAAGCGAGCTGCGAGAGGCTGTTTTGCCACTATGGTGCCACCTTAGTGACTTGTAAAAGAAGCCAGTTGTGAAGCCAAGTGTTGGTAAGTATAAGTAGCCTAAGGACACCTGCAACGCCTTTTTCCCATGGGGGTAGGCAGAGATTACGTCTTTCCACTTGCTACGGTCTTTACATATCTCTTTCGCTTCATCTACTTTGATAACATTCCTCATACATGCTCGACGATTGCGGGTACTTCTGACCTGGCCTTTTTTGAGGACACTTTCGATTTGAAACTTATCGATTAAAAACTTATTTATTTGATTCTTGAAGAAGTCTTGTAGTCGCGGGGAAAACCTCGGCAGGGACAATCTGTGCTCATTTCACAATCGGAACGTGCGCGGGAGGTAATTCCTCTGATACCACACTGGACGTGATCGCAATGTTAGATGTGTGGCCGTTGACATCATGTCCAAACATTTCTTCGGAACACTGCCCGTTGTACAATTGTACCTTCAATTTCAAATTAGTTTGCGTCGCATAAAGGGTCAATCGTAAGCCGTCGATTGTCGATCAGCCCTAACACAATAAGTTCAATGACCACTACACGTTCCGACCTTTAGTCACATGAACGGATAATGTTAGCGAATATTACGTCGTTCCCACTTATGTATGAGTTACGAGAATCACTAACAGATAATAGAATACTAGTGAGACCTATGACCCGAGAGGAATGGGAATATTAGTGACTTTGTCCAGTTGTAATTTTTTTTTACCCAAAACAAATTTTGTTTTACAGAAATTTTAGATCGTTTTAAGACAAGGCCATGATTGATCAACTTATAAAATCCTTAACGAAAAAATAATTATATTTTTAGGATTTGTAACATTACACTTCTATAATTTTACCCTTCTACCACCAACCCTTATTTTTAAATAGCGATATTAGTATTCTTGGTTTATTATTGAAGTACGATTAAGTATGAGAGATTGTCATCGAATCGATATTGCAACTATAATTTATTTTCCTCTCTGTGGTTGATAACTAAACAATTATCAGTAAATTTGTTATCCCCCAGGTCTCTCATCGTCTCTTCATCCTACTTACTTCCTCATGAGTAAGTATGTAGAAGAACCCGGTCTTTTAAATCACTCACACAATAAGCGATCTTTCAATGTCTACACAATTACGTCGTTCCCACTTATGTATGAGTTACGAGAATTACAAACAGATAATAGAATACTAGTGAGACCTATGCCCCGAGAGGTCATAGGTCATAGGTCTCACTAGTATTCTTTCAATGTCTACACAATTTTTAGCCGTTTATATATCGATGTCCATTATGATCTTTTGAAACAGTACAAGAGAGATGGCGCTATATGCTGTAAGAGCGGTGTCTCTATTTCAATATTGTCTTTCTCTCAGCAATCATGTCGCTGTTTATGATTTTAATTTTCCTTATAAATATTTTTTTTAACGCTTGCTCGTAAAGCTGATGTAATTCCACCGGTTTTAAATATGTAAAGAGGGTCATAAAAAACGCGTGTGTTACCAAAGCAAATAGTTAAGTTATAGTCCATACAAATTCCATAACAGTATTATTTGCCATTTGCGCGTTGTTGCTCTTCAAATTTCGAACTAATCGCCGCGCGGCGCCAGTCAGTATTTTTTTTTCTGTATCCACGCAAATATGTTAAAAAATGTCGTACGATATACCTACGTGCGTATTGGTTATAACTAGAGATCGGATAATCGGATGCATATTTACCTAAAGTTAATTTTGGGCTCGCAAATTATGGAAGCGGCTTTTTAAAATACATTTTGTTAAATAAAAATCCCGGAAAAATACGGGACTGCAAATTTAACGTAGTGATATTGTAAAATTAAAAATTAGCACGTGGTATTTATTTTCAAAAGACCGAGACTCCGGGTTCATTTATACAACTATGCATACGTATTTACATGAAGTTTAGTTTCAATTCCCCGTGCGATTTATGAGTGTTATACGAAAGTAGTGAGCTAGTTTGACTAAAACAATAATCAATTAAATAATTGAATGAAAAAACAGAAATGGTAAAAAATTTTATTTAACTAAACAATAAAAAGCCGTTTCCATACTTTGTCTTAAACTAACTTTAGGTAAATATGCATCCGATTATCCGATCTCTAGTTATAACATGCTTGGCTCAATTCCGCCTCGCATGTTATAACCATCATAACGCACTAATATCGTAATGTACTGTTAATAAATATCGCCATCATCATCACATAACTCATACCCGTCCCCACCGAGGGACTCTTTCCCAACTAAATTATCGCAATCAGACCATAATTAATCAGGCTGATCCAGTACAGATTGGATGTCTTCATATCACCTTTGAATCCTAACAAGAATCGTAGAAGCATCTGGTAAATACATACATACATACACTCACGCCTTTTTCCCACGGGGGTAGGCAGAGATTACGTCCTTCCACTTGCTACGGTCGTTACATATCTCTTTCGCTTCATCTACTTTCATAACATTCCTCATACATGCTCGACGATTGCGGGTACTTCTGACCTGGCCTTTTTTGAGGACACTTTCGATTCTGGTAAATGTATACATGAATTACGAAAATGAAAACTTTCTTGATATATTACGAAAAATGGCGTGAACGATCCGCGTAGGGTAACCTAATGAAGAAGAGTACATTATGTACCTACCGATATATTCTTATCCTGTCGTACAGGAAACGAATTTACGAATCACGAAATTACATTGTGTTATAATGTTTCCATCTATTATCTACTAGTTTATTTTGGATTGTTAGTGGTGTCAAAATTCCAAATTTTGAAATATAATCGAATAACAAAACATATAATTTTAAAAAATTGGCTTGGAAGTTGACTAAATTGTTGCATCGCTGTCAGTCAAATATATAAATATGAAAGAAAAAAAACTAATAAAATACGATTTACTTAGGATTTTTAAATAGAATGCAAAGTAAAAAACACAGTAACTGTAAGTCAGTTATAGTTTTTCTATTTATCTTTATAGTTTCACTCGTAACGTTGATATTACTAGTAGAAATCCAAAATGTTCATTATCAGACTCTGACAAGAATTTGGCAAATATCATATTCGAATTTGCATTCTAACATTTTAAAAATGCTTCTCCACACTATAACTAGAAAAAGACATAATAACATTTTAAACTCCAGTACAGTTTCGGAACCACTTACAACTAACTGCTATTTGTAACCTGTAACACGTACGTAGCGTTAGTTACACAGGTGTTTCGATTTTAATGGTGTCAAGAGATCACTGCTGTAACATAACAATGCTAGAGCACAATAGACGAAGTGGATTGTCTACTGTCTGTACTGTCTGCGCGCTACTATAATAAAAACTGAGATCAAATTATACTGTTATTAAGGTTTATAGCCGTCTGGGACAACGTTAGCTCAGTGCGAGTTAGTAGGAAGCGCTAGGGCGTCTGTTGATTCACATGTAGGTAATGCTGGCTTGAACGTGCCCAGTAGCGTATTATTTATGAATTTGGACATTCCATATCATGCAGAGGAATAAACAACTCCCGCATATCGACGTAAAGCCTGTATCCATAAGTTATTAGTCATGTCGCAGTGGAACCGTACCATTTGTAGACTGCCGAGGCAGAGACAGCAACGCGTCAGTTTTTACACGTTGACCTTGAGACAGCTCTTATGTCGTTCGGAATAACAGCGACTTTCGTGAACGTGTTACTGACTATAAAAAGTTGCAAGAACTCCTCGCATATCGGTGGGAAACTTGAGCCCAGGCTCGCCATCGTGCATGCGCATCAGACGGAACAGTACCGCATCGTTCGTCAGAGATACAAACCTGCACGAGTGATAACAGTGTAACGAGTGATTGCGATGGTATCGCACCTGTCATTGGCTGCAGCGGTACAAACTGTGACACATGTAGTTCTGTTGAGCGTCTATTTTTTATTCAAACCACATCATATGTAGTATACTATAGTATCGGAGTATTCGCTGCTTGCGGAAATACTAGCCTACGCGAACTCTTCGTATGTGGGCAAGAAGCCAGTATCCCAGGGACAGAGATCCCAACGTAATCGCACATACCTGTACGAATTCCCCGCATATCGGCGTGAAGCCTGGTTGCAGCCCAGGTTCGTCGTAATGCGTGCGCAACCGAGGGTAGAGGTCAGAGGCGCGAACTCGGTGTGGCGGCGGCTCCGGCGGCGGCGGCGCGCGATACCGCTCCCGCTCGCTCATCTCGCCGTTGCTCTTCGACACCTGGCGACAATACCAAGAGTAAACATAATTTTTGCACAGATATAATTTTGCTTGATACATAAAATACGGCAGTGTCGATGGCGCTGTGGTCTCGGCACCGGTCTACGGATCTGATGATTTAATCTATATATATAAAAATCAAACCCGTTTCGCGTTGTCACGGCATCACGTGTGAACGGCTGAACCGATTTCGATAATTCTTTTTTTTAAATGTTTGTGGAAGTCCAAGGATGGTTCTTACGGAAAAAAATATTAAGAAAATCTCTTAGAAATATTGAAAAGTATACATTTAATTTTGCATATTTTAAAAAACGCGCGTTACGAATGTCATTTTTTTTTTTATACGAATGTCAACGTCATTCACAGCCATAGACTATATTAAAAGAGCATCGTTTGTTCGGAAACGTGGTTACTTAATTAAGTTTGTTCGGAAACGTGGTTACTTAATTAAATTCTATTGCACTATTTTATTTTTTGAAAATAATACAAATAGTAAACCTATACAAATTTCGCATATCCTATTTAGTAATCTGTGGTAGTATCTGTTTCCCTAACTTGACATTGGCGTCATTGGCGAATGGCTGAACAGCCAAGCCAGTTAAAAAAAAAAACTGTGGTAATCTGTGGCATCACATCCATAACCGCTTTCTAAGTTTTTGATAAAGTTTGTTTTGTTATAAAGACTAAGAAGTTTTTTGTTTGTTAATAAGTGTTTGTTAATTACGGTAAGTTGACAGCTTCATATCGATTTTTGGTAACTTTTGGTGACTGGATTAATTTATATATGGAGGATATTATAGATTCCAGTTTAAATTGAATAGGTACTCATACCTAAGATAGGTCAACTATACAAAATAAAGTAGTGCATCAAAGCTACGCTAAGGCGGTACGAAGTTCGCCGGGTCAGCTAGTATATAATATATATGCAAATGTACAATTATCTGACGCTCCTACGGTAAAGAACTCGTCAGGCAAGCTGCATACACTTGCGAATAAAATCAAAGGTATATGTAATCAACAAATTCACACTTGGTTAGTATGGTTGACAAGGCCTTAACTTCATTGGGGTCGGCTCGTGCTCTTAAGGCCGGAGGCCTTCAGATGCGATACTCGATCCTGAGGGCCCCTTACAACGCCTGAGGACGGCCATCGCTGTGGTTTTTAGTGGGTAGACCTCCCCGTTCTGGGGAGGAGAGCCCCACATAACCGCCGGCTCTCCGCAGCCGGGGTATGCAATTCCATGCATTTTCCTCAGCGGAACAAAAAAAACGTATAAAAAAACGTACGTCGGAACGTATGTGGGCTGTGATGATCATGACATAAAATACAAAAGTTATTTGAATTTTACAACTGATTATTGCATCAAATAGGTGTTTACTGAGCATACGCCGTGACACTCGTAATATTACCACGATATTGATATTCTGTGGAAGACTTTCATAAACCTTGTACAGAGTCACGGGATAAATAGACATTACAATAATGTGGCAAATAAATAATGTGGCAAATAAATTATGTGGCAAAATGTTTTGAAAATGGCGAACGTTTTGCCCTTTCCTGTTTACTGCAGCCTAGTTGAAATTACCGGAGTAGGCATATGTTTGATTCAACAATTAATGGTGGATTATATTATAATACATATAATTTTTTTATGGAGGAAACCTTTTTAGGTTAAGTCGGGTCACGCTGAATGTGTAATGGAGGATTGACACGGGTCGTATTTCGTCCAGCGGCTTATCACTTCACAATGTGCCGGATCGACACCCTATTGCTACTGTACTGCTTCAGGTGGTGGTATCCTAAAGCTGGCGATTATCGTGACTTGTTCTCGCGAGTAAAAGCTGGTGAAAAGCCGAGAAATTTAGCAAGTCCCGAAGTAGACTTGAATACACTGTACCCAAGTCTTCAGAGGCTTATTGTGATTACTCAATCATTATCCTAATGCCAATTTGTCGTTTTGTTAGATTTCTGCATAGCGTACTTGTTTTTATAGCCATTGTTAAACAAGCCAACAAGCCTGCCCTGTCAATATGTTGTAAATTCGTAAGAAATTTGCAAAACCCGCAAAAAGCACAGTATAGTGCTAGCAACTTGTGACAAAGTTGTCATGACCCGCTATTTATTAATTTTACATATGTCAACACAAGCATTGCTGCGTTACAGAAGAAATAGGTAAATTGGAGATATTATAGTGGACGACGTAGATACATAGGTTTCTATATTTGATATGCAATGATTCACTTAGACAATCTCGCATATATATTTTGTCTAAGGAATTATTGCATATCCCATGAAAAATATTGATTGACGGAGAGACGAACAACGAAATAATCCTTTTCTATAAACAAAATGAACCTATGATTGGATTATTATAATTAAAAATACACTAACCAGCAAAAAAATTAACAAAAATTCAAAGCGAATTGAAAGCGAAACAAAATAGCGAAACTTAGCCTTAAAAATAAATTATGTAAGCATTTCATCGAGGGAAGTCTCACGCTACAAAATGAGACATCAAGCTATAATACAGTAGTGTATTATATATATATTTTTATTATATTATATATAGGTTTCTTTTATGTGTATGTATCAACATCTGTTTTTAATATCTTTTCGTACATCTATCTCTTTGCCTGATGCATTAAGTCCACCTTTTTATACCAATACATGTGCATAAAGTTTAAATAAAATAAAATGAATATTTACGTGGTAATGCCGTAAAACGCCATATACACAGGGCAGGCAAGTTGAACCCAACACCGACACAAACATTTAATGCACCACAATAAGAGATACAAGACACGTTCGCCTCCAAAACGGCTCAATATAGTATGATTAAATTGACAGATAACGTTAGGAACAAAACAAACCCTATTTAGGACAACACAGGACCGTAATATTGTTATCTCACATTTGTTTATCAACAATGCGAAGACAAACAAGGAACATAAAATGAAGGCGGAAATTTTGACAGACTATCGCAAAGCTACAAGGAAGGAGTAGAAAGGAAATATTGGACGTCTTTATATGTATGTTTATTTAAACCTCAGGTTCCAGCCTCATTAAACCTATTAACTGAAATAATAATTACGTCTTTGGTATAAAAAAAGGCACATCTGACTTTCTATTTGATTATTTTATTGTTTCACTTTGTAGATCTCTTTTGTTACGAGTTTAGGTTACATATAAATTTTAAAATTATATTAAATTTTTATAGTAACTCTTCTGGTACCGCCAATTCCTTTTTATATGTTAATCAAACCTCATAAGAGTTATCCTTTAATTATAGAATTATTAATTTAATAGATAATAATTTAATCGTAAATGTAGTGCTATGAATAACTTACCATGTTGCAAAGTTCTAGAAACTTATAAATTTATATATAGGGAACTATGCTTATAAAAAGCAAGGTTATTTGTATTACCTACTGCTATATTTGATGAAATGTTTGCTATAAATAACGCAATCCAATGTATCTACGAACCGCATTAAGAATGATTCCATTGCTTTAACTGACTAAACAAATGACTCGGAAAAAGAAATCGAAAAACACGATATTTTAACGGCTTGGCGGGACGCCAATCGTCAGGAGGCAACGGACACGTCACAAAGCACTGCATAAAACTGCTGACACTGTTTCTAAAAGCAAACCCGACTTACTTGCCAATTTAGCATCACTAAACGCAGCACTCTAAATTTAAACAGTACCAGATCAAAGTACTCAAATAACACAAATACAAGAAACGGAAACAAATATAATATACCGCGTCAGAATGCCTAACACGGAAATTGGCCTCTCCAAAATTTCAAGACATTTATACATACATATAGTCACGTGTATTCACCCAGAAAGGTGCAGAAGCGAGAACAAACGCGCACATTTTTGTGAAGTCAACGAACAAGTCTTGGACCACAATCAGGGCTCTTTATTGCATAGCCACCATTTACAACAAAATGTTAAAAAATTAATTAATAGAACTCCGTCTACTGCCGATATTTGAACGTGACAACGTCTATTACATGGTAATTTTTTCTGGGTGCAATGAAATTATTTAAAATAAAGTAATGTTTAACATTTATATTTTTATTTAATAAAATTTTCTGCTTCTGAAGTTATACATAAATTAATTATTATGAGTAATGTGCACTTGCACACTAAATACAATAAGCATATGATTGCACATACATATGAACATACATTGATTTATCTTCATACAGAAGTTTATAGTTACAATAAAATTAAGCGTGGACTCCGTGTGGCGTCAGATTCGGCCGTTACGGTGTTTTCGAGAATGACTCCACGCCGTACCAATTTAATAGACGTTGTCACGTCAAAAACTAAGACAAAGATTTTTGAATGATGAAATGATATACAATATAGATGAAAATTGTATAAAAACGAAAGCACTTTCTTATTAGTTAATGAATCTAATTAAGATTTATTTTTCAACGCCTGTAAACATGTGTTAGGATTATAATAATAATATTAATCATATAAAAATCAGTAAACTTGATGGCAAGTAGGTATATTTAGGTGAAAATCCTTCATCAATAAAATCTAAAACTTCAATAAGATATTGCGGTAAGCTAATCAAATGTCCTCTTACACGGAAGGTAAGGAAAACTGAAGACCTGACACAATTACTAATCCATTACAGGAAACAAGTAGGCATTTCACATCATGTTATTCATCAGCCTTGGTAACGTTATCGTTCATACAACCCTTAGCGGACCAAGGCGAACGTACCGAGTGCGTACCTTGCATTTCATTGTACTACATACATACATACTAGTACATTATATACTATGTACGAATTAGGAAGCAGTTTCATGGGACACGACGATTATGCCAAATTAATCTACTTCATCAATGCTATGAAATATTACGCCATTTTCTTATTTGATGAAGGTAACGTTTTCCGCTAGCAATCATATAGACTTCCTCCATTGTTCTCGGTCGTTTGTATGTCGACTATTCTTGACGATCAAGCCATTCTGCAGTAAAGTAAAAACGTTCACATCATTTAAACGAAATTATAGAATTTAACCTATTGCAATAACTAGGACTTTGTACAGTATGTCAACATCTTAAGAATCTTCAAGTAAAAGTAAACATTACAACTGAGCAACAGGTTCATAAAAAATGGAAGCATCTACTACATAAGCATCAAAGACGACGCAACTCCATAGAAGGGTCATAAACATGTTTCCCAACGGTTACAACATTAAAAGTGTCTTGTTTGCGTACTTTAGAAACTCTTATAAAATATGTACTTTAGGCGGGTGTACCATTAGGCACCATTAGGTGGATTATTTCAATAAGTATTTTACATAGCAACTCCTAACATTTTGAGACAAGCTGATAAGTTAATTAATAATTATATATAAACATATAAAATTATGTCTACAATAATTGTAATGTAGACATAATATTTGGCAAATTATGTTTCTATAACTGTTCGCTGCTATTTTTATATAGCAAGTTTATAGCACGTATTAATTTTAGGCAAGCAGCGTTCAAGTAAATATTAAATTAAAGCTGACTGCTGAAATTGCATCACGGTCTTAACAACAATGTAACCATGGACATACAAATTGCGGTTCGTAAATTTTTATGTTTGCGTGTTTCGACAGAAGTCGAAGTTACATTATGCATAGCACACGCGGGACGGACGGTGAGGACAGGTAAAAGAGTAGGTACTTAGTATTACATAACTTTAAAAGAAGGGAACGTTATCGGTAACCTTCTAAACAGAAGGAATGAATTCTTGCTACTTGCTATCTATATATAATGTGCCTTCCGAAATAAAATGTACATTTCTATAAAGTTAACATTTATTATAATAAATAATATGAAACATCATAAGCAGACATGTGAGTTGAAAATAAATGATAGGTAGTTGGCTAGTAATGCAGGCGAAGCTAATACATGATATGTTTATGAGATAAACCGGAATAAAGCAGAATGAAACCGTGAAAACATAGAACAAGCAAGATAACTATGAGATGGATGACATTATCAGCAATGTGAATGTATTAAGCAAACAGAGAACATTTACGCGGAATTTTCACGGCAAGAATTATTACTACATCTAGCCTACACAGCGTCAAATTAACGAGCCACTCGCGGTTTCCCAACCAAAACATAAATACGAGAAGCACCACTTAATTCGGACCGTGTGCTGTTTTGACTGATGCGTTTGGTGTACTCGTACATTCACGCACTTTAAACGCTGGGGCAATAAACCGCGTTTCTGAAGACCCTAATTGAAGTTACATTCCACAGTAATGATGTAACGCAGCGTACGCGTATTGAGAGAACATGAAGCAGAAGTCCTACGGATAATTCTTAAAGTGTAACGTTAGAGATCAATATCCTGAGATCGGACACAGCTCGACGTTTGTACGAAACAAGCGAGTATTACAGGACTAATACTTAACGAGTAATGAATCATGCTGTGCTCTCGGTGCATGCTTATTAACCGGAGCCACCGTATCATCATCGTTCAGTAAAAGGTCTAACGGGTTTGGTTTGTTCAATCTCGGGAAACCTGAACACAATCTACCGTTTACATAACAATTTCCATATTAGAATCGTTCACCTTGGAGATTCCAAAAATAATATTCTAACAGTTACTTTACATACTATAATCACGAACATCCTACCTGAAAGGTTACACAGGGGTGTCATTTAACACCCATACTTTGCAATTTTTGAATGTCCCTGTGTAATACAGGGCGGCAATATTACTACTGTCTGAGTAGAGTACTTCGTAAATAGGCAATTGTGGTAATTTCGTCTTAGTTGCAAACGTTATAGGATATTTTTGGATTGTCTTAAAGTACTAAAACTTGTTTGAATACTTTCCTATTAAAAGTTATGTAAGCCTTGGCACTCATATTAGTTAAGATTGTTTCTATATACATATATACATATTTTAATGACGCACTTTAAAAACAAATTTAAATTTTCAACAATTTTCATTAAAATTTACATTGTACTAGTAGGAATTTATGGTTAATAATTTGACGAATTACTATAGACATTTGAGACAATGTTGTGCGAGTGAATTTGTGTCGATAACGATGCTATATAAGAGAAACGAAGTTCGCGGACAAGTGCTATAAAGATAACCTTCAACATTGGAATAAGCCGATGTATAGATCAATGTATCGTCAAATAAACAACCATTAAACCGCAATAATGTCTACGCAAAAATTATATTATTATTTTCATACCAAAGGCAAACTGCAACATTGTGATAAGTGACGTGAACAACTTGGTATCTTCATGTTAATCAAAATGCTAACCAAGTAGGTCAACGTACAAGATACAAGTAATAACAATCACAACGATTTTAATTAGTTGAACATTGACGTCGCCACAAGAAAATACGTAAGTTTTGAAATGAAGAAGTAGTCCGGCTTTTGCGGATTGTTTATAGTTTTAATTCGGAGATTCCATGGCAAATTTGAAAGAATATTTAAATAATTTGTACTAAGGAGAAAACATTATGGTTTCACATGCAACACGTCCAGCTTTACATGACAGCTCTTATGTAAATCGTAATAGCGGCGGATTTTGGATTGCAAATGTAAAGCTTGACATTTTATGCTTACTGTACATTGAATGTAAAAAACTCAATAAAAAAACATCTCCAACTTTTTAGACTGAACATAGAAAAAACGATAATACATTTAATTTGATTGTTTGATATAAGTTGATAAATCAACTTCCATATATGACATATACAATAAATTTTGTTAATTTAAATAAGGTTTAATTAAACTTGCTAAATCTATATAAAAGTTTTTTCAGTACGCTCAGCTACGAGCAGACTATATACGCCTCTGAATATTACAATATTAGACATCATATTAGAAAGGATTTCAAAATTCAACAACGGTGTAGAGAAGAGGTTAAAAGTTTGTTATGGAAGTCTGCCATTTTTATTATTAGAATTATGAAAGTACAATTCTGAAGACAGAGATTTAGAAATTATATGCAGTTCCACAACGATTATTTTCTTGTTATAGTGCTGTTCCTCTATTTTACCAGGGTCGTCTGCTTAGATAACTCCGTTCTAACTATTGCTGCTGCAAAATAACTGTGTTCGCATTACTGTGTTTCGACGTGAAGGCTAAGATAGGCAGTCAAATTACTAGGTTTTGTGACTTTCCACCACTGCGCGTCCGACCTTGACTCGGCCCAGCACACGCTGGCGGAGAGCCCCGCGTGGGCCTCCGAGCGCCGAGTCTTGGTCGCAGAGATCGGGCGAGATCTGTTTCCGCCGGCATTGATTGCGGCAATGCTGGCGGACGAGGGAGGTTGGAGGGCTGTGGCCTCCTTCTGTGAAGCGGTGATGCTCCAGAAGGAGGCCGCTTGATGTTCCCGGGGGCTCCCTACATGCCTGAGGAAGGCCATCCCTGAGGTTTTTAGTGGGTAGGCCTCCCCCTTCTGGGGAGGAGAGCCCCACATAACTGCCGGCTCGCCACAGCCGGGGTATGCAATTTCATGCATTTTCCTCAGGGGAACAAAAAAAAAAAGGTTTTGTGACTTTTCAATTTATGTAAGCAACGTTCACTTGATGCTTTCTGTGGCTGCAGGTATGCTTCGAATCTCACATGAAATACTATAGAGGACTGTAACCGCTTATCATCAGGTGGGTGTCATACATATATGCTTGTTTCGTCAAAATATCACAAAAAAATAAATAAAACCCGTGTACTCGTTACTCCGTTTACTGCTAATAATTTCCGTAGCTACCAGGACCTCATGAACATATAGCGGTATTTCGTTATTGGCGATTATTGATCAAAAGTATCAACGTAAAAACATTAGGTTGTCGCGTAGGCGTTGCGCCCACGGCGCACGGAGCATTCACCCTGCCTCGGAAAGCCTTACAAAACGGACCGAAAATGGCGAGAGGGCGACAACAAAGGCGGTTTTTGCCGATATAACATTAACAATCTCCCTCAATAAAGAGACTAAAAAGTCATGCAACAATTTGAAGGTGCCAAGCAATTTGCTTGGAACAGTTACTCGCTTTCCGATATTGAATCTGTTACGGTTCTAATGTTATATATAATATAATAGATGTTTATTTGCTTTTAAACTGGGTGTACAGAAGTTAGATAATGATAAATATTGTAATCGCCTATTTAACCATTAACAAATAGTTCAAGCACTGCACCAAGTACATACAGCAGACAATTATAAACTTAAAAGAAAAACAAATATATGTACTAACTTATATTACATTGTCGTTTTACATAATAATTTGGAGGTAATATTAAAGAGTTACTAATTTACATGACTTTCAACAATTCTTAACAAAATGGAATGAAGGAAATGAAGTGTGCGAAGTGAGAATATTTTACAGAATGATTATTTATACACTTGTATTCCTGTTTTTACAATTTATAATTGTGGAACTAGTGAAAGATTTGCAACTAATGGCGGTAAAGTCAATTACACTTTGTGTTCCTAAGAGAGACAGGTTTTATCGCTTTGTAAAAAAATAATTTGGCAGCAGCGAAAGATATAGTTTACCTCTGTGAAGTTCTATCTTCAAAAAATTGCGATTAAGATTAAACGCTGTAGTAGTTCAATTATTCCTTTTTTAAGATTTTTGTTAACTTGGAATTGTAACTAGTAACTTAAAACGCGCAATAAAAATTCAACTAGAACATCCATACAATGTTCTATTACATCGTAAACTTTCACAAGTGATGTATTTACGCGGATATTTCTTTGTATACGTTTGGCTCTCTATTCAGCAACGTAGGTATACCGTTTTCCCAGGTATTGTCAGGGATCTTTTAGTACCGACAGTAACATCTTTAACGCAAACAAACATAGGTGCTTTTGTTCTAAACTCAGCACCTTCTGTACTAAAACGTTCACTGGCACATTAAAATAGCTATCAAACTAGTGCGGGTGGGCGCTTAGCTCAGTGCGGGGCAAACCGGCTAAGTGTGAAATACTATCAATACTTAGTCACCGGTCCCAAAAGCGGAGCAGTCGATCGTGGTGGCTTAATAGTTGAGCTTTGAGCGTGGGTCATTCACCCCATAGACGATGATGGATGTAAAAAAAGCATTAACTCCTCCGACTCTAAAAGGGTACTGAGGCGCGTCCGTACATACGAATAGACTAATAAGCGACCGGTATTTCTCTAATTTCTCCCTTATACGTGTTAGCTTTAAGCGTTAATTTGTGTGTTCTGACATATTCAATATTTCCAGAAGCTTCCTCTTAATGCGTGATTTCCTTGAAGTATGTTTGGCTTTCAAGATTTTTAACTTGGTAGTTATCTTTCTACAACTACCAAATGTAATGCAATACAAACAATACATTTCTAACCTATGGATGATTTGATAAAATCCAAGAATATTGCTGACAATCTAGACGAGACGAAAGTCTATCTAATCTATAAAAGATAAGATATTAAAAAGTGAAAGCGCTCTTGCTATTAGTGTGAAGAAAATAACACACTTTCATTCTAAAGTATTGATATATTGTAGCAAAAAAAAATATATTATATTAAAAACTTCTATCAAATAAGTGTTCAATACGAGTGGAATGTAGAATGTCAAAACGAACAAAATTGCACTCCTAACTTCGACAGAATAAAACCTCCAAAATAAATAGTGGGTATATCAACTGACAGCGTAGTGGTGGCTAGCGCCTCGCTTGCATAACAGCTGGCAAGCGCATGACTAATCCTACGCTGGTATGCGTAGGAACATAATTGAGGTCGTTTGAGGTCGCCATATGGGTAGTAATGGCTTACGCACAACATCCGTATTTCAATACCGAATCCACCTTAGCCGGCCTGTGTCCAACGTTCATAACGTGGTAGGTGGCTGACATATAAGTAGAGTAAGCGAGGGCAGGCGGTACGAAGTATACGTATATTTAGAAACATACCTTTAAGAACGTTGCCAATTGTAGGAAGTGTTCGATTAAGGCAAACTACGTTTTAACGACACAAAGCTACAAAGATAAAATCCGAGTCATCTCCTCACCTAATGTTGAGAAGTGTGGTGAATAAATTGCCTATATGCATACTAGAATTCCTAAACAATAAAGCTGAAGCGTGCCAACATGTTAAAAATTAAATTAAGCAATATATTCTAGACTTCCTGAAATGTTTAAAGAAGAACAGAACATGGAAGAAAAACCGGATTATTCTAGCGAATTTTAAAGCTAAAACAGTATCAAATGACAGAAGTGATACAAGGTCGGTTTCCTAGCAGGCAGTAGAATTATATTTTTATGTTGCTCAGCATCATTTCTCTCTCTTCCTCTCCTGAGCTTCTTGCTTGTACCCTTTGTATATTTATATGTTCACAAAAAGAAGTTGCTCTTATTCCACTTTCGGCAAACGAGCAGACGGATCACCCGATGGTAAGCAATTACCGTCGCCCATGAACGCCCGCAACACCAGAGGAGTCACAAGCGCGTTGCCGGCCTTTTAAATGGGAGTACGCTCTTTTCTTGAAGGTTTGGATATCTTAACGCCTCGGAAACACTGCAGGCGACAATTCATTCCACAGTTTAGCTGTGCGAGGCAGAAAGTTTCTAGAGAAACGCACAGTGGTGGACTGCCAAGTATTGAGATGGTGAGGATGGAATGGTGTTAGCGCATCATTACAGATATTAGAATTCGTTTTATACTGCGTATATTCCATGTTTAATTTTTACGTACATACAACATGGCAGACTGCTCAACGCAACGCATCATCGGCATCGTTTACCGAAGGGGTCTCCCAGGGTCATAGTCTTGGATGTTTACGTCTTATTTCTATCGCAAAACTGCAGTGCAATCATACTGTATTGGATACCGTGACTTCACATCGCGTTCACACTGTGTTCTTTTTGAGGTTGTAGATTTGCTGTGAAATTTTACAAGATCCACAAGCACACTGTATCCACTTACCGCCGGGTGGGCGATATTCTTGTTTTTTCAATATATTGCAATAAAAAAAGGACTATCCTACTACTATTATAAAGGCGAAAGTTTGTAAGTATGGATGTTTGTTACTCTTTCACGTAAAAACTACTGAATGGATTTGAATGAAACTTTACCACATTATAGCTTATACATCAGAATAACACATAGGCTACAATTTTTGAGGTTTCTAATGTGAGGTCGTAAAAAAACACATTTTTTGCGCTTACATTGCAAACGCTGACTGAATCCTACAAGATAGATCAAAACAATCTACTACAGTATTGTACAACTTAAAAAGGTCTACAAAAAAGTCCGTGATTGTATATGTTTATCTCTTAGGAATAACCCACAAAAGGAAAAAGATCGTTAAATGTAGTTTATAGGAGCATACTGCAGTAGCTACCTATAAGCCTATGATTAGGGCTCTGCAGTGCTTAGTTACCGTATTTCTTACTTATTACTAGACTAGACGGGACGAACCTGAAGTCCACGCGAACGAAGTCGCGGGCAAAAGCTAGTCATAAATAATATTAGTGCTATATTTCTTCGAATACTATGCTCTCTAAGCTCTTTATCCAGCATCCAAATTCATGTGCATCTACTTCTAGAAATATAACTATCATACATAAATTACGTTTTAACTCTTATATTGTCTATCACTTATGCTATCATTACAAAAGCGAGCGCAATCATGTTTATCCGCACGAAAACACAAACGTAAAGTTCCCAAGTCTCGCCTCAATTCAGAATCCGTTTAAGCCGAGATCGTGTATCTGTCGTACTGAACACAATTATACAGACCTTCCTGACCAACAATTAATGTAACATAATTTTCTATGAAACTGAGCTAACAAGGTTATCCGTATGAGGTAGAGTCGACATCTGGTCGAGCTTTACATTTACGATACGACAACCGCCGCATTTACGAGTGACTACAAGGTACAAAGATCAAACTGTACAGTCTAGCCTGTTGTGGTGTGTACATGAGTATGAATGGTTCATTCATACGCTCCGAGTTGTCATTCAACAGACTCGCTCCACTAACACAAATGAGAGTACCATTCAACAATTCAGTTTCACTACGAGGAGCACGATAGATTTAAACAGCGCTAGTCGGTTCCTGCCGTACAACAATAACAAGACGATGACTTATCTCGTTACATACATCTTCTGTCTCTCTCCGACACGGTCGTCTCAATGCAGACAACAATGGATTGAGATCTTCCGGTGCATACAGGGAGCTGCTGTTTCACTGATTAAGGAAGGGGCGATATTTATTATTCCTTCTTCAATTGTATAAAAGTTTATCCAATTGAAAGTCCAATCACCAATTGGAATATCGCTACAATGAATATCAATTTAAGTAATTGGAATGTATTAATTCAGTTTCGGTTAGCGAAAATAAACACAAAAATTTACAAATATACACTCTAAGCAATGAAAGCTAACTAATATCTATTTTCTCTTAGTTGACTCGTATAAAATCAAGTTGCTTCATCGGAATGATCACAATCCGTCGCCGACGCCGCAAAGGGGCGAACTTCATACAAAACAGTCTAAAATACAGCAATGTAAAATATTACTGCTGTATTAATTTAGTAGCTACGTCTCCATAGTATACTATTACAATTGGTTTTTATCATTATAATAGTTTTTTTTCTAAATAGAAATATAGCTAAAATATGCACGCCATCGGGGGAAAAAAACGTTTTTTTTTGCTCTCCTGAACAATTTTCTTAAATGAGATTCGCCCGTTTGCGGCGTTGGCGACGAATCTTGTAAGGAGCAATAATTTTTTTTAGGGTGTAGACATTGTGTTTTGGATGTACGAGGTAAACTGTTTAGTTTAATTTGGGTACATTCGTTTTGCTTATTTATCGCTGTTAGCAACGTGACTGTGGTTCTTGTGGATTGTTGACAATCTACTTTGTGGATGTACTATAAGCGATTGTAACCATTTATAATGAGGTAGGTAATCTACTTGTATGCCAATACACAGCTATAACAATAAAAGGCTAATTAAGTTATTGAGTTGGAAAGAAATGTATTTAAATCAATATAAATTAATTGATATTAATTAACATTCCGCATACGAGAATACGGAAGTAAAAAACACAATTCTTTTACTCAATATAACATGTGCAGATGATGACGCACATGTACTGTATTATGTAGGTATACAAATATTATCAATAAAAGGAGGATTGTTTAAGATTTTATCAATTCAAAGCACCTGTGTAGTGTTGATAAGCGCCATGAGTCATCGAACGGGACATTTAAGTAAAGTGGAGATGGCATTGAAAATTGTTATCCTTACTGCTTGCTTCAGTAATTGGATTAGTATATGTCTGGACGCACCATTGAGGCACCTTTCTATTTAAGCCGTAGAGCTTTTATGGCAAAGGCTCAGGCTAAGTTTAGTCGATAGGTCTAAAGCCGCCTCGATC
This sequence comes from Scirpophaga incertulas, assembly GCA_036419045.1. Taxonomy (NCBI): domain Eukaryota; kingdom Metazoa; phylum Arthropoda; class Insecta; order Lepidoptera; family Crambidae; genus Scirpophaga; species Scirpophaga incertulas. The sequence continues at coordinate 5,101,860 of CM071646.1, read as the reverse complement.
CGCTTGCAGTCCGACATAATCACCGTGGCACGGCACCCGGTTTGCAGTGGCAGGCGATGCCTCTCCTCTCCAGTGGGAAAGAAATTAAGGTAGTCTTGTTCTATTTATAAATGCAGTAGAAATGAGAGCTTTGCGGAGTATGGCAGGAGTAAAACTGAGTGACAGATTGTATAATGAAGTGATTAGAAAGAAATGTGGTTTGAAAGAGGATATCGTGACAAGAATAGAGAAAGGGATGCTTGGGTGGTTTGGGCATGTGGAACGGATGGATGAAAGTAGACTAACCAAAATGATTTATGAAGCTGGAGTGAGTGGAGACACGGGACGAGGAAGACCTAGGCGAACATATTTCGAACAAATCGAAAGTGTCCTCAAAAAAGGCCAGGTCAGAAGTACCCGCAATCGTCGAGCATGTATGAGGAATGTTATGAAAGTAGATGAAGCGAAAGAGATATGTAAGGACCGTAGCAAGTGGAAGGACGTAATCTCTGCCTACCCCCGAGGGAAAAAGGCGTAAGTGTATGTATGTATTGTTCTATTTAATAGCCTATAAACAAGAAACAGAAGAGTGATTATGTTAGGACATGATATGCTTATTTCATAAGTTATCGTGTCATAGAAATATAGTTTGCGTTCATATTATATTTTTCACTGCTTCGACATCCATTGGTATTCTGCTCAATTGTGGATAACCAATTTCTGTTATTTTTTTTTATAGGATAGGGCAGCAAACGAGCAAACGGATCACCTGATGGTCGCAGAGGAACACCAGAGGAGTCACAGATGCGTTGCCGGCCTTTTAAAAGGGCATAAGGGGGGGCAGGCACTCGGCGAAACAGCGCAAACGCTATTTTACGCCAGTTTTCTGTGAGGCCGTGGTATCACTCCGGTCGAGCCGGCCAAATTCGTGCCGAAGCATGGCTCTCCCACGGTTCATTCAAACTTAATTAATATTCTTTTCTATGGTACCACCATTCTTATTTAATTATAATAATATAATAAATTTTATTTGCACAAACCATGGATAAAATTATCATCATGTTAATTCAGACAAAGAGGTGTTTGATTGTAGGGTAGGTTATACATGATTCGCCGACGGCGGCATGCAAAATTTGATGATGTCCAAACAAGCGCGTAGGGACCCCATCGCTCGCTGGTTAGCATTTAATGCCCCTTAACTGCCATAAATGCCCCATTAGTGCAGTCAGTCTCTCTCAAGACAGCTTGTGGCGAACGGAGGGTGAGTGGCGTCACCAAGGGTACCGATGTGCTTCAGGAGGGCGTATGCCACCCGCCTCTGTGTTGGCTTAGCAGGCCGGACAGAGTGGAGTCGCAAGAGTAGATGCTCGAAGGTTGGAAGTGTAATAATGTCATAACGCCGACAGTGTCTCGATAGCTGTCGCAGACACACCTCTCTACACTCTTAGCCGTTTACATCAATATTGGTCTGGTATTTAGGTTCACCACCACCTGCCATATTTAAATCAATTAGGAGGCTTTGAGAAGATAGGTGACCGGAGGTCTCACCCATAACCCGGCTCTACCACCATAAAAAATGTTAAATTCTCGATTCAGATTCTTCAATCGTAGCTCCGATAGCATTTTCTTCCTAGTTGACAGTTTCTTTCAACAATTTCAATATCAAAATAAAAAGTTCGTAATATATTTACAATCACTTTTCCACTTCAAAGATGTCATGCCATTGGTTCACAAGACAACGACGGGAGGCCTTGTACTGGAAAGTACCAGCAAGAAAATCAGTAAGGGTTATGTTTTTTCGTACGTAGTTTTCAGCCTAAGGACGTTTAATTGGCTATCTCCGTGTTTATTTACCTTGACTGGTAAACGTCCGTCTCAAAGTCCAAGTGGAACAATGGCAAACGTGCCAAGTGACAAAACATTATGATGAATAATGGTGTTTTAAAAACGTTCGCATTCTTAACAATGCGTTTGTGAACATTTATTTTATTAGGCTTCGGATTTGAGGAATGATGTCATGGTGTGGAATTTTTTATTATTATTACATCAGTGCCAGACGTTTCCCACAGACTCCCCCACTAACTATGGACTCTCACAAATTAACATCTGTCTGTTCAAAATCTAAGGAATGCAGTCAAGTACAAAAATATATGAAATAAATTCTAATAAGCTTTTAAAACTGTTTTATATTTTCATTTATTATTTATTGTCAATTTTCTGATGCCAATGCTGTTTATTTTTTTGACAGCATTTAATACTGATTCCTGACTACCTCAATGACACCATAAAGTATGCTGCATTTATTATTGGGATTTCATCGCTCCTGGGGAAAAACTTTAGAAGCAATATATCGTTTTCTGTTTAAATAAATTCATAAGCAAAGAAGACGTACAAAAATTGCTTTGGATATAGCACGAAAGGATGATGATTATAGTACTGAGTGGGAGTCCGCAAAATGACAACCCCCGCGTTACTCTAAAACCAACCCAATCGTTTTCAATTTTAACAGACATCCATCGCTGCATTATAATGGACAGTTAACATAAAGTCTTTTATCGACGCCGCGATATCATATGTTGTATCAACAGTGGTCGCAAACGCCTCCTATGCTACCATAAACCCAATGCCACTCGCGCAGAAATATGGCGCTTATGTTGAAACAATAAAACCAACCTCGTTGAATAACTCTCGTGGCGAAATGACGACTATTGTACCGGCACGATACAAACAAATACACTTGTCCTTTCAGCTTGATGAATGGAATTGCGAGGAGGCCGGAGCCACGTCATCGCATCAATAATTCAAGGTGAAGAGTTAACGGCTAACTGTTTTATTTTTATACTGACGAGTCGATTTAAGAGTTCTACAATTATACCATATGGTTCTTATAAATGAAAAAAAATCTATTGATAACCATAATAATATTAGCTATGAGCGGAAACATGTGTAACTACAATATCAGCATGTATTTAAAAAAATCCTGTTTGTTACCTAGTTCGATTTACTCAAATAAATAAATAATTAACTAAAAAGTATACAAATACCAACAAAGAATTTACTCGTTTCAATTTTGTTACCTAGTTTGAGTTACCCAAATAAATAACAAAACGTAGTTTTGATGTGAAACGTCTTTAAAATCGCGCCGAAACATACGGGTACCAGGTTTAAAAAGTGGACCGTAACGAAAAGGTCTATATCATCGTACCGTAATAATTAAAAAACTATTGGTCTTTGAAACAAAAATGTGGTGTGAATATTTCACTTATATAGTCAGCTCGCTGTTGTGACATTGAGTTTTTTATTAAAATACTTAAAACACCGTCAATCTTTTTATTTCAATCTTTTACTTTAAAAGCGATTCCCTAACATAGACGTTTCACGTTAAACCCAACGGCCGTGTGCCGCGGCACAGCCCCACCCGATTTTTTTTTTGTAAATCTTTCTGGTTTTCTGCGGACTCTTTGGTCCGCACTCTTTCTTGTTTGTGTTAGTATAACATATCAATTCCCGTTCAGGAGAAAGGTGTTTGTTCTCCGTTTTGTGGGGACAGGTGAGTCTTGTCCCCCACATGTTATGATTTTATTATATAAAAAAAGGTATTCAATTGTATAATAAGTCAAACACTTGTAATGTTAAATGGTATTTGATTTGACTAAAAGGAAACTGTGGTTTTGGCGCCACTGATGCGGACTGAAATGAAATGGCGGCAAAATGAAGGTATATAATGTGACCTAGTCTCTAAGCACAGTTTAGTTCTTAAGCAAGAGTCGACGAGTTAGTTTTAAAGTGAACAGTCAGTGTACAAGTTTGTAGTATTACATATATTTGTAACAAAGAACGGTGGTTTTCATTACACACAGTTGTAGCCATATCTATATTCTAACTATTCCTTAAGACTAACAATGTTTAAGTAATATCTATACGTACAGAATGTAGTTTACCAACATAGAATTGACTCTGGAAATGTATTGACTTCCGCCACATTTATATGTGTAAAGTAAAATAATAAAGAATCTTTGTACTGATGATACTGTACTGATAAACATCGGAATCGTTTATATAAATATACACTGATCTATACTGTAGCGATAAGTATTAAAACTGTATGAACCATATAAAACTCTATTTCTACTGACTGATCTCACTAACTTTATAGATTCTGGTAGACTTATCTATGAAGTATGTTAATCAATCTCACTTCACTTAGATTTTCTTTACTTATACATAAAGTGTCAAAGATTAGAAAGAATAGGAAAGATGATGTAGAAGGTATGAAAAATTGTAGAAGCAATAGTGTATCTATACAGCAACATGTTTGTGGTGCTAACGCAAATTGCTTGAAAATTGTACAAGTATGGAGGAGCCATACTAAAAATACTAAAATCATAACTGACCTCATAATTGAGTATAGTCGCCGAATTTGTATAAACAAAATGGCAATAATTATGTTATTTGTACGTTTAAAAGTATACCTACTATATTAAAAAAAAACGTTACGATTAGTGTCAGAAAGCTTGAAAAAGAAAGCTTGTTTTATTAAAATTATAAAAAATTGTCAAAATTTTTGTGATTTATAAATTTACTTATCTTATATATAAAAATGAATCGCAAAATGTGTTGGTAAGCTCATAACTCAACAACGCCTGGACCAATTTGGCCAATTCTTTTTTGTTAATGTTCGTTGAAGTTCAAGGAGGGTTTTTACAATGAGGAAAATTCGAATAATAATCGGAAATACCTAAAAACAGCCCTTTTATTTTCCCATGCAAACGTTTTCTAACTAAAACGTACAGTCGAATTGAGCTTTATTGTTATTGTATAAAGTTCATATTGCAAGCACTCACTGTTGTCTAAGCAATGAAGGTGTGTTCCTAACATCAAAGTCAATTTGCGCTTTATTAACGCTACATATAGTTGAAATTCAATCATATCTATCAAAACAGTGCGTGCGTGCGTGCGTTGGAGCACAGAATACATCGTTGGAGGATTTAATGTCACGTTCCAAAATTGAATAGCCACAAAATGTAATAGGTCATTTAGACATTTTTTGCGATTTGGTTGGCTATGCGACATTATCTATAAAATAATTAGGAACAAAAAACTGCCACTGTACCAATCTTTTTGACAGGACGAAGTCTGTCGGGTCCGCTAGTTTAAATACAAAAACTGAAATTCCTATTCCGACATACTTTAAAGAGACAAAAATTGCTCAAAATAGATAATTACATAATAAGAGCAGCCATATTCAGTTTCAAGAGTTACTGCTCAAGGGATATTCTGATAAGCAATGCAGGTCAAGTAGTAACAAACCTGCGCGTACTCCGGCGACGGCGGTCGCGGCGGATATTTCGAGGCCATGCGCGCCCCAGCACCGCAGCCCTGCGCAGGCGCAGCCGGCTCATCCTCCGGATAGTACAGATGCACGAAATCCTCCGTGTCCAAGTACGTATTGATCAACATGCTCCACACTCACACCGTACAAAACTAACTAATAAATAAATTAAAGCAGTCTAAGATATCAGACTTTTTGAGGACACTATCCACTAGTTTAACGATAAGGAAGCACACCGATGAAACGTGTCTGATTTGTAACGTTCCATCTTAATGACAACACTTACACTATATTTTAATAAATAAGTTAATTTACCACTAATATACACTTGTATATGTATAAAATCACATTTGCCTGGCGACCATAAGATTATCTGGAGGAAACAAAATTATTAGTTGCGACGTGGGGCGACATGGAAAAAATATGTACATTCTGATTATTTGATATTAAATACTACCTCCGTTCAAATAAGATTGTCCGTTGTGGTGAAAATTTTTGTTTTGTTAGTTTCAATTTCGCTTAGACAACTTTTTTATTTATGTAATAAATATTTTATTACAAACTGTCTTCTTATTATTTTAAATATCTCGTAATACATTGCGAGCAGTTTCAATTGCTTCCAAATTACATGTTAATGTTTCTGGAAGTTGATTCTTTCTGCGCAATGCGTCTTTCCCAATATGTGCTAGTTGGTAGTTATTGTTAGATCGCACTAGAAGTGTTTGCAAAATGGCATTTCTCTTCTCGTTACTTAATTTTTTTGACTTTACTCCAGAATGTTGGATTTCCATAATTTAAGGCTATTTGGACCGCGTAGAAAATAGCAGCGGCTTATTTTTGTATAGCGTCAAAAATTACCAATTTCAGACACTGATGGTTATTGGTGAAATTATTATAAACTGAATTTTTACTTATCAAAAATTATTCTATGATTCTACTCTTGCGTACGGTTCATACACAAATGTCAAATTGACAGCTTATATTGTTAAGTTGGCAAAATGTTTCAAATGAGACAATCATTTTTGAACGGAGGTAGTATAAAATAACATTTTCAAAAGCTCAAACATTCTTTTTTGTCAAACGGCAATCCTTAAGAGCAATAATAAATGATGTGACCGTATTCACGCGATTTTTACGTCAAACCCCGTAATAATCATAATGATATGGTGCTGGGTAACGTGTGTTGAAAATGAAACCACCAAAATAGAGAGTGTATAGTTTGGATTCTAGTTCCGCAAATTATGTAACGTCATTTGTGCTTGTAAACATTTATAACGAGTTTCGGACGATGAAAGTTATCTAAAGCTCCGTAATATGGATGATAACGTAATATTTATTTATTATTTTTATATGACCGATTCGCTAGATTAAAAATATATTTCAATTGGGTATTTGATAATTTATTCATTGTCAGTATATTCAAATCATTTTTTTTCTTCGAATAGGATTTTTATCTTCTGGATTCTAGGATTTTTTGGATGTCGAAGATGCACCATTGATTCACAAGTCTACGGCAGGAGACCTTTTCTCACTGTATTCTGTATTTTACAGTCATCAGATCTTTTTTCGTTACAAGTTTATTAATTTGCAGATGTAGCGACTTGATTGTTATTGTCGCGGTGCGCTCGAATACAATAATAAACTGTATTGTAGCGTCACAAATGAGTGTCTAATTTGTATGAGTGTATACTTCCCATACTGAAAAATGTTACGTTTAATGTGTGAAAGCTTAAAATGTTTTCGTTTTATACGAACTACTTATAGACTCTATAAACTTTAAAAATCTAAATTGATTTAATATAATCCGAAATTTTTTTGTGACACACATTTATAAAAGTAAAATTACTCAAAGCAGGCAATTATATCACCAAAACATCGATATTCAGCTGTAGGAAATTACCCTATGAATAGGGTAATGTTTCTATTTATTAGTAAAAAATTTGGAAGTGTAAATTATTTTAGATTTTTACTGCTTTGTTATTGTCTTTACAACAATAAAACATCTGTTGCTTTCTCAATATTCTTTACATTTTTATAAAACTGCGTCTTTTGTTAATGACAAAAACAGACTGACACTGAATAGAACACGTTTAATAATTCTATTTTTGTACTATAAGTTTTATGCGTTAAAATATGTACTGCATAAAGGTAACATTTTAAACGTTTAGCAACACGTCGTATTTTACATTCGCACTCGCTGTTAAAAGCGACAGAGTTGTCTTAAGGTCAATGTGTAAAGTTTGACGTGTTGCTATGTGTACAATAATTATCATTAGACATTATTCTAGTAGTTAAATTACAAAGTTGCGCAAGTTTGCGATATGTATAAACTGCTGTGATCACTGCATTAGATCAGTGCACGTGCAAAGCACGTATGTCCACGAACAATACACAGCTAGCAGCACGTCAACTGAACATTTGCACTAAGAAAAAGGTCGCTATGACGAGCGACATAAGTCGTCTCAAAGTCGACATGCGAAGGCGTTGCTGTGTGTACCATCTCGGAATGCTTCGACATCACAAGGCTTGATTATCTGGCTGTGTAATGCACAATTGTTTATGCAAATCATATTGAGGAGTTCATTGACACCGCATTGTTGTACTACGGCATTCGATATGTTTATTTTTTAATTTGTCGTTGGAAAATATTAAAATACATTTGGTTAAAAATTCAGAGCCCGTGGCCAAAGTAACATTAGTTTTTAGTCAACAGGACTGAATCCGCAATTTAGAATCATTCTCATACACCAACCGATGTCGACAATGAAAAGAACGTGGACGCGTTGACTAGGGCCGCTGTCTTATATCAATAGATAGAATAATATATCATTCTATTTCAGCTTGGTTCATTCGATATGCTACTTATATAAGCGACCAAATGGAACAAATGGAGTATTAATTATTCAGACACGAGCAAAGAAAGCAAACAACACTTAATTTATTCTTTTAAAGTGGAACCAAAACTAAATACATAATTATCAAATATATGAAACGGTCAACATTGAAACAAAGATTGTCACAAGAGCTTATTTATATGCATGTTTTACTAAAGATGACGCATTTCCATTTGTGAGACTTAATAACTGACTCGCTTTGTTTGCACATACTTTTCTGTTGAATGTTGAGATTCGATGACAAATTCGATCATACAGAAAGTACGAGACGGAAACAGCGTTGCGCTAGCCAAAGAAAATCTGAGCGACAAACGACGTTTTCATCCTCTCGCTGTCACTTTGCAACTAAATGAAATTACACCAATTTCCCGAATTTGAAAGTCACGATTTCGACGCGCTGGTGCCATATCTACTTCTTATTCTTATATAACGTCATTGATTTTATATTTGATAATTATATGTTTTAAACAATTGTAAACTGTTATTAGTACTCGTAATTATTAAAGTATACTTTATTAAAACAAATGTCACAAATTGGTGTTTCGGAAATTTAAGAACTACGCCACGTGTGTTTGTTTATTTTCTCATTCGTAGGCGGCACCTACAAAGGTGTAGTGACTCATATTTATTACTGAAATATTTCAAAACAAAGCGAGTGATCTGATATCCTCTCGCAATAAAAACTTGAGACGCCGATATTAAGATTAGCACTGAAATTGTTATACAATTATACTTAAAATCTTGACATGAAAAAAATATAATAAAAGCAATGCATTATTAATAGAGATCGGATAATCGGATGCATATTTACCTAAAGTTAATTTTTGGCTCACAAATTATGGAAGCGGCTTTTTAAAATACATTTTGTTAAATAAAAATCCCGGGAAAATACGGGACTGCAAATTTAACGTAGTGATATTGTTTGAAAATTACTAAATTAGCACGTGGTATTTATTTTCATGTAACGTCGTTTTTAAGCTCATATTACCGACTAGTTTTGCATTACCAAAATGTTCTACAGTACCGGAAATTCCGGGATTTTTACTTATGGAAATAAAATAAAAAGACAGTTCCATACTTTGTCAAAAACTAAATTAGGTAAATAAATAAACATCCGGCTATCCAATTCCGCAATCCCGGGATTTTTATTTAACAAAACAATAAAAAGCCGTTTCCATACTTTGTCTTAAACTAACTTTAAGTAAATATGCATCCGATTATCCGATCTTTAATTATTAATCATAAAAAGTTTATTACCTAATATTATTTTTATATATACATATTCGGTATCAAGGAATTCATTGAATTAAAAATAATTTGAAATAGATATCTTATATTAGACAAACAAAATACTGAAACTATTGTTTTAATATATGTAAAAGCAACAAAGTGACAAAGCTTTAAAGTGGTCGGTTAAACAGAGAGATCCGAGTTGTAATGTGACGTCATTACAATTCGGGTTACAATTGGGTAGACGACAATTTTTTAAATTCAATATACGCTAAAAATGAATGCTAGAAATGTGTTCGTTTCATTAGAATTACGTGAATAATAATTGCAATTTTTTTAGAAATCTAAAAACAATATAAATTAATAATTAAACTGAAATTTCTATATTGACATACTTTCATTAGATATAAATTGCTTAAATCAGATAATTATAGTATAAAAACGGCCATAATCAGTTGTAGTCGTCTACCCTATTGCTCTCGCCATACAATCCGCATAGAAAACGAGATATACTTTATTATTGCATAGAGATTGTATTTATTATTGCAATTACACTGTTTCTTGGCGATTGTTTAGTAATTTGATGATTACGTTTTAGCAATAAAATATAAATTTTATGCATACATATAGGGACATAGCATTGGTATATAGAATTGAATTTGAATTGTAGTATAATATAACTATATATGTATATTCTGGTAAATAAATTAAAATCCATTTAAATCATGTCCATTGACCTAGGGTAAACATTATGCAATTGGAACCAAACGGAGTTGAAAAATATACACGTTAAATCAATATTTTCATTCATGAATGTTAATTTGCTACTTATTCGAGCGGGTCATTGTATTCAATGCTTCGTTGTTGACAAACGTTTCGCATAAAAATGGAACCATTGAATCTTTCGTTGAACCCTTGGAGTAATGTAAGCGATTGTAGCTATACATCCAATGGAATTTTACATGCAACAAGGCAAGAAAAGCTGCAGTTTGTCCAGACTGTCCCGTTTTGGTTGGTTTTTTGGTCTATAACCATATTGTTAAGATTAATTACTACGCAGCGTTTGCTAAGCAAAACGGAGAAAAGGCCTTTTTTTTTTTGTTTTTTTTTTGTTACATTGAATTGCATACCCCGGCTGCGGAGAGCCGGTGGTTATGTGGGGCTCTCCTCCCCAGAAGGGGGAGGCCTACCCACTAAAAACCTCAGCGATGGCCATCCTCTGGCGTTGTAGGGGGCCCTCAGGATCAAGTATCGCATCTGAGGACCCCTGGCCTTTGCACCCCTGGGTGCATTAGGGGAGAAAAGGCCCTGCTGTTTTACAACGCCTGAGGATGGCGAGCCTCAGCGCAACAAAAAAAAAACGTATTGTGCAGATATTGTATCGGACTCGGACTGTGCCGAGGCGGTGTAGTCAATTTCGGCTACAGTCTAATCTCAGTTTTGTGCCTTGGTCCTATTGACCTAAGGCTTGAAGGAATGGCGACCGCTCCTCAGAAGAAAACGCAAAGCGCCTCAAGGCTGAATCTGCCAGATAATCATCTCTGGATTGATCAGTATGGCTTTAGTAATTTTAGGAGATGGCAACTCATACGCAGTAGTACTTGCATATTTGGGAATCATTTCGAACTGTACTACAGCTCAAATTTAGTCGAACGGAACAAAACCAGGATCTGTGAGGATTGTAAGAGATATCACATTACACATCAAGCAATTCAGCGGATGTCTGCTCCACTTTCTGAACGATGAGCGTCAAGAATGCGGCCACATCGCTTGTACTTAAGTGTATTGAATGTGAAGTTCTAACGCCTTGGTAATTTCAGACTACCAAGATGCATGTAACAGTCGGACTTTTGGATATCAGACTAAAAAAGTTGTGTCATACGTTGGTGCTCGGCAAACAATAATATTGGAACTAGTTTTATATCATTGCATTATTGTGAAGACTCAGAAATCTTATGTCTCTTAAACAGAAGGTCTACAAATATGAGCTAATGTTGCGATAATTCATTATGTAAATATAAAATAATTGTTACACATAGAAGTCAGGAAAACTTCCGATGATGCCATAGTAAATCATTGTTGCATATAAAGCCATCCAAAACTACCTCACCATTGTTGAGACTGAGCATGTAACAGTTGCGTGTTGGAAGTTCGTTCAAGTTTAATGTTGCATTATTAACGATTACAAAAATTTAGGTCACGACAAAAACGCGTATAAAGAACGTTTAGACCGTTTCCTGGACGTATGCGCTTTCCATTTCAGAGGGTCCTTTGCCCGTCAATTGCAATTTTGATCGTCGATTCCTGCTGTTTTATTCGCCGTTGAAATTACGGTACTTAATACTTGTTAAACGTTTTCGTCTCGAGTCACATTGACTTCATGTCTTCAACATAATATTGACGACATAACCAATTAGGCAACCTAGTATATATCCGTCCCTAAGCAAATTTTCACTACATTAATCTACTATTATTGTTAATCCAAATATATTTGTACATTTATTTAGCATTATCAATGTAAATATTAAGACAAAAATAATATCTTTTATCTTCACTTTCTTTATCCCCGCGAGTGTAAGCTTCTTTGGAACATATTTGAGCTGTTCGACAGCTATCTAGAAGCAATATAATAATCTTTATAAGTTTATCAATGAAATATAAATATTAAAAGCTGTAACGTCTCCAAATCCTTTTCTTTTTGATCTTCATATGTAATGTACATATAGTATAATAAAATATGTCATTCAAATGTAATTAATAACATAAGAGATAAATCGCTTTATTATTTTATTTATAATGTGATTCGTATGTTTGCATCTTATTTGTGAATGTGGAGTATCCAAACATATCTTGGGTATCAATGCTACAACCATTATGTTCAATAATTTCTTCGAACTTGATAATTTGAAATTATACGACATTTTACGATAGCTATGTGGAATTACACATCGGTACGCAAGAAGTATTGAAGACTGCTCGAGTCTTAAATGCTACGTAAATCTTGAACTGCGTGCTTCACATGGAAGTGAAATTTAATTATGCCGTAATAGTATCAATTTCAGTAGATAGTCTCAGGGTATGAAATTTATAGAAATTCACGGAAAGAGGTCAGATATCAGATCTTTGAACCACAACTGCGTACATTCTCATGTTACATCTCGAACCATATCTCGGCAGCAAGCACATTGCGAAACAAAATTCACATTGGTCAGATGAAAAACGGTTTAGTAATGAACGACAGTTCGTGGTGTTTACAAGACAATCATGATTCGCAGACTGCTTTCATGAACGAGCAGTTTTATCTGCAGAGGAACCTTTCAAACTTAGATTATGTTGAAGAATCATAAGCCGGTTAAAAGTGATGAAAAAATTAGCTTTCATTTAACGCGATATTTGAACGTTCAGTTCCGAACACAGCCATCGAAGACAATTTAAAACAAAGTCGAAAGAAACATTGCAAAATAGAAGGAGGAAAACGTGAATTCCATTATTATTCTTTACACGTTACGTTACATATTCTCATATACATACATGGCGAAACAGGTAAACCTGTATAAAAGCAGCATATTTCAGTAGTGATTCTTTGTAACGTATAAGATATGTATGCCTATAAAACTTATTACTACAAAATCCAACATATAAAACAATACAAACATACAACCGTAATTTTAGAGTAAGCACTAGAAAGAGATACATAGAACCGACTGCATGTAATTACTACGGTGAGAGAACAAGAAAATATATAATACCTAGGCTGTACAATAAAATAGTCTCAGAGAATAACTTTAAGAGTTTGCGCATGTTCAAATCCAAGCTAAAAAAATTGCTGATAGATGCTGTTTGATATACCTAAGTAATAACTGAAATTTAATTTTTGTTTTAGATACGGCGTAGCTGTGGAATTGTAGGGCTAGAGTGTTTGATAATTCCATAGTTATGTCGAGCTGCATGTATTTATTAAAGGATCCTTACATATAAATATAGTTATATATAAATAAGTGAGTGCAAATAACTTCGCCAACAAACTGTCTTTACAGTTTGGCGTATATGTAATTTATGTAACATGTGGATATTTGTGGATAAAAAAAATAAAAAACTTCCGTATCCAACGCCATTTGCTTTAAACGACATACACTTAGTAACAATTTTAATGAGTTTATTATAGGTAATAAAATTTTGTGATTAATTGATTCTATTATATCGAAAGCAATCAAGAAAATAAAAGGCCTTGCGAAAACAATGTCAGTACAGATAAACGAAAATACAGAATAACACATATCTATAGTCGGACCTTGTCTGTGTCTGTCATTTCCTACTCAAAATAAATCCGGTCAATGATATTCTTATCACACTCATCCCGTGGAAGGACAAACCTACACAAATATGACGATAAAAATCGATGCAACTGAATCACCCGCAGTCCGCAATGAGATGTTTCTAGATGACAATAACTTTTAACAGAACAACGGAGGTATTAATAGGCACAAATTGTTATAATCGACTTAATGAGCCCGCATATGAATCATATAATGGTATATTGGCCTAAAAACAGGACCAATACAGTTGTATTGTGTAATTGCCATGTAATTGGATCATAATAAAATTGATTTCTAGAAATATATTTCCATAGTGATCTTCGAAGATCTTAATCTGCACTAATATTATAAAGAGGAAAGATTTGTATTTTTGTATGTAACGAATAAATTTAAAAGTACTGGACCGATTTTAATAGTTCTTCTTTCATTAGAAAGCCACATTATCACTGAGTAACATATTTAGTACTAGATTACTATAGAAATCTTTAGAAATTCTTGAAGGTGTAAAAAAATTAGACATAAAATGTCTTTCATTGCATACGCTGCGAAGAGTATTAATGATAGGACAAAAAAATGTTCGGCAATATTATAAAATATATCAATATCTACAAAAAACTTCGCGAGACCATATGTCTAACTATTGTAGTTACGTCACTATAACTACCTTTTTACATTTAACAAATTGGATAGAAATGCTGATCAAAATCAGACCGTGTTATCCATACCATTTATAAATGTTTATCTCAATACTTGATAATTACTTTTTGAAATCGGACATTCCATTCAAAAGAAATCATGAAATTAAAATAAAAATACATGCCGGCGGGGGCCGGAGGCTAGAGAGGGCTAGGCTGCAGGGAGGCTTTAAGACAAGCATACAATTTTTTTTCTAATTTAGTGATTCATGGTCGTTTTAAATTTCTATGCATTCTAGGATTATGTTTATCTATAGTATTTATGTTTATGTATTTTTATATATATTATAAAAAACTTATTTTATAAATTCAATAAACTATTAATGTATTTGTATGAAACTGTATTTTCACTCGGTGTAAGCGTTTTTAATTTTAATTTTTCTTTTTGTTCTAGGACTAATCTTATCGAATGACAGACGATAGAAACAATATACAATACAATGATTCTAAGAGTTAAATTTAGTACGAATACTATTCAGATTTCCTGATGCACACTTAATTGAAGAAAAAGGCTTAGTAAATATTACAAAAGACTCAGGTTCTCATTCTAACAAATAATTTAACAAGAGCGTATATCTTCAAAACAATAGATTTCGTGAAAAATTTGCGAGTACCAATCAACGCACAGAAGGAAACCACTATCAACATTAGGTAAGCGGCCTTCATGTACCTGCGTGATCGCTGATGGATGACCAAATCGAACAGACCTTTTACTAAGCGAAGTGACGAGAACGCACGATTTACTAGTGACGAAATACACGATCGTCACGAGCATCTGCACGAAAAAAATTTTTTGTCAAAAATTTGATATGTGAGCTTAATCGCACATCATCAGTAGGTAGAGCGTATGTGTACATTGCACAGTAGAAGATAACATATTACAATAGAGATAAGACAAAATTGTAACGAATATCTCGCCAAGGTCACTAAAAATAAGAAGCCATATAATATATATATATATATACAAAACAAGAGGTAGGTACCGGATTGGCGAGTCGTAACTGTGCCGTTAAAATTGAAGCGACTGGTGTTAATTCATTTAGTCGCAAAGTAGATAGATAAAACGTTTATTAATTTCCGCAAAGTACACATAATCATAAATATCCAACAAAACAATGGTAATTACTGAGAATAAACAAAGATACAATCAAACACCATAAATATATGTATGCTGCAGAAAGCGAAAGGTGTTAAATATTTGCTTAATTTGGACAAATCACTGGTTTTCAGCCATCACCTTTTTTGAGTGGGTAGAGTTTTTAAAAAAGGAGCAGATAAAATAACATAATTCCATCCTGTACTTTCTGTATGATCTACATATTTCAGTCATAAAGAATCTCAATATAGAATAAAAGTATGTACATAAGTGCAAAACGAGTCATTTTTTAAACGTCGCATAGTGTGTCGCACGCATAGGCGTCGTCTCTACTCTAATAAACACGATTTTACCGTGGGAGAGCCATGCTTCGGCACGAATTGGGCCGGCTCGACCGGAGTGATACCACGGCCTCACAGAAAACCGGCGTAAAATAGCGCTTGCGCTGTATTTCGCCGAGTGAGTGAGGGTACCGGAGGCCCAACCCCCCCTTCCCCCTTATTCCTTTTAAAAGGCCGGCAACGCATCTGTGACTCCTCTGGAGTTGCGGGTATCCATGGGCAACGGTTATCGCTTACCATCCGGTGATCCGTTTGCTGCCCTATGCTATAAAAAAAAAAAAAAACGAAAGTTGGTAAGTATGAATGGATATTTGTTACTCTTTCACGTAAAAACTACTATTTGCATGGATATTAATGAAACTCTTCAATAATATAGCCTAAGCCTAAGAAGAACACATAGCGACAATTTATAAAGATACTAGCGACCCGCCCCGGCTTCGCACGAGTACAATCGCCGCAATGATAATTTTTCGATTTAGCGTAAGTTTGTACGTTTGATATCTTCTAAAGTACTGATCGAAATTACATGATGTAAAAGACAAATTTAATCTAGGTTTAATGTCCAAGCTTACTAACATGTTTATTTGGATAAGAATAAATGTTATACATACTTAAAATGGCTTCGTAAATAAGCCATTATTTCTAGTAAAAAGTAAAAGATAAAAAGCGGTTATTGTGGGTTATTCTTGAGAGATAGACATATACCATCGCCGACTTTTGTAAGTTGTACAATACTGTAGTACATTGTCATTTTCATCGTCATAGACATTTTGACCAATCCCGTAGGGTTTGGCCAGCGTTTGTAATATAAGCGCAAAAAAGTGAGTTGATTTACGACATCACATTAGAAATCTCAAAAATTGTCAGTGTTCCACGACTACATTGTGCATGTTTTATTCATATAAACCTTCCTCTTGAATATACCTATTTATTAAAGAAAACCGCATTAAGATCCGTTGCGTAGTTTTAAAGATTTAAGCATACATAGCTACATACACACATAAAGACACCGGGAACCGAGTTAGTTATATACTATGTAAAGATATGCCACGCTAATACAAGCTACTCTGTAATACTAATCTTGCGCAGACGAAGCCGCGGGCACCAGCTAGTCTAAGCAACATTGAAGAAGCCACAAATTGCAATGAGCAGATAACGAATAACATTGAAACGAAACGAGACATTGTAACGAAAATCCTTGATCCTTGTATACATATGACATCACGATAAGACATTGGCCATTTAACGAGAATTACTGATAAACATAAAATATTATGAGCTCTACGACAATTTTTTTATTTAATTATCTTTCACATTCTCACATTTCAAATTTTTGTATCGACAGATAGCGTTAGGGCCTAACATAGTCAGTGGCGGTAATTTCCGGGTTGTACTATAGTAATTTAAATTCAGAAATATTTGAATACAACATATAAGTAAGTAAGAAGTAATATCAAAAGTAATGTATATTAATACATGTATGTGTACACACAACCACACTTACATACATATACATACAGTCAGTACATACATACATACAGTCTGATAGTTTAAGAAAAAATTGAAAAGAGTTCTGAGAAGAAATGTCTATTTTCCACAATGGAAACGGCTAAATGCATGTGCCACATACATTTATTATAAAACAAATAAATAATAAAAATCGCGGAGAGTAATCCATTATAAAACGAAACAAGACGAATCATGTTATTTTTATATTAATTCACAATCAAATCACACAGAAAAACCAATTGCAATGACAGTTTATATTTAGATCCAAGTAGATGTATGAACATAAAATAATGCTCAATAATTATGTCTATTCGAACAGGAAGTTGTGATCTATGTCGTGGCTTACGTTTGGAGAGCAAGGTCGCATGTCAAGCAAGTGGCCCACCAAAACACCGGCCTCTGCGACCTTCAGCGATTGTATTTGGTAAAAGTTCATTCAGATCAAGTTAAGTGTGTAAATAACAAATAAAGGTGTGAGGTTATCACCGAAAGAAACAATGATTAAGGAATTATTAACTTCTGAATTTGACGGCCTCTGTGACCAAGCGATTAGTAAGTCTGTATCATGTATTTTCAATATCCGAGGTCCCGTGTTTAAATCCAGATGGGGGCAGATGTTTGTGAAATAAATGTGAGCATTTATGGCTGTTAATTTTTATTTCTTATAAAATATTTTTATCTATGTATGATCATTATATGATCTATTCGTTGCCCTAGACCCCATAACATAAGTCTTACAGTGCTTACTTTGGGGTTACTTTTTAAATTAAAAACTGTGTCCGTCATCACATTTTAAAACAATGATGACGAGAAGTATTATTCAACATAAAAAGTATACGTCAGCAAAAATAAATAATATAGTAAAATGACAAAATAGCAGCTTCATACCTGTTTAATATAATCATCAAAATTAATTACAAGAACAGATTATCCATTCAAGCGTATTGTTAGTTTAGTTTTTAGTCAGTCTTAATCAGCCCAGCCCCCTAATTATGCAACTCTTGCCATCAAAATTAAAACAGAGAGACAGTGCAGTTACATTGCAGCGTTAATAACATTAATGTGACAGTTATGTATATTTAAAAAGCAGCAATGTAATTGCACTTTCTGTCAGTCAGGGAGCTAATGTCCCAAAGGTGTGGCTGCTGCTATTCGCTAGTTTGTAACGACGACCTTGCAAGGCCAGTTGTCGACGCACAACGTTGAGCGAACTGAACTGCACTTTGGCGTATATGGTAGATAAAAAATTGGTGAATTGGAGACCCTTTTCGTTTGACACTTGTAAGACTTATGGGCGACTTAATAATCTTGTTTGCAATTAACTGTCAATCCAATTATCTATACGGACGAGTGTCGTAACTATACAAATAACTAGACGTTGTCCTGTGAAATGTCTCAAATGTCATGTTGTCTCGCTGTATGTGGTAAAAGATTTTTCATTTCTCATACTCGGAAAGTTATGTTGTTTTGATCTGATTATTGGGTGGAAAATGCTGCTTCCCGACATAGGGACGGAAAAACTCATACAATTTACTTCCCACCCAAGGGCCGGAATGAACTTTAAAAATAGAACTACGAATGTCAGCTGTGAACTATAAAAAAAAATGCTGCGGCCATGTGAGTTTCTAAACAGCCAGTGTGAACTCAGCGCAAACTACTTCCAGCTGAATAAGCCGCAACAAACACGCGGTGAGTTCCATATTTAAAATTTAAACAATCGACATAAATTGGCGGGATGTGAATTATTTATTATATATATCTGTGACGGAATTTGAAAAAATTCAAATAATCTCTTATACTAGTTAAGATTTTAATTTTAAAAATGAGTTCAAGCGATTTCGAAATATTGACACCAGATTCAATTAAAGACGAGGCAAATTGTGTTCTGCTTACTGATGGTCTACTGATATTATCATATATTATCAATAAATAGATTAAATAAATAAACAACCAATGTTTTATTTTCCTCATATATTCGAAGTGAAAAGTAGAGTGTTTAACACGGGTAAAAGAATCAATTCCTTCTCGGACTATAGCCGTCTAAATACCTCGGGAATTGATTCTTTCTACCCTCGGTTAACAATCTACTATTCCCGCTTTTCTGTTGAAATTTTTCCTCAACTTTCTTTGCTGTAAACCTCACGGAGCCCGAGACCTCTCCAACGAATGCAAAACCGTGGAAATCGGTTGGTGCGTTCCCGACTTATTTTTATATAGTAAAGATAAGACATAGATGTCTCATAGATCTAATTTAAAAAAAAAAAATGTATTTTTTTCGTTTGTATGTCTAACTTTGTTTAGAAACTTAATTTTTTTCAACTCTACTTGCAAAAAATTTAATAAATACAAAACTAATACTTTAACTGCATTCTTCACGCTTTAGTTTGAACTATAAAAGTTGTAATTTAGTTTAAACACTTACTATAAATGATAAAAAAAGGAAATTAGGTAATATAACTTTGATACTTATAATGCCGAAAAACTGTATGCTTACTTGTTCTCAAATATTTTGTTAAAATTCTCTATGCTGCCATTATTGTGTGTATACAGTGTTACGCGTAACATTTTACAAGTTGACAGTTTTTATGCCTTGGTAATAGCGGCGGTTTTCGTAATGCAAATAAGCATAGCGTGTTTGGACTGTACTTTTTTCGTATTTTAGAGCAATAACTAGAAGTATGTGCAGGTATCTGACATATTTACCGCACTTTCTTTGATATAGCCGACTTTAACCACTTACACGGGCGGTATTACGAGATGAAGTAAATAAAATGATGTGCGAGTTATTTGTTTGATTGAGGATCATCTAAAACAAAATTGTGAATTTTTAGAAAATCATATCGAAACCGGTTTCAAAGATGATTCTTATTTCTCTTCATACATGCCATTCTACTTAGACTTATGATGAAACGTCAAAAACGCAAGTGCCATTGAGAGGTGCAAAGCGATGCAACTAATAAATATGTTTCTTATTTCAACAATGACATTCGCAACGATAATCGTGCCAGTTATTAATACTGGCACAACGTATAAATATGGTCACGTTTGTATACCTACAATGTTACAACCGTCACGTTCCGTGCGATGCGTCTCTCGCTCGTATACAATATCAGAAATAGACACAGAAATAATATTGACTCAGAACCAATGCGTTGCAATAAATCTGTCACTACAAGATCAGTAAGTTTTAGAGGTATATAGGGTAAGTATAACTCACTTTTAAACTGTAAATCTTTAAGGTGCACAGTTGCCCCAACGACCTTGCATTGTTCTTCCCGCACTAATCGTTTGAGTGCGAGTGACATCGCATAAGAGAAATTTGCAAGAAAATATTCGCGCGTAAATTAATTTATTTTTTTTATATAAGTTTGTCCGCCGTAGATATCTCATAGTACAATGCCCGATGGGGTAGCGTACTATGAGAAATAATATCAAAACACAATTTGCTGGAGCGTTGAACTATGAAAATGTTATAGATTATTATCGCATTTTGATAATTCATCGCAACGTATCGCTTATCATATCGTGTTTTGGTGGTCTCTTGTCGAATTTAAAGCAAAAATTCGTGCAAAGTGTACGGACAGCGGCAATAAGCGCGACCCTTACTCTGGGACTCCATAAAATCGACAAAAAGTAGGTGTTTATTACATTTCTGCCAAACCCTTCAGAGAAGGGAGGAATTTATATAAAACGAGGCGTGAAGTAGGGGTTGCGAGGTGGTAACTTAATCGGATCACGGGAGTATTTTATCTACTACCTACTTACTGCGTTGTTAAATTGTTTATTTCCATTTTTTTTAATTCTAACTCTTTAGAATACCTGCGTTTGTCACCTCAAATTTCCATTAACTAGCAGTAGTTTTTGTATTTAACTTCCCCAGTAAGAAATCGAACAATAAACAATTTTACCAGTTCATTTATCGTCTACTTAAAATGTATGGCAAAAGTTACGCAGCGAATTCTATAATTTCTCTAAAAAGTAATCATCAATACATAGTATAAAACAAAGTCGCTTTCGCTGTATGTCCGTATGTATGCTTAGATCTTTAAAACTACGCAACGGATTTTGACGCGGTTTTTTTTAATAGATAGAGTGATTCTTAAGGAAGGTTTGTATGTATAATAAATGCATAATATAGTAGAGAAACACTG
The DNA here is from genome assembly GCA_036419045.1 of Scirpophaga incertulas. Lineage (NCBI taxonomy): Eukaryota > Metazoa > Arthropoda > Insecta > Lepidoptera > Crambidae > Scirpophaga > Scirpophaga incertulas. The sequence goes on along the minus strand of CM071646.1, from coordinate 5,080,317 downwards.
ATAAATTTAAAGGTTTCTAATGTGATGTCGTAAATAAGCACGTTTTTTTGCGCTTATATTGCAAACGCTGGCTGAACCCTACGAGATAGACCAAAATAATGTACTACAGTATTGTACAACTTACAAAAATCCACAAAAAAAGTCCGCGATGGTATATGTCTATCTCTTAGGGATAACCCACCATAACCATTTTTTCACTGCACCCGTGCGAAGCCGGGGCGGGTCGCTAGTTTTCTATAAAGTATTAATATTTTAAATGGTTACATAGTATTTTGATAGCTATACATGTATATTTGCAATACTTTCGATGACTTGAATTTGCCCAAAATGTGACAAGACAATTCAGAGTAGCTACAGAAATTATGAATGGTCGGTCTCCTAGGAAAGTTCTCAAAGATTCAGGTGTCTGTCCTATTTCAAAAGCCACCAGATTTAAGCGTTCATGTAGACAACAGTCACGTGTGACCGTATTAAACAAAATAATGCACCGAGTGAACGTAGCACGGAGGTACTGGATAGGTACGCGGTGCGGTAAGGCGCGGCGGCTCGCGTCGACCAATCGCGCGAGCACACGTTCGGTTGATCAACAACCAAGTCATGTGAGTAAACTATTCAGAGTCCACCGGCGGGAACGGCCGCGACCTTCACCTGACTGTTTCGATGAATTGCAATTCCGCAGCTATATTTAGAACACCGACGAAAAAACCCATATCTTAGAAAACGCAATATAATAGTCTGTCGTCTTGTCTTAATATTATATACCAATATTATAAAGAGGAAAGATTTGTTTGTTTGTAATGAATAGGCTCCGAAACTACTGGACCGATTTCAAAAATTCTTTCACCTTTGGAAAGCTACATTATCCCCGAGTAAAAATAAAAATCGACAGATCCCACGGGATGCGCAATAAAGGCTTCGCTCAAAAACTACTGCACAGATTTTCATGCGGTTTTCATCAATAGATAGAGTGATTCTAGAGCAAGGTATTGCGGTATTTTTTATCTTGGAAAAACGGATAGACCCACGGGAAGCGCGATAAAACTTCGCGCCGTAAATCGACTTCCGCGCATATGTAGCCGTGGGCAAAAGCTATAACCCTTAACCCTCTATAGACCCAATCCCGAAATCCACGCAGGCGAAGCCGCGGGCAGAAAGCTAGTGATTAAATATTTTTAAGAGCCACAAACACCGAGAGTAATTTCCATTTTAAGCCCGTATTGATTTAATTATAGTCGTTGCGAAACAAGCTCTTATTTAATTGAGCTACAGCTCTGCAGTATAATACTACGAGTGCTCCGAAACAAACAACAGCTGGTAATGTCGAGACAATAGCACGCTAACGAAAGGAAGTCTGTATCTATTGTTGTAAGTGAATAGCGAATAGTATTATCTCGGAATGAACAGAGGATACAGTGATTCGCCACGACGGCGTCAACGTAAAAAGACTAATCACAAAGCTAATTAGCAAAAACGCGCTAAAATGAATTTCAACTTAGTTTATTTATACTTCTCGATAGACTTCCGTGAGATGAAATACTTCCGCGATATAGGATGCACGACGGCCAGATCTGATTAGTCTAGAACATGTGAAAGTTGTCTTGAGGTAAATGTCAAATGCCTTAGCCATCCTATAAGCCGACATTCACTTCACTATCCGCAAGGCCGTCAGGCCGTGATTGATCAAGGTCGCACTCACTGATTCAGATTAGAAATACAGCAACCATTAACATTGTATTTCGTCACTTTAGTCATATGACGAATTTCAGGAGACGTAAAATACCAAAACTAAAATACTTAAACTTGGCTATTTTTAATTGTTGTCGTGTCACAATAAAGACAGTTTTTTTTTTTTGCTTTTTGATAAGTTCACATTTTTAAAATACACAATGTTAGAATATAGCGGTAATGTTTTACCTTATACCTTACTTGTTTTTTTCATTTAAACTATTTTATGATCATAAGCGTGAAACCCATTAAAATGTGATAATAGCTTGAACAGAGTCAGAGACCTTCATATTAAAAAAACAGGGTCAAAAATGTTGTATATATGTGCATGTATTATGGTCCCAAGCACTGGTGTACCTTTTCTGAGTATGAGTTTTGTCACTGCAGTAATCCCGAGTCTCCTACAACACCTACTCTGAGTATAGGTATTGATAATTTTAAATAAAATATTTGGATATTTATATAGCACAGCTGTCCCACGTCCTGGACGTGAACTGGGTTGATTTATATAACTTAAACTAACCTAAGATTTATAGGATCCCGTGCAACTGGGAGAAAGTAGAGTTGGCACAAACACCGGCAGAGATCACAAGTGAAAACGATTACAATATTACACAAGTCACGAACACATATTTTTAAAGTGAGACTCCATAGTCGAGTGGATAATACACCGGTTTCAAGGTGTCGCCACTGATGTCGACAGATTGTGTGATGAATGCCGCATTTGTACCTTAGTCATGGTTGTTGATAATATTTCTAAAAATTATTTATATATGTATAATATTGTATGTCATCCTACCCTAGATCATACAAGTACAGAGCTTACCTTTAGCTAAGTGTAAGGTAACTATTATTATTTATATTATAAAGTCAATACTAATTCAGACGTAGCTAGTCGTTCATTCGCTAATGACACCAGATCAATCTACGAATGATCAGATAAATAATTAACTTCATTGAAGATTTGCTGGAGTCGGACACGCGAAGTGTTCATGAGTGACCCCGACCTAAATACGATAAAATGCTGAACTTTGTAACTTTATTGACGTTTCTACAAACATGAAAGATTGCAGTTCGCTTGACAGTTCATTATGAAGTTGATTCGATATTAATCAGACTACATTATGTGTTAGTTAGATGATCAGTGTTAATCGCTTTAACTTTTAACAATTGACCTGTTTCATCTTATAAAAATTGTCTAATAACAAAGTGTTTTATCAAAATCGTAGACTTATCAATTGGGACGCCTATTTTGTTTGCCTTGATAAGATATCAGTGTACAATATGATAAATATAAACTTATCTCAATAATTTTTCATACTTATGTTTATAATTATAATTCAGATAAGAGTCAGGGACTTCTGGATAGTGATTGTGAAATTGATATAATTATCAAAGGTGTAATTTCTGAAGTTGTAACCATAAATTAGTCAAATGTAGAACTCCAAGTACGTAAGTCCACGTGGTCGCACAGATAGGGCAGGGGAGAAATCGGTAACGATTTTTCCAGATACCAGCTGAGATGGTAGCAGCGTGCCGGGCATGCGCAATGTATTCGTCTGCCACGTGGTGGTGGTGGCAATAACTTTTGATTCAATGAAGTCTGACGTGTAATTCCAAAAAAGAAAGCGATCTCTCAGTAATATTTTAAACATAAGGGAATCTAAATCAAATTTTAAAACATGAACTAAATTCAAAACTACATGATAGAGCGATTTAGTATTCTAATTAGAAAACACAACAATTTAAATAAAAAGAATGAGATTAATTTTTACCAAATGACTATTCTGTGTCAATGCTATAACATTACTAGAGTTACAATAGTAATTTTACTATTTCTCTAAAAAACGTCGTGCCCACTTAGGAGCTATTGTATGGACATGCGCATTCCCGACTTTTTGAACCACGTGGCTTTATCCCATTGCATAACCTTCGCCGTCTTGAAACCATCTTGAAAATCCAAGTCATTTATGAACCTTTTACAATATTTAGCATCATCATTTTAGCTACAGAGAGCGTCACAGATCAAAAACACGTACAGATAATTTATGTAGATAGCATAAAGTGTTTCATATATTTTGATGTCAAGTGGCATTTAGATTAATGCAGTGTTCTTGTACATGTTATACCTTAAGATTTTAATTGTACCAATTGGCATGTGTACTATAAATAGTAGATTTATATGTCTCGTGACATTCATAATCAAAGGAAGCCAAATGGATAAGTTCCAATAAGACAAAACCGTTCAAGTCTTCGTTTATGAAATTAGATGTTGTTTACCAAACATCAAGATGAAATTTATCAAAAACGTTGAAACACTTAATGTTTTCGATGGATATAGTATTTAGACCACTATTTATATAAATAATTACGACAATTTGTGAGTACAAACGACCACACCTCTGGCGACCACAATAATATAGCGGGTCGCTATCACTTTGCAATATGACAACACGCACACATTCGTAAAAGTTATAGCGGCTACTAGCACACAGGAGTAAACTCTGCAGAATCAGAATGGCGGCAAGGACCCGCCATTTTCCGCATGGACTTAACCATACTTTCGTTGACACTACGTTAAATTTAACAGTTTTGAAATATTGTTTGAAACTAAGTATAGAATTGTACGTATAATAAACATTCTTCTTCAGGTTGAAGTGAACTTTGATCATGGTTGTTTTGTCGAACAATTTATTCAGTGGCGCGAAGTGATTAGCCAACGTTCTGTTGAGCTAGTGACCTCGGACGAAATCGTTTATGAACAAAGCAAGTACGAATACAATCAAGAATTCAAAACACTGATTGCAAAATCTAACTTTAGAAAACGCGGGACTTACTATACTTACATGAGAACTATTGGTGTATGTATATCTTAAGTACGAGTTTATTTGTATTTAAGTGTAAAAAAACTATTATTGACTGTTGTTGAAGAAGTAAATATTATCCAAATTCCATCCGTTTAACAGCTAAATTCAACGCACCGCAGACGTGGACGCCACGAGTGCGCGCCGTCTGTCATACCGCGGCGGCACAAATAATTCGATGATATCACGATTCAATCAACTTGTATCTTATAAGAAGACTCAACATTTACACTCTCGCATAACTAAGTGGCGGATACCAATGATCCATGACGTAATTTCCTCCAGCACCATATTATTATGAAGCCATGTGCCGAACACGTCGGCGCGCGACGGATTGCCATATTAGAAATTCCAATGCGGACCTTATAAAACTAGTCGTTTCTCGGGGCACTTTACAATATAATCCATTTAAACTTGTCCAAAACTTCGAAAAACCACAAACACGAAAACTGGATGTTGATAAGAGCGCGTATGTGGAGTATATCCATATTATGGTAGGGATAGCGAAGTCGCATAAAACATGCGACAAACACGCGCGGCAGCTGCGAGGCAACTGAAGCAAGGAGCGGCGGCGGCGGTGGGCGCGACGCGAGGGGGTGAGTGCCGGCTCTGGGGGGACCGGTGGCGTCTGAACCGCGTCTCTGCTCGCTACTAGAGGCTTGTCGTGAATTGTGCAACGTCAGCAGCGCGTGCGTACTCGTATTTACCTCATCTGGCGCCCGACACGGATAGGACCCGTCCCGACAGACGAGAGCCGCAAAAACTTCGCGGCCACGAACAAGTGTTACTCAATAACGCTCGTTATCCGTCAGACACTACAATTTTTTCCCTTTTTATAGATTACCGATTGACTACTGAAATTCTATTAACACTGCAAAACTGATGAATTTTCTTATTCGTTTATAACTGAAATGAAATAATGGTTTCTTAACCAATACAAAAATCAATTTCAAGCAAATGGGAATGTGGCAGTGGAATTTTTCCGATTATGTTATGGCGTTAGTTATCGCCAGTTTAATCGTTTGTATGCCAAGGCAACAGCACCACGTGGCTCGGTAACTATGGTGACAACTCATTGTGCTATGATTATGACTTTCACGTTAGAACAAATACATATATTTCTGGAATGAACTAAATATTTAGCTTTGTCACAAATATGTGGACGAATCTTTTTCTTAGTGTCAAATATTGAGATAAGTTCAAAATTCTAAATCTATTTTGTAATGAACGACTTCCATAGAATTTTCTAGACAAGGACATTAGATGAAGAAATCAATTAAACGAGATTGCTTGTAGATTAATCAAATATTCTATCTGAATGGTTTTGTTCATTCGTACGTACTGAAGTATCCTTACCAAGTTATCAAATAAAAATGGAGTTAGCGAGTTGGATAAAAAGAATAAATCAAATTAAACTGACCAGTATCGAATAGCAATCGCCGAAAGATGGACAAATTTCATTCGAAGTACGTATTTTGAAGAAATATTTGCAGATAGTGGAGCATAGTATAATTGCTTTCTCAAAAGTAGCAACAGCGGCCAGTGTATCTCCGCATATCTGTCGGTGGGCGTGTTGGTGAGATTGCTGGCCCACGCACGCCCACTGCCGATGTTAGATAACAAGCTCTCTTGTTATTGAAATATATTTTTGGATGCGCCATTATTATTGACATCAAAAGTATAAATTTTATATTTGTGATATTTTTATAAATCAGTGTAGGTTATTGCGATGCTTTGAATAGATTCGCCTTTATAGACTCTCTTCATAGAAATGTATATTGTAAAATATCTCCTTTGTAACGTATAATTAGAGCACATAATCAAAAAAATATTTTGAAGTAATGTTTTGTCAACATTGAAAATGCGGATAAAAATAGCTAATGTTACTATCTATGTACGAAGTACTTACGTGTACTATACATTAATCAAGTAAATTGTTGGTATTAAGTCTGTATTTTTAATACCTTCAAATCCTGTTCAGCATTTTGCACAGTCGGCGTTATAGCTAGAATATCGTGACTCTGTAAAGTCCGCGAGGCCTCATTTAACATTACACACCAAGCCACTCGTAAATCTAGCCCACGCCCAAATGGTCTAGCCAGACGGAGAATTGGGCCAGGAAAATCGATAATGGACTAGCCTTGTTCGTAGACATATTCGATTTCTTTCTTTATTTTTTAAGTACCTTGGTATTTAGTAGAAGAAGTTAGCATCCTCGCAGATAAAGCTAAACAGGAATTGATTACGAGACAAAAAAAAAAATCCTATGTGGGTGATAACAATAATGAAATCTTTTATGAACAACGTGACTGCACTTTTTTTAAAGTTCATCTGACAGCGAAGACTGCAGAGAATATTGTAAACGACAACGTGCTGCACTTTATCAAAATACTGCAGCTTGGTCCCGTATTGTAAATACAAATAAAGCATTTAATGAGATCAGGCCTGTGAGCCGCGAATAAGAAACGACAGACAAAGAAACGACAAATATAAGAAGCAAAACATAACAAGATTTAGAATTCTTGCCACGTAACGTCTTAATTTAATTGGATTCATTTGCAATAACAAATCGAATTTAGCACAGAGCACGTTTCTTTGGCGAGAAATGTTATTTTCATCAATAGCTTCAGAAAATATATTTCGAATTAGGTATTACCCGGAATCTAAACCCTATAACTTCTGTCCTCTCTACAGATATTAGTATTTTTTTTATTTATTTACATAATATAATACATTAATAAAATTGTAAAGGCACAACATAAACTCTTGCTAGTTTTTCCGTGCGCCAGTGAGCCGTTAGGTAAACTTATTTAACAATTAATCATAGGTGTCGACTCCGGCATATCTCCCCAAACCCAAAACCAAAACCCGACACCAGTCCCTCCCTGTCATTCTGTATAGAGTATGACAGGGATAGACCGCCGCCAAGCCTAGTTCCATGTTTAGAGATCACGCCAGAGTCAACAGTTTAACACCAAAATCTAGTAGCCGAACTGTATCTGTAACTACACGTACACACGCTCCACCTCCTCGCTCTTTATCATGCTCAACACAATGTCTTCCTTTTCGCTTACACTAGGAATTTTCATTGACTATCATAGTATCAGTATGAATTCATATGTCTGCTAAACAATAACGTAATGACTGAAAATGTAATCGGTTCATGCAGATATTATTATACACTAATCCAAAATGTTATTAGGTACTCTTGTGAACGTAGTTTTAATAATTAATGAGAATACATAGAAGTCTATCGCGTAAAGTAAGCAATCGTTTCATCGGTTGTCCGTTCAGTACGATCGCCAATCGAGCTATCATCAAAACAACGCACATATGTGATGATTGAGTACTTGCATATTATGTTTAGGCGACCGGTTAGCCTTGAGAACTGCAAAGTCAAAACATAATATTTGATTACAGCACGGCCATCAATAAGTAGGTACGTTAAACTAACATGGTCAGACATTTGCACAAACAAATGAACGATGCTTATTTTTTGAGTCAACGCTGTTTTTGCGTAAACATTATATAAATGTCCTTGGTGCACTTTTGTATAAACAATGGCCAATTGGCTGCGACAGAACTGTTTCAGCAAAGTAATATAATTTGACGTCACGATGACTTTTGGCAAATGAAGAATGAATATACTACAAAATACATTATTTTATAAAGATTCGTATACAGTTGGTATACCGCTTTCAAGGAGTCGCAATCTCTGAGGTCTCGGGTTCGAGTCCCGGTGGGGGCAGATGTTTGCGTGATGAATGTGAGCATTTGTACCTTAGTCATTGTTGTTATAATAGATTTTTAGCAAATATACTTATATATGTATGTCTATCCGTTACCCTAGATCTCATAACACAAGCCTTACAGAGCTTACTTTGGGCTACGCTAAGTGATGTAAGTGTAGGAAAGATTTATTTATTTATTTACAATTTATTGTACACAACATAAAAACATAATTAAATACAAAGAACGTTAAAGAGCACAAAAGGTTAGGCTTATCTCTTACGAGATCTCTTCCAGCCAACCTGCAATAGGAGAAATTAATACAAACATTGTGTGTACCGTTACAAAGAAAAACATAAAACATAAAAAAAGCAGATTAAAATTTAAAAAAAAATCATTAACTATTTCAACGTGAATGGATAACATTCAACTTAAAATGAATGTAGGAGATTTGAGGAAGTATTCCTTCACTCTCTTTTTGAACAAAGGGAGGGTTTGAATATTCCAAATTTCAGGAGGCAGCGAGTTCCACAATCTGACGGCGTATACGGTAAAATACCACTTGTAGAACTGCATTTATTTTATTTAATTCTGAACAAAGAGTGGTAAACGAAATGTACAAAGCCGAACAAAGACTCAGTATGTCATGTTCATACAGAAGCTGGCCATAACTCTGCCGACACACACACCACGCAGTGCATTCTGCAAGCTTTAAGTGACCGGGCGACCTTGCGAGGACGTCTTTGGCTGCAGCAACGGACGTAATGCTTCCGCAGGTTCTTCCGTAAACAGCACGACGAAATAATGTGAGCGTTAGCAGTTATTCACGACACGACTCGCGAACGGGGATAAAGGCTGTGACTGATCAAGAAAATATTGTATTATAAATAAAGTGTTTGTAAAACTTAGCGTGGGCTAAAATTATTTTTTTTTATGCAAAAGTACCCTGCAGGTTTTCCCTTACTTTTGCACTATAAATATAAGTAGATTATGGTGAATCCTCAAGCAAGTTAACTAGCCATTAAATGTCTATAGACTGACCGAACAGTCACCAGACAAGAGTTGGTCTTGATGGTGTGATGGTTCAGTTAATCAGTACACAGAAAGAAAATATAAATTAATCCAAAACGCAAATATGTCTTGGAGAATAAATTTGGAATGTAAATATAAATATCTCAATACAAAATATATCTCTTCAATTATGGTCCTACTGAATCATAAAAAAAGAACTAATAATTCTCCTATAAAGTTTGTAGTATTATTGGGACAAGAATATGGATTTTAAATTTAGAAACCAGAACCTTAATTCAAAATACTGCAGGTTTTGTTATCAGTTTTAGAGTCTAGGAACTAAGTACTCAAACCAAAAAAAAACAAAATTTATCAAAGATTTTGCATATTTTAATCAAGAACTAAAAATTCTTATTTTTAGAATATAAAATGATGTTTACTTCAAGAATGTTGCATATTTGACTTGAAGTTTATTTTTATTTCTTTCTTCGTTTAAATTCGGCATGTTTAAATTGTGTTAGAAAGTTCTTAATCACCAATAACTATACATATTTTATCCTTAGATTGTTTCATTCTTTGTCTAAGAACGACAGATCAGAAATATGTTCATCCAAGAAACAGGAATTATCCAGAAAAATAACATAGACATTAATCATTCTTGGAAAACCGAATGGTGTTACCATTATACAAAAATCGGTTTGTAAGGTAGAAAAGATAGGCGCTTTCAGAGCTATAGCGCATAGAGCATACTCAGACCAAATAAAAAACTAAAGACTTAACACTTCCAACAAAATCGTGAAGCCGGTTGTGTAAACACCACCAGTACCACACAGTAAAAAATTTACCCGAATATTTAGTCACAGTATTAGTAGGGTTATTAGATGAGTATATCATAGATTTAGTACAATAGATAGGCAATGCGAAACAGACAAATTATCGTTCCCCGTATAATAGAGCGAGATGGGAATATGGCAGCCTTCAAGTACCTACACACAAGCTCACACTTCTTGACGTTTGCATAGGTAAAAATAATCAAACACATTTTTTGAATACCGTGTTTTGAAAGCAACGAGTTACGTGTGCAGTACCAGGATACACATCCAAGAAAGATAACACACGGAAATATACGTTTCAAGTGTAAATATAACATATATTTTTTGTCGATTTAAGTAGTTATTTTCATCAATATCTAAAAAATATATATAAATCAGGAATAAAAAATACATAAATAATATAACCATCTATGTTATACTAAATCTATGGAGTATATAGACAAGTTAGCGTTTATTTTAAAATGTGTATAGGTATTACGCTTTCAAGGGGTGGTATGGTAATATGTTTATTTCGACAAGATATGTAGAAGATATTAAACAAGTTTTAGGATAAGATAAGAACAAAATTCTTTATTGTTCAACAAATAAAAACCACCGACTCACTGCCTTCCCTCCTTCACTTTCCTTACCTAAGTAGTTTTATGCCTCTTTACACTTTTATTATCTTTAATATTATCAACATCAAAACAAATATAAATAAATGAATGAATGTGCAACGATCGGTTCGTATCACATTCATTACTTACCTAATAAATATGGAATATTGTAGCGCTTACTAGTGTTAAACTATTTGCTGGTTAAATGGTGCCTTGATCTATTGCGTGATATGTTAGAAAGAGACAAATATGAAACTAATTGTGTAAAAGGCTGTTAAAAGATATCGTTCCTACAATGTGTTCAGCACTACAGAGCTAAATTACAGCCTAAAACTAAAGGTTAGCCTTGACTCATTGTAACTGGAACTACACTTCCGAGGATTTGAATGCGCTCCTATATACAATTACAATATTGCTATTAGAAACTTAATTTAAAAAGTACAAGTCCGGAAAGTAGGTATATGATTTCTTCAAGCGTCCCGGTTTGTTGATTTTTGTGGTGACGTCTCTACGTATTGGAAATGATAATTCCGCACGTGAACCAAACTACATTTTTGATACATTTGCGAAAAATGAAAAAAGCATTTTAAGTATTTGACAAGGAATATTTGATATTAGCAGTTTGAACAATTGTTGAGAATGATATAAAACGGCTGTGTGTGCGTAAAAAATGATACACACGGCCGTGTCTCAGTATTACCTATAATGAATTAAAAATAAATAAATGGTGAAAATAATACTTACGGGTTACAAGCAAATTGGTTTTTATTCCGTGCCACGATTTGAGCACTTCCAACCTGTGCCTATACTGTTTGTAATATCTTTGCCACTAATGATATGTTGTACAAATACACTTGTTGTCTGTAAAACTATAATAGAGTTTGAGAACACACGGTTAATTCTCTAATATCACTAGGTAGGTAGTTATGTAATTACTTAGTCTTAATAATCGATAACTGTGTTACAAAATACCACAATAAGTTTACATTTACCGTGATTTTTTAAAACAATAATGTGTCAACATTATGAAAAATATTGTTTTATTTAAGTTTGATGTCCATAAATTTTTCTCGTATGGAATTGTCCCATTTGGCAGAAAGTCAAATAATCATTATGGCAACATTCTTTTTGAACGCTATGAGGATTTTGTGGACTCAACCGACTTTCTTTCTTTCTGAAACAGCAGCTCTTGAGTACTGTTCTGTGCACAACAGGATTTATCAATTTGTGAATTAATTTTTCAACTGTTCCATTTATTTGTTACTCCCACCACCCACCCACCCACCTAGGTTTATTTGTACACTGAAGCTAGTTTACAGATTTAAGGATAATTTTATACCTACATAATTATGGAACTAGAAAATTTGCTTGCGTCGTGGGATGTGCCACAAGACATTATTAAGAACTTCACGGGTGAGTATTTATTGTTATTATCAAATAATTATTTAAGTGCGGTCACAGGCTAATGGAGAAAGCTATGCCAGTGTTGTCGTTGTCGTATCAGAAATGATTTGCAAACTATTTTTGATACTCAGGATTGTGGCTAATTATGGAGAAAGGTTTTCGAATGACAGCTGCTGCAGGAAACGCAGAGTTAAAATGGAAACTTCCATTTTAACTCTGCTTTTCCTGAAGCGAACAACACACACAAGGTGAACCAACAGTCTAGTCGCATGAAACTTCTGAAATGATGATGTATGATGAACTAGGTCCATTGTATTAACCCCCATTCATTAAAGTGAGGGTGCACATATGGCACCTAGGGCTAAGTTTTCACAGATCTTCATCCTGCATCCCTTAAGGCAATTATATCTTAAAGGTCTTGATTTTTTTTCATCAGTAGTTTGTAACTTACAAACCTTTGTTTTTGAGGAAAAATGCCTTCACCTATCTCCCAGCGGGATAGTGCTACTTTTGAGCTATGTGGAACCCCAGTAGAAGTTCCTGACTACCCAATAAACGTCCTCCCCAGAATCAAATCGCTATACGGAACTTAACATCACATCGTCATCTCATACACGTTCCCACCGAGGTACACGAGCTTACTCTAACAAATTAGTGTGCTTTGGTCTTAGTCCACCATGCTGACCACTTTTTTCTCAGATGTATGCAGGTTTCCTCACAATATTTTCCTTCACCGTAAGAGCGTCGGATAAATCTACATATGAAATTTAAAAGTTGGAAAACCAAAGTGGTACATGGCTGGTTACGAATCTCCCAATTAGGAGGCGGGTGACGAAACCAACGCACGACCGATACTGCCATCCTAGATCTAAATTTTATCTTTCACCTAACATCTAATATGTTCTAAAGGTGACTTTCTGACCTAATTGTTTGATTTTTAGATAATGGGATCACCATCGAAACCTTGAAGAACTTAAGTCCATTGTATTTAAAAGAACTATGTCCCCATATTGGATATAAGATTAGAATAAATATATACATCCATAACCCGACAACAAATATTATTATTGTTCTTCACACAAATATTTGCAGCGACTAATTCAAACCCAGGACTTGTTATTTGGTAACCAATGTCGTTGAATATATTCCTATGGATATTATTGCTTTTTCTTGACTACAAATAGAACACTAGTAGGAGATAAGTGAATAGTATGTTTGTTGTGATTTAGTTTGTGCTTTTCCACAAAAATAGATAATTGTATTGATATCCTGTAGACCATGTGTAAACTGCTGAAAGGTTTTGTTGTTGTCTAGGTCCATTGTTGATACTTTGGTTTGACCCGTAACCTTATTCTTACTGACATAAAGTTTATTGTTTTTTTTTAGAATGCTGGAGATATTGAACACGTAATAAGTAAACACAAAAAAAACCTGCGGTCCCGCCAGCAGACTTTCCAGCCCTTTATACTTCTACAAGGAAAATTGCAAGATTTTTCGGCTCTCTATATTGTGATTGAAGATAAAAAATATCAGCTACAAAGTGCAACTAAGGCATTTGATTTACATCAAAATCGATATTTACATTATTTGTTGCCTTTGAAATAATACATATTACAGAAGTCGACTGTGCTACGATTGTATATGATTCCAATTATTGTTATTTTAAAGTGTTTTTGTCATTATCGTTGTCATTTCATAAATAACATAATTTTTATACTATTTATGTATTTTATTAACAGTAGTTTAGAGGTTTTCTTCCAACTTACCTATTCTTTTATATAAAGAATGCATTCTCTTGAATCAGGAATATGAGCCTCTTATTTCGAAATTTAAACATATCATTTTAAGTCAGCATTCTTTTACATAAAAATAGAATAATTCTTGAATTAAAAAATTATTGTATAACAAAAAGAAACATTAATATTTACAGTAAACGAGTAACATTTGAACCAATGTCTCAAAATATTTAGTATAAGAAATATGTAGACCCTCGATTTTATTTCAATGTTCCGTAGCTTTAGGAGCGAGTCACAGAATTATTTAATTCAAGAAATGTTGTTTCAAGCACCTGAGAATTAACAATATTTATTCAAGATTTGTACACTCTGTATCTAAGAAAGAAAGAATTTTGAATCTAATAGGATACTTTATTTCTTACGTGATAAATTTTCTGTTCAAATCAAGAGCGCCTATTTCTTGAGATAACTTTGAAGAATTTTAAAAATAAGAAACAAAGTATTTGTTCTGGGAGTTAAGATTCTTGATAGTTCAAAATATTTTGTATCTTATTAGAAGTAATTTATTTTTTCCTTATATAGGAAACTGGAAATATCTTGCGTTAAATAAGTTTATTTGATTGAAGATTTATTTTCTTTCTGTGTAGGTGCGTAGTATTTATATACAATGTGTCAGGACTATGACATATAGCAACATTGTGGTAAATTATTTTGAACGAAATGAATTTTTAGTATATGAACAAAGAATTTATACTAGAATTATTGATTTACAATTCTTTTTTGTTCTTCATTCATTCTATTACGGCTTGCACTCCCTCAAGAAGTGAGAAACTCCCTAAACAGGCTTAGCTTAAATAAATTGCGTAGACTTTTGTTAGAAGTAAGTCTTAGTAATTATGCAGTAGCGTATAATATATGTTCTATTTATGTATTAGGGAGTTTTCGTTAATTCCATATACATATAAGTATCTTTTATTTGTATGAATTACTCTTTGTATCTCTGTATCACCTGAAGGTTGCCGTGATTTTACATAGAATCAGTATTTGTAAAAATTTAATGTAGTAAATTGTCAAACTAAGGTCATATGAATAGTTTTAAAAAGTCTGTCCTCAATGAACTGCATTTAATCTCTTTATAATGTTATGTGTTATTTTAGTTGTTTAAGTAGTATATAGTTTTATTTTATTTATTTTATTTTAATTTTCTGTTCCACTTTGTAACCTTTGATTATATACACGAACACTATTGAAATTTATTTTATTTTTTTACTGTTAGTATTATACAGCGGCTCGTGACTGTGCAGCGAGTTCCACAATCTGACGGCGTATACGTATATAAAAGACCACTTGTAGAACTGCATTTATTTTATTTCATTCTGAACAAAGAGTGGTAAACGAAATGTACAAAGCCGAACAAAGACTCAGTATGTCATGTTCATACAGAAGCTGGCCATAACTCTGCCGACACACACACCACGCAGTGCATTCTGCAAGCTTTAAGTGACCGGGCGACCTTGCGAGGACGTCTTTGGCTGCAGCAACGGACGTAATGCTTCCGCAGGTTCTTCCGTAAACAGCACGACGAAATAATGTGAGCGTTAGCAGTTATTCACGACACGACTCGCGAACGGGGATAAAGGCTGTGACTGATCAAGAAAATATTGTATTATAAATAAAGTGTTTGTAAAACTTAGCGTGGGCTAAAATTATTTTTTTTTATGCAAAAGTACCCTGCAGGTTTTCCCTTACTTTTGCACTATAAATATAAGTAGATTATGGTGAATCCTCAAGCAAGTTAACAAGCCATTAAATGTCTACAGACTGACCGAACAGTCACCAGACAAGAGTTGGTCTTGATGGTGTGATGGTTCAGTTAATCAGTAGGTGCGTAGTATTTATATACAAATGTGTCAGGACTATGACATAGCAACATTGTGATAAATTATTTAGAACTAAATAAATTTTTAGTATAAGAACAGAGAATTTATACTAGAATTATTGATTTACAATTCTTTTTTGTTCGGCCCATTCTATTACGGCTTGCACTCGCTCAAGAAGTGAGAAACTCCCTAAACAGGCTTAGCCTTAAAAATAAATTGCGTAGACTTTTGTTAGAAGTAAGTCTTAGTAATTATGCAGTAGCGTATAATATATGTTCTATTTATGTATTAGGGAGTTTTCGTTAATTCCATATATATAAGTATATTTTATGTGTATGAATTACTCTTTGTATCTCTGTATCACCTGAAGGTTGCCGTGATTTTACATAGAATCACTATTTGTAAAAATTTAATGTAGTAAATTGACAAACTAAGGTCATATGAACAGTTTTAAAAAGTCTGTCCTCAATGAACTGCAGGGTTTTTAATCTCTTTATAATGTTATGTGTTATTTTAGTTGTTTAAGTAGTATATAGTTTTATTTTATTTATTTTATTTTAATTTTCTGTTCCACTTTGTAACCTTTGATTATATACACGAACACTATTGAAATTTATTTTATTTTTATTTTTTTTACTGTTAGTATTATACAGCGGCTCGTGACTGTGTTTTTGTAATCATTAATATTAATTAAACACGTGGATAGCGTTGTGGGATACATATTGTCAACTTTTGTGTAATGCTTTGTGTTTATTTGTAGCTGTTTGCTGTTCCTTAATAAATTATAAAAAAAAAACTAAGTCTAAAATTTTGAAGCCTATTTTTGAATTTGTAATTAGGCTTTTGCCATTATAGTTTTAATGACAAATTTGTGAAATCCTATATAGAAAATATACAACATTTATATAAAATTAATTAAAATAGTAAAGTACATATCAAACACAGAGCTTATAAGCTCTCGTAAAAACATCTTCGCGTATAGCAACAAACATCACGAGTGTCTGCATTTGCATTAGGATACGAAACGCTCTTAAGACAAAACAAATTAGTCGATTCGCAGAACTGCCTAGTTCATAGAACTGTGTTCAACACAACTTTAATAGACCAAGCAAAATTCCCGCTAAAGTGAACCAAGGAGACACAACAAACAAACCTTAGGCAAACTCCTCTCGAACTTTGCAACAGGAAACGTTTGGCTGTTTATGTTTTGGGACATGCACGATTGACGGCCACCGTGACATTGGCAAATCCGGCATGCCTAATTTGAATCCGTTTTTTTTTCTGTGAAATAGATATGTACTGTACACAGACAGCCTGACTTTACATATTAAAATTGCAACTGTTAGTAACGAAGACCGTTTACGAAATTGTATTCAATTACAAAACACATCATACAACTTGAAAGTAAACCCCAACTAATCTAGAAATAACGGTCTATTATAATTTAATTTTGCATTTTGTCTCTCTCTTGCAAAACTTTACAAAATTTTTATTACTTAATGATATAGCGGGCGCAGTCAGGAACGTCACGGCACGTATCGCATTCTCTAGTCTAATGAAAGATTGATTTTATAATTATTACAAATTATTACAGTAAGTTTAACTTTTATAAATATAGTTTCTATATAGTCAAATATGTAATAGAAAGAATATACAATTTCCTTTCTATTTAGATTTTTTATGTCAAGGTAAAATGTTCATAAATTTGTTTTCTCTTAGACACTCACAACTCTAAGAAATTAATATTCCATCCTAGTCCATTTTAGACTAACCAAGATCGCGATTTCAATCCAAATTTGTATTTGAGTATGTCAATAACGAATCTACTGATTGCAAATATTATCTCTACCTGCAAACCGTCTATAGGAGGTCTGATCTCTGATTACGAATCGACCTCGGTTCAAAATTGACATTATAAAATTATTTTGATGTTATATCATTAAAAAAATCACTTCCTAGAAATACAAAACTGGGAACAATTGGTCGAAAAATTGATCTCGATGATATGTTGTATGCATATGTACTTAATTTGAAAACGTAGTAAAAGATATGAAAATTTCTAGTGTTTTTTATATAGTAAAGTACTGTTCACAATATTTTTTATGATGGCAGATATATGGAATACGTCACCTGATATTGTGAGAAAGTGAAATTCTTTGATAGGTTTCGTCTTTGCTTTAGGAACGAAAGCCGTAACGGTTTTGTAGACAGGTGTGCCTTCCAACAGGGCGTCTAACCGGTCAGAAGGGAAGAATAAACAATGACACGTCACCAATGAAAGGGGATGGTTTAATAAGATGTAATGTGTATTTATTATATTATAACAGCTTCAAGGGCTTCCTTTGATTTCTCGTTTTTATGTATTTATATTAGCTCATTTCTTTATAGTAACGGTTAAAATCCCTACTAAAGGATGTTTGTTTGTTTGTTTTTGACGTGACAACGTCTATTAAATTGGTACGGCGTGGAGTCATTCTCGAAAACACCGTAACGGCCGAATCTGACGCCACACGGAGCCACGCACATCACTCATAGTCATTCTCGAAAACACCGTAACGGCCGAATCTGACGCCACACGGAGCCACGCACATTACTCATAATATTTAATTTATGTATAACTTCAGAAGCAGAAAATTTAAACAAACTATTAAATAAAAATATAAATGTTATACATTACTTTATTTTAAATAATTTCATTGCACCCAGAAAAAATTACCATGTAATAGACGTTGTCACGTTCAAATATCGGCAGTAGACGGAGTTCTACAGACAACCTATTTTTTTTCTCTTTTACGTAAAAACTACTGATTGAAGTTTAATGAAACTACAGTAATATAGCTTATATATCAGAATAACAAATAGGCTACAATTTACAAAGATATACGCCGCGCTTAATAAGTTACTAGAAATATTTATCGTGCGCAGACAAAGTTGGGGGCATCAGCTACTATGTCATAAAGCGGTTTATAATAACATTTCTGCCCGCGGCTTCGCCCGCGTGGATTTTGGGATTGGGTCTATAGAGGGTTAAGGGTCAAGGCTTTTGCCCACGGCTACATATGCGCGGAAGTCGGTTTATTGCGCGAAGGTTTTATCGCGCTTCCCGTGGGAATATCCGTTGTTCCGAGATAAAAAAATACCGCAAAACCTTGCTCAAGAATCACTCTATCTATTGATGAAAAACCGCATGAAAATCTGTGCAGTAGTTTTTGAGCGATGCCTTTATTGCGCCTCCAGTGGGATTTATCGGTTTTTCCGGGATACATCATAGGCTAGAACCTTCTTCAAGAATCACTGTCTATTGATGAAAACCGCATGAAAATCTGTGCAGTAGTTTTTGAGCGATGCCTTTATTGCGCCTCCAGTGGATTTA
Organism: Scirpophaga incertulas; assembly: GCA_036419045.1. Classification (NCBI taxonomy): domain Eukaryota; kingdom Metazoa; phylum Arthropoda; class Insecta; order Lepidoptera; family Crambidae; genus Scirpophaga; species Scirpophaga incertulas. Next base: position 5,061,166 of record CM071646.1, on the reverse strand, counting down.
TCGGTTTTTCCGGGATACATCATAGGCTAGAACCTTCTTCAAGAATGAAAACTGCAGGAAAATCCGAACAGTAGTTTTTGAATCGTCTTTATCGCGCATCCTACGGGATCTATCGGTTTTCTGGGATAAAAATAGCCCAAAACTTTCCTCGAGATCACATCATCTATTGATGAACAACACATGAAGTTTTTGAGCGAAGCCTTTATTGCGCATCCCGTGGGATCTGTCGATTTTTCCAGGATAAAAAGTAGCCTGTGTTACTCTCCATCCCTTCAACTATCTCCACGTATCGTCGCTCCGTTTTGCCGTGAAAGACGGACAAACAGACAGACACACTTTCCCATTTATAATATTAGTATGGCTTATTAAAATAATGATATATGAGACTGTAAAAGTAAATAGTTTATAAGGACAAGAGTAAAATTAACATTTTCATGTTGTAAACACGCATACGTGCACGAGGACGCAGACGCAGCGGCGATCACGTACACATCCGACAGGGATGCCAGCGCGGCGTGAACGCAATCCCTGTATTGTGTCACTAAGAATTGTCAACTTTGTTTTTAATTTCGACAGTTGATTCAGCAAGCACCGGTAAAAACAAATCTATCAAAAAACAAAAAAAAAGGATGCCAGCGCAGCGTGCACGCAGTCCCTGTATTGTGTCACTAAGAATTGTCAACTTTGCTTTTAATTTCGACAGTTGATTCAGCAAGCACCGGTAAAAACAAATCTATCAAAAAACAAAAAAAAAAGGATGCCAGCGCAGCGTGCACGCAGTCCCTGTATTGTGTCACTAAGAATTGTCAACTTTGCTTTTAATTTCGACAGTTGATTCAGCAAGCACCGGTAAAAACAAATCTATCAAACAACCCTTTACTTCCCAGTATATTGATAAGACGAATTCGTCATCTTTCAAGTAATATTTCCAATACTAGGACTATCTTGTAAACGTTTGAAACAACAATTTGAAAAAAAAAATACAGCAATGTTGATTTACGATTATATGAATTATATGAAATTTCGACTAAAATATCTACGCAATTTAAAGCGTTAGCTATTTAAAAAGTTATAGAATTTTAGTTACACAATAAACGGCGCAGACGCATTTTGTTTCGTTCGCATCGTTTAACGGGTCAATGAACGTAGCTATATTTTCGGTTGTTGGTATGGTCACGCCATAGCTTGCTTAAATTGTATGCAAAGTTGACATTCCGTTTGTGTTAAATAACTTGTTCTGCGTTGGCGTATTTATTAATTATTTCATCCTAGCATTAGATTTAGGTCCTTGGAATCAACTTTGCGTTTTTAGTCTTCACCATTTTATACTTTTGCTGTCTTTATTTTTAAGGGAAGATTTAAATTATTTACTCTTATTTTATATTGTGAAATTAATTCCGACAAATACTAGATTAATATACAACACTATTCCAATAAGCACGTTGTATATCTTCTAAGGCGTTAGGAACAAGATTTGCTTCAAGAATTTCGCATTTACGTGATACCTCATATGTACGGGCGTGGCTGTGGAAAAAACCGGGTAATTTTCAAATACCACTATTGTATCAGCCACCGCACCCCTTTCCATGGCAACTTTCTCGCTATACCTGACACGACCAATTATGATTCTTGAAATGCCGGCAGCCGAGCAGCTTTTGCAGCATTGATTATATAAAAGACGCCACTCAGATTTTCAAATAGACCCAACGGCAACGAAATATTCGACTTCCTGGATAGGAAAACAGTTACGCTTACGACATAAATTGTTATGAACTCTTCTTTAGATACACACGCGAACACGGCGGAATATCTAATTTGACTTTTAAGCAGAGCTTATAAGATTACGAAATTGATGGTTTTCGTAGTTTAACTGAACATCTTTGTGCGTTGCCTACTGTACAGTCAATTTAATCATGATTTCTGCATGCTTGAGACGAAATCGCCTCAATTGTGTGTGTGTTCACACGAGAACAGTAAACGTGAACAGTTTTAGCAGAGACGGTGCGCAATCATAAGCCATTCGCAGCGATTGCTGTGAAGGTTATATTGCTAAGTGATTTATTGGGCAGTTTCATGGATTAGACATCTAATCTACCTCAAAAAGTACCACGATTACTTTCATTTCGAGTCATTGCGGCGTCGAAACAAGACTTTCAAGATTATTACCTATTATAAAACAGTAATGAACGTCTATGGTCTATTGAAGATTAAGCGTTAGCAATAGATTTGAAGTTTCACAATAACGGTGACTGTGGTGGTTCAATGATGAATGTTTATAAAGGTGCTTCTCAACGTTATAATTACCGGGGAAACGTTCGTCAACTTTCCAATTTCCCACACGTTCAGCGCTGACTTCGACCCAACGGATGTCAAGTTTGGCTCGCTGTGTAATTTCGTTGTTCACGACAAATTTAATGACTTCATTATCGCTTGGTGCACAAAGCTTAAAGCAAAGCATTAGGTTTCAGTTTATAACGAGATCGCGTTTGAAGCGGTAGCAATTTTCCGACGATTCCCAGTCCCACGCAATGTTTTGCATAAAAGCATTGTTTTGAATTAGTTCTTAAGAGTCGCTAGTGACATAATCATATGTGGTTTCACTTAGGATTAATGGGAGGGCTTCGTTTGCGTTATGTACACCTTTAATGGAGTTGGTTGTGTAGTTAGTTCTGTTAATGTAGTAATTCTGGTGTCATTGATTTTGTTATCACTTTATCCATTTTAATTTAATTCGCTGATATTATTATGGATTTACTTCTTACAACTATCGTATTTAATTTGAATCATTCTCCTGGTCTCGTGGATAAATGTAGTAAATAAATAGACAGAATACAAACCAAAATCTGTTAACAAATTATACTCGGCAGATAAAAAATCTGTTTTTAATGTCGACCCCTACTACACTGCAAATTATTTACTTAGTTTATTTTTCCTGATTATGAAATGGCAACTGACAACCATGCAGCACTAAGTGCAGAGAAAAGTCAGAAAAATAAAATAGCAAATATTTCTTGCCATTTCTTTCCCGTGTCCCATTAATGAAATGACAATTCACTCGATGGTAAAATTCAATTTGAAGAGTAAATAAGTCGAATTTGAAAATATAAACAATACTTGTAGAAAAAACTGTACTCGTCTATAGTGAAACATGTCTTAAAATGTTCTTTTGGTTGACAGAAACATACGATAAGGAATCTAATACGGAAGTAAAGACATTTAAAATCATATGTTTAAGATTATAAAATAGCATTTGATAGAGAATGTCTAAAATGTATCATCTATTCCATTATATCAAACTATGTGTCTGATGTGTTGTGACGTGAAGCGTCAGAACAATACGCTTTGCTAGTATGAACGCTACTATAGTAAATGTATGAAACCCATAACGTTCTGACGCGTCACGTCACAACACATAAAACAAATATAAATCTGCTTTAACACGTCAAATTTTACATATTGACCTTGAGGCAGTTCTTGTTGCTCCCAATAACGGCGATTTTCGCAATGCAAATGTAAAGCCTCACGTATTAGCAACTGTACCTAGAGAGAAACACTTGTCTTAATAAATAGACATAACAATGTAGCCGCCCAACGAAATTTAGCTTTGTTAAATTTACCGTATGACTGTGTCAACAACAGTTGAGGATAAACAGTTTACTAAATTGGACCGAACAATATTTGTAATAAACTTCTCATTCTAATCATTTGTGAGTAAATGTGGATTTTGTTTCGTTATATTTCCGCGATATCTTTAATTGGAGTATTGTTGCGTCATTGGCAGAGAACCCGGTGAAAGATTGCTTTTTATCAAACACGGACATTTATTTTTGTTTTTTGATTTGTAGATCTAAATGGAGTGGCGAGTTGTCAGATTTACTTCTTATTCACTTGGCCAGGTGATCTGACAACGTACTAATAGATGACGAGCTCCGTAGTCGAGTTTTGGTACTTGGACACCGGTTTCAGGATATCGAGAGGCAGCAACTGGGGCCAGCTCCACTTATTGGACCGAATACTTTTCTCTACCTTTGGTCTCTGTGTGAACAAGGTCAAGGAATTAAGAAGATATATTTCTTAGATAATAGAAGAAAGTAGTTTACCCTTTTTTATATATATTTTTTTAATAAAACGGCGCCTCACATTATGATTTTTATCCTGTGTCGTGGGTACAGTCACAAACAAAGAAGTTTCACATGCACAAACACCGAGATCGGATCAAATTTTGTAGGTCAAACAAAATATCTGTCTCGTGCGGAATAAAACCCGCGACCCGTTGCGTAGAAGCCGATTACTAGACCACTGCGCTAACACAACGTCCTACATTCTCACCAATTGCTTAGCCGAAAGTAAGCTCTGTAAGGATTGTGTTATGGGATCTAGGGTAATGGATAGAATATTGTTGATAGAAATATATAATAACAACAACAACATTGCTCCCACCGGGTTCGAACCCGGGACCTAACAAATGGCGACACCTTGAAACCGTTCTACTAACCATTGGTCGTCGAATATCCACATAACAGAACAGAGGGTGTGGTAAAAAACAAAATGAACGTAAATTCAAGAATTGAAATGATTTTCGAAAAAAGCCAGTTGCTTCAATTTTAACCTTTTACTATTTCGCATAAAATACATATAGTCATAGTAAAGTCAAATAGGTAAAAATATACCTCACCACTATTACATATACGAATCATGCCGCACAAATGATAACAATAACATTTGTTTCAAATGTAAAAACATAAAGTAAAACTGAAATCGTACACGTAAAAAACCTCGACGCAACTGGTTATTAGAGAGCATGTGAAAGATTTTATGATAACGATGACACTTTTCAAGCTATAGAAGATTTTTTACTGTACATAACTTTCTGAGATAAAGGATTAAATAGATAGGCTATGGAAGCCATTAAAATGAGTAAAAGAGATAGATCTATACACATTACCCAAGATAAGAGAAAGACAGCATCTGGATCTCTTTACTCTGTTACCGTATACGAGTACTGTTTCAATTGAAGTGGGGGTTATTTATCACCGACGCACCGGTGAGAAAAAGTTTAAAAAATTGCAATCGTGTATTACAAAGCACTTTTCAGTTATTTTATCATTTTAGAGTGTTATTTATAACATAACTAGCTTTCTGCCCGCGGCTTCGCCCGCGTGGATTTCGGGATTGGGTGTATAGAGGGTTAAGGGTCATAGCTTTTGCCCACGGCTACATATACGCGGAAGTCGGTTTATGGTGCGAGATTTTATCGCGCTTCCCGTGGGACTATCCGTTTTTCCGAGATAAAAAATGCCGCAAAACTCCTCAAGAATCACTCTATCTATTGATGAAAACCGCATAAAAATCTGTGCAGTAGTTTTTGAGCGAAGCCTTTATTGCGCATCCCGTGGGATCTGTCGATTTTTCCGGGAAAAAGTAGCCTATGTTACTCGGGAGAATGTAGCTTTCCAAAGGTGAAAGAATTTTTGAAATCGGTCCAGTAGTTTAAGCGTGAAGAGGTAACAAACAAACAAACAAACAACAAACAAACAAACAACAAACAAACAAATAAACAAACAAACAAACAAACACACTTCGCATTTATAATATTATAGTTGGGATATTCGCTTAAATCATGGTGCACTGCTGTGTTTTAGGTTGTAAAAGTGATAGCGCCAGAAACAAGAAAATATTACATTTCACAGAGGATTTCATGCACAATCAAGCTATATGTCAAAAATATTTAAACACGCGAATTCATCATGCTTCAAAAAAAGTTGTGGACCCCGACGATAAAATTCGAAACTTTCATACAAAATTGATTATTTTTAGTGGTCATTAAGACGTAATTGGCGAATTTTAATTTTCGCATTTGATGATTATTTAATAAATACTAATTTACTTTGTTTATTTTATGTTTAATTTATGTGTACTTTATACAACTTTAAATAAATGAAAATTTACCTCTCTCTTCAATGAATTTGAATTGAAAACTGCTCAATTATTTTTAGAACTGACATTGTATGATAAAATAACAGACTAATTGATTTTTCATTACTGGCCATGTTTTACTGTCGCAATAATTAATCAACCGCCATTAAATTAAATAACTGTTCAATATGTTTTTCAACTGATCATAAAAACATCTCGAATATTTAAACAACAGCTAAAAAAATTAGTTCACAATAAATAATCACCTTATCTTAATAAGTGAAAAAAGTTTGCTGCATTTTATTTATAGCGTAATAGTACCTATTCTCTCTCTATGTTACAGCTGGCGCAAATTTATCTCCAGAACGCACGAACCGATTTCCACGGCATTCGTTAGAAAGGTCTCGGGCTCCGTGAGGTTTATAGCAAAAAAAAATCAGGAAAAATTTCCTTATCTATAAAATAAGTAGGAACAAAAAACTGCCACTTTACAAATCTTTTTGACAGGACGAAGTCTGTCGGGTCCGCTAGTTAACAAAGTCCACAGATCTTTTCAATATATACAATTCAAACTTATATTAGCCCTTACATCTAATGACGAAGTTACTTTAATGTTACTGTAAGGGACTTATACATTTCAAATGTCTGTAGGTAATAGTAGTTTCTTCGGATACTATCGCCAAATCAACTATTGAATAAAAAACATTTTTAAGATACTAAATTTGTTAAGATCATCAAATAAAATAATCAACAGTCACTCGAATCTTAAAAATGGGTTTAATAATAAACATACGTATCGTATCGTATCATATCGTATTACCATGGACGCAATGTATTCATGATGACTATGTCTGTACCTTTCTAAGATAACTTTGTATTTTTATAGCACAGATCAAGAATATTTATTATAGATTAAATCACGAACACATACGTAATAGGTTACATGGAGTCTGCGCTGTGTTCCGAACTTTGGTTATGTACATAAAAGTTGAGCGTGATGTCAATCATTTTATCTTATTCGTGACTGTACAAATTTTAGTTATTTACTGTCTAATTGTTTGTATTTTGCACCCGATGTCACCTCTACGTTCTGCAGAATATTAGTGCACCTTGCTCTGACAGCTACCTAAACTGAGCTGAACACAGTTTCGATACCGCACGGTAGAATGCAATTTACTATTAATTATATTGTAAGTCCATGTAATTTTTGTTGTATTTTTTTCAATAGTGCGCTGTTGTGCGATGTTAAAATAAACGAGTTTCCTTTTATTCTTTTAGTAATAGAATAAATTACCATGAAAATATAACACTAAGAGTTAAATGATTCTATTCCCAATTCATTGTACACGCTGGAAATTCTAATTTCTAACACAAACGACCGGCCTAGAAAACAAGATGGTGTTAAAGGGAGACGACAGAGAAGTCGAGGAACGGAGAAAGTCGTGTGACACGTCACGTACGCTGCCGCCCACCGCTCAATGGAGCAAGGTCGGCGCTGCGGCTCTGGATATTTCTGTGGTGTTGTGGCTACTTGGATTGCTACATCAAGTTCCGATTTCATAAATAGATTAATAGCATCTTCACAAACATCAAAGAAGTATAGTATAAAAACTTAGCAACAATATTGTTCCTGATTTATTCTATACAATTCATAAGAACTAATACTATATAAAAATTCCATGACGATATTTTATATCACAACGTAGGATTTGGAAGCCAATACAATAGGTTATTTATTAATTAAGTAACATAAATTTGTCATTTTGCATATTATTCCAAAATTTTGATCTTTTTACAAATGTTAAAATACAATCGATGGAAGACAACTTAATATTTTGTGAGTCGCTTGACTGTATCATTATATAATTAATGACCTGCTAATCTCATTCCGGTCAAATCCTTTATCAGTAAGATTGGTATAAATAATCATAAGAATAGATTAATTTAGGTTATGTTGTATTACAAAAACAAACACTATGTGACTGATAAATGTCTCACCAATCGCCATCAGGGCAGCTTGGTGAGTTCTGAAACCGATTTCCTGATAACTTTCAGACAGCCATATTGGCATATGGAAAATTATCAGGTCCGCGTCTGTCTTGTTCTAACCTTAATCTCGGTACACTACCAGCTGGCAATAACTAGTACAAAATTTCGGACTTGGGAATGATAAGAAGAATCGTCTACAACAATGCAATGCAAGCTCTTAAATATACCATCATAATTTAATAATGAAATTCAAATCTTAAAAAGTTTTATTTCATGCTCTATAAATGTAATGTCTGTAGCAGGAGTGTTATCGGAATATATGGAATGTTCAAGTCTGATAAGGCTGCAAACAAACAGGTATTTATTTTAATGAAAGTCTAATTAGCATAGACGTTTAGTTAAAGTTTATAGAGCTGTGTGATCAACGTATTTTTATAAAAACAAAAGATAAGTAGATATTGCACTAATGCGTCGAAACTGCCGTTCAAATTCGACCAATTGGATTGATTTCATTTAGTTGCATAGCAATATCGAGAGAGGGAAGACGTTCCTCGATCCGATTTTTGACTAACGCAACGATATCTCTTTCCGGACCGCACTTTCTCTATGATCTGTTTCATTCGCTTATCATTTCGTACCCGACCCTAACGACTTCGGAACGGCACCGGCCCCCCTAGACAAGATGCCTTTCTATTATTGAAATCGCAATCGCAAACATAAAAAATGTATGCGATTGACGTAACCGATGGCTTGACTTTTCTATCGGTTATGTCAATCCATACATTTTTTATGTTAGCGATTGCGATGATGATTATGGAAAGGCATCTTGTCTAGGGGGCGGGGTCGCTAGCAGGCAACGCGCTGAACCTTTCCGTCGTGCGCCTTCTCTCACTCACGTGAGAACAAATAAGTATGCTTAAGCACAGTGAGCCCGTTTTTAAACGTCGCACAGTATGGATCATCCATCGTAACAATTATACTATTGTCTGCGAGAAGGTGGTTATCATAAAACTCAATTTGGTGAATACAAATAGGTGTCACGACATAATTGAGCGGAACACAAAAGTAAACGCCTTCTAGTAAAGCCAATACCAAATCAGGTCCGTTTTATCTTCTTGGTTGATAAACTAGTTGAAATCATCGCTGATTACATCGTTATCGTCAGCCGGCGGCGATTAAAACACTATCGGCAAAACCGCCAAGACGTACGAGCGATAGTAGAAACCCAGATAGAGCTAAAGCCTCCCCGCGAATATTGATGTTATCAGTCTTAATATTATCAACCGACTTACCTAAGTACTTCTACGAGCAGTAGTAGTAGTAGACTGTTTTCGTCTGCTCTGCGTTGTGTATTGAACATTAGATATTAATTTAGACTTTTGGAGAGGAAAAGTAACACCGCAACGCGTTAAGCCCTTTTAAAATAAAAGTTTTAAAATCTCTGGGCATTTTGTAATCAAAACTTGCAAGATATGGTCTAAATGTGAGGCAACCGTCTTCGAGTGGTTGGTATACCGGTTTCAAGGTGTAGTCCATCTCTGACATCCCGGATTCGAGTCCCGATGGGGGCAGATGTTTGCGTGACGATTCCGAGCATTTGTACAATAGTTATGGTTGTTTAAAAATATATTTCTATAAAATTTATGTATGTATAATGTATGTCTATCCGTTACCCTAGATTCCATAACACATGCCTTACAGAACTTACTTTGGGCTAGGCTAAGTGGTGTATCCCGGAAGTGGCTTGATGTTCCCGGGGGCTCCCTACATGCCTGAGGAAGGCCATCCCTGAGGTTTTTAGTGGGTAGGCCTCCTCCTTCTGGGGAGGAGAGCCCCACATAACCGCCGGCTCGCCACAGCCGAGGTATGCAATTTAATGCATTTTCCTCAGGGGAACAAAAAAAAAATGGCTAAGTGGTGTAAGTGTAAGGAATATTTATTTAAACAGCATTTTCATAAGAACCCGTAAAGAGTACTCGTAATCGAGAGCGCGCATGAAAGTCGAGGAAGTTGGGGAAGAATGTTTAGATCATAGCAAGCAGAAAACTAACATCTTCCACTATCCACGTGGGAAAGAGGCGTGATTATATGTACGTATGTATGTTTAAGGATAATAGTTAACGATTCTTATACAAATTAAACGCACTAACCGTCGATGACCCTAAGTTAACAAACATCATATTATTAAAATATTTACAAGCAAGGATTAAAGAACATGATCTAGAATTATGTAAAAAACCGTAATATCCTCAATAATATGTATGGTTTTGTATGTGGATGATGTATAGCTATTCAAAAATATACGATAACATTAATACTAGATCTCATTTATATGCAACTTATTTATTATGTATCTTTATATGAGGCACTATATCTTAGTACACATATTAAGCAAGTCTAACTCGTTCAGCCCCGAAAAGATAAGATAAAACGTTTATCGTGCGATATAACCACCATCTTGAAATTTATTCTTTGTATTTTGATAGCTCAAAGTGATAAATCACTCTATCGTATCAAGTTTTAGTGGACCTGTCACCGGGCCTGCCGGAAATCACTCTATCGTATCAAGTTTTAGTGGACCTGTCACCGGGATTGCCGGAAATCACTCTATCGTATCAAGTTTTAGTGGACCTGTCACCGGGCCTGCCGGAAATCACTCTATCGTATCAAGTTTTAGTGGACCTGTCACCGGGCCTGCCGGAAATCACTCTATCGTATCAAGTTTTAGTGGACCTGTCACCGGGCCTGCCGGAAATCACTCTATCGTATCAAGTTTTAGTGGACCTGTCACCCGGCCTGCCGGAAAAATTGTCAGTGTTACAAATGCAAATTTTGCCTATTGTTAAAAAAGTGCTTTCCATTAATATATATAAACACTTTATTGAACATAATAAAACAAAATTACAATAAAAAATACTACCAGGTACCAAGTTGATTGGTCCGGAAAGACAGACTTATCTCCAGCTAGCCAACCCTAGATGAGTTTGTGACATTTTAAAACTTTGCGTGGACACAGGATTAACCTATATTTATAAACATTTTTATAATAGATAAAGATAAAACAAATTTATTGCATACACCCATACATTATCATAAATATATAAATATGCATACATACACACACATATATACACTTACTCATAATACAAATAGATGTTATAAATAAATGAAGTATGTAGCATCGCCCGGATAACCAGCAACAGTTATTGTTACACGGCTTAGCATACCAGGTCTTGTTGCGTGACACTTGCGAGGCTTCGTCGCGACGTTGCGTGTTAATTTAACTCATATTTAGTACGCAGCCTGTTATGTAATATTTTGTATTTGTTTGAGAGTTATACATAGGTTATATTCGTTTTTTCGTATTGTAGATAGTAATTTGGTCAGTTTATTACTATTGTTTAAACAAATCATAATATGTAATCATACCAAAGATTAAGAAGGGGTGTTACAACATTATTTTGATAATTTTTATTAAGCAACAAGGTAACAGCGGCCAAACATGTCGCCATTATTCGGATACTTCACAGAGCCGTAGACAATATAAACACATCTATTATAAAGTATATTCGAAAAACAAAACTATTTGTTTTTATATTTGAGAAAACTCTCTTCGTCGATTCCTTACGACATTGACGCAGGAAGAAAGGAAGTGGCGACATCAAAATATTCTAAATATGTCACATCCGACAAATCAATTAGTTTCCGGCAGAGTAATACAAAGCAACAATTACGAAAGAATATCGGAACTGGGACCCGTATTGTTGATATCGAGTATACAATATATAGTCGTCGTCACACACACGTTTCGCCATAACTTCACTGTGTGTGTAAGTTATAAAAGGACGTGGCGCAACAATATCAAATACCATTCCATTCAAGCCGTAGGGCCCTTAGGGCCAAGGCTAGGCTGAGTTTAGTCGGTAGGTCTGTGTGGTCGAGCCGCCTCGACAGCAACAGGAGACCGACATAATCAACGCATCCCTGCTTGCCTGTTGCGTTGGTATCCATGATGGATTCTCAGCCTCCTCTCCTGAGGAAAAAAAAATCAATATCAAATTTTTGTGTTCAGAGTACAGGGTCTGAATCACCCTAATTATATGAAATTGGTTTACTTATCAATAAGAGGTTTTGCTAATATAAATATACAAAAATAGGTGACATCCTTAGACCATAGCGTGATGTATGACCGAGGTTAGATACCCCTTGAGCTTTTTTGCTAGATTTAGTTGGTAGCAGTAGCGGAGCGGGGGGGGGGTGTTATTATTTGTATTTATTGTTATCAAAATTATATTATAAGTCTTGACTTGATCACGACAATGTGACCCCCCCCTGGCGCCAAAACTGGATCCGCCCTTGGTTGATGGTTGACCTATTGAGTTCGCTTTTTTATCTACTGTTGTCTTATCCAACTTTCTCGCTATAATAGCTTTGTTAATAGTTATATTCTGATAATCGGGTAACGAATTGCCTATTATAGTTGTTAGCAGTGATTCTTAAGCTTGCAAGGGGCTACATCAGCGAAACAAAAATTTGGGGGTCCATGAAATGAAAACGTCCACGATAATAAATATCAACATACACTGATAGTACATATTTACTTACATTATACTACCTTCTAATATAAAGACATAAAATTATTTATAAAAGTACCTATGAAGTAAAAAAAAATATTATGAATGTTTACAAAATTTTGTAAGTTGTAGGATGTAGGCATTCAATATCAAGAAAGTAGGAGGTCTACCCATAATATAAAAACATGGCGACACTAAAACGTTTGGGAAACTCTGGTCTAGATGAAGCTTGCTCCCACATTCGGTTTTATCATCATGTGATATAAACGCCACCAAACTTGCTGTCATATGTAAAATAATAAACTCTGAATTACAGATAAGCACTCTTGTCAACCCTAAGGCCAGTAGTACACGGACTGCTTCAAGCAGTTGAGACCGACTGCTTAAAGCCGACCGCGCGGTGAACTATAGTCATTCATTAGCTGCCGTACACACGACTGCTCGAGCAGTCGCGACCGCTTCAAGCCGTCAACTGCATGATGAAATTCCATCGTGCCGTTGACCGCTCGCGAGCGGTTGTGAGGCATACACCGACTGCTCGAGCCGTTGACTGCGCTAGAGCAGATCACTTCTAAGTTCTATAAACAAATGATGGAATTGTCCATGTTGTTCTGTTAATTGCAAAATTGGATGAACCCAAAATTTTCTCTTTTGACGTCGCCGCCGTCGTCTCCGCCTGAGCAGAAGCAGCAAAAGCTGTGCTTCCTCATCAGAATCCATGACTCTACTGTGGTAGAAAATCAACTGCTCGAGCAGTTGGCTAGCGTAGCTCGAGCAGTCAACAACCGACAGCTCAAGCTGTCGACGCCGACCGCTCGAGCGGTCCGTGTATTTCGCTCAGCCGCTAACTGCTCGAGCAGTCCGTGTACGGCCGCCCTAACTTAAGGCATATAGAGAATCGAATGACGTTACATCTTTCGTCTCGCACTAATCTTTTGCGTATGACAAAAGCACATGAGATTTAACAAGAAAGGAATCGCGCGTAAGCAGATACAATTAAATAAAAAAGAATTGAAAGGGAATATGAAAAAAAGGTATTGTAATAATTTGTATTGTCCATTGTATGTAAAAAAAGCGCACGACTTAAAATGATATTTTTCGATTAGCCTCTGAAATCTATACTAATATTATAAAGCTGAAGAGTTTGTTTGATTGAACGCACTAATCTCAGGAACTCCTGGTTCGAATTAAAAACATCTTGTTTTATTGAATAGCCCATTTATAGAGGAAGGCTTTAGGCTACATAACATAACGTTGCGACTAATAGGAGCGAAGAAATCATTGAAAATGTGGAAAAAACAGGGAAAATGATTGAGGGCTTTCGTTGCGTGCGCTGCGAAAACGGTTCAAGATACCAAAAAATATGTGTGAAAGAATTATTCCTCTTGAAATGATCTAAAAAAATGTCCGCGACAGTATATGTCTATCTTTTAAGGTTAACTCACTAGAATCGTTTTTATGGTAATCAGGATATGTCGCGTTGTCAAGATCGGGTTGCGGAGAAAACCAATATGTTCTTCTGCCACAAGAAAATAAAACCAAAAATATAATTTACGCAGAAGTACTTTATGTTCTTTTAAAAACTTAAAACTAAATTGTCTAAGATAATAACAGAAATTGCCGCGGACAAAGTCGTGGGTAACAGCTGAGGTGGCTGTTTACAAAAATAAATATAATGTTCTTAAAATAACTATTCCACGAGGACGAAGTCGCGGGCTCAGCTAGTAATATCATATACTAGCTGACCCGTGCCCACTTCGTTGGGCATAATATTAATAATCCCCGAAGCGAGCACCCGAAGCCAACGCGCGCCGTCCGCTGCCCGTTTTTTCTCCGATTCACTTTGCAAAACGGACTACCACGTAAAAGCCTTTTTATTTTTTGGTTTTTTATTTAACCTTTGACACTCAGCAATAATGTGGCTTTCTATTGGTGAAAGAATTTTTAAAATCGGTTCAGTAGATCCCGAGATTACCCCCTACAATTTAACAAATATACAAACACACAAACTTTACTTCTTTATAATATTAGTATAGATTTGAAGAAAAGCTATTTTCTGCTATTTAGAATATCATTTTAGTGTACACCTGAAAGATATTTTAAACGACTCCTCACATGATCAAAGATAGATAAAAAACTTTATGCGGTCTACAGACGCACATCAACACATAAAACGTAGGAGAAACAGAATGACAAAACTAAACAAAAAAGTAAATTCTAAATTATAATTAAAATAATGTAACTATGCAAGACATTTCTATATGCGCCTTCAGCAGTCGATTGTCTCCTTTGTTTCAAAGATACAGCGTAACTAAAGGAATCTCGCATTGAGATACTTCGTTTTGCATACCAACAATGTTTACCAACAAGTTTATTTTTAAACTGGCTAGCATCTTTTATACGAGGCAATGCAACTAGAGATGTGTCAATCTTTACAGAAACGACTCAGTGAGTCGTTTCGAAACGATTCACTGATTCAAATCTCTATCAGCGCTTCAATGAATAATTCGCTCAATTACATCTCGGTTTCAATCGGCACGATTGAGATAAGTAAAGAGTCGGAGTGCTTCGGATCACGTCGCTCAATTGCATCTCGGTTTTATTCGATACGCGACGCTTCCACGTTTGACTCAGAGTCACTGATACAAATGAAGCACATTACTGATACGAATCTTTGTGCTGATCCGGATACAAATGATCCAATCTCAACAAAGATACGTTTTCTCCATCATTAAATGCAACTGGCAACGTGAATAAAACAAAAACTCGCCGGCGCGGGCGGGCGGGGCAAAATGGCGATGAACGTAACCTTGAACTGACTCAAGCGCGGGGGCGGGGGTGTGGCTGTCTGGATCTGATTACCTACTCTAACAACTTTATCGATTTTAAGTGTGTCTGTGAGTTTTGCGAGCACTTTCTCTTTTGAGCAGAAATAGTCCGAAATCCGGACACACAGTAAACTAATTAACAGGATAAGTAATTGGGGTCTTTTAGGGTACTAGTGAATTATCGCTGGTCCGAAGATTACTAGTGCACAAACGTTATTCATTCCAATCCAGTTCCAAAACTAACATATTTACTTCAGCTATTAATACAAACAGGAAACATGCATGTTTGTCTATACTAATATAATAAAGAGGAAAGATTTGTTTGTTTGTTTGTTTGTAATGAATAGGCTCTGAAACTACTGGATCTATTTCAAAAATTCTTTCACCTTTGGAAAGCCACATTATCCCCGAGTAACATGGGCTACTTTTTATCCCGGAAAAATCGACAGATCCCATGGGATGCGCAATAAAGGCTTCGCTCAAAAACTACTGCACAGATTTTCATGCGGTTTTCATCAATAGATAGAGTGATTCTTGAGCAAGGTTTTGCGGTATTTTTTATCTCGGACAAACGGATAGTCCCACGGGAAGCGCGATAAAACCTTCGCGCCATAAACCGACTTCCGCGCATATGTAGCCGTGGGCAAAAGCTATAGACCCAATCCCGAAATCCACGCAGGCGAAGCCGCGGGCAGAAAGCTAGTAACCAATAAACTCAAAATCGGTTTTAATCAAATTATTTACGGAATCCTATTTACATATTCATCAATTAAATTATTTTAAAAATACATTATGGAATATTTGCATACAATAGATATTAATAATAGATCTGTCATTTCTTACCCATGAAATTACCGGTTTGTTCCGAGATTTTTAAGAGTTTGCTTTTTTCATACTACGTTTTCCTTAATTATGTATTTACAAAACGAGAAAAGAGACGTTGTAAAATTGAAAACATAATTATAATTTCTAAAATAATTCATAGATTGTAAAGTACAAAACCCTAAAACGATGAATTGGTGTTACTTTCAATTTCTGTGCACAACTTTAACATAGAATTATGAAAGAGATAAACGCAATTTCATTGGGAAGGACCTTTTTATGGGGTTATGTGGGGTATCATATCCCTACTGATATTATAAATTTGTTACTCTTTGATGAGAGGTAGACCAAGAAAGCGATGGATTGAATGTGTGAATTCTGATATGAGAGTAAAGGAAGTCGATGTTGAGCTGACGAGTGACAGAGGAGAATGGAAGAAGAAAACATGTTGTGCCGACCCTACTTAAGGTGGGAAAAGGGCAGGAAGAAAAAGAAGACTCTTTCACATAAAAACTACTGAATGGACATTAATGAAACTTTACGATAATATAGCTCATACATCAGAATAACACATAGTAGGTTAATTATAAAGATATTGTGTGAATTGTAATAATTGCTTTTGTCCAACATCAAATGCGACCCAAAAATCGACGTGCACGACCTGCTAGTAATACTAATAAAGACGGTTGAGACAAAATAATATTTTCTAACAGTTCGTAAAACACTAAACTCTCACGTAATAGTCAGAAGGTAGCGGTTCTTTTAATTTAATTGAGAAATTCCTTTGTTCAATGATATCAAAATACTGTATGTAAGACTTACCTCCCCTCGTAGAACTTACGATTACAAATGAAAGCGGAGAACTTACCTGGAATAAAAAACAATAATTAACATAAGTATGTCTGTAGCAATCTATGTGTGCTAATCTGGTGGTTGATTTACTAGATCGAATCAATCAACCCTCTTGGAAGTAGAATGGAATGTCTAAATAAGTTCTATTTATAGTAAATTCTATTGATAACTTTACTATATATATATATATATATATATATATATATATATATTATAGATACTATTCTAATTGATGACTAGTCTCAACATTTAAAGGACTGTATTGCAGATAATGGAGATTATTTTGAATAAACTGTATATTTTTTTATAATATAAATAAATATTTTTATAGTATAAATATTTATCAATATTTATACAGACTAAGTATTTAAATAAAAATGATTCGCAGAAACCAAATGGACTTGCACCAAATTGGATAATTCTTTTATTATTATGTGTGATGTTACGAGAATAGCCAGGAAAAATGCTCTCAAACGGTGAACGTTTAATGAAAGCAGTTCAGGAACCTAGCAAGTAGACTAGACTAGAAGCTAGAAGAGAGAGCTGTGATCTCTGGTAATCCATGGGAATGAGACGTAAGTATGTATATATGATATGTGATGAAGGATGAATAAAAACTAGACGTAAAAACCTGTATCAGATGCGAGTAGGTATCAATTAAAAAACCTACTGGGCGTCGACGGCGCCTCATTCCAGATATCACCTCGCTATCAATTGTTTTATAATTCTTTATCACATAAGCTCAAACCGCACAGATAACAGTCGATTGTCGACATGACAAACGCTAAAAATAAAACAATTCTTGATAACAAAAAAAAAACAGAAATTTATAGACAACTCCGACATATTGGTTTCCTAACGACAATTAATTACGATATTTTACGTAATTTTTAAAATAACTTTAGTACTTTAAATCAAAAACTAACAAATTATTCATTGGTAAAAAGCAAACCTATTAATATAACGTTTTATTAAAAGCCAAAAAGGCCAGGGGCAAAAAATTTAAAAATATTCACGGACTTCCGGCTTTTAAGGTCTAAGATTGCAACCGTTAAATCTGCGTGGCGTCTTGTAAGGAACGCACGATTGCAGAGCGGGTTCTTCCCTTCCCCACGTTTCAAGAAGATTATGTTCTCCGGCCTTGAGAGCCAAATGCCCAGTGTTTTCCCAACCCTAATAGGTGTAAGATTAAAAATTCCACGTGTCATGTTAGTAGGTCACTACGATCGATCAGGCCGGCGTGGTTCCCACGTGTCTCGACGCGCGACTCATTCGCTTAAATCGTTCCCTATATTTACTAAACAACCAGTAATTCGTTCATACAGGCGGACCAGCAGATAGTCTTAAGCAGTCAGCTATTTTTTGACCAATGCGTTTCATTTATTAACTCTATTTTGCTCTTTAAAATTGTATTATATTTCCCAAAACTGTGAATATCTCCACGTAGTACGTATTACTTATAATTTTTGTTCGAGTAATTCACACATCTAAATATCATTTGAACAAGGGCAATTTTTGATTATGTAATTAATTTTATTAGTGCATTATGAACTCCATATTTTATTGTTCTTGAATCAAACTCAAGATGGCGATGCGACATTTAACAATCATTTCAGTAATCATTTACATATATAATAAATTTATACACCGCGACCAGTAATATAGTAGTGAGCGATGTTATTGAGTTTCATTGGGATCGACCAGTAAATATCAAAGTATAACGTATCGCCGCCATTTTTAATGTAATTCTCAATGAGCAAAATCCAGTGTCAGGTTTAATAGGATCGCTGTTTAGTACCCGCCGGTCATCCAGCTTCACATACTCCAAACCTGTTAGTCTGTGAAGGGTTGGGGGCATGTATAATCTGAATAACAGCACTAGTGATAACATCTAAATGTTATATTTTGGTGACCGCTAGCCGTTCATTGTTTTATTTTGTCGGTATCGTGTTGATAGTTAGATTCCTCGACGTCAGAAAATTTAACTATCTTATCTCTTACTTGCCGGAACAAAACAAATCAGAAAAAACATTGTTATTATGGCAACTGTACTAGAAACGATGTAGTGAACCTACAATAAAATGCAAGTGGAAACTTATGGTCTACGTACAAAACTTGTACAGCAGCTATAGAATCATGGCAATTCAGAACAGTTAAATAATTACTTACGCGTTAAATAGATTTTATTTTGAGAAATGCAATCACACCTTGGTTTTTTTAGATTGTGTAATGATTGTGAATTAGTAATTGTAAAATCAGGAGATGAAAGTTTTTGTTTGAATAGACTACTGAACTGATTTCGTTGAAAATGTATATAGGTATAATTATATATTAACAGTATAAGACGTAGCCGCTCGTTCATGGCTTGTGTGGTGTTCGCGAAGGTTTTATTGGGTAGTCGCATTTTTCTGCCGTGGAGTCCCACACACCCTAGCCTATGCCCAAGGGGTTTGGATGAGCGTAAAAGCATTTCGTCGCTAAAAAAGGTATAATTTGAGATAAGGTGCGATGTCAGACTACCTCCTCGCGGTGCACGGGCTTGATGCTTTTTGATGGCTTCTAACGGCTACTGGCACAGGGGAGAAAGTCCCCTTTCTTCTTTTAGAAGGGTTGGCTGTTACTCAGTGGCCCCATCTTGGGTCCACCATCAGACCACCTTCGGTTGGTGGTAGTTGTCCGCAAGGTTCCTATGGCCTGGTCAGGGCACGATGCAGGACTCCCTCAGGATGACGTGCCCAGACGTAGGGAGGGGATCGCTGATGTTCTAGTGGGTAGGTCTCCTCCATCTGGAGAGGAGAGCCCCACATATCCACAGACTCTCGGTGTATGCAATTCAATGCTTTTCCTCAGCGGAAACAAAAAATAAAAATATGTGTGACCTGAAGAAGGACAAATGCAAATTATAACCACGTAAAACCTAATATATTTTAAATAAACATTTTCTTATTGTTAATTAAATTATATTAAATAAAATGTACACATACATTGTACTTAGTAACAAATAATTTTTGTGTGAAGCTTGGTAGTGTTATGCGTTTGCTAATTTACGTATGTATGTTAGTTATTGTTTTACATAATGCTAAGTCATATTCCACATCGAGTCAAATCGTTATACATATTTACCCGCGTGGAATTATTTTTTCATTTCTCATACTCGGAAAGTTATGTTGTTTTGATCTGATTATTGGGTGGAAAATGCTGCTTCCCGACATAGGGAGGGAAAAACTCATACAATTTACTTCCCACCCAAGGGCCGGAATGAACTTTAAAAATAGAACTACGAATGTCAGCTGTGAAATATAAAAAAAAAATACTGCGGCCATGTGAGTTTCTAAACAGCCAGTGTGAACTTAGCGCAAACTACTTCCAGCGGAATAAGCCGCAACAAACACGCAGTGAGTTCCATATTTCAAATTTAAACAGTCGACATAAATTGGCGGGATGTGAATTTATTATATATATCTGTGACGGAATTTGAAAAAATTCAAATAATCTCTTATACTAGTTAAGATTTTAATTTTAAAAATGAGTTCAAGCGATTCCGAAATATTGACACCAGATTCAATTAAAGACGAGGCAAATTGTGTTCTGCCTACTGATGGTCTACTGATATTATCATATATTATCAATTAATAGATTAAATAGACAACCAATGTTTTATTTTCCTCATATATTCGAAGTGAAAAGTAGAGTGTTTAACACGGGTAAAAGAATCAATTCACTGCAGCAATACACTTGCAGCAGTAATACCAGGTTAGGAACTGTCCTTATAGAGTAATAGGTTGGTTATATTTTTGCTTGTTGCTCAGTTATGGGTCGTCTCAACTTCTTACTACAATCCATGGTGTTAGTTAGACACGATAGATTTTCGATTTATTTAATAAAATCAGATAGATTATTGGGGCGTAAGACAACAACAATTGTTATAAGTAAAATAAAAACCAGTAGTTATCTTAAATCTTGTTCTCAGTGACACAGATATGGCCTTAGTTGGTACGAGTTTCGTGTTGTTTTCGTCTTACACATAATTACATAACGTAAATATATGTACATAACATATAAAAAAAATGTTCCTCGTTGCATAATTATTTAAACTATTTCATTGAAAACAACACATAACTAGACAATCTACCTAATATACCGGTTTTAAATGTTGATACTAAATTAATGTTCAAGTTAGAACTCTTACCTTATGGGTACAATTACCACTCTTATGAAAGCTGAACTATGATATAACGTATTTACCGACTAAACAATACGTGTTCGTTTTACATTGCCCTTTAAAATACAAGTTGTGTAGGGTTGCGAGAGTTGCGATGCAGTATTATATAACGCAATGGTTCATTAGTTACGTGAGGATTTAAAAATGAGACGTGGCCACAAGTGCTGTTATAATTAAAAGTAAACAAAATATTACATTTGAATTAAGAATCTGTCATTCTAGTATGATGTTCATTATGATTTCTCATTTTCGCGCCAATCGGTTATCAAATATTTTTTTAATGTTAAAGGGGAATGACACAAAGAGGAATGGAGCCAAATACAATTTTTTAAACTCTCCATCAATGCAGTATTGCACGAAACCGGTGATGACCTGACGGAAAGCAAAAGATAAAGAGAGATGAAGATAGCATTTAGAACTATGGAAATCAATATAATCTGTATTCAGACGTTTACAGGCATGTATTAACGTCAAAACTAAAAAGCATAAGAGTCGAAACAAAATCCTTGTAACATGTACACGAATAAGGAAAAAATGACTTAACATGCCTTTATGTCGCGAATTTTAAGACACGAGACGCACAGGTAACTTCTTAACTGATAATTTAAAAAAAGAGGTAAAATCAAAATATATTTGTAAAGGAGGTCACAGAAAAATGTTATAATTTCGAATAAGCTTTATATATATTTAATGCTTTTATAACTAAATGTTTAAATATAAATAATTCATTTCAATGCAATGGGTATAGATAAATTAATTGAAAGATCTGAAAAATGTATCCGTCTTGCAGGTGAATATCAATATATTCACCTGCAAAACGGATACATTTTCAATAAAAGGAAAAATGATTTGGTTTTTTATTTCCACCCTACCATCCCCCATTCCGCGAATATAAAAACGCTCTCTAAATATTTAGAACACAAAATGAAAATTCAATACAAATGAAAAAAGACTAATCTTCAGTATAAAGCACAAATCGTCGTCACTAAAATGAAAGGAAAGCTCAATAGTATACTATTCATATTTACAGTTTTCAAGCTGAAAATGCAAAGGGATACAAGCACATACTGCCACATTTTCTGTCTTTTATTTAATATAATTTATATTGATATTGTGTAAAATCGAATGACCTTTAGAAAATACAGTATTTCTTGCGTTAAATATGCAAGAAATATTTTATTTTTATTTTATTTTCCCTAGTGACTAGTGACATGAGTCAGTGATTTACTCGAGGATAAAGTAGACGCATATGTAGGTAGTAGGTAGTTGGAAGTCTAAGAGTCCCTCGCTATGAAAGACTGAATTTTTAATAAGATCATAACCAGTCCTTAGTTACGCTCATAATTCTATACAGCATGTATAACGCAATATTATTTTAATTCTGTCTTATAAGGTAGATTTTATTTTTGGGTTGTTACACTGATAGAATTCATATATAACCTTATAAGCACTTATCACTCCTGGAAGATGTTACTTTTGCGCTGTCAAAACAAAGTCCAATTTGCAACACTAATACATCCAAAAGGGTTAATTTCCAACAAATTACAATATAAAAATCATAGCTACAAAAGTAATATTTTCGCTTGACCGAGACAATTGAGGCGTTAATATTAAAAAGTGATCAATATGTTTTCAGCGTCACTCATTAGAATTTCAAAAAATCTTCAGATTTCAGATCAAACTTTATTTTCAGATCGCGCACCACTGGCTGTGAGATTTGAAAAACAAATCCATAAAAGAATACTTTAAGGATTTGTTTTTCAAGTTTACAATAACACAGGTGTGTATTGTTCTATAAATAGATTTTTCAAAGTATTAACAATAATATTTGTGATTTAAATATATTAATAATGAAACATTTTTATCGTATACCAAGGTTGTCTGTTGGTATCTGCGTCTTACCTATTTCTGCCGAAAAACAGTAATGCTTGCATTGTGTTCTGGTTTGATGGACATTTGAAGGGTAATGTACAATTTATTACAACAATAAATAATAAGATTTATCCCAGTCCTAGGTGCCGTAAGACTTGAGTTAAGGGATTAAAGAGTAACAAATATTAAAATTCAACGCGTGTTAAGAGATGGCGCCATTTTGAAACCCGTTATATTTTTTGTGATTGCGTTAACGTGATTTTACAAAAATAAACTTGCCGTTCCAATGTTCAGACTCCATAAAACTAGCTGTTCGTTCTTGGGGAAATGTATATCTATGTTTAACAAACTTCCGTAAAATGTCATTGATTTGCCTTTATATAAATTTAAAATCCATATCAAAAAGACACTCATGAGTAAAGGTTATTATAAAGTAAGTGACTATATAAATGATCACACTATTTGGGAATAGGGACACTATTCATAGAGCCATGTTTGGTAACAACATTATTTATAATATTGTATTATTTTTATATGTGTATGTAAACATACATACGACTGTAATCGTATTAGGTATGATTGTATCTTATACTATATTGTTTTTTTATATTATATTATTATAATTATTAACATTGTAAAGAGGAGATAAAAAATAGACCTTCAGAGTTTCTTGCCTGTTCTTCTCGAGAAGGCTCTCCCAATTTCCGAACAGGTGTCGAGTCAATATATTTTTTCTTCTTTTTTTTTTCCTTATTCGTACGTACGGACAAGGTTTTTGTTTTTTTTTATTATTTAAGCTTTTTTTTTGTTTTGTTTGTTGACGTCAATAAGTGCTTGTAAAGGTCTATGTTGAATAAATATTATTTTGATTTGATTTGATTTTGATATGGAAAATATACTATGCACATTGTTTCCTCTTAAATTCACAACTGCGTCACGTCTACCAAATTAAGCGAGGCAACGTGTGTACTATTAGACTGGGGTGCGTGTGGTGGCTCTCCCCTAGTCCGGTTGCTTTGGCTCATTTGGTCATAAAAAAGATACGTCTGGCCTTGAGTGCAAATGCCCAATTTTTACAATGACCAGTCCGGCTTTTGCGTTTATCATATAATAATACTAAAGTGTAGTTATATGTATACAAACTAAAAAGTTACACAACAAAATTGCGTGCTGAAGAAAGTTAGTTGATAGAATAAAAAAACTTCTCTTTATAATCAAACTAGCTTCGCCCGCGTGGATTTCGGGATTGGGTCTATAAGGATTAAGGGTCATAGCTTTTGCCCACGGCTACATATTCGCGGAAGTCGGTTTATGGCGCGAAGGTTTTATCCGTTTTTCCGAGATAAAAAATATCGCAAAACCTTGCTCAAGAATCACTCTATCTATTGATGAAAACCGCATGAAAATCTGTGCAGTAGTTTTTGAGCGAAGGCTTTATTGCGCATCCCGTGGGATCTGTCGATATTTCCGGGATAAAAAGTACCCTATTATTTAATCCGGACTTTTATCTTTACGTCTGCAAAATTTCAAAGCTATCGGTTCAGTAGTTACGGCGTGAAAGCGGAACAAACAAACAATATATAAAAATGAATCGCAAAATGTGTTGGTAAGCTCATAACTCAACAACGCCTGGACCAATTTGGCCAATTCTTTTTTGTTAATGTTCGTTGAAGTTCAAGGAGGGTTTTTACAATGAGGAAAATTCGAATAATTATCGGAAATACCCTAAAAACAGCCCTTTTATTTTCCCATGCAAACGTTTTCTAACTAAAACGTACAGTCGAATTGAGCTTTATTATTATTGTATAAAGTTCATATTGCAAGCACTCACTGTTGTCTAAGCAATGAAGGTGTGTTCCTAACATCAAAGAGTCAATTTGCGCTTTATTAACGCTGTATATAGTTGAAATTCAATCATATCTATCAAAACAGTGTGCGTGCGTGCGTTGGAGCACAGAATACATCGTTGGAGGATTTAATGTCACGTTCCAAAATTGAATAGCCACAAAATGTAATAGGTCATTTAGACTTTTTTTGCGATTTGGTTGGCTATGCGACATTATCTATAAAATAATTAGGAACAAAAAACTGCCACTGTACAAATCTTTTTGACAGGACGAAGTCTGTCGGATCCGCTAGTTTATAATATTAGTAAGGATAAATAGATTCTCTCGCAGAAACGTAAACAAAGCAACAAAAGTGGAATCCTATAAATATAAAAAAAATTGGTTCGCGTAAATTATGCTAATTCAGTCACTTTCATTATGACTACTACAACGTACACTTGGTACGACAGTGACACTGACTGAAAAGTCAATCCAATCAGTCTAAAACAGTGACTAATTTTAATTACGGAGTTACTCACGATTTTAACATTATTATTAACCTGGACGCTTGGGCTGAGATGTATCTACCATCGTCAGATCGTCGTCATCGTCAGCCATAGAAGACTGGTAGAATGTTTCAAATCGAAGTAATAAATCAATTAGATTATAACGTTATGTTCGCACATTAAGTTAGTTTTATTGAAAACTCAATATTTTCACAGACAAAAATAGAAATTGCTTGTATTGTAAGTAAAACGTTTACGAAGATCGCTTACAAAAAAATTGTTGTTTTTACGGTTCAAAAAACGGAACTCTTACAGGATCACTTTGTAGTCTTCTCTTCTGTTAAGACCCTTTTTACGCAGGAACGCGTGGAAGGTATTAAGTTCAAATTTAATTCAAATATTCAGGTTGGCAGTCTTTTGAGTAATGTAAAAATCAAACTGTGGAAAAATTAAAAGATATAGCAATTTATACTATATGCCGCATATTTAGCCAGTCGCAAAGGAATTAAAACCTATAAGGTTGACCTAGAATCATTTCATCAAGCAAAAGTGAAGGAAATATCCGAAATCCATAAATATTTAGTTGCATCACAATAAAAATCGGGTGGGGTTGTGCCGGGGCACACGGCCGTTGGTTTTAATGTGAAACGTCTATGTTAGGGAATCACTTTTAAAGTAAAAGATTGAAATAATAACAAGATTGACGGTGTTTTAAGTATTTTAATAAAAATACGCAATGTCACAACAGCGAGCTGACTATATAAGTGAAATATTCACACCACATTTTTGTTTCTAAGACTAATGGTTTTTTTTTATTATTAAGGTGGGATGATATAGACCTTTTCGTTACGGTCCACTTTAAACCTGGTACCCGTATGTTTCGGCGCGATTTTAAAGACGTTTCACGTCAAAAAGAGTTGTTCTCTTTATGCTGTACAATTTGACGTTATTGAGTTGATTTGAGTTAAACGCAAGTAATTAAAATCTATATATACGTTAAATTTGGCATGAGCTAGTGTCATATAGCACAAATAAATAAAATTAAACCCAAAAATCGAAATTAGGCAGCACATAAAAGGGCATCACAAAACAATTACTAATACAAATATATTTACGGAAATTAGGTGTGCGAGTTCGTCTCATTGTCAATTGGCTGGTCTTTTTTTTAAGTTGCCAAACAAGCAGAAGCCCCACAGATTATAAATGACTCCAGTTTAAGTTAAGTATTAAAGTGATAATCAGATTAGATTATTTTAGATGACAAGAGGACGAGCTGCCTGCCTAATTCCAAAGGCTAGGTTAATTTTTACACAACGAAGTACATAGTAAGTACATACTGTAAACAAATATTACTTCTATTTATAGCTGAATAATCAAAACCTACTCTCAAATTTATATTACAAATCAATTAATCATGTAATGAATGACGCACTAGCCTGTATATTAATTGGAGTAAATAAATTTCATTTGAATTCTAGATGACTTCTGTCGCGAAATTATGTAAGATACCGTTTTATCTGTTATAAATAAAACATAAGTGGTGCTCTCGGGGTTTCGAAGGTCAACATTATTATCGAATGTCAACTGATCCCTAAGGCGTATGGGTAAGTGTCATTATTGCGAGATCACATAGGTATTTTGGTGGGTTCGATTCAGATAAGGCAACCGTTGTGTTATCTAGTGATAGATAACCAATGACGACACTTATTGGTCATAAGGGCAACATTGTAGTAAACCATTTTACGCAATGGCAACAATCTTATAGACATATTAGCTTTCTGCTGCGGCTTTGCCCGCGTTCTATCTCATAATAACTACATGATCAGGATGACAAATTACATCAGAATCAGTTTAGCCATGTTTATCTGATTTATTTTATACTAGCTGTGCCCACGACTTCGTCTGCGTGGAATCGTAATTTTAGGTTGAGTTTTTAATGACTGAGAGTTTTATAAACGTCGGAGTAGATAAATATAGTCAGAAAGCTTCGAACTGCTAAGCTATCGGCAGTTACACATGTTATAGTGAGTCAACCATAAAACAAATGCTGTTGTGGGATAATTTTAAGGAGAATATTTCCGTCATACATGATTTTTGTGTAGCTTTAAACATTAAGGTTGCACACGCGACGGAAGCTTAAAAAATGGAGTAACTTCTCCCGTTTTCCCAACATTTCCCTTGACTGCTCTGCACCTATTGATTGTCGCGTGATGAAAAATATACTATAACTAGCTCAGGAGTATGAAAAATAATTGTACCAAGTTTCGTTAAAATCCGTCCAGTAGTTTTTGTTTCTATAACGGTTATACAGACAGACAAGAATTTCACTGATTGCATTTTTGACATCGGTATCGATCCGTAATCACCGCCTGATAGGTTATTTTGGAAATATCTTTCATGTACAGAATTGATCTCTCTACAGATTTATTATAAGTATAGATTGTATGTTTACAAACAAGCAGACTACCCATCTGATGGTAAATCGTTAAAGTCACTTATAGTACATGTGGTTCTTTGAGATTTGCAGTAAATTTGTAATCCCCACTGAAACCAGAGTGAACTTTGCTAACATGTAACATATGATGTAGTTTGGCTTTAAAGAAAACTGGGTACTGACCCAATAATTTCACAGCCTACCTTACCCTTTACACCGGAATAAAGTAAGTAGGTAAAATAGGAGGTACCCAAGCAGACCCTGGTAAACGCCTTTCGGTATATTTCCCGTACGCGATATTTCCTTGGTAGAAATCTATTATCCTATGATCTTCCTTCGTTCTCAAACAATTCCTAATAACATCAGAGTCAGTCATCATTTCTGAGATTTCCGCTGAGAAAGAGATTTTTTCCTATGGTAATAATATCCTATTTTTTCTAGGGTCTCAAAATATCCCCATCTCAATATTTATCATAATTGGTTTAGTCGTTTTGACGTAAAAACGCAACAGACAGACAGGCTTTCATATTTATAAGGTAAATGTTAGCACAATACTTTCTGCTTCCGCTACTCACTGTCATATTGCGCCGCCAAACCTTCCATGATCCCTTAGTCGGCAGCCTTTAGCATCGCCATGACTAGGTTCCCTCATGATAAGGCCGGCGCCACTTCGATTCCCGCGCCTCTTCTAGCACTTTTGGGCCCCTTTTATGGGGCGGCGCTGCATCGCTCCTCTCCTAAGGGGCTCACACCAGTCGCCCTCACGATTTGCCTATTTGATTCTTAGAGTTTAGGCAAAGGCTGAGTTTAGTCAGTAGGCCACAGTCACGTCAAAAATGATCTTTTGCAGTGTGATATAATAAAGTTTGACAATTCAGTCTTAGCAATAGTGACAACAACACAGATTATCATCCGAAGTTAATTGGTTGTCTTATTCGAGGGAGAAGCGATACCAGTCTTCTGTTTGGGTACGACATATTTTTGCTGCAACAACAGTGCTTCCACTCCAGTAAAAATGGTAGTGATGCTACTGGGTATAGTGACATTACATCTGCCACAAGTGGTCAATGTATACTGTAGTTCTTATGAAGGTTCCCAGACTTGCTGCGAATCTCACAGGAATCACACGTATTAGAGTATCATACCATGGTATGGACACTACCATCAAGTAAGCAGTCTGCATTATATAACGCTTATCCAAAATTGCTGAGTCTCTTCTGGACCATGAAGTGGTATACTAAAAGCATGCAGAATATTAGCTATTTCTCTAGACTTTTGCATTTCACACTCTTATCATATTCTAAAATACCCTTGGACCTTAACTAAATAACCGTTAAATCATGAAATAAGGTAAACACTTCGCCTATGTATCTTTTTAATATTGGAAACTGTTTTGGCTAGTGATTATATAATAGCTTTGAGATAATCATAAGTTATATGAGAGCGGTTCATTACACCAAATAAATAATATTAAATTGTAAAGTTAACCTTTGTCGTCCGATACTCGTAAAGTTTTGCAACTAACGTTTCATCGTGTTGAGACACTAATATGAAATGTGCATCGATAATCTGATAAAAAGAATTTTGTCATTGTGTCCTATTACAAAATAAAAAAATATGTTTGCTGCGCCTTCGCAGGGCGTCATATGTATACTCATATTGTAATTCCATCTTGTACTGTTTTGTAATGTAACATGCATAAACACGTGTTGAAAAAAATGTTGATAAACTACCAGATAAGCTAATTATAGCGGAAGATAATAGTTTTGATCACGTTTTCGTGTGTCATAAATAATTTCCTAACAGCAATAACTCCAAGAACATAAGATTGATGACAGAATTAAAAAACACGAAAAGACAACTAGAACAGATAAAAGTAAAGTAAATTTTACTGGCAGGTTGTTACATCGACTCCTTTCGCCGTGACAGATTTCGGGTCGCATATTTCACACGAGGCAAACAAGTAATCCAAAACTAGCGAACATGGCGTTACTCTCTGAGGAAACGTGTCCTTTACTGTAACACAACTCATATACCACCTCACTGAGGACGATCCTACCCTAAGTATGATAGGGTTCTTAGATCAGGCCTTACTCAGTGCGGATTTGGTTGATTGCATACATCTCCCCCTCCCACGAACCACCCAATTCGTAATCCAATGCCGAGACCACAGCGTCTCGACTCGACGCTCTCGTATAATCTTTCTGTGTAAATATGTAAAATTAGTCATTAATCGCCAAGGATACGCAGAAATACTATTTAAATTGCCTAATAAGCCTTCTTCTATCTAAAGATTCCAAATGAAACATAACGTTACTTGAATCAAAGTCGTTGTATTGAGGTTTAACCGGAAGATCATTAACTGTGCTGTGACGTTTGATTTTTTTATTTATTTTCAACTAGTGCAATGAGCGGTTTCAATATGTCATTAGTTATCTATACATATAATAAGACAGTAAAAATATTTTGTCTGTACATTTAGTATTTTTGACTGAAATGGATAGAGGGGCACTTAAATAGATTATTAGAAAGCAAAAAAATTTTTTGGAATTTTTTGTCTGTCTGTTTGTATGTATGTTCACGTTTATCTCCGAAAGTACTGAACCGATTTGCTTGAAACTTTCACTATTTGCTTTGTTTTAACTCAGAATAATATCTAAACTTTGTTTCATCAAAATCGGTTCATTAAAAAAAAGTTATCGTCATTTTAATGAACTCAAATAAATAAAACTGGAGTGTCATCTGTGAAAATTGAAGACGGTGAAATTTTAATCAAAAGTACTGTGAAAATAGTATTTGTGGAAAAGCTCATTGTTTTGTGCCATACTATACATACATACATACTAATATTATAAATGCGAAAGTAACTCTGTCTGTCTGTCTGTTCCGCTTTCACACCAAAACTACTGAACCGATTTAAATGAAATTTGGTACACAGATAGTCTGGAGCCTGAGAAAGGACATAGGCTACTTTTTCATGCAAAAAAGGTTGTAAAGGGTTGTAAAAGGTTGAAAGGAGGGATTATTGGTTGTATGGAAATATTGTTAAAACTACTGAACCGATTTAAATGAAATTTGGTACACAGATAGTCTAGAGGCTGAGAAAGGACAGAGGCTACCTTTTAAAGCAGAAAAGGGTTGTAAAAGGTTGAAAGGAGGGGGTGAAAGGTTGTATGGCAGTATTGTTAAAACATATCCTTCCTGTGGGAAATTCGAATATAACGCGGGCGAAGCCGCGGGCGGAAAGCTAGTGTAATATATATAACGTGTGGAACGAGTGGAGTCCCATGTGGTATATGTAATTTTAAGGGACCAATTTAACAACATGGTCGTTCTTCCTCCCATGCAGTACATAAAGGGTTAAAGAATACGAAACAGTACGCCGATATTTGAACTGACGCAGCGTTTAGAGGTGCACGAAATGCTACCTTACTTTGGGAGTATAGAAGTATATGCCGGGGGAGTGAGATTGTATGTGGATACCGTACGCACCCAAAGAGGCAAGGAGAACACCGGGTGGTTTTAGTGGGTAGGCCTGGCCTGAGGCGCCGCCGCGGAGGCGACCCGGGTGGGACCTCACCTCCGGATAGCCAAGGGGTGACGTCGTAGGAGCTTGGAGGGGGGGAGGTTTCAAAATCACTCCTCCCCGAGAAGGGCTCCCCTAGCGCATTCAGGGGAGCGCGAAGGCCGGGGGTCCTCAGATGCGACACTCGATCTTGAGGGCCCCTACAACGCCTGAGGACGGGCCTCCCCCTTCTAGGAAGGAGAGCCCCAAATAATCGCCGGCTCTCCGCAGCCGGGGGATGCAATTCAATGCATTTTCCTCAGCGGAACAAAAAAAAAGGCCTGGTACTCATTTTAAGAGAGCCTCACATGGGTACGATGCGATTTCACGCATTTCCCATCGGAAATCGGAATCGGTTTACAACCTCAAAAATCTATATCCAACATTTTAGTCTTTCTGCTTTTGTAGCCACTTGTTAACGTCCAATACAAATAATTAACAATAGAATACTAAATTCTTAAAGTGCCCCCACTCGAATAAAATTAGACTTTTACCAGGAGGTAGACTCTGTACCAGGGTCGTCTGCATGGGTACCTCCGTCTTACCTATTTCCGCCGCCAAACAGCAGGGTTCGCTTTGCTGTGTTCCGGCGTGAAGGGTAAGATAGGCAGTGAAATTACTGGGTACTGTGACTTTACATCTTATGTCACAAGTTGGCAACGTACACTGTGGTTCTTATGAGGTTTGCACATTTGCTGCGAATCTCGTGGGAACCACATGTACTATAGGCGACTGTTACCACTTACCTAGGTGGACAGCCTGCTTGTTTGTCAACTTAAGCAATAAAAAAAAAAAAAAGATTTTATGTTAATACTAATAAAATTTATCGATCGGAATGTTGGCCCGTCAAGTGGATGGATGAACACAGATTGCATGTTACTCAAATGCGTATGTTAAGACGGACGTGTAGAGTGATAGTGGAATGAAGATAGGATGGACTGAGGAATATCAGGGAAAGTCTGAAAATAGACTCTATTGTTAAAAAAATTAGAGAAAAGAGACTTTCCTGGTATGGTCACGTAATAAGAAGAGTGAATTATTATTTTACTAAGAAAGTTATGGTCATAGATCGTGTAGGGAGCGGAAGACCGAAGATGGCGAGTGGTAGAGGAGAATGGAAGAGGAGGACATATTGCGCCGACCTCAAATAAAATTAGGAACAGGGAAGAGAAACATGAAGACGACTAAATAAAAGAGTAAATTCTATCTGTCTGAGATTTTATGCCTGTCAATGACTTACAGACTGTAAGAAATACTGTAGACTTGCTATGAAAATTCGCTGAAACCAGAGACACGGTACACAACGTCAGATAGTTGTCCTCCAGCAAGCCACACACGCGGCATCCGACATCTACACGGCTATTGCAAAAACTAACGCCTTTCAAAACACAAGGCGTTACACCAGACAATCACGGTGTTTGGTTGCAACCTTGCAGTGACAACGGGAAATAGTTTCGACGTAAATATTGTAACACTGTACTTATGGCTGCAACCTAGATTTTATATACTGATTTTTGTTTCGCTATTTGTAGCTTTTTAAAAAGAGCGAAACCAAAACGAACGAGCGAATACTAGTGAAAAAGTAATAGAAATGGTGATAAATATATACTTACTATAAAAATACAGTCGTATTAAGGAAATAGGCGAAATTCTAGTATGTATTCAAACTTTATCGTGGACATTTCGTTTCTTAAAGGTTATATATGCTATAAGGACGGAACGAAAAGCTATCCCTATGCCTAAGTGAAGTAACCTAAGCGTAAGGCGACTTTAATAACTTAACTGTTTTTTTAAAACTACTTTAGCCTCTAATCTCGTTGGATCTATCCAGTGACTGTTAATAACAGTTCATGATTTTAAATGTTTATTCAATAATTGTTATAAAAATTTGTAAAATAAATCAAGAAAAAATACAATCAATGTTTTTCATTCATAATTTGTTTCAAAGACTAATAATTCCAAAAAGTCATAAACGACATATGACGCAATTCATACAGTTCAACATTTTACAATTTTTTCTGTTTATAAACAAAAAAGGAACATGTGGTGCCGTTTGAGACTAGTTTGACGTTTATGGTATAATATAACGCAACTTTTTCGTTTACGAATATGGCAAAGGAATATCTATCTATCTCTTTTTTGCTATGCCAAAAATATGCTAGACAAAAGGTACTAACGACTTTTCCTTATTATTCCATCAAAACGTTTTGTTATTTAGTTTCATTATAATAATTTTATAGTTAACGTTGTCTCTAACGAATGATATGATTCCTGTTGTGGTAGGACAGGCAAAAAGTAGTCGCCTCGAAGAAGTTTTTAATAAATTTGTGAAATCTGATATGAAATTGACATTAGTAGTACTCACATGAACAAGCGTTGAACAAAAACTAATGGATATCATTGTATACGTCAATATTATTGATGAATGAAAGATGATATGATGTTAAACTCAATGCCATATCTGGTCTAATGTAGAAGTATTAATTCAAGTACTCAAAGTATGCGAGGAAATGGCCGGAGTACGTAGCCTCTGATATACATAGATCATTTAGTACATACACATATGCGGAAACCCGAAACTAAGAAGGCACTAGGAAGAAGGAGTCATTCAGGGATGATGCCAAGTACTTTGGCGTAGATAACTAGCTCAAATTTTTACTCAACAAGAACAGAGCGTAGCTGGTCTACCTGGTATACCTTAACCCGTCATTTTAACATTAGGATTACATTAATCCAGCTAGGGCATGCCAGTACCAAGAGTAAGCATGGGCAACTTTTTGTGCCATTGTGCTCGACTCAAAAATATTAATGTTAATTTGAATGGGATACTAAGGTGGAAGACTACAGCAATGCTACTGAGAAATCAAGTTTATGAACATGATTGACTGCACCGAGCGCCGTGATGGCTTTACGTAAGACGGATAGTAGACGGTATAGGCCGAAGTAGTGAGATTCTTCGGTGGACCCACCCTGACCGATAATATAACATACGTGGCATAATTATCACAACTATTGTCCCTTCAGGGTTAATCCTTCCAATCAACTAGTCTCTTTCAGTAACGTAAAAATAAGTAATTTATTTTGCTCAAAAAAAGGCTGCACCTTCATATTGACAAGCGAAAAACCGCCTATTTTGCATGAAAGTATAAATTAATTTCAGGAAGGAAGCTAAGGAGGTATATTTGGATCGTAACAAGTGGATAACTGTGATCTCTGCCTACACCCATAAGGAAGAAGCGTTAGCGTGTATATGTATTTTATTGGCACAAAAATGGTTTGTGATTTATTGCTGTTACTTTTTTTTTTCATTAAATTGTTCTTGGGATTTTATTAGAGTTATGGATTAGAGGTTATGAATTGAGTTCTTAAAGATCTGCGGTCTATTTGTTTGATTGTGAAATAGGGTAGAGTTTATTGCTCGATTTTGATCTAGTTCAAACCCGCAAAATCATATCTTCATTGATCAAATATATTTCAAACATTATATCCCTAGTTGCTTACAATCTTACACAATAAACTATCACAAGTATGTATTCAGTCAACGTGATTAAAATTCTTGTGTACTCGTCAGCTATAACTTTATAAATCTTCTACTCACGATCCGCATATAAATTCTTAGTGGTTTGTGTACACAAAGTACCATGTCAAGTTTTACTTTCCTGTTACTAAAATCATCCTTATTGTAAGGAACATAAAAGCTGATAAAGGTATGTAAATATAGGTTGACGAGGCGCCCAGTGCACGTTGGAATCACGTACCGCATGTTTCTAGTCAACAACATAACGAGCTGCAAAAATACTTTATATACCGCATAAAAATGGTTAAATTCTTATTGTGTGTAGAATATGTGCGAATGTGGGTAAATTAGTAAAAAAAACACCTCTTTTCCTCGACCTTTTTTCTTCGATGTAGTCGGAATTATACTGGCTATACGAGGGCTGCTACTTAAGTATCCGGAATCTGGGATTTCAACATTTTTAAACGCAATATATGACCTCCATGGTAAAATTCGTTCTTTTTTTGAAATACTGGCCGCTATTTTTTTTCCTTATGTACGCCAGTGCTTTGTTTCTGATGGGCTTAAAATGTCATATCGCTGAAATGATGGAACTCACACGTGAAAATATTCGTGCTATGATTTATTACGATTTTCGACGTGGTTTTTAAAGGCAACAACAGTGCGTAGATCAATTAACTTCAACTTTTGGTGTTGAAGCTCCATCAGAAACCACTGTGTATCACTATTAGTGTAACAATAAGTAACAATATTTATTATTTAGTGAGTTTAATCGTGGACGGAGTAAGCTCACGGACGAAGTTAAGGAAGGTTGCCCGAAATCAGTCGTTGTGCCACAAAACATTGAAGCTGTACGAAAACTAATTATGCAAGACCGTCATGTTACGTATCGCGAGATAGAGGCTACTCTGGGCATATGTATGACAAGCATTAATAAAATATTACATGAACATTTGTTCGTAAAAAAAAATTAGTTCGCGTTGGATACCGCACAACTTAACTCAGCATCAAAAAGGAAGCTCGCGTCGAATGGTACAATAATGTACCTAATGTAATGTGTGTATGTTAAAAAAATTTAACAGAGATGACTCAAAATCTGTTTATTAACATCTACACAGGTGATGAATCTTGGATCTATGAGTACGATCCCGAAACTAAGCAACAATCTACAGTTTGGGTGTTTCAAAATGAGCCGATCCCTACGAAAGTGCTCGTGCAAAAAGCACTTTAAAGCAAATGGTGGCCTGCTTTTTTGATGTTAATGGTCATGTGGCTTCAATTCGGAGTGGTACACGACCATTTATTTGCCGGAAGTATTTGAAGAAATACGTAAAAACAACAAGCGACGCAGAATCATTCTACACCACGACAATGTCACACATCACGCGAAATTACATACATTTTACACGAAAATACATTTTTGGAGGGTCAAAAAATAGAATTGATGGGTCATCCACCGTATAGCCCAGACTTGGCAACTAATGATTTCTATTTATTCCCAAATATAAAGAATAAATTAAGTGGTCAACGATTTTCGACCCGTGAAGATGCCGTCGACGCGTTCAAACAGCACGTTTCAGAGATACCGCAATCAGAGTGGGAAAAATGCTATAAAAATTGGTTTCAACGTATGCAAAAGTGTATCGATCATCGCGGAGAATACTTTGAAAAACAATAAACCCATATTTAGCCATATACGTTTGTTTAATTTTTCTATTCCGGATACATAAGTAGCAGCCCTCGTATATATTTTTCTTCTTTCAAAAACAGCTTTTGTAAAAGGAATAATATGTCAGATGTAATTACCTACATATGTTACTGCAGTTTGAAACTTTCCTCTATTTGTGTGTTCTGACTCTACATAGAATCAACACATTACCACGCCGCTAGGTATGTACTGTACGAGGCGTGTTTTTTAAGCTCCAGCTAACCTTCGACGTTTTCTCAGATATAATAAACTTGAATGAAAAAACTTTAAGTAACAATTTTAGTAGATTATTTTTTTTAGTAAATCTAACCGTTTGATTATAATAATTTAAACATTTAACCTTCAATAAAAATTTTAACATGCAGGATCAATGAGAAATCTGGGATTTCATTACAGTTGTACTTTTACGTGCATGTAAATTTTTGCTTGTTGGGGATTTATCCAAAACATTGACAATATTCCACATAATTATTTTGTGACTAATTGAACATGTTTCTAAAAATACTGTTAAATATAATTATTTTTATCTTCTGATGTCTTTTGCTAACGGTAACACTTTTGTACCTTTCATAAAAGCTTATTTTCTCTCCTATCTTTCTTATAACTTTCATGTAAATAAATGCTCTTAGCGTCAAGCGTCAGAAATAAAAATACTGGGGCGTACGCGCCAGCAGATGCGCCGGCGCCGGCCTTGGTTCGGCGCTTGCGTCTGTTTTATTCAAAACTCGATCGCTCCTAGCAACACACGATTACGATTTAGCACAAAATAAATGTATCTCTTTTGTGGATCTTATCCTTATTCACTACAAGCTTGGCGCGCATAGCCGAGTCGACTTTATTTAATGATATCGTATTACTCAAATTAAAAAAAACGTGTATTGTTTCACAAGACATGTTTTAAAATATTTTTTATATGTTTTAACGTAACGTATGTGTAACTTGTTTAGCGACTTGAACTCTACACTTTTACAATAAATTAATTCTACTGAGTTATTTTTATTGTACATTTTTCATATTTGTTTTTGTGTACATAAAATTTTTATTTATTGGCGTTTATTTATATAATGATTTATTAATATGAGCGTGTCTTAATGTTTTCTTAATAATGCATAAAAATTTCAATAAAGAAATCAATTAAAAATCATTCATTTATTCATCAAAGAATTGGCCAAGGTGGTGAGAAAGTGCTGGCTACTACTAGTAGTGCAAAATAAAATCACAGTCATTTGATAATGTATATTTATTTCTTATTCAACTTCATGTAGATCCAACACAAAGTAGGCCATTAACAGTGTTAAAGGCAAGGATTGGAAATCAATTTTCTTACCCAAAGAATGGA
The DNA here is from genome assembly GCA_036419045.1 of Scirpophaga incertulas. NCBI lineage: Eukaryota > Metazoa > Arthropoda > Insecta > Lepidoptera > Crambidae > Scirpophaga > Scirpophaga incertulas. Next base: position 5,023,196 of record CM071646.1, on the reverse strand, counting down.
TTTAATTAATATTCGAAACAAAAAACGTATTTAAGTTTTATTGAAAATCAAACTACATTTGTAAATTGTACTACCTATTCCAATTTCAAAAATCAAATTTTCATCAAAAGTACAGCCACGTCTTCTCTGTAGTTTTTCAATACAGAAGTTTAGTCTTAAGAAGACTAAAGTTAGTAGTCTTTTGAAGTAACTTCTTGTAACTGTAGTCTTTATAAATCCCTCGCTACGTTCAGGATTTATATATTTAATGCTCTTCCTGCAGTTGGGAGCTATCTATAACACCCTTCGCTGCGCTCCCGACTAGTCTCCCGAGGGATATATCGTTCGTTAATATTAGGTGTACAACTTTGCTTCCGCCGTTTTGCAATAGATGGCTGTAGCGGTAAGTGGTAGTCGAAATAAATAGATCGTAGATGTCATACAATAAGCTTAGGCATTTATAAACATAACGCCATCGAAATAAAAAATATAAAAAATGTCAGCTTACGAGTCAAATTCTCGTCATTTACGGGAGGTCTTAATTTTCTGCTTTAATATGAAGAAATCTGCGGCTGAGGCTCAACGAATGCTCTCAAATACCTATGGTGAGGCCGTTATTAGTGAAAGAACGTGGCGAGAGTGGTTTCAACGCTTTAAGAACGGTGACTGACGTCGAAGACCGGCATAGCGGTGGAAGAGAGAAGGTTTTCATGGGAATGATTCAGAAACAAGGAAATTGGGTGCCGTACGAGTTGAAGTGATTTTACAGCAAGACAATGCTCGACCCCATGTTGCGAAAGTGGTCAAGACATACTTGGAAACGTTTGAATGGGAAGTCTTATCCCACCCGCCGTATTCTCCAGACGTTGCTCCCTCTGACTATCACTTGTTTCGATCAATGGCACACAGCCTGGCTGACCAGCACTTCCGGTCTTATGAAGAAGTAAAAAATTGGATCGATTCGTGGATCGCTACAAAAGATGACCAGTTTTTCCAACGCAGGATTTGTACGCTGCCTGAAAGATGGGAGAAAGTAGTGGCCAACGATGGACAATACTTTGAATTATAAATATATAACCAGTTTTTACAAGCTTTTATATTAGCTTCAATGTTTACAATAAAGCCTCGAATTTCAGAAAAAAACGGCGGAAGCAAATTTGTACACCTTTGTTGTATTCTACTATTAAGTGATGATGATAATGATTGTTTGTCTATAATACTGTAATGTAACCCGTCATATCGCGCCACTCTCACACACGAATCGCATTAAAGCGAACTGTCATGTGCTCTGTACACGTACTCTTAAAATCGAACATACTGTACATCGTCGTCGCTTCTCCGCACAACTCGCTCTAACTTCACAATATGTGTATAAGTTAGAGCAGGACATGGCGCAACAACAACAACGATATATCGAATTTGTGTGATCAGAGTACAGGGCCTGGTTATTTTTATCCCGCGAGCGTGACCGTCGCATTGGCGCCGGGAGGTTATTTATGCTCGTCATGCGCTCACATTGCATGCAGAAAAATAACTAAACAAGCAATAAAACAATTTCTTGCACATCTGACATTTCACTTTTAATATAGGTACCACATAAAAAAATCTTGATTTTGCTGTTTGACCTCGGAAAATATTTGGTTGGTTTTATTTTACTGTTTATTTATTAAGAAAAATAAAAAGTTAAGACCATAGTTGCAGAGGCATAAGATATAGATACTAGCGCGTTCCCGAGAAGCGGTTGCTTTCACTACGAGCAATGAGGCTATTAGGAATAAGCCTTTGGCTGTGTTCGGTCGAGCCGCCTCGATTGGTCTAGAGTCCGAGTCAATCACCGCGACATTTGGTTGCAGTAGTATCCACGAGGATTCTCAACTTTCTCTCCTGAAGGAAAAAAGGACTAGCGCATCGAAACTGGGTCGTTGAAATTCGACAGAGCAAAAACGTTCCTCGCTCTCATTCTCTCTTTCCGACCCGTACTCTTAGTATGATCTTAGTTTTATTGACTAACAGTCTCGTGAATATGCTCCATCTATAGTGAAGTTAATTTAATACTTGTGCCATAATATATAAGATACTGATAATGTTGTATAACATATATATTTCTTACAAGTGTTATATACAGTTTAGATATATATTCATGTTGGATTCTAAATGTAAGTGCTCCCATAACAAAAGCAAATCACACAAGAGCCATTTAGCAGGATCACAGTAGCAGGATATTCTACTTATTTATCAATCATTTATTCCCCTACCCTCATCCCACACTAAGTGGGATAAGCACAACTGGTTTTCTTCTTCAGTCTTATTATTATTATAAAACGCGGCGTGCTAAAAGTGTTGAAAGAGCTGCAAATGCATGTTTATCTGGAACGCATCGAATCTGGCTAATAGTTCTTGGCGAAACAACAGAAACTCCGCCAAAACAAATAAATTTTTTACAGCTGTTAAAATTAGTAATGTTCAATCCGCACATCACAATTGTGACTCACCGCTAACTATATCTACCCTTATCATTTACTTAAGCAATATTTAATTATGTCTAAGCCTGTACGCTCTTAAATTTAATACAATGATTGATTTACAAAGATAAGATATTAGTGTGATTACAAAATAACACAATTGCACACAGATGTGTGTGTCTTATTTTTCTCTTAAGGCTCCTCTACATGATGGGCCATCACAATGGCCCATCGTAGTGGGCCACCATATAGAGGGCGTAGTGGCGTAGGCTGGCTTGTGGTGCGTACAATGGAGACGGAATGGCCGCGGTGTCGGTTTTTCGCCGACACATCAAAGGTAGTGGGCCAGCGATGGCGGTACGCATCTACACGTCGGCCATTACTTAGTTTGCGCTCGAATGCGGTGGAGAGCAGACGTGCAAAGTACCTCGAGTGTGTCAAGATGTCAACTACCTGGCCGCATAGCGAAATACTAAAATTTTTGGAATGCTACAGAGCCGAAACCATAATGCGGCTAAAGCTTCTACGTCCATTTTGTTGAACGCTAAGATCACAACTGAACATCGCCATTGTGTAGATCCTTTTCAACCATCGCATGGCCATTTTATTGGACAAGCGCTGGCCCATCATGTAGAGGAGCCATTACAAATAGGGTAGTCACTCGTTTTCCCGGAAATAGCTTGGTGTTCCCGGGGGCTTCCTACATGCCTGAGGAAGGCCATCGCTGAGGTTTTTTGTGGGTAGGCCTCCCCCTTCTGGGGAGGAGAGCCCCACATAACCGCCGGCTCACCACAGCCGGGGTATGCAACTTAATGCATTTTCCTCAGGGAGAACAAAAAAACAAAACTCGTACGTTATTATAAAGCATTGCACATTAATTCGAATCATTGTACTCAATACTTTATCTCCCACCGATAAAGTAGCGAGAATACTTCATTTTTCTCGATTTTTTCTCTTGGTTATAGTACAGTAACAGTTGAACTGCGAAACTGTTTTTATTACGAAGGGAATAGATGCGATCTTAAAGTCAACATATACACATGTAGGACTACCTACCTACCTTGCTGTAGTGTAAATATAAAATATTCCAAAAAGTTGGTTGGCGAGATGAAATTTTTTGGAAACGTTTTTTAGCAGGAATGTTCTAGATGGTACTAGAAGAAACAGTCACGATGTATAAAAGCTTATTAATAAAGCAGAGTAAATAGTACTTTATATGGGCAGTAGACAGCCCTATATACAATATCCAAAGCGATAATTAAATTTAAAAACCACTTCTAATCCTACATATGTGTGAAAATACACATTGAAAAAGGTTTCTTTTTAATGTGCCTTTTGCTGTGTATAAGCCTAGAAAAAATATTTATTCTAAACCTGATAAATTCAATATTTTTTACATAATTAAGTAAATTTTTGAATATAGGAAATATACATGTAAACGTATAAATAACAAAGTTATTTGCATTTTTGTTTAGGCGCTCATATAAACTAGGCGACTTTACTATACTGTGACGTCACAATACTACAGTATTTGGAATTAATGGAAATGGAACACTGTCACTATCTGTCCCTATATCCCTATGTATGCTTAAATCTTTAAAACTACGCACCGGACATGCGGTTTTTTTGATAGATAGTGATTGAAGAGGAAGGTTTAATGTATAACATCCATTAAATAGTGGAGAAATACTGTTATTTTTGAGGTTTCTAATGTGATGTCGTAAATAATAACTATTTTCCGCTTACATTGCAAACGATTATATACAACGTTTTTCTGTAGTGTATTTAGTATCAGCACTGCACCCGTGCGAAGCCGGGGCGGGTCGCTAGTATATTATATTTGTCAGTTAACAGTGTAAGTTAGATATATACAGAAATTATCAAAGACCAAATTATCCCACGACAGTATTTATCTGCAACAGATCTGTAGGTACTTAGAACTGTCAAACACAGCCACTAATGCCCGCCGCAAGTTAGAAATAAGTTAGATTCCAACAAACTCGTTTGGGGACAGAAAATAGAACTCTCGGGGCAACAACCGAGCCAGCTAAGTTGGATTACATAGTCACTGCGTGCGCTTAGCTCTTGTGCGGCTAATTGCGTGTTCATTTGTCTGCGAATTATGTATGTCTTGATTGGTTTTATTTGTAACAGTTTTAAAGTCTATTCTGTTTAATCGAATAAGGTATGCAGAATTGATTCGGTCACTCAGTGGATTCACATTTGTAATGATGAAAGACACAGGAATTGCTTTCAGCACTTCGGGGGCTCCATACATGCCTGAGGAAGGCCATCCCTGAGGTTTTTAGTGGGTAGGTCTCCCCCTTCTGGGGAGGAGAGCCCCACATAACCGCCGGCTTGCCACAGCCGGAGTATGCCATTTTATGCATTTTCCTCAGGGGAACAAGAAAAAAAGGGTACTTATGACCAAGTATTAAGCTGAGTTTAGTCGGTAGGTTATTCTAGTCGAGTCGTCTCGATCGCTTTGGCGTACGACATAATGACCGTGGCACTTGGTTGCGATGTTATCCATGAGGATTCTCAGCCTCACTTCTCCAGAGAGACACTCTAAAAACCAATGGAGATAATTTTGAATGACCTTCTAAATTGTTTAGATTATTGTACATTAATTATTAAATGTTTATTATTTAGATTAAAGTAAAAGATGTCAATATGTAACAATATTTATGCCCAGAGGATGTATAATAAAAAAAATTATCCACAACCCTATAGAAAAATAAAAAAGGTAGGTACTAGTATACAAAAGCTTATATCATAGTTTCGTAAATTATCAAATACGTGTGGGAAAGAGCTGAGTTTATATATGTAGTACTCGAAAGCGGACGAACTAAATAGAATGTTTCAGAAGTGTTACAAGCTGTTATTAAGCATGGATTTATCGTGTTATGTGACGGCAACGATTTGTATCTTCACGCGCGGTGAGCACGGCAATTAAGCAAGTAGCCACTTCACGGAATTGGCGAAAAACGTAACCGGGTGCATACATACCTGCTCACGAACGCCCGATGCCAGTACATATGAAATTGACTCCTGACAAAATTTTGCAGGCAAATGCGTTGTTCGGTAAAAACTTTATCGGTAACTAATCATGACAACTCATCCGTCCTCACCTCGGGGCAACCATGTTCGCCCAGTAGGGAATAGTCGACTTCACATAAAACTGTTTTAGCAGTTGTATGCTGGTTGTCTCATGAAACTTTCCTTCAACGTAGAAGCGACATATGAAGTTCGACACACATTCATGAATAACACTTTTTTTATAGCAAACGGATCACCTGATGGTAAGCGATAACCGCTGCCCATATGGCCCATATGGTATATACACTAGAGGAGTCACAGATGCGTTGCCGGCCTTTCAAATGGGAATATGCTCTTTTTTGAATATATTATCGCTTACCAACTAAATACATAAGTACTATATTAACATTTCAATAACAAAAAAAATATTTTATGAATTTAAATTATAGGTAACAACATTCTAATAAAAGTTCATAACGTACAAAAAAAAATTAACTCTAATCTGAAAATCTATAATGGCAGCAAATTGTTGGAGACACAGAAATGCAGAATTGTCTTTTGGAAACTATACACTTATTCGAAAAAATATCTATATCCAAATTACGGTCTTGAAACACATCTTAAAATCGAACTAATATATAATAAACGGATGCCATTCTAATATCGGAAAGAAGATTGTTCGAAGAACAGTTACACCAATTTAAATGCCTAATTATAATTGCGTATAACTTAAGCTTATTTTTTTATAACGATACAAAAGTTTCGCCTGATCAAAAGAACATATGTTATGAAACGGACTTTAGCCAACATTGCTGTTAGAAAATCAGAAGGTTCGCTTACTTGTACATTATCAGCAGTTGTGGGCTACACAAAAAATGAAACAGAGCCGAGACATGTTTATTAATGCGCTAGTGGCGCTGTGGTCTCGGCATTGGTCCGATTAGAAGCCGGAGACTTGGGGTCGATTCTACCATTTTTTAGTTTTCGTAATTGCATATGTATATTTATCTGGTGCAGCTAAGGAGAAGGAAAACATTGTGAGGCAACGGCAAGTGGAAAAGTGTGATTTCTGCATACTCCCATGGGAAAGTAGTGAGTATATGTATGCATGTATATGTACTTACCTTATTATATCAATACAACAAAATAAGTTTACTTTTTATTAGTAATATTATTAGTGTGCTGCAATATATACATTTTGTTTTGCAATAATGGGGGGGGGGGGGGGTTACAAATAGGCTGACTGATGGTAAGCAGTCACCCTAGCCTGTGGACATCAATAATACCAGGGGCTTCTTTGAAAACATTTAACAGGCAATGTCTCCTCGTCACACATTACTGTCATAAAAATATTGAACAAAAATAACTTTTAACAAATTCAATGTTCACTTCAGGATTTTACTCTAACATTAGCAAATAATATTCACTATATACTGTACTAATAAGTCATTGTGATCCTGCGCAGTACTATGAAATTGAATACAATTTTAAAATTACAAGTGTATTGAGTAGGTAGACAATAATCTCGGGAAGGAGGAGGTCACCTACCGATTGACTCAGATACTCACCGGGCACGGCTGCTTCGGTGAGTATCTGTGTCGAATAGGACGGGAGGGATCGACACATTGTCACCACTGCGCATCCGACCTCGACTCGGCCCAGCACACGCTGGCGGAGTGCCCCGCGTGGGCCTCCGAGCGCCGAGTCTTGGTCGCAGAGATCGGGCGAGATCTGTCTCCACCGGCATTGATTGCGGCAATGCTGGCGGACGAGGGAGGTTGGAGGGCTGTGGCCTCCTTCTGTGAAGCAGTAATGCTCCAGAAGGAGGCCGCCGAGCGGGGTCGGGAGATGGCCGATCCCGCTCGAAGGAGGCGGCGCCGGGCTCGGTAGCACAGCTGCGGCGCCGCCACGGGTCGCCGGCGGGCGCGAGGAAGTCGCGACCGCTACGGCGACCCGGGATGGACCACGCCCCTTCCGTGGCCGGGGGGCGTCGTCGGTGGAGGGGACCGGGGAGGTGGTAGCTTCCCCCGAGGAGGGCTCCCCTCTAGAGAGGGGAGCGGAGGCTGGGGGTTCCTGGAAGTGGCCTTTGTGTTCCCGGGGGCTCCCTACATGCCTGAGGAAGGCCATCCCTGAGGTTTTTAGTGGGTAGGCCTCCCCCTTCTGGGAGGAGAGCCCCACATAACCCCGGCTCGCCACAGCCGGGGTATGCAATTTAATGCATTTTCCTCAGGGGAACAAAAAAAAAAAAAAAAAAAAAAAGGTAGACAATAATCTACCTACTCCAATGGTTCTTGGGGTGTTATCTCTGCATTTAAATCAGGGCCCACTTTTTAAATGATATAGGATATAAGATTTATGTGTCTAGAAAATCAGAAACAAAAAGGCGTTCATAATTTAATAATATCTTAGATTCATGCAAAAACTTGGAACATTGGTGGTTCTGTGGTATCAGGAGGTTTGTGGTATGTTTGCTGAATTCCATTATGCATTTATCTGATGCTTAAGCTGTGAAGGAAAAAATAGTGAAGCAACCTACAAATTATAACGAAGAAATTCAATATGTAATCATCTACTGGGCCAGCATGGTCTAATCGCCCAAAATTAACTAGGCTTGTGTCCCTCATCAATGTTAATACTGGACACAACCACTGATGAGTCATATCGAGTATTTTATGAAGGATCATCTGTCTGGTTTCTAGTGCTTGCTTATAGGAGCTTTATAAGACTACCTATGTTTGTTCGGGTTTGTAGCATAAAAATTACCATAACTTTAATTTTCTTACATAGGAAGATTATTTATAGGTAGTTATTGGTTTTAATCTCACCTTATGATGATTGATATTAAAATTAAGCTAGAAGTCGGCTGTTGCTAGTTCAGATGAACTAATATATACCACAATGGATGAAATCATTAACTAATCCCTAATCTAACACCAAAATGTCAATGTTATTTAAATTTAAATTTATATAATGAATAGCCTGTAACTTTTTTATATTTGATGCAAAATTAGCACTCAGCAAAATAATTAAAAACACAAATAACAAACGCAGTAAACACAACCACTGCATCATTTATGTGATGTAATAAACGTATCAGTTCATCAAAATGAAAAATGTGACCTTAAGTTGCTAGATAACGAAGTATGCAATTCAAATTGAATATAAATTATTTATATAACAGTATACCCACATAAATATTATATCATTTTAGATATTCAATATTATTTCTCTATAAAAGTGTACTAAATTTACAAGAGCATACACAAACTATCTCCAATCTGTTTGGCCATACTAGCGAACAAAGGAAATTTTTATTTTCCACTGTTTTCAAGGTTGATAAAAGATCTTCTTGGACCCGTAGGTAGAAATGAGCGACAACCAAATCAATGCGTAATAACTTACCCGTGAGTGATCGAGTCTCGAAGCTATTCAGCCGAAGATTTTCAGCGATATTTAGTTCACGACAATCTTTCACGGGAATAGAGGAAAAATATTATTAATTTCCATATCAATAAAATGCAATACAATTGAACGAAACGAAACAACAAGCGAAAACATATCAAAAGGAGGAAAAGAGATAAAAACAGCCACAGAAAATAAAACACTATAGACTAAGAACAGCTGTTCTAGAGTGACGTTCTCACGGATATCCGGCACTGTGGCTCCCTTTTTGTCTATGGAATATTAAAAGAATGAATATTGAGTTAGTCTGTGGAATGAAATAGAAAAACATGGATAAATTTCGTGACCTATTTGAAAATAAACTCAAATAATTACGTAAATTAGTGCAGAAAAATTACACACTTCACAGATACATATTATTGAGATTTTTCTCAAATTTAATAATTGTAAATTACGGGAACTTATATCTTTGTGATATTTTTTGTACATCCACAACAATAACCTTTCGTCATTGTGTAGCGAGTTAATTACGTTTATCTAATTTTTATTTGGAAAATATAACAGCTACCATTGTGAGCGGAATGGCAAAAGAAGAGGATGATGATAATTTGCCGGATAAAGATGCAGCAAAAGAATTTTATGCAAAATATGAACCTAAAGAAATTATTGGCAGGTTCGTTTAATTTATTTCTTTACATTATATATACATTGGCAGCAACTTCTTGTGCCCTGACAATGCTAAGTTTAAATGGTGTACTTGGAAGATGGGACAGTTAACTAGATTTTTTCAATTTTGTTTTGACCTAAGAGTCTTCAATGACCTTGACATCCTAATAAATTTTCTATAAAATTATATAAATTGAATTTCGCTTAGAAATTTAACAAGAAATATAATATAAACTCCATTTTCACTGAATATGGCCGAATTTATTTTAAACAATGACATTATGATGCTATCAGGAATATATTTTTATATCAACTGATTTATATAGGTAGTTATATTTTGACAGTCTAAATGTATATAAAAACTGGAGAACACTTCAAAGTTTCATCTGAATTTATTCACCTGACTGCATTTTTAGTAAGTTTTAAATATCTGTAGAACTGTTTCATATTTAAAATCATAACAGATCAGTTCCAGAAAATGATCAATTTTTCAGATTTTTTGAAAAGGTTGGATAAAGTATTGTCAATTTTTACAATGGTCCTCCCAAAATAAAAATAATTAGACCTTTAAAGTGTTCTTATTTCTATACCAATATAAAGGACCACACAACATTTAAAATCACTAATAGGCCTTTAAGTCCATAACTTTTTTTCTTTCTATAGACGCAGTCGCTTAAAGTTGACTGTGTATTTAATACCCATAGGTAAATCAAGTATGATGTGAGATTGAAACAAAGAATTTGATAAATCACCGTAAATGTGGTTTCCCAATAATCACTTCAATACAAATTCTATTACAGAGGTATCAGTTCAACGGTACGAAGATGTGTGGAAAAGGAGACAGGTAGAGAGTATGCAGCAAAAATAATAGACCTCAGTCAGGAATCCCAAGATGGTGTTGACACTCACACAATGCGAGATGCCACAAGGCAAGAGATACAGATTCTGAGGATGGTGGCAGGACACCCATACATTAGTGAGTGAGTTGTATTCTATCTTGTCCTCCATGAAATTAAGGTGTTGTGTACATATGTATACAGCCTAATATTGCCCAGAAACTTTGACATATAATAATTTGCATTTTGCTTAGTATTTATAATTATATATTTATAATCTTAGTATTTCATTTGCGGGTGCAGTAGTATGTCTTTATGTCTATTCATCTCTTATGGATACACTTCACTCATTTTTTTATCACCTATCATGCAACTCATCCACATCTTCTTAGTTCTAAATAATAATCAAATAAAGAATTATTTCTCTATCTAACACTCAGTTTTCTTGTTTTATACCACTCATCATATTCCATAATATGCTAGTCTTTACCCACTATCTTAAATAAGAACCACTTTAAAACTTCTTCAAACATAGTCATTCCACTACTTATTTATTCCAATCAGACTCATTCATCTTAATATTCACATCTCTGCAAAGTGCTGACATTTAGATAGCCACCAATCAGTAAGACTCAAGCCAAACCAAAAAATGTCTGGAATGCTAAAATATTTGACAAAAAGCTGCTGCATATAAACTATAAGCATTAGATTTAGAAAATATATTTTAATGTAGTGGGATCCATAGTATTTGAAATCCAGATATGTATATAAATTCTGTTGTAATCTTCTGTCCATTATTATTATTATATAAAAATAATGAACATGATGTTAGTCCATCTCATATAGTTTAGTTGAAACCTCAATACCATTTTAAAAAATCATAACCATCCAATTAATAATTTGTATTCTTTTTTATTTCAGTTGAATTGCAAGATGTGTTTGAGTCTGAAACTTTCATATTTTTGGTGTTTGAGCTGTGCAAAAATGGTGAACTGTTTGATTATCTTACATCTGTTGTCACATTATCAGAGAAGAAGACTAGATATATTATGAGGTAAGTTAGTATATCTTATTTTTTTTTTACATAATGAAATAGTAAATATTCCAATTACCATAAAATAAATATGTTGTTTGAGATTTAAAAAATTTAAATAATTATAAAACCGTAAATTGCAAAGCAGTGTTTAAAAATTGGTTTTAATTTAAAATTGTATTCAGATCATCTTTATTTTTCAAGTATAAATATAATGGTAAATACTATCTGTCAGATAACCAAACATATGGTAAAGGTAATTTTTGATAATTTATCTTTCCTTCTACTTTTGCCCCAAAAAAATAATTGCCCACTTTTCTTTTCATTGGTCTTGTAGAAAGGGTGAGCTTGTAGATTTCAACTGGTTCAGAAAGCTGATTATTAAGCAACTTTAATAGTGGATGACTTTTGTGGATTCACCAAATTATACTGTTTTTCGGTACTAACAAAAAAGTAAAAGCAAAATATCTTTTATAATTGTGATGTATAGATATGCTCATGACCTGCCAATATGTATGAACACATTCTGCGTTATTATTAAAGTTTGTTAATAAAAATGCAATCAAAAACTAGTTGTATTTAAAAAATATATATTGTATCACATGACTCATGAAAGGGCCTAAAGGAGTAGGGTAATATAAATTATAATGTAAAACAGTAAAAATATGATATATTGCTTTTTGTCGTTGGAGTTTTATCATCGGTATAATAGCCACCTATTACTTCTTGTCGGAGGATGGAGTCGGTGTGTTACTCTCTTCATTGATTTGCGCAAAGACAATATGTATGTTATTAAAAACTTCAACTTCAAAGTACTAGAAATGACTGTTTTGATGTAGCTCTCAGTGAATTTGTGTCTTAGCTATAAACTGAGAATCATTTCCTCATCTGATATAGATCAGAATGTTATTCAGGTTTGTAAGTTTAGAAAATGTAGCTACTAGTACTAATACTATAATGTAGTTACAATTATTTAAACATTTTTTGTGAGCTACAATAATTTTTACATCTATCTAGCCATCATTTGCTTATCAAACGTACATAGCTTAACAATTGTGGTGTAAATATTAAACCATGTTGTTGATTGGATTAGAGCCTTGTCTGTCAGATACTTATGACACATAGTATTTAGTAAACAAATATTGGCAGACATCAATGCGTCTGGCTGTTTACTAAGCACGTATGACGTCATAAACTTGACCACAGGGTGTGGGGGGTGCGGGTGACACTCCCTAGTACTACCAACAACACGTTGAGCTTGCATTACAAAATCCGCTGCTTTTACGAGTGACATTAACTCGTTCTCGAGGTTAATATGTAATCACTGGCGTATTACTGTATGTACCGGCCGGCACGCCTTTGTGGAATGTGGTGGTGTGTACTTAGGAGGCAGTAACATGAAATATGGACTTCTATTTATAGCACAATGGTGGTAAACAAAAATATGGCGCGCTATGGTAAACAATCAACATAGCCTTTAGGTGCTAGTTACTTTGCAGGATAGGCCTGGTTTCTTAATTTTGACATGTCGAGCTTAAATCAATGATGCGCGTATTGAGTTGTGATCATCCGGTGACCACTCGATTGTTCTGTGGGCATGGCCTACCTGACTCCTATTTTGCCCCAATCGGCTGTGAGGTCGACACCGTCTATGCCTTACCTCGTTTACCATAATAATAATAATAAAAAGTTTATTTAGCTCATACAATGAAATTAAATACAAATTTATAAATAAAACAAAACAACAAAAAGTGAAGCTAAAAGGCCGGGGCTCGGCGATTAGCTTGCCCATACGAGCAACACCGATTTTCAGCCCTCGCCTTAGGAGGTATACCGAGGAATTTATATTAGTAGCACTTACAATATCACCGTTAGGCTCAATCATAGTAACTATATTTACACGTACACACGTACAATTATTAAATAATTGTACAGGATGCTGCAACATACTCTAAAGATAAAAAAGAAAAAGAATTGTACATGACGATTATGATAAAGACATTGAATATATTAAAGTTGTCTGAAACGTCAAGCAAAACCAAATTATAAACTAAAAAACTATCACTACCATAACTTAGTATTTTATTTAGACTAATTATTATTTCAAAGAAAAGATCTCATGCCACGTTAGAAGAAAACAGTTTTGCTATAGGAAACGAGGTAGCTTTAAATTAATTGCTATTAGTTACTATTAATAGCAATTAATTTAAAGCTACCTTAGGGACCTTTTTAGGGATCTCTGCTGTATAAGCTATGCAGAGTCAATTTGTTTTGCAAGGTGACAATTTTAGTAGATCTTTCGGCCTTGCAAGTGGAAGCAGGAGCTTGCCCCCTTCCAAATAGGCACGTAGCTATTAACACTGTATCGACGCAATATAAGCTCCTTTTACAGCCTCGAAAGGGTATGTTCGTAGTATAATGCAGGGTAGGGAGGAGCAACCCGACACATATCCGGTTAGAGCTAGTTATGTAGACCAAGTCTGCATGCTTGTTTTCGAGTGCGTGGGATTGTTTTTTGTTATAGAGGGCATAAGAATAAATGGATTACGTGATAGTTGCGATTACCGCCGCCCGTGTAGACCCGCACCCGCAGAGGAGGCACAGGTGCGTTGCTGGCCTTATAAATGAAATATTTTGTCCAATGAAAATGTATTGATCTATTTTCGTGGCGTTGTTTTCTGAATTCGCATCGCGTCAATTTGTATTTGGGCCCTAAAACCTGACGTTGAAAAATGAATATTATCTAGCTGCAAAAATATCACTCGAAACTGAGAAAAGACTATTAATTACCAGCGTATTTCATGAATCGAAATTAAAGTTTGTTGTCATCGCCCATATTGAATTTTAATATTTTGACAAACATAGTAAACTCTTGGCTTAGCTCTTAGAGTTCTTTTCTAGGATGCTATGACTACAAGTAGCACGTGATTCAATTTCCTAAAATTAATTTATCTCGTCCATTCATCAATTGGCATGTCTCCAACAGTGAGCTCTCTCTAATTTTTAATCTATCGCTTCTTGTCTGTAACTCTACAGCTCAAATGACGTATTCCACCCAAATAATTACCTATTCAAATGTTATATGAGATGTTTCCTTAACGTTTTCCATATTTTACGGGAGAGAGACTATACTTGGTACTTCGGGTCTTATATCTGCCGCAAAGTAGCAGTATTCGCGTTGTCTTCCGGTATGAAGATAAGACAGACACTGAAATTATTGGGTTCTGTGACTTTATATTTTGAGCATATTTGCTGCGAATCTCATAAGAACCACGTGCAAGGCGACTGTATCCACTTACGATCAGGTGGGCAGTCTGCTTGTTTATCAATAAAATGCAATAAAAAATATGTTTATTTACTTTATTATCTATTTACAAATATGTATATCAATAGACTTTATACTAACTAATAATGTAATTTTGTAAACAATAATATTTGTTTTCACAAAGTTATAACCAATTAAACCAATTTACTGTTAAAAAATCAGACGCAACCAGTAGAACCAGTGAACAAAATGTGAGATTCAATAGAAAACAGGTCTTAAATGTAATAAAGTATATTGTTCGATGTCATAACAAAATGAAAAAAATGTGATAAGAGAAAGAAGAAAAGATTGCAAAAACAGGAAGTTTCTTGCTTGTTCTTTTCGGAACAGGTGTAAAGTCAAGTTTTGTTCTTTGCTCATATGCGCGCTCAAGGTTTTTGATCTCTTACGCCTGGATTCAATTTTGACACCAATAATTATTTTGATTTAGACGTCACTCATAGGTTATACCTTTGCTATAAATTTACGCACACAATGTTTGCAAAGTGCAATTGCACATTATATGAGTGAGTATCGATCGATAGTTTTTACCAGAAATGACTAAAAGAAGAATTATAAAATTATTTTATCTATGTAGATATCGTTTTCTTCGTTAATTCTCTGACATTCAAACTTGGGTTTAGATTAGATTCAGGTAGATCAATCTCAAGCTATCATTTCATTGTACTCTCATATAATTTATAGACGCGTGTGATTTTTCAAACAAGCATCTAGCACACATCACTGTTTCGTAATAACTGTTGATTGTTGATTTGATGATTGCAAACTGATTCAAGGTCTTATTCTCTGGTAACAATACAATACGTATACGCTTTTGAGTGACTGCTACGCATTTTAAAAAGATCGCTGATCCGCTTTTGGAACTCATCCAGATAGGTCCCGTTTGTTGGCTTTCGAGTTTATGGTGTGATAAAGATCCATTGATTGTTTCCGGAAAAGACGCAGGTCTGATTTTAGGAATGTAATAACGGCAACTACGTGATATTTTCTATATTATTTTTATGATATTGCCGATATTACATTAATAGTACATTATTGCAACAGCCACGAAGTAGACAATTGTATTTCAGTATGGATTTGATGGATGACCCGCAGGCTTCGACTTCAATTAGGGTAAAACCGGATAGATGCCCCACTTTTCGAAAGTGTTTCATTATTTGAATACCAAACATATTTGCTTAGATTGACCCTGTAATATAGTTAGTTTAATCATTCATAAAGCTTTAGAAACTGTATTTATTTACCTAACCATTACTGGTTTTGCAAAAATGTAATTCTTGCGAAACACATTTTTTGGGGATAGGTGCCTACCTATATGGATAGATGCCCCACTATGAAATCACTTAGGAGGATAGATGCCTGTGATGCGGGATAGATGCCTTTTTAAATAACTAAGAAGAATACGTAATCAAAATGTAATATTTTTTATTATCTTAGGTAATATAAAATGCTTAACCATATTTATATTTAGGCATGTCTACAAAATATATAAAAAAATCTGTTTAAGCGATAACATATTAAAACTATCATATAGAATCATCTCAAACGAAACATTCCCGTTTTAACGTAGAAATAATTACTTTACATTAAAAAAAAATCAACATTCATATGAATCTCTAACAAAATAAAAAATAATAATTTCGTTTAACCTTAGTTATTATTTAAACATTTAAAAAAATCAACATATTTGTAAGGAATTATCCTTCATTAAGTGGAACCGGACATTTTAAGTTTTCCACATCTTGAGCAATAGTTCTTAAAAAGTGTCCAATTCATGGAAAGCTGACTGTAGCTGCTCTGTTGTCCAAGAAACTACTCGAGCTCGTACGCCCTCTTTTCTTTTGTATTTCCTTGGCATGGCTCACCTACAATAAGCAAATTTAGATAAATAAAACACTGTATCTACACTCATTTCATCATATTCGAATTATGAAATTAAATTTGGATACATTTTTTTTTGGTGTTTTCTAATATTCTACTATTAGGAAATATTCACGACTATGACTTTTAAATACTTCGATAAGGCTCTTGCAGTATAGAGGGATAGATGCCCCTAAAGTCAACTATCCCTTGTAAACTCGGGGCAACTATCCTTTTCACTAGGGATAGATGCCTCTCAATATTTTATAAATAAAATAAATGCAAACATCAGTGATTGACTCTTAAATGTGTTCTCAAAGAACCAATGTATTAAAACAATTCAAATAAAATGTAATCATTTAACTGTTTATAAAGATATGGAATAGTGAATACTTACGTTTGAAATTTTGAAGCGTTCGTCGCATCCGCTGCGAATGTAATTCAACACACAAGCGAGAAACGTCCGTCTAGCACAACAACTCGCGCGTCACTGAGGTGGGGGGTGCATGTGGCGCGTATGTAAACAACGAATTTGCTGTTTTGTTCTCTAGTAGTTGAGTTTTTAGAAACGAGGCATCTATCCCAGCGCGGCATCTATCCCGGTTTTACCCTATAACTTAAGCGAAAGGTAATTGCCATTTTCGCGGATAATATATGGTGCATTTCTCGAAAGTAAATGCAAAGAAGTATGAAATGCTTTTTTTTATACCATGGTGGCAAACAGGCCTACGGACCGCCTGATGGTAAGCGGTTACCATAGCCTATGCACACTTGCTATGGCTTGCAGGACTTGTGCATTAGTCACAAACAAGGGTAAAAGGTAGGGAAAAAATAGTATATTTTGTTTGTGTGTGTGTGTGTAAATACGTCACTTCGCATGTTCTGTTTTTGAACGTAATGATAATATTAATGTCAGTTTTCGAATATAATAATTATAATTGACGTATGTTTGAAATACAATACTGGTACGTTAATTACGCTTGTTCTTCTTGATGGTTTAGGCAGTATAATAGGGAGTGGACCTATCGCCATTCTTCAGGCGCTGTACAGAGATATAATTGTATTTTCAAAGGTATGCCTATACCATAATTTTAAAAGGTTGCCTATAACATATGTACATCGTATAGGAGATTTTATCTCAGGCCAATTTTAAAATTGCTCTTGCTCGATCACGTCGTTGATGCATTTGCAAAAATTAGAATTTGTTTTGCTTAAAACGGTATGTTTTATAAATTATGATTTTCTTATTAAATTCACAGTAAACAATATCGAAATCAAAGAACCTAAATTTTAACTAACATTTCATAATCAGCAATAAGTGATAAAACAGTTACCAGGCATTCTGCGAAACATTGATGTTAATAACAAAGAAATAGGTCAGTAACAAGTTTAACCCGCAAAGGCAAGACCACTCAGAAACTAATCATCAAGGCAAATGAAGAAATTATTGCACAGGTAATCAAAGGTTTTATTCATATCCGATATTATTCTAGGATAATGTTGTTTGTTATCTGTGATGACTTTGCTCAGTGTTGTCAGTACCTACTATAAAGAAAATATTGCCACAGTTAAAAAAGTCTAGTTGAAATATAGAAACTTTTTAAAATCTCAAAGAATTATATTAATATACATTTTTAATTTGCTTCTCCATAATAGTATATTTCATTACTAGTACGGAATGGCTGTCATTGCAAAGAGTTCCGACAAATGTCTACCCGAGCCGAAGGCGAGGGTTGACAGTCGGAACGAGTTGCAATGACGGTTCCGTACGTGTACTGAACGACTATTTTTAATACAGTTGCGAAAAAATGAAGCATTTTATTCAAATTATAAAAACATAACAAACTCAATTAACTAATCATTTATTTCTTAAAAGTTATAATTCACATATACATTGAAATTGGTACAGTTTTTTATACTAACTGGGGAAGTTTTAGGTTGCATATTTACTGTTTGAGACAAACTATTATTAATTTCGTATGATTGTTCATATATATTTGTCATACAATGGCGTTTGCTAGTTGATGGAATTGGATCTGATGAATTATCATTATCAACGAAGGTACTCGTAGATGGACGACGTTCTCTTCAGCACGTGAAGGAGACGGACTGGACCTTAAATTAATGGGTTGTGTGATTTTTTTCCCAGTTTCTAGTTTGTTGTTTCATGAATCACCAATATAGTTTTCTGCAACTTTGTCCGATTACCAACCACCTAGTCGCTTTAAGGACGTCAAATTGGCTCCTGAATCTGCCAATAATGTAGCAGTGGTCCTTCTGAAGCTTCTTTTTTAATAGAAATTATTTTGACAGTTGGGAAAGAAAACACACGAGTTCGGGAAAGGCAAAAAAAAGCACAAGTGTGAAATAGCCCAGATCCCGAACGCTACACGTCCCTGCAATACGCCACTTTTTGAGCAACTGTATTAAAAAATAATTTTCAGAAGGACAGGTTTCATCGTGTCAGTGGGTCAGATACTGGCGCGGATTCTAAATATTACTTAGTTTTGATGTCGGGTTTTGAATTTTTATTAATAATAATTTTATTTTTCAAATATACTAAAAATAACATACAGTCAAATTTTTATCATTCTGTTTTGAATTCTGTTTATATATTAAGAACCAGTGTTACACGTTTACAGTATACAGTTTCATATGCATTGATTTTTTTCGAGGTGCCCATTTTGTACATTGTAAACTATACAATGTATAAAGTCAATTCAGTTAAAGGAAATCCCTCACTAATTGTCTATGTAATTAATTTGATTGAGCGGACGTTGCCTGATAGTTTAATTTTTAAATATAAAAGCAACATTATGTACTAAAATTGCGATTGTAGTTAAAACATTGGTATATATACACATATTTCTAATGAACTGTATTATTGAGACTGTTCCTTTGCATTTTTTGCTTTTGCACTAAAAACCTTTAGGATTCAAATTCAATTTACACCACATGTATAAAAAAAGTACGGGCACAGTTTTCAAAGCATGACGCATCAAAAAGTGATAATACAGTCTAATAGAAAATAACAGATTTGATCAGCATTATACAATACACACGTCTATTTTGTCGATTATGTATATTTTGTGTAAACAATTTACACGGTCCAGTAATAGATGTTGATAAGTAAGCTACGCATGGCGATGCCACTACGCGGCGCCCACACCGTGCACACTTTGTCCAGTCGTCGCAGCGTAGACTTCTCAGTCGTTCTGTTGTCCTAGTACCGTGAACATACATCGCGTTTTGAAAAAAAAAATTTTTTTTTTCGAGACTGTTTTCAATTGTACTGCGGATTTGTTAGTACGCATTGGCGATTAAAATATATATTTTTTTAGTTATTATTTCTGTTAACAATGGCACTATGCGATCAAAATGAGATTTTGTTAGTGATGGACAGGAGAAATAAACAACAGACTCAGTGTCTGAATTTAAGTAGTTTTCAAAAAGTGTTTGTGGATGTTGTTATTGAATGCTGTTTGAGGTAAATATTTTAGACTTCGCCAGCAATTAAATTTCTTGTTTAGCTTTTTATATTCATGCACTAAATTGATTAAGTGATTAATAATTGGTTTGTGTGTAGATAGCATAATAAAATTATTTTATTCGTACGTTGTATAATAATCTTTTAATCAAAGAATGAATTTTACAATCGAATCTTAATACTTTCAGCTGAGAATTTCGCTTTCGAAATTGAGAGTTTTGTGATATCTGCTATTCCAATATATTAAAAACTAGCTTTTGCCCGCGACTTCGTCCGCGTGGAATAGTGACTTCCGGCAGATTTTTGGTTTTTCCCACATAGTTCCCGTTCTTGCGGGATTTTCGGAATGGTCGAGTTTCCGCAGAATTTTTAGTATTATTATGTTGATACAACTTAAATTATTTCGACCAAATTTGGTACCATAAAAACGGTCATTGTGACTAAACCTTAAAAGATAGACATATGCCGTCGCGGACTTTTTTTTAGATCATGTATAGAGGAATAATTCTTTCATACATATTTTTTGTGTATCTTGAACCGTTTTCGCAGCGCACGCAAAGAAAGCCTTCAAAAATGAATAATTTTCCCCGTTTTTTACACATTTACCGCTCTGTCTTTGCTCCTATTGGTCATAGCGTAATGTTATTTAGCCTATAGCCTTCCTCGATAAATGGACTATCCAACAAAAAAAGAATTATTCAAATCGCACCAGTAGTTTCGGAGATTAGCGCGTTCAAACAAACAAACAAACTCTTCAGCTTTATTATATTAGTATAGATAGAACAATACTGTATAGTTAATTAATAATCAATTAACAAACGTAATGTTAGATTTCTGAAAAAGTTATTTTAATAAAATAGACGGTATGTTGATTTTAGCAGTTTATTAAGAATTAAATAATTTATATTCATAAGAAATATAATTATATTGTTAAAAAAAATTTAAATCCAAAACAAAAACACGAGCAAACAAAAAATAAACCTGCCGTTTCAAGGTCCAATATGCAAAAAAATATTGTCTCTTTTATGGGGAATATAGCATAGGTTTTTATAACATACTAGCTGGCCCAACAGACGTTGTCCTGTCAAATGTCTCAAATGTCACGTTGTCTCACGTTGTCTCAAATGTTTTTAAATAAATAATTTAGCTGAAAAACAATATCTATATGACCGTATTGTGAATCTAAACCATTCTCAAGCCCCCTGGAATACACACAAAAAATTTCATCAATATTGGTCCAGTCGTTTAGGAGGAGTTCAGTCACATACACACGCACACAAGAAATATATATATTAAGATTTGCAAAATTCTCTATTCACAGATTAAAAAAAGATTAATTAAATAATAAAATGCTTAGATTTTATTTTAATGACTGGATAGTTACGTTGCCAAATATTTAGACTACTAGAGTAAATAACATAATGAAACAATAATAATAGAATACAATAATAGATGGCGACTGTAAAAATACAAGGATGAAAAAATTGTCCTTGTTCTTTTACAGATTAAGGTAGTAAGGACCGAGGGATGGAGTTCGCTGCCTGTACGAGGGCGTCGTGAGATCCGTGGCCATGTATGGGGCCCACTTGTGGTCGCGAGACTGCGCGAGGTCCCCCCGCTGCAGAGCTCTGCTACGGAGCCTGCAGCGGATAATGGCTATACGGATCGTACGAGGCTACCGTACCATCTCGTACGAGGCGGCGACGGTTCTGGGACGCTCCCCCCTATTCGACATCCTGGCCGACATGTACGCGGCGTCGTGGCATGTCGACCGGGGGAGCGATGGGGGGAACGCCCCGAACCTGTGCACGAAGTGCCTAGGCGGGAGTGGCACCGACGGATTGTGGCGGCCTGGCGTGCGCAATTGTCGGGGTATGCAATTTAATGCATTTTCCTCAGAGGAACATAAAAAAAAGTTAAGGTAGTAAGGTCAGGTACAAGGTCTCCCACCGTAGACTTGTGAACCAATGAAATCTTGGACGTGCAAATTGATTATAAAAATCTTATTTGTAGAATGAAATTTTCATATTGTTTCTACTTTGTTCATAGGCAAGTCCTTGAAGGAGTCAGATACGTGCACAGCAAGAGTATAGTACACCGGGACTTGAAACCGGAGAACATCTTGTTGGACGACCAGCTGAATGTGAAGATCACAGACTTCGGCTTTGCCAAGGTGCTAAAAGATGGAGAGAGACTTTTCGGTGAGTATGTTTCTTGTTTACTACAGATAAGCGTGGTATGGGGGCAGGGCTGGGCAAAATACGTACCTTATAGTAGTTGAAATACTAAATACAAAATACTTTACAATGACGTATTTGAAATATAGAAATATAAATACTTTTGTTGCATGTATTGAAAATATAAAATACAAAATACTGTATTTTGAGGTTTTTATTTAAAATACAAAATACAAAATACAAAATACTTGTTTCATTTTTCATTGTTATTAATTATAAGTTGGTAAATACTAGTTGTCCAGGAGCTACTGAAATTCTGAATTTCCTTTTAAAAAAACTAGAGTTTCGAATGTGTTGTCAGATAAACATCCTCTAGTTGGAGAGTGTATATAACCTGCGTGAGAAAAACCTCTCCACTGGGCCAGAAGAGCATAGGCTAGTGTTAAATTTGATAAAAAGCTGCCGAATATTAGGGTAACTATCCAAAATACGAATGTCCTTGCTAGAGTCATTTAAAAATCTCACAAATTCTAATTCCGCTTTTGATGTTTCAGGCTGATCTGTATCTTTAGCCATATATATAATAAAATCGTCATCCTCTTTACTAGTGCTGCTTCTTCTGCTTTCTGCAACATTTTCTTCACATTTTTTCATATTAAGCTCTAATGAATAAATAGCGTGCGTCTGTATTCTTTTTTTTCCTCAACTGTGGTAGATTCGGGCAACCATCGCATTTTATACATTGGATGAAAAACAGAAGCCAGGATGGCATCATTTACTTCTGGTGATAGTTTATAAAATGCTTCAAACCTACTTTCTAATTTCTCCATCAATTTCTGTGCAACACCTGTGAAATTTCTTAAATTATTAGCTGAATTCTCTCTAATCTGGTTTTTAATGACATCAAAGTTGGCAGAAGTTGTCCATAATAACAATTATTTCCCTGAAGATAATCAAGTGCTATTGCTATTGCTCAAAAAGTACTCTTAGTAGTGAATTAATGAAACCAGACAACTCCCTTAACCCCCTACCATCACAGTTTATTTCTAGCCAGGGTACCGTATTGTAAATCGAACCCCGGAATGTATAAACAAAATAAAACATACCTTTAGATGAAGTTTGAAATTGCTTGTGGCCTTTAAACTGCCTTTGATTATTGCTTTACATTTTACACATGTTGCTTGAATTGTTTCATTATTTTTGTTAGTGCATTGATAAGGCATTGTTGTGTTATAAAATTTCCCAGTTAAAATAAGTGGATATATCACAGGTACAGCATTATCGCTACCAGCACTAGCACTAAATGAAGAAGAAGTAGACGCTACTGGATTCGGATCCATGATTATAAGATATGCAGTTCACAATAATGTGAAAAATATCAAAATAAATCCAATATACAGCGTCCACAAGACCAAGTTATAAGAATCTCGAAAAATAAACAGAATCGTTGAAATTTTGAAAATTGCAAGCAAAGAGAAGCAGAGCGGCAAGCAGCACACACAGTAATAGTATACTAATCTGTGGTGTAGTTTCAGCAGAGCAGAGGGAGGGACAATGCATACATTGAAATTTAAGGCGTACCTATACTGCCATCTAGAGTCGGTCGGCACAAGCTTTTTTTGATTAAATTTAGCTCTATGAACGAACTAGATGGCGCTGTTTTAAATTGTTCATTTTGATTTTTCATCTATATAAAAAGGTGGTGATTAAAATAAAATAAAAC
This sequence comes from Scirpophaga incertulas, assembly GCA_036419045.1. Lineage (NCBI taxonomy): Eukaryota > Metazoa > Arthropoda > Insecta > Lepidoptera > Crambidae > Scirpophaga > Scirpophaga incertulas. Next base: position 4,999,207 of record CM071646.1, on the reverse strand, counting down.
GGCGCCATCTAGTTCGTTCATAGAGCTACATTAGAAACTTAAGCGTACCGTGATTTCGCGTTCCGATGCACTTTCTTTCGTTCAATAGAGCAGTATGAAGCGAAGGAAGTGAAATGTATGATGAAAATGTATTTTCGAACACAAAATTTTGAAATACTAATTACAAAATACCTCACCATCAAGTATTTGAAATACCAATTACAAAATACATTGTTTGTATGTAATTGAAATACAAATACTAAATACGTATTTGTATTTTAAATACGTATTTCAAATACAAGTAATTCAAATACTGCCCAGCCCTGTATGGGTTTGATGAGGAAGGATGAGAGTCATCTTATACAAGTTATGAATATTATTGGATTGAATTAGGGGTAGTCAAGATATTAGTTAGAAATCAAGAAAATGAAGCATGGGTGTACGTGCAGCATATGAATATGAATGACTGTAGGATAAGACAGGGCGAAGATTATGCTGATGATCGACCTATAAAGAAGCTGAGACGACCTTGCTCAGGCGCTAAATTTATCTCTTATTCTTTTGGTAAAAGAGAGAAAATACCTTTTGGATAGGACACATCTTTAGGAAAAAATACAGTAATTATTGCCTTATTGGATCTTAAATCTAGAACTTTACAATGGGTGGGTAGATTTAAGTTATCACGATCAAGGACACATAATTGGGAAGTGCTAGAATTTCTCACTTATCGAAATTCGAGTTGTTACTAGGTATTTTATAAGTTATAGAATATTTTTTTCGAGATAATGAATCAAGAAATCACATCACATTTTTTTTAAACAAGTTTTGTCATTAACATTTAGCGAATGTTCCACGCTGCACATTATATGCAGTTTTTCACGCTCTGCTGATGTAGTCGAGTCTCACGTTACATCTGGTCTTGGTGCTGTGCGTGTAATACATATAAAGGTGCATTCTCAAACACGAATGTTTATTATGATCTAAGCATGGTCCTCTTTTTCAGCTAGTGTTATGCAAAAGAACACTAGTAAAACGTTTCCTATACTATGTACCAGTTGCACCTACTGTGCTTGAAGGGATTTTGAAGCAATATGAATCATATATTAAATGGGTGTGAAGTCTGAAATTAAAATTATTATTCGTATATTTAATTATCAATCCTAAATTTAAGTATATTTTTACAATATACGAGGGGCGGTCAAAAAGTTCGCGGAAGGGCGGGGTTGGCGGGGGTGAGGTCGCTCCTCCAGGTAGCCGCTACTTGAGTAACTCATAATTACTATATATGCCAATTTCTAGCCTAATTGGGTCATTAGCTTTCGAGTTACAAACGAGTAAACAAGTAAATCGGGAACAAACTAGCCACTATGGAGAAAATTGAACATCGCGCCGTCGTAAAGTTCCTCACCAAACAAGGAAAAACGCCTCAAACTATTTTGCAAGAGATGTTAGCTGTTTACGGAGACTCTGCTCCTGGTAAAACCATGATTTACAAATGGCACGGCCTTTTCAAGCAAGGAAGGGAGTCAATTGAAGATGATCCTCGACCTGGACGGCCATTGAGGCCACTACGCCGGAAATCATTGAAAAAGTTGAAAAATTTGTATTGGAAGACGGAAGGTTGAAGAAGAAACAACTTGCAGCATCAGTTGGAGTATCAGAAACCACAATTTTAAATATTCTTCATCAACATCTTGGCATGAGTAAAGTGTGTTCAAGGTGGGTCACGAGAATGCTCACGCCGCTGCAAAAACGTGAGCGCGTCAACTGTTCCCGCGAGTTTTTGGACCGCTGTGGAGAAGATAGGGAAGAAATTATGGCCCGAATTGTAACCGGTGATGAAACTTGGGTTCACCACTATGAGCCTGAGTCAAAGCAGGAGTCGATGCAGTGGCACAAAAAAGGCACACCACCCCTAAAAATTTAAAGTGTCGCAATCGGCCGGAAAGATCATGGCGACTATTTTTTGGGATACTGAAGGTATTTTTTTGATCGATTATAAAGAACGTGTTTCTATAACGGGAGAGTACTACGCTTCCCTATTGGACCGATTAAAAGAAGCTATTAAAGAAAAAAGAAGAGGAAAACTGACAAAAGGTGTACTCCTTTTGCACGACAACGCGCCCGTTCACACGAGTCATGTTGCGACGGCTGCCATTCATCGATGCGGTTTTGAACAACTACGCCATCCACCCTACAGTCCAGACCTGGCCCCTAGCGATTTTTATTTATTCCCAAAGATGAAGAAAGAGCTGCGTGGAAAAAAATTTAGAGACGATGATGAAGTCAAGTCGGCGATTTCGGCGTATTTTGACGCCCAAGACAAAACCTATTTTTTCGACGGTATTAATAAGTTATATGCCAGATCCGAAAAATGTATTCGTGTTAAGGGGAATATATTGAAAAGGAAAAATAACATAATGTATCATTTCATCTTTTTTCCCAGTCATTCCGCGAACTTTTTGACCTCCCCTCGTAAATATATAAAATAAACATAAATACTATAAAATACTTAAACTTAGTATGCAGCGAGGCAAGGTCCAAGCAAACCGGTGGTTTAGGGCTGCAGACAGATAAATTTCTGGACAATAAGTGCCGTGTCGAGGATTATTAGTTCTTATATCCGACCTTGGTCCATCCATCAAGCAAGAGCCTCTTAAGATGTTGATCGAGACTCTTCGCTATCAAGCCATTCGCAGACACAACTATGGGAACAATGATCGTCGAATCAACCCACATGGCGGTTACCTCGCATACCACAAGTCAAGGTACTTACTGGCTTTGTCCTTCTCAGCTTTACGAGGTTTTCATCATGAGGGATGGTAATATCGACAAGCATTGCACGGAGTTGGGGGCGGTTTATATTATTATTACTTTTAATACTAAATCATGCGTCTGACGAGCTCATAAAATGATTTGGACTAACGGTATAATAACATGTAACGGCCAATCAGTGTTATCACTTTACCTATTGATTTGAAGTTTAATTAAAAGTGCCTATATTGTTATTACCTAATTATCTCTGTTGGTTTGTTTATATTTTATATTATTTAAAGAAGGATTATGTCACAGTTATAATGTGATAAGGAAATTTGATTTTAAATTTGTAAGACTTATCATAGTCCTTTTAAAAACCAAGCCAACCGTATTTTCGGTTGCACCCTTCATGTGCACGTAACACGCCTTAATCACCGTCTATGAAGTCCTCGTACGGACATGTTTAAAACTGACCGTTTAATTACAGAGCTGTGCGGTACCCCTGGCTACCTAGCGCCGGAGACGTTGAAAGCTAACATGTTCGATGACGCACCAGGCTACGGCATGGAGGTGGACGTGTAAGTGACTTTATTTCCTCCGCATTTTAACATAGGGGTTGTCCATTAATCACGTGAGACTTGAAAGGGGGGAAGGGAGGGATTGGATAAAAATCACGAAAATAACACAACGGGGGAGGGGGCGTGTAGTAAGATATCACGTGTATTTATGTTTTCGTCAAACGCCCGATTTTTAAACAGATGAGCAGCGCGGCGTATAGTGTTATATCTTGACTTGCCGATGACGGTAAAACATTTTTCTATTTTTCTGCAATAGGAATCCACGCATATCGAGCTTAATTTATTCCCATACTTATGTACTATTTATTTAAATAAATATTTTTGTTTCGCTATGACGGACTTTCAGTGGTACCGGCTCCCCGTGTGTATTATACGTGTATTTAAACCTAATATTTTTAAAATTTTAAAATTCTTTGTGGGTAGCTTTAAAAAGGTAGTCTTAAACCTCACTACCTATCACCAAGTAACAGGGGGGGGGGGGCTTAAAAAAGCTAAAAAAGAACACGTGATAAGTGGACGGCCCCATAGGACCCAAGCAATGACTGACTACAGGACCCCGAATCCCTCGATTAATTACAGCCCTTCGTAACACCTCACTGGCCATATTTAAGCAATTACAAATCTCCAGAGGTATTAAGTGTATGGTAACCCAACTGTAAGCGAGCTCCAAATCATTGTTTTACAAGTATTCTGACTTACAAACTGTTCAGCTGTAGTAGTGTAATTAAAACTGCAACTCCCATAATAACCACAGTATACGCTGTCAATTTGTATCAAAATGTAAAGTTACAATACTCGGTAATTACACTGCTATATAAGAAAAGACAACAGGTTTGGCGCAGCGGTCGAGTTGTCATTCCCGCGCGGGACAGATATTTTGTATGACCCCACGTATATGTGATATAATATATGTGCCTTGCATCAAAATACTTACCCAACATAACAGAACACAGTAATGCGAGCAAAAAGTGACAGATATAATGTATGACCTTGATATAGTTTCTCGGAAAATGTTTTTAACAACTGAAGGCAGACTTACAGATCAGTCGTTCATCATTTATTAACCTAACGTACACAGGCCACAATCCCCCGATACATGCATCAAACCAAACTCAATAAAATGTACACTGGACTAATTCGCATTTGATGCATTTCTCATAACAGGCATTTCGCAGAATGGGCACTTTGCAATATTGCCACTTTGCAAAATTGTTAGTTCGCAAAATCAACACGCTTTGAGGATAATTTAAAATGGCATTGCAATAAACTTTGTTTTAGCGTAATTCATTCAACAATGAAATCTAAACCTTAAGGGGACTAATAAAGGTACAAAAAATAATTAGCATTGATCTGGAGAATATTTCAAGAAATACACAAACTCGCACAAAAATTGATTGCTTATTGATATTTTTTGTCGATCAAATTGTAATTTTGGTTAAGTGGAGTTTGTATGTGTAAAACTTCTCAAGAAGGTTCTCCTGATTTCCTAACACGTGTAGAGTTATATTTTTTCGTTCCATGTATATGCACGTACAACGATAGATAGTTATTTATTTATCTATTTATATGTTTATTTATTTTAATTTAAACATAACAAAATAAAACAAATTGGTAGCTGTTTATGGTGTATGTGTATATATGTGGTATGTGTGTGAGTATGTATGTGGTATGTGTGGTGCCGAGGTCAAGTATAGCGCTCTATTTTTGTTTTTGTTAAACTGTGGATAATGTTGTTGGTTGCAGTATTGGCATGCATAGATTATGTAAACTAAATTATACTTTGTATTGTAACTGTTTTTATATCTTTGTATTATTATTTTTAAATTTGTTAATAAAGAGGTCGGTGGTGGGCTACTACACAACGGATCGCCGATTCGTTTCCACACGGGACTCGTATTTTGTATGACCTACGAATATTTGTTCCTGTCGGGGTGAATGTGCATATGAGATTACATGTTTGTGACTGCAGAAGAATGCGGCGAAGATTTTTTTTTTAAGTGTCTATAAAGGCCTATATTGAATAAGTATTGTTGAGTTTGAAGTCATAGCTTAATACACAATAATTTAACTAATTTTGATTTTTAAATGTCGGCTAAAATAGGGCGCGCTGGTCCCAACATTAATGTACGGAAGTGAAAGTTGGGTATGGGAGAAACGACATGAAAGCAGAATAAATGCAGTAGAAATGAGAGCTTTGCGGAGTATGGCAGGAGTAAAACTGAGTGACAGATTGTATAATGAAGTAATTAGAAAGAAATGTGGTTTGAAAGAGGATATCGTGACAAGAATAGAGAAAGGGATGCTTGGGTGGTTTGGGCATGTGGAACGGATGGATGAAAGTAGACTGACCAAAATAATTTATGAAGCTGGAGTGAGTGGAGATACGGGACGAGGAAGACCTAGGCGAACATATTTCGAACAAATCGAAAGTGTCCTCAAAAAAGGCCAGGTCAGAAGTACCCGCAATCGTCGAGCATGTATGAGGAATGTTATGAAAGTAGATGAAGCGAAAGAGATATGTAAAGACCGTAGCAAGTGAAAAGACGTAATCTCTGCCTACCCCCATGGGAAAAAGGCGTGAGTATAGTATGTATGTAAAATAAAATTCGAGTAAAAGAACAAAAACATATTTTAACCTTTCTTACAGTTAATGTATTTTTTTCAATATTTGAAGTACACGTATTTATTTTGTTAATACACTAAAATAGTCTTCATTATACATTGTGACAGTATAATGAAGACTATTTTAGTGTAGAGACTTTTGATGCAAACCGCGACAACGCTACAAATACATGTATGTAATACATGTATCATTAACAGTAGCGAAAATTACTTATGAAATATTACTCGAATAATAAATACATATATAAAGAAAAACTCTAATACCGAATTCTATCAACAGCTTAACTGTAACTTTGATTAAGATGCAAACTTATTTTTAATAACATTATCTATAGTATGTAGCCGTAATTTATCTTTTAGTGTTATTAAATAAATTATTAACATTGAACATTATATAATTCAATTAACCATTCCTTACTGGATTGGATGAGATTTAAATAATAAAGTCGCAGTTATGCCGCTCATGTGTTCCTGGTAGCCTGAACTTTGATAGATGATAACACGAGGCGAAGTTGTTATTTTGCAATTTAATCTATTTATGATCGCCTTGCCCTGTGAGACTGGAGACTATGCAGACGCTCTATTTATTACCCGTACTACTAATAATTTATCTTAGAGCTTTGTCTTTGAGATTTTAGTATACGTGATCGATTAACAAATCTACATAAGAATCAAGGTCACTGACATAGCGTGATAAAACGAACTTTAAGTGATAGTGGCTAGGGCATATTATTTGGGAGCCTGTAAACCAGGTTAATTTAATAATAAGTATAAACCGGTTCTCGCCAATTTAAACAATATTAATTTATACCAAACCTTTAGGGTTATAGTCCTTTAGGGTTTATCTAGGTACCCAATACCGTACAATCTCGTACGAGGCGGCGACTGTTCTGGGACGCTCCCCTCCATTCGACATCCTGGCCGACATGTACGTGGCGACGTATGCGTCGCGGCGTGTCGACCGGGGGAGCAATGGGGGGAGCGCCCTGGAACCCGCGCACGAAGTGCCTAAGCGGGAGTGGCACCGACGGATTGTGGCGGCCTGGCGTGCGCAGCTCGAATTACGGATCTGCGCGCGCCAGCGGGCCGTCGGTGCCGTACTCCCGCACCTCGAAGCTTGGCTCCACGGGAAGGAGGAGGTCACCTACCGATTGACTCAGATACTCACCGGGCACGGCTGCTTCGGTGAGTATCTGTGTCGAATAGGACGGGAGGGATCGACACATTGCCACCACTGCGCATCCGACCTTGACTCGGCCCAGCACACGCTGGCGGAGTGCCCCGCGTGGGCCTCTGAGCGCCGAGTCTTGGTCGCAGAGATCGGGCGAGATCTGTCTCCGCCGGCATTGATTGCGGCAATGCTGGCGGATGAGGGAGGTTGGAGGGCTGTGGCCTCCTTCTGTGAAGCAGTGATGCTCCAGAAGGAGGCCGCCGAGCGGGATCGGGAAATGGCCGATCCCGCTCGAAGAAGGCGGCGCCGGGCTCGGTAGCACAGCTGCGGCACCGCCGCGGGTCGCCGGCGGGCGCGAGGAAGTCGCGACTGCTGCGGCGGCCCGGGATGGACCGCGCCCCTTCCGTGGCCGGGGGGCGTCGTCGGTGGAGGAGACCGGGGGAGGTGGTAGCCTCCCCCGAGGAGGGCTCCCCTCTAGGCGGGGGAGCGGAGGCTGGGGGTTCCCGGAGGTGGCTTGGTGTTCCCGGGGCCTCCCTACATGCCATCCCTGAGGTTTTTAGTGGGTAGGCCTCCCCCTTCTGGGGAGGAGAGCCCCACATAACCGCCGGCTCGCCACAGCCGGGGTATGCAATTTAATGCATTTTCCTCAGGGAAACAAAAAAAAAAAAAGGTTGTAACCCAATGTATGTACATTCTACCTCAACCATTAATGTGCAGCAAAAGATCGACTATCAAGCTGATATGTTGAAAATGGGATAACAATACCCATTACAGGTTCTTGAGTGATGGGTACCATACCGGATAAGGCAGCATTGCTCACCCAAGCCAGATCTGGAGAAATTGGGCTTCCAGTACCCAGATCGCTCTAAGTGAGGACAGAATGGACATCGAGGTGGTTTAGTGGGTATGCCTCGCTTCTCACCGGGTGAGTCCCACACACGCCTGTAATTAGCCATTGACAGGTACGAGGCGTAACAGCATTCCACCTCAAAAAAACCCACCCAAGACAAGGTGGACTGGAGATTGACTGATGTTGGATGCTAGCTAGCTAGCCCTGTTCTGATCTGATGAAGAGATCTTTAGGACAGGCCTATCATCAACTGTGTATCTCTTGGCAACAAAGGTTCAATTTCAATCGACACTAAGGAATGCCAAAACTATACTTGGCAAGATGCAACTGGAACTGTTATAGCTAAAGATCCAAAATGTTTGAGCTGTTGCATGTGTGTGTGAATTTTATGTGACATGATAACTGAGAAATTAATTGAGAACACATTATTTTTTATTCTGATTACATTAAAATGTATTTTTTTAATTGCCAATGTTGATAAATAAACAGGCTGTCCACCTGATAACAAATGGTTTCGCAATGTACGTTGCCAACATGTGACATAAAACGTAGTCACAGTACCTAAAATTTCACTGCCTATGAACACAACAATACCCACTGCGCATAGTATGTATGACATTGCTTTTATTTATTATTTACTAGCGACCCGCCCCGGCTTCGCACGGGTGCAGTGAAAAAATGGTTATGGTGGGTTATTCCTAAGAGATAGACATATACCATCGCGGACTTTTTTGTGGATTTTTGTAAGTTGTACAATACTGTAGTACATTATTTTGGTCTATCTCGTAGGGTTCAGCCAGCGTTTGCAATATAAGCGCAAAAAAACGTGCTTATTTACGACATCACATTAGAAACCTTTAAATTTATCAGTGTTTCTCTACTATATTATGCATTTATTATACATACAAACCTTCCTTAAGAATCACTCTATCTATTAAAAAAAACCGCGTCAAAATCCGTTGCGTAGTATTAAAGATCTAAGCATACATACGGACATACAGCGAAAGCGACTTTGTTTTATACTATGTATTGATTTTGCATATTCTATGGACCCAGCCCAGTCGCGCTTTTATGTCAACTCTCTTAGGTATATAATGACGAACTTTATGCTGTTATTATAGATATGATTTATGAAGTTTTTGTGTATTTGGGGTTTTTGGTGTTTGTTTATTTGTATTCGGATTATTTGGTTAATCACCATTGTACAGTCAAACTTTCATTTAATCAATTTTTTATTTATATATTAAAATAATAATATATGTATATTAATATCAAATTATATTATAAAATTACTCATAGAAAATATGGTTAGTTTATTGTTTAGTGTTTATTATTTGTGTTTTTTGTTTTATGTTATTTCATTCATTTTTTTATTTTTAATTTTGTAAATGGCGTCCGCGGAAGATCAATGTTAGCGATGCGATTACGATTATCGAAAGGTATCTTGTCTAGGCCCTCTGATATTGAGCTTTTATAAATAAATGTCTGTCTTTATATTAGATGACAATATAATGTAAGTAAATAGATACTATCAGTGTATGTTGAGATCCATTATCGTGGAGCCCCGTTTTCATTTCTTGGACCCCCAAATTTTTGTTTCGCTGACGTAAGCCTCTTACAGGTTGTCATAGGCCCTTAAGGGGTCGATATAGACCACTTTGGGAATCATTGATCTATACAAACTTTCGCGTTTATAATATCAGTAGGGGTTCTATTGGGATGGATTTACAATCTTTTCTAAAATAGTAATAAAGTTCACATAATTATGTAATGAAGATTCATTACACAATTTTTCTTTTGAACAATATTGATAAAGAAGAAATTATCATTATGCTCCGAGCCGACTTCTGAATGATGTATGTTATCACGTAAGCGAGAATTGAACCTGATAATCCGTGTGAGATAATGTTACAGGGTTACTACTGGTGATACGCTGGTTATTTGTTGCATAACTTACTTACTTTGCGTAGTGTCGGATCATTGATTAGGCCGGTTTATATTGTTGTCTAATTCCTACCGGATCCCAAAGCACAGTCAGTAGAACAAGCCAAAATCGTCATTAACAATGTCCATAACAAAGCTTCTTTCCAGAAAGTCACCTAAATATCTCTGTCGCTCTAGATGTATCTGTTATCTATCTCATTGGACAATATGAAATAGTGTATCGTTGCACCGAGCGCTAAATGAGCTATTATTGATAACGTAAAAGTGTACCTATTCATCACCAGCGCAGTTCATCATCTATCATCTATATATATAAAAATGAAACCCGTTTCGCGTTGTCACGGCATCACGTGTGAACGGCTGAACCGATTTCGATAATTCTTTTTTTTAAATGTTTGTGGAAGTCCAAGGATGGTTCTTACGGAAAAAAAATATTAAGAAAATCTCTCAGAAATATTGAAAAGTATACATTTAATTTTGCATATTTTAAAAAAACGCGCGTTACGAATGTCAATTTTTTTTTATACGAATGTCAACGTCATTCACAGCCATAGACTATATTAAAAGAGCATCGTTTGTTCGGAAACGTGGTTACTTAATTAAGTTTGTTCGGAAACGTGGTTACTTAATTAAATTCTATTGCACTATTTTATAATTTTTTAAAATAATACATTATCTCAGGCCTCCAAGTCGTCCTACTTTTCCTACTTTTCCTACTTTTTAGTAGGAAAGTAGGAAAAGTCCTACTTTTTACACATTTGTCCTACTTTCCTACTTTTCTCTAAAAATTGAGTTGAATTTGCGATAATTTATTACAGTTATTATTAATTTTTACATAATTATGTCAATATTTCCCAATGAGAAGTTGTTTTTTTCCTAAAAATTGACTGACTAAGATCCTTTTCTTTTTATAGGAATAAAATAATTGATTAAATGTATTCAAAATCAAAAATCAAAATAATATTTATTCAACATAGACCTTTACAGGCACTTATTGACGTCAACAAACAAAACAAAAAAAAAAGCTTAAATAATAAAAAAAAAAAAAAAACAAACCTTGTCCGTACGTACGAATAAGGAAAAAAAAAAGAAAAAAATATATTGACTCGACACCTGTTCGGAAATTGGGAGAGCCTTCTCGAGAAGAACAGGCAAGAAACTCTGAAGGTCTATTTTTTATCTCCTCTTTTCAATGTTAATAATTATAATAATATAATATAAAAATACAATATAGTATAAGATACAATCATACCTAATACGATTACAGTCGTATGTATGTTTACATACACATATAAAATAATACAATATTATAAATAATGTTACCAAACATGGCTCTATGAATAGTGTCCCTATTCCCAAATACTGTGATCATTTAGATAGTCACTTACTTTATAATAACCTTTACTCATGAGTGTATTTTTGATATGGATTTTAAATTTATATAAAGGTAAATCAATGACACTTTGCGGAAGCTTGTTAAACATAGATATACATTTCCCCAAGAACGAACAGCTAGTTTTATGGAGTCTGAACATTGGAACGGCAAGTTTATTTTTGTTTCTAGTATTCACATTATGTAGATCACTGTTTTTATTGAATTTATTATAGTTTCTATATACAAAAACTAAATTATCATATATATATTGACTAGCTAAAGTTAAAATATTAATTTCTTTGAACAATTCTTTTAGGGATTCTCTAGCCCGTAAACAGTAAATAGCACGAATCGCTCTTTTTTGTAAAAGGAAAATACTTTCAATGTTAGCCGCTGATCCCCATAGCAGCAGTCCATAGGACATAACACTATGAAAGTAGCTGAAATAAACAATTCTTGCCGTTTCAACATTAGTTAAAAGTCTAATCTTTTTTACTGCGTACGCCGCTGAACTAAGTTTGATTGCCAAAGTTTCAATATGTGGATCCCACTGTAGTCGTGAATCTAACGTAATGCCTAAGAATTTAGTATTATTCACCAAGTCAATGACATCACCATTCATATTTAAACTAGTATCAACCTGCCTTACATTGGGCAAAGAGAATTTGATACATTTTGTTTTCTTAGAATTTAAAGATAAATTATTAGTTGTGAACCAATACAGAACTCTCGAGAGAGCACTATTTACATCGTCATAATATTCCTTTTGTCTATCAACTTTGAATAGTAAAGAAGTATCATCTGCAAACAATACTGTCTCACACGATTCTGTAATGTAGTAAGGAAGGTCATTTATATATATTAGAAACAGTAGAGGACCCAATATTGATCCCTGGGGAACCCCCATAGTTATAGGCGAGCTAGCAGATTCTGATCTATTAATAACGACTTTCTGCAATCTGTCTGATAAATAAGATTTTAAAAGGCTAACAGCTCCATCCGAGACACCATAATGTCTAAGTTTACTTAAAAGCGTTTCATGACTCACACAGTCAAACGCTTTGGAAAGGTCGCAAAACACTCCAATTACATCCCGCTTGCCCTCCCATGCGTCAAAAATATGTTTCATAAGTGCAGTTCCGGCATCGGTAGTGGATCTACCTTTGGTAAAGCCGAATTGGCTTTCATGCATGAATCTGTTTGTTCTCAAGTGACCTATTAGTTGATTGTAAATAACTTTCTCGAAGATTTTGCTGAAAGTAGGTAATATGGATATAGGTCTAAAATTTGAGGGATCTTTTTTGTTACCCGATTTGAAAAGTGGTATTAATTTACTATATTTCATTAGATCAGGAAAGATACCCTCATCAATACAAGAATTAAAAATTTGTGCTAACAATGGGGCTAATTCATCGATGACAGATTGAATTATGTGAGTTGATATACCCCAGAGATCTTCAGTTTTCTTCTTGTTAAGTAAACGGAATGTTTTCTTAATTGAAGAAGCATCAATATGGCTAAATTTGAATGATTCACTGCACCTATTCACACTTGACTCCAGGAGGGTGACGGCTAAACTAGGAGATGAGTTAAGATTACTGGTAGTTATAGCAGGAATTTGAGAAAAATAATCAACAAATGCATTCGCAACTGCATCGTCCGACTTGATAGTCTTATTATTAATTTCTAAAGAGAAAGAGTTCCCAGAGCTTCTACTTTTTCCCGTTTCCTGATTTATTATAGTCCATGTAGTCTTAACTTTGTTCTTTGACATATTTATTTTATTTGATATGTATAATGATTTAGCACATAAACAAACATTTTTAAAAGTCTTTGAGTATTTTTTTACATAATCTAAAAAGGCAGGGTCGACAGAAGTAGTTTTTAAAGCATATAATTCAAAAAGTGTTCTCCTGCTTTTATATATGCCTGGAGTAGCCCAGTCACTAAATTTCTTTTTGTTGTTTAATTTTACAACCTTTTGTGGGAACATATTGTTGCTTTCCATTCTTACTAAATCAAATAAATTATTATATAAATTATTAGCATCTCCACCAACAGTAGGCAAAGATGTAATTTGAGATGTTATTTTTTTTTTAAATTTACATAACCTTCCCTGGGATATAGGTCTACAAATCAATTCCGTTTTAGGGCTAACATGATGGTGCTCAATACAGGCTAGTTGTCCACTATGGTCAGAGTTAATGTAGTTTATTACAACAGATTCAATTACTTTACAGTTACAAAATATTATCTAAGCAGGTAGCTGATGTGGGTGTTATTCTAGTTGGCTCGTTAAATACGTGATGCAGATCAAATGATTTATATAAATTAATAAACCTTTGGGACAGAGGTGATATATCTAGAATATTAATGTTAAAATCTCCACATACAATTACATTCTTATTTTTCCTGCACACTAATTGCAAAACATCCTCCATGGTGGATTCAAACTCTATATAGCTTCCAGATGGGGGCCTATAGATACACACTATAATAAGATTGTTAAGCTCCACACACGATATTTCAATAACTCTTTCAATGGAAAGTGATACAACATCTTTGCGTTCTTTATAATGCAATACATTGTTTAATATGATTAAAGACCCCCCTCTTATTGCAGATTGTCTAATATATGAGCTTACAATACTATAATTATTATCAAAGGTGATTAATTCATAGTTCTTAAGCCAATGTTCGGTAACACACAATATATCAACTTTTTCACATGTTAACAACAAATTAATTTCTAAATCTTTGCCAGAAAAGCCTTGGATATTTTGATGTACAATTCGTAGATAATGAGGCTTTTCTATTGTCTTTAAAGAGCCAGAGATAATCTCTGTTGTCTTATTATTTAATTTAAATTCTTTGGAACAGATTCCAAGAAATTATATTCTATATGTTGCTCAATAAAAGCATTGTCATTTTGTAAATTAGCAGCCAAGTTCTTGGCTGAAGTTAAAAAGTAATATTTTAGCACCATTGCTAATCGTTTTTTGTAAAATGTAGTCAAACTTATTCTATCCTTAATTAAAAAGAAATTATTTGTTATATCTGATAGTTGGTTAATGTCAATAATATGAATATTTTCCATGTATTGAGTCATGGTATCCAACATGCAATTCAATTTAAATATAAAATTATTTTTCTTTTTGCCTAAACTTAACTATTTAATGTAACCTTCTGTATGCAATAAAATATTATAATAAAATAATAATAATGGGCTCTGCCCCGCTGCCGGCGGCACACAGGTTTAAGTTTTTTATAATATTTATGTTTTATATCTATATGTATTGTACATACATACATACACTCACGCCTTTTTCCCACGGGGGTAGGCAGAGATTACGTCCTTCCACTTGCTACGGTCTTTACATATCTCTTTCGCTTCATCTACTTTCATAACATTCCTCATACATGCTCGACGATTGCGGGTACTTCTGACCTGGCCTTTTTTGAGGACACTTTCGATTTGTTCGAAATATGTTCGCCTAGGTCTTCCTCGTCCCGTGTCTCCACTCACTCCAGCTTTATAAATCATTTTGGTCAGTCTACTTTCATCCATCCGTTCCACATGCCCAAACCACCCAAGCATCCCTTTCTCTATTCTTGTCACGATATCCTCTTTCAAACCACATTTCTTTCTAATTTTTAATATTGTACTTTAAATAAATGAATAATAATAAATGATTTTTATCAATTTATAAGTTCCAATAGTACTATATCTAATCAACCGTGAAAACAATTATTTTTCAAAGACATGGCAATACATTGTGATACAAAATAAAAATAGTGATTATTATCAGTGCTTACTATTTTGACATGTCTCTTAGATTTCCCAATGAAGTAAACTGAGGGGAAATCCATGCTCCTGGGTTAACCCAGGTTGTGGCAGCATTTTCTTTCCAGGTTCAGGATATATTAAAAGTTTTCATATTAAAAATTCATGCATTTTTTGAGATCTTCAATTGATGTTCACATTGTTAGGAAATAGTTGCAGACATGTTCTAATTTAGATACTTTAATCGGCCTTTTGGTTGGAATTTTTTTAAAATAAATTAGTATTGATTACAATTTTAAAATTAATATCTTTAGTGTTATTTTAGTTATATTGATAACTAGCTTTCCGCCCGTGGCTTCGCCCGCGTTTCGTTTGAATTTCCCACGGGAAGACATGTTTTCCCTCAGTAAAATTATCTCTTTTCGTTTCCCGTGCCTTAAAACATCCCCATACAAATTACATCTAAAATGATTAGGCTGTTGCCGTCGCAGTTTCCCGCGGGAAAGAGATATTTTATCGCGGTAAAAAGTATCCTATGTCCATTTCCAAACTATATTCGTGCCAAATTTCATCAAAATCGGTTCATTAGTTTCGGCGTGAAAGCCGGACAGACAGACAGAGTTACTTTCGCATTTATTTATAATATTAGTGAAAATATGAAAAGGAATATGAAAATATGAAAAGGCCTTCGATAAAGTCCCAACGACTAGACTTCTAAGAAGCTGGAATTTGTCGGAATTAGAGGAAAATTACTAACGTGGATCGAAGCCTTCCTACGAAACAGAACATTACGAGTGAGAATGGGAGAAACGCTATCGCAAGAACGTGAGATCTATAGTGGGGTACCACAAGGCTCAGTATTGGGCCCTGTGCTATACATAATTTACACTTTCGATCTTCCCCAATGTCTAAAAAGTAATGTCAGTATTTTTTGCGGATGACACCAAGGTATTCGCTAATCCACTAATAGATTATGATCAACTTCAAGATGATCTAAACAAAATTGCAAAGTGGTCAAAAGATTGGCTTATAAATCTTAACACCTAAAAATGTACTGTTTTGCATATAGGTAGCCGTAATCCTCGCCTCATATACAAATTAAATAATGCTAAATTGACTGCAGTTAAAACACAAACAGTTTGGAGTGAAGATAGCAGAGAGCTTGAAATGGGATGAGCACATTAAATCAATAGTTAAAAAAGCGAAAAGTCTAATCTACCTTGTAAGAAAAGCTTTTGGAATACTGACACCAGACATGATGCTGAAGATTTATAAGACCTATTTTGGAATATGCATTTCAAGTCTGGAGCCCTTACTTTGTCAAAGACATAGAATTACTGGAGAGGGTTCAACGCAGCTTCACAAAATTACCTAGACAGCTAAAAAGACGACAATACGAGGAAAGACTGGAAGTGCTGAAACTAACAACTTTAAAGGAGCGACGAGAGCGTGGAGACTTGATTGAAACATATAAAATATTGCATGGACACTATGATCTACAGGACTTCCACAAACTACTAACTCGTGATACCAATGACAGACTGAGAGGCCACCGCCTGAAGTTGCGCACCAACTTTTCTTACAATAACCCACACAAGCACTTTTTCAGTAACAGAGTGGTTAGAGCGTGGAACAAATTACCTGAAGAGATAATCTCAGCTCTGAGTGTCAATGAATTTAAAAACAATTGGACAATTTCTTAAAACATTAAATTTTAATAAGAGAAATACATAATAGAATACACAGGATACAGGCAATATCAGTTGCAACAACTGCCTGCCTGTTCATATATAATAATAATAATAATGGCTAAACACTATTTAACATTTTTTAAATCCTTCATTAACGTTTTACGGTATTTCCTTATTCCTATACTATTTGATAGACTATTGAGTATTTATTATTTAGTTTTTAGGGTTCCGTACGTCCGAATACAAAAAATGGAACCCTTATAATATCACTTGTGTGTCCGTCTAGCGTCTGTCCGTCGCTTCCAGTCAATTATCTCCGAATCTACAAAACCGATTAAGATGAAATTTGGTACACATATAATAATTTTTTATAATAAATTTTTACTTATAGATAATACGAAAAATAATAAGAAGTCCATGATATTAAAATAACATTGTAATAACTCAATTTTGTTTAAAATGTTGTATAGATAATGGTACGAAACCTCCGTGCGCGAGTCTGACTTGCACTTGGTCGGTTTTTAATATGTCATTTCATTGTTTCAGCACAAAAAGATTGATTTTATGTCAAATTAGGTCCTACTTTTCAGTAAAAAAGTCCTACTTTTTGCTAAAAACATCCTACTTTTCCTACTTTTTTGAGGTCAAAAACCACTTGGGGCCTGTTATCTATAAAATAATTAGGAACAAAAAACTGCCACTGTACAAATCTTTTTGACAGGACGAAGTCTGTCGGGTCCGCTAGTCCTTAATAAATGTCGACCCGCCCGAGCCCATCACTCGCGCAGACGAATCCCTTCCGTCGGCCACCAACCGCGTCGTCCCTCACGCCACACACGCACGTCTCTCGCTCAGTCACCGCGCTCGTCGGCGAGCGCGAAGACCCGGGCTACGTATCCGTCAAACATATATCCGGTACCGTCACGTACCGGGTAGATTCTCACCATCTACTACACGGCGATCTTGAGCGTTCGAGCCATTCGGTTCGCGCTCAAGTTGCCTCGACACCTTTTGACGACCCTAACGACTCCGGAACGATCGCTAGTCGGTTAGGCGTCGAACCTTCTGTTCGTGCCCCTTGCACAAACACACTCATCGCAAAGCTGAACATAGCCATCTGAGGCTTCAGCATACGCCCGTCCAAAAAATACCTTAGTAAATGTCCTTAGTTTTCTTGTCACAGTTCAAATACGTTTTCATCAATGGGCACAAGTCTACCTTAAGTATGTTAAAGTTATTAAGCCTTAATCAAGCTGGCCCAGTGAGTGATCTCAAGACTTGGAAGTCTTCACATGCATGTTTGGATTTTTTCACAGATGTGTGTAGGTTGCCTCGCTATGTTTTCGTTCAGCGTAGGAGCGTTAGATAAATGCACATTGATCTGAAGAAATTGGTCTTCCAGTACCCAGATCGCCTTAAGTGAGAACAGAATAGACATCGAGGTGGTACACACGCCTATTAATTACCCATTGACAAGTATGGTGCGTAAAAACATTCCACCTCGTTAAAAAAAGTTTCTTCACGTTTGGTGTAGTATTTGGGTTCTCACTTGAAATTTGTTTTTAATGGAATCTTGTATTATATTTCAGGTGGGCGTGCGGAGTCATCATGTTCACCCTGTAAGTAAAATATTTACTCATAAAACTGCTATTTTATATTTGAGCCGCTTATTTTGAAAGTGGCCTAATTCGATTTATCTTCAAATTGAGATATTGAAAGTTTTGCGTTTCAATGAATTTAAAAATATACGTATAAGATACTAAGGAGTCATACTGCTTTAGCGTATCTAAGGATGTTAAATTTAAAGTTCCTGTTAAAATAGTGGCAATTATTAAATAACGTGAGTTTTCTTATCAAGAATGGAGTTAGGCCACTTTCAAAATTAACAGCCAGATTCATTATAAAATTTGAAGGTGCCCAAGTCCATTTAACATAATTTAAGATGTTTCAAATTGAAAAAAAATGAATACGGTTATTTTTTTGCATAGTTTAAAAACACTTCGGAAACATAATTTATCATCACAAACATAAAGGACATTGTTCCGGCTCCATACATGTTCTGCCTAAGAACCGTTCGAATCGAAAGTGACTTATATAAACTCTTAAAATTATATGGAATCCTATGAAATAAGTTTTCACGAACGGACACTTCAGGAAACTAAAATAATTACGAAAAAAGTTAATATTTTGAGGTTATAAATAAAAAATAACCAACTTGCGTGAAATATCAGAGTAGTAATATTAACAATACTATGTACAGCTATATATATTCTCTTCTAGAAATAGGAAAGGACTACTCTACTAGATACTAGGAAAAGAGATAGTACCGAGTCAAGTTTAAGATAATTCTTTGACAATTATCATTTTACAAAATCCAGTCCTTTACACACATCCGAGTCTACCAAGTACCTACGCAATGTAATCGGAGTCCGTAATCAAGCCAAAGTTGATAGAATAAAACCATGAAACGCATAGAAAATCACAAAAGAAACGATACATAGTCGCAAAGCAATCAAAAATTAAATGAACCGGACTCGGATAAGGTATGAAATACACCAGTGTTGCCAATTACGAAAACTATAATACTTGAATGGCAAGCTAGAAATTCGCGATTTCGCTTAATAAATATATAATACTAGATTTTTCTAGCTAGTTAATTTAGGTATTTAAATGAATAAAGTGTTATCAATTAATTTTAATAACCGTTTTCAAAAAGGAGGAGGTTTTCAATTCGATCCGTATTTACCGAAATCGCGAAAACTTCCGAAACTGGCAGCACTGGCTGACGGAAAACATTTTATACGGCATCAATAATTGTGACCCAACTTTTTATTTGGAATTTATTTATTTGAAGTGTCCGTGGAATACTAAAATATGTTTCAAATAATATAAAAATAAATAAAAATTATAGTATAATTTATATTCACATCGGTTCTTAGGCCAAAATTGAACAATGTCCTTTATTACAAAACAATTTACTATTCATCTACATTTTGTGCGTGTGAAAGGGATTTGAAAAAATCATGATGTTCTGGTGGTATGTATCGTAATAGGTCAATCATGTCCTTAAATTTTTCTGTTGTAACTTGTTGTTGCCTAATATTTTTATACAATGGTGCGAATACAATATTTTCGAACCTTTTTGGTCTACCCCGACGTAGTAATAAATTCAGAACTTTAAAAGTTTCATTTTCATTCATGGATGTCTTATAAAAAAAATTATATGGCGGTTTGACTGCGATGTCTTCTTCCTGAATTCCGTTTAATCTTTCGCACTTTTTGGTTATATGGTGCATCAATCTTCTCTCCATTGTTATTCGGATCTTCATCCTCTGACGACGAATATTGTTCTATAACTGTTTTTTTATTTGATTTTTTTTTTAATTATTAATTACTATTTCTTCTTCACTATCTGAACTAAGCGGTCTTATTCTGTTCTTCGTCATGGGTGAAATAATTTCTATAACTTAATATTAAATTTTAAGTTTTATATTAATTAAACGTACAGGTTAATGAACTAGCGCAATTGTCCCAAAAAAGAGGTTAACTTGTAAATACTAATTAATTGAAATTACCTTCATCACTGCTTTCCGATATTATCAATAGTAAATATCTTGATGTAACTATAAATGGAGTTAAATGTGAAACTATAAATGGATGAGAATGAATGATGAAACTGTAGAATTCACTGACAGCACTACATATTTGGGTATTACACTCGACTCTCGATTGCAATGGGATCCCCATATTGAGACCTTGGCAAGCAGACTTAGTTCTGCTTCATTTGCTATATATAAAGTACGACAACTGACTAACGTTGAAACGGCAAGATTAGTCTATTTCAGTTATTTTCATAGTGTCATTTATTTATTTATTTATTTATTCTTTTTCGCACAACAAGAATCAGATGTACAAAAGGCGGACTTAATGCCTGAGGCATTCTCTACCAGTCAACCTGTAAAATGTGAGAACCATTGTAGACGGTGTACGATTACGGAGAAGAAATGATATTAAAAGACATTACTTATTAACATGACAAATAAACAATTATACCTATGTAAATAAAGTTAGAATACTAACAACGCATATATAAATATACATACATATACAATATATACACATATATAAACACACGCATACATACATTATATATACATACATATTGTTGTCATACCAATTTTAGACTGACTCCAGAAAATGTCTTCGCACATGTTTTTTGAATGATGCCTTAGTACTGGCCACTCTCAAACTAGGAGGCAGCTCATTCCACAAGCGAGTGGCGGACAGAGTGAATGAGTCTGACACAAACCCGGATCGATGAGGTGGGATTTTCAGAGTCATAGAGGCAGCGGAACGTAGGCTGAGCCCATGGTTGTTACCGAGCGTCTCAAACCTTCTTTTTAAATAATTAGGAGCATTACCTATGGCATACTATTGTGGGGATCTGCGGCGAATATTGAAAGTATTTTCGTGCTCCAAAAAAGAGCAATTCGCGCTATCTATAATATAAAACAAAGTGAATCACTCAGAGATTTATCAAGACATCAGACATCAAAATAAACGGCTCATTTACTACTTATGAATACTACTAGTACTATCTTGCATTGTTTTCTGATAAATTAAGAGTCATTGCAGAAACGAGTAGCTTTGACAAATTTCTTTAACCCATTTTCAACTGAAAGTCGAAAGCATAGAGTTTGATATCTATTGGTAAAATGCATACGTAATGGTAGTATTTGATTGTAATGGCGTTTGTAAGTTAGTATTATGAATGGTTTGTTTAAAACCCTTATAGAGATTTTTATAAGAGTTGTTTGAAACCCTAAGAAGGATGTTTGAATAATTTACCCCAAAAAAAAAATATCTCTTTCCTATAATTAAATCAGATATGCTCAGATGATGATGGAATAATGAAGTATTTTATTTTATATTTAAAGGGATTACATCGTTTTTGTAGTACTGTTTTAATGTGGTATACAGAGGAATTTTTTTGTGCAATGTTCTATTAAAAAACAAAGTTGTACTGTTCAAACTTATACTCATTTTGATTCCAACGTCCTAAAAAATGACAATATTTGATAATTTTTACATATTGCTCTGCTGCTAAAATTTGTATTAGTAACCCATGAAGATTACACTAAAAAAGTTACGCTATCTGTAATAGGTTATTTTGTTCAAATTTCTTATTACTTTGATGTGCTTTTGAAAATATTCCTAACGCTTTGACTAGTGGGCAAATGAAGGTCATTGAGCGACGGTGTGCTCTTTAGCTTGAGATAAGTATTGAAAACTTGTAGTCAAATACCTCATCTGTTTTAAAACGGGTGGGAAGCTTACTTTTTAAATCATAAATTATAATATATGTACTGAATATACATACATGCATTTCACGTCACGTCTTTTTCCGTGGGGGTAGGCAACGATCACAGTTTTGTACTTACTACGATCCAAACATACTATCTCGGCTTTCATCCATATTTTCATGCACTGGATGCGATTAATTCTTGAATTAACTAAAATTATGCTAAGATCTTTCGCAAGTAAGAAAATAATTGATGTTTAAAAAAATTAGTTTCAAATTAAACAGGTTTATCAAATTGATTTGATTCCGATTGCCGATATAGTTAACAAAGGTTAATTTATTCTATATTACATTTTTACAGCAAAGAGCAAGTTCTGATTACAAAAAAAAAGTCGACATTCAATGTATCTAATCTGGATAAAACATCTATCAATCTAATCTAGATAGCATTATATTTAGATGTAATCTAGTAACGCCAATTTTTTGTTTTATTGGTTGTAGACAGATTTTATTCTAAAGATTGTGCTGTTATGTTAAGGTCTGTTGTTATAGATGGCTCTTTGAATTCTTGTTTGGCAACTAGATAATGTAAACATTAGTAAGGGAAAACAGATCTTTAAAATGGTAAATACCTCATATTTCACAGGCAATGATCTAATATTTAAAACCTTTCGCACAAAGAAAATGTGTGACGTAATTGTAAGCCATAATCAAAAGATAAGTGCCAACTGTGTGACAGCAGCATCGGCGCTATGGCAGACTACAGTCAGTAGAAAATAGTATATTATGGTACAAGTGTGTAATGTTGGTGATTACCGCTAAGGCGCATTGAGGCCCGAGTCGTCAAGCGAGGGTCTTAAGGAGCCGAGGACGGTAATCATCAATACACACGTGTATCATACAACGTTTTTCAACACACTTCTGAATAAAATAATACTTAAATAAAAAAACCATTTTCTTCATAATTGTATTTGCAGACATCTCAATTAATAACTAACTAAATAACTTCAAAAGAGAAAACGAGACGAGTTGTGAAAAATGTTTCGTAATGGCGGGAAAAATTAATCAGTTTTCCTATGCGCGCGCATCGGCCCTAGACTAATAAATTTCGTAATGGCGGGAAAAATTGATTAGTTTTCCTATGCGCGCGCATCGGCCATAGACTAAAAAATTTGGTTTCTTTTTTTTTTTGGGCTTTTCGCGAATAGCTTTTTAGCGCAAATGTAAGCGTAACTCAACCAATAATATTTAAAAAAAAACTATTACTCACTCGTGAATAATAGTAATGAAAAAGTCACAGTTTGATTATAAGTGTCATTATGTGCCTAATTGCCATGGGATTAGAGCCACTTTATGAGGAAGTGTGTTGAAAAAAAAATATAAAATAAACATCTGATCTAAAATTTTAATTAAATTATTAACTAATAAAATTATGGACAATTGTATTCCAGACTAGTCGGATGTCCGCCGTTCTGGCACCGCAAACAGATGATAATGTTGCGCAACATCATGGAGGGGAAGTACTCCTTCACCAGCCCGAGTGGGCCGACATATCAGGTAACACTATGTTTAGTTATATATATATATATATATTGTTATCTCAAAGTAACCAAGACAGGAGATGCCATTGTCTAACATTCCCCTCTGCCAAAGCATAAGACTCGGAATCTTGTGCGTTATATAAAACTAGTTGAGCTGCCTTATGGGCTGTCACACAACATTGTGCATGTCGCGGCGAACAGAGCTCCCACTAAAATGCCTATTTGTGCTGTTTTTTCGTGTAAAAAGAAGTCTAACACGTCAAGTATGCAAAAAGATGGTGTCACCTTTCATTTGCAAGTATTATTTTTAAGATTTATTGATTATTTAATTCATAATTTCATGTTTTACAATTCTGCAAATTCAAATTTAACGTCATATAGTCTCGTGAGGAGTGCGGTCTGACGTCATATAGTCTCGTGGGGAGTGCGTGAGCTAGGGTTGAACATTATCATATTTCAATTAATTATGACATTTGACATATAGAATTTGTATAGTTCATATAACAATTTTCTAATCTGGTAGGTATTAATTTAATCAGTAACAGCATCATTTGGTACTCTGCTGTCTTAAATTGCCGATGCCTTGTTACAATAATACACAATTTTACTATTTTTTGATACTTTAACAGTTCTATACATAACGATGTACTAGCAATTATACCATTTAAATTAAATATTTTTATAAGTATTTATATAGGTGCATTATTTAAAACAATCAGTAATGTAAAAATGAACTAAACTCAAACTTCCCTTCAAATCAAGTATAGATGATAAATCAAGTAGCACACTGCTGTTATTCTATCGAGACATACACTTTTTGTACAATACCAAATGGTGAAGGTGCCTTGATAGAATAACAGTTAAGTAACAAGTTTTGTTTCTATTAGCGGTTTCTATATATAGAAATTAAAAAGATGTATGAGGAGGACATTTGCAATAGTTTTTTTTTATCTATCGCGAATTACTCAGTCTGTCACTGTTAATCTCATTGTATGTTATTTTTGTTTATAAAAATAGCAGTAATAAAATAGTAACACTTACTTTGTGAGTGTAATTTTGTTAAAGGAAATATAAGAGCCATGCTTAAAAGGTAAGCATCTGTAAACTAGCGCCAACATCATCTTAAAAATTTTAGTTAAAAAATATTATCTTTTTTAATCAGCAGCCCTAATTGATTTTCACACTTGAAATAGGGATGCAACTATATCGATATTTTGGTTTTACGAGTAAATAGGAATGAATGAATGAATGGAGTAATTGACATTAATTAAAAATATTATGCTTAAATCTTATTGAATAATAAAATATAATAGGCTATTTGACAATGCGAAAAATAAAGTGTCAATTACTGTTAACAGTATAAATTAAGAGTTAAAAAATGATTATTTATTAACGTAAGTTGAAAATAATGATTAATTTATTTTAAAATCCGTAAATAAAAATTGCATTTTTTAAACGTTTGGCACGTGACACAAAACGCTCCTGATTGGCCGAATTTATCATGACGTCACTTGCTTGTAAACTTCGTTTGCCTACTTGTGTTGCGCCTAGTTGTGGTAGATTATCTCCGTTACATTAAGATTTTCTTTATTATGCATTGTTTTTTTTTTGTTTATTTGCACTATTTTACAAGTACTTTCAACCATGGACAACGATTTTGTAAAAGCAGACAGCAGAAACCTGCCGCAAGTCGACGCAATCATGGTCGCATTATTTTTCAAAAATAATTCTGATTTTTATGCTTCGGAGCTAAAAAATGTAAAAACAGCAAAGTACTCGTAAGTATAATTACACTTTACTGGTAACTTAAATTATATCATAAGAAAGTGAAATAATATGAACTTCCACAAGAACTTATATAGGTTATAAATAATTAAGTTTGTTTGGCACAATTTCGAGAACATAAACGATAATTTGTTCACGTTACGTCGGTTATTGAATGTCTTCACATTGTTTAACAAGTTCCATTCTTTGCCGTTTGACAAATGCAGATCGGGAAGTACCAGCATCACACATTCTTTTAATGCGATCTGGCTGGCAATGAAATTTAGAAGGCAGAACTTTATCTTTTTAAATTATTTTGACTGAAACCCATTTTGTACTGATAGTAATTTTCCATGTTATTTTCCATCTGTAACGAACAAACAAGTTTTAATCGGGATCTTTTAGTGTACTGCATATTGAAATCATAGGACTCTGTAGCTACAAATTTTAACAAATATTATGGAAAACAGCGGAAATATTCGAAGTGAGTTGCAAGAGACATTCTGTTAAAAACATTAGAGGTATTATAACCTCAAATCAATAACGAAAATATTAACATTTTGAATGTAATTAATTATTACAAAATATAAATATTATGTTTACTTACATCGAAATTATATTCACAAAAGAAAATATTTGTACTATTCGCTATGTCATTATGATCCCTCCGAGAAAGTAGCAACCATTTTCGGCGCACTTCGATATTCTTTGGAACACTTACAAATAGTTTTTCCGGAGTTTTTAACGACGTATTTGTACATTTTGGAACTGCACACCATTTGTAACTCATTTCGTTACATAAATCACTGATAAAAAGTAAATCCAATCGCACTTTCGTTTTTTGTTTACAACAAACAAATATATATGCCAGTTGTCACAGATCAGAATACAGGCAAGTGACGTCACCGACCTCACTGCAGCGCCATATTGTCAAAGTAGCGTTTTGGCACACTATTTAAATATTGAATTTTTAATTCGATGTTTTTCAACTAATATATACCAGAATTAATAATAACAACTTTTACTGGGTTCCTTAGACTCTACTGCATAATATAAAATGGATTTTTGAAAACCTGTCAAATAGCCTATTGACAAACAAAGTAAGTAAACAGAAAATAAGTACGCTTTATTTAATATTGTTTAATAATGACGTCTCGGATTATAATACACTAAAAGGTGCAGTCGAAAAATTACCTAATGATGTAATATTAATTACATCAGTGACCGGAGCATGGGAGTTCACAAAATATTATAACCCAATATAAATCTGCAAAAAAAATTACTCAAAATTATTGCTAACATATTAAGGATAAAAATCAAAAAATTTCGTTTAAGAGATATTGTTGATTGTTAAAGTATTTTTAAGATCCCTATCTGATATTTAGTTGTATTTAATACGATTAAACTAATTTAATTATTATAATCACATACATGGGAATAATAGAACTAACTGTCAATCCCGTGTCAAAAAACTCAATTATTTTTATAGTGTGTATCAAAACTTGTTTTTCAATAAAATATTTCTTTTAGAAAACGCATTTTTAATGTTATTATAACAATGTCGGTGTTGCAGTATCTAATTTTGATGTAAAAATACAATTTTTGTTGTATCCGCAACTTGGTGTCAATAAAACTTATTTTATTTTCCGGTTTAATAGGACTTCTGTAGCTTCTCATGCAACAAAATTCGTATTTTTACCTTAATATCCTACCAAATAACAAATATGCAGTTAAAAAGACACAAAAATTAGGTAAAATTATTAGATGTTATAATTTACTATAATAAACTACTGAGTATAAGTTTGCATTTTATTAACCTTCGATATCTGTCAATTTTATATTGACTACATACTAAATGTCGAAGCATGATATTTTAATTATGTTGAAATATTAACGCCAAGTTAACATTCATTCATTGAACGAAAGCGATTTATCGATATCATACTTTTGGGTGATGTCTCGTTACTTCCCACACTTTTACATTTTTGTGTTCGAATAGAACGTCAACGTACTTTTTTAAGGTTTGTGTGCGTGAATTTCAAAATTGTGTGTCATGTGTCCATGTGTGCATTTGTAAAAACGTTAAAATTTTCTGTTTGTGTGTGCTGGTTTAGAGTGTAGTAGTAACCTCGCCCCCCGCAAGATATGACAGAAAAATTTGTTCGAGAAATTTGACTGATGCCTACTCCAGTTCTATTTACTCTGAGATTGTTATTAATTTAATTTGGCAAAATATTATAATGGCGTCTTACAGATTTATTCAGCTACTCATGAAAACGTGTAAATTATAGCATGATAACTGGCAAAGTCTTCACAGTCTTAAGAAGTCTGTTTTGACAGGTGCTATCGTCATAGTCATCTGTCAAAACAATGACATTTTGACGAATATGGAGATGACACCTGTCAAAATATACAGATAAAATATGTATTTCTATTAACAAAAACTTTAATGAGGCTGGTTTCATTTTCTGGAGATGATGCAGTTGAAAACAAATCAGAAGAGATATAGAAGCAATATTTGTACAATACGACTAAACCGACTTACATCGATCTTTTTATCCCTTTGTTGAAGTAAATGTTATCCTTTCTTTTCTCTATCTTGGCTGTGGAAAAAGCATATAATATCATCAACAAAAAAGAGGTTTCAATCATTGTCTCAAAAAATCACCACTTACAGAGGATCCAAAGGACCTTATCAGGCGGTTGCTGGTGGTCGATCCGACGAACAGGATTGGAATCCTCGACGCATTGAATCATTCGTTCTTTAATACGGTGGTGAGTGCTCTTCGGTTTTATTCGTGTTACACGACTCCTATATATTGTACAAAATTACTTGGCAACCACAGACATTTTTTGACCTTAGATACATAGATTATAGATTAAATACTATTATATTAAATATATTTAGTCTTGCTAATTACTCTTTAATTATATAAAAAAAAATCTACCTTTTTATTGTTTCGCCGCAAAGCTAGATTTAGCAATGATATATGTATCTACTAAATGCGCGATTATTTTCATTTTGTTTTAATAAAAAAAATATATTCGTACATAACAGTACTTATTGAAAATTGATTGCAGCATTATCTTGGGGTCACAATATGTAATAGATGTAATGCACCTGAAATCTGAAAATTAATAAATTTCATAAATAAATAAAAAATCCCAAATTATTTGAAGTAACCTTACACACCAATTAAGCAATATTTTGTAAACGTTATTTTGAAACAACTTCGTTTTTTTTTTTCTGGGGAACTTATAGATTTAACTAGACACGTTTCACGGTGTACGTTATTTCGGTTACATACCATTTGTTATTTATACGATAAACTGTTTTATTAGTGATACGAGTGTTAATTATCTATGTTTTTAAGTATTTATGTAAAACAATTTATAAATAATTTTATTATACCTTATACCATACCTTATCAGACAAATTACAGGTAACTTATTATGGTAAAATTTTTAATTTATCCAAAAAGACAGTTACTGATTAAGCTTTCTCTTCCTTTCTTTCTTGAGCTTCAGTCACTAATGCACAAACTTTCCGCTTATAATTCTACAGACATGCACCAATATCCCCGTGCATGGAGCACTGTAGCGCTTGTATATTGCACCTACATACAGTTGCCTGTACATGCAGTCAATTTATGTAGATAAATTTAGGTGAATTTGTATTTTATTGCAAAATTTGAATAATTCATTACACTTCACTTTTGGTCATTCAATGTCACTAAAAAGTTGCACAATGTAACTCGCACCAAAAATTTAAATATGAACACAGCGACCAATTCAGTTGTTTCACAACACACAGACGTATTAATTCTCTTAAAAAAATATTGTTACTTGATATTGACAATTTTAACGTTAATTTTTAATATTTATCTATACTTATGTGGTATACATTGTTCAAATGTGGTATGATGATGAACCGTGAAAATTGATTTCAACGCATTTCAAAGGACTTGGTATGTGCGTTTAGATAACATAATTAAATGAATTAATCGAGTTACCTTTATTTTCAATTAAATTGCTTTACACGTTTTTATATACAGCATACACACGTGTCAACATTATGTCACATTAAGAAATTTTCTGTCCATCAAAAATCACATTTAAACATAACAATGTGTGCAAATTATAACTAGAATTGGGTAGACGACTACAACTGATTATGGCAGTGTTTATACTATAAATATCCGATTTGAGCAATATATATCTCATGAAAGTATGTTAATATAGAAATTTCAGTTGAATTATTAATTTATATTGTTTTTAGATTTCTAAAAAAATTGCTTTTATTATTCACGTAATTCTAATGAAACGAACACATTTCTAACAAATATCAAAATATCAAAGTTATTTTGATATTTGCTTATACGCTCATACAAATTAGGAGAGTTTACTTAATTATGACGTCACGATTACTTCACGACTCCTTTTAGTATAGAGAGCGTTTTTGAACAATCCGCGACAGCGCCGCAAACATGTCGATGTATCTACAAAAGTAATAGGCGCAGATGTACTGTTGGTTTACAATATTTGTCACTTAAAAGAGTACTCTTATTATATATAGAATTTAAAAAATTGTCGTCTATCCAATTATTCACATTCATTGACTTTTTTAAATCATGTACCACTTAAATTTTAGTCAAATAGCAGCACTTGAATTATGATATTGTGACTTTTTAGTCATATAGGAGCACTTAAATTATGAAATTGTGATATTTTAGTCATATAGGAGCCCGTAAATTATGATATAGTGATTTTTTAGTCATATAGGAGCACTTAAATTACGATATTGTGACATTTTAGTCATATAGGAGCACCTAAATTATGCTGTTGTTACTTTTTAGTCATATAGGTGCTCTTAAGTATTATATTGTGACTTTTTAGTCATATAGCAGCACTTAAATTATGATTTTGGGTTAGTCATATAGCAGCACTTAAATGATGATTTTGGGACTTTTTAGTTATATGGCAGCACTTAAATGATGATTTTGGGACTTTTTAATCATAGGGGAGTACGTAAATTATAATACGGATAGTGCCCCATATAAATGTATCGTCACGCGATATTTCCAGTTGATATAGTATGTGAACGTGTA
This sequence comes from Scirpophaga incertulas, assembly GCA_036419045.1. Classification (NCBI taxonomy): domain Eukaryota; kingdom Metazoa; phylum Arthropoda; class Insecta; order Lepidoptera; family Crambidae; genus Scirpophaga; species Scirpophaga incertulas. The sequence goes on along the minus strand of CM071646.1, from coordinate 4,968,741 downwards.
TACATTGAGTGTTCTTCGCCCCTGATAGTTGTGGGATCAGGACATGGCGCCACTCAAGAGGTCTCTGTCGGGCGCGAGCCGCAGGATGTCTCGGATCGAGCAGTTGACCATGGTAATGTTTGTGTGCGCTCAGAGGACTAGCAATAACAACACGGCTAGGTTTTAAGGCTTTTGTTTTACTATCGCCCAGTGACACTTATAATTAAAAAAGAAAATTATTAAAATCATAATCATTTAGAAAGATTTTTCGCAGTGACATAGCATTTACGTGTCCATTTTGACATTAGTAGAAGGAAAGTTTTAAACGCCATCACAGTTTAATTTGAACTTTACATAGTACACAATATGGTATATTTTACATAAACACAAAATATACACACATTAACTTTAAATTCACAATGCAATCAGAAAGCATTTATATGTCATTTTTGATATCAGTAAATTCAAACCACATCACTGGATTGATGTAGTTTGAAATTATATTAACTCAATTTGAGAGTATTCAACTATACTAAATAAGTACACTTTTTTAATGATTTTATAATTTTTATTTCACAAATATACTACAATTCGCACTTTGCACCAGTATATATACTAACTTTATTTTATTACAATTCAACTTCTTACTAATAAAATGTGGGTTGATGATCAACTTTAACTGTATTGACTTTGAAAATATGTGACAGTTGCATTTAATTATCCCTTGTGTAAGGGACCATCCACTGTTAACTTTTTAATCGATTAGGGGTCGAAAAGTTCTGACATTGTGACAGAGAACGCAGGGGTCTCAAATTTATATTCTTGACATGAACAACATAAGCGAGAACAAAATAATTGCTTACCAATAATTTAAATAAATGGGTTCCAAGGCCATGGTCTTAAGATTAAGTTTATAACTTTTAAAGTTTTGTTTCGTCTAAATTGTCGTTGTATGTTCCTTATTTAATGTATTTTGTTATAACAATTAATTGCGTCACCTGCAGATGTTAATATGACAAACTTTGTTATTGGCTGTATGTGTTATTTAATTGAATATAAGCAAATGTATTGATGATTTAAAGTTTGCTAGATGAATAAATAAATAAATAGTAGTAATTTGTTAGAAGTCGTGTTGATTTTATTAACAAATAAATTTCATTGGAAATTAAATTTAAAACGGGACTGTAGTTTTAAAATTGATAATATCTTAATGTAAATTTGTAAAATATTTTTGTGGATGGCCCCTAATCTCGCTTCCTGCTCTGACTTAGACGCATGTTTGACAAATGCATGTAATTTTAGGATGAGGGCTACCGAGTCGTCACGCGCCAGGAGGCAGGGAGAAACGATTCGAAACGAACGCCTTCGGTTAGTTTATTATTTAACAATAAACAAGTGTAGCTGTATCGTGTTCATTTAAACCTTTAATTAAGCATCTTTCAGTGGAATCCGACTTAAAATCTGTGTCAATTTTAATTTTATGTGGTTACGTAAAGTTTGAATTTTGGTTCAATGCATATGTTTAATTAATGGTTGTCAAATATGAATATTTTGTTGCGTATTTAATTTAGAAAGTAGGCCCCCCATATATTGTCTATATATATATTTATTATAATTTTTTTGTTGTTTTGTAAGTGAATAAAAATTACTCATCCAGACTGTAACTAACGTTACGCATAAACAGTCAGTCAGTAATGTCTGGCAGCCCTCATTCGATGGAGCCTTGCTTGTCTTGATTTCATGTTTTATTAACTTTTTCTATTTATCTGTGCGCGTAGATGATTTAATCTGTGTCTTTTTAAACCAGAGTTTTTGGAGGATACGTAAGTTTTTGTTTGGTAACATTGTGTGTTAAAGTGTTATTGTAGAACTGATATAACTTATGTGTTTTATGTTTTTTTTTTTTGTATTTATTTTGCTATTTTAACCATTAAAAGTTATTAGATAGCATGCTGTGATCGTAAATAATAATTTACGGGTTTATGCCTTTTTCTGGGCATAATGTGTAGTATAATATAAAAGATGATAATTTGAGATTTGTGTCTCTGGGCACACACGGTACATATGCGTCTGCGCAATCTTATATATTTCTAATATTCATTGAAATTTTCAGTGTTAAATTATCTAAAAGGTTAACATCCTGTACATTTTACAGATAGATTGTAACTATCACTCAGTAAACAGTACAGTCGAATAAGTACACTACAAAAAAAGTTAAATGTGTTCCAAACTGCCATATTGTATAGGAAATGATGAGTGCGATGATACTTTTTCTATAACCGGAGTATAGTTACCGAGCGTTGTATTGTGTACGCAGTGGATTCTGTATTTGTATTTCTTCTTTCGCGTAACGCTGATAGTACGTTAAAAGAGGAAACACAAGGAAACAATGTCTGTAAAACGCACAATACCACGAGATATTTCATGTCTCTTGAATTCTAACACCGTGTAACTCAAAATGGTGAAATTTTGGGTAGCAAAGTACCTGTTTAATTTAGTAATGAGTATTTTTTTTTTGTTTTTATCTACACTAATATTATAAAGAGGAAAGATTTGTATTTTTGTATGTAACGAATAAACTCAAAAAGTACTGGACCGATTTTAATAATTTTAATTAAAGCTACATTATCACTGAGTAACATAGGCTATATTTAGTACTAGATTACTATAGAAATCTTTAGAAATTCTTAATAAAACCAACCGAAGGTGTAAAAAAATTTGCCATAAGATGTCTTTCATCGCATACCCTGCGAAGAGTACTAATGATAGTTATCTATAAATGTAATATTAATAAGATAATTTGATCCGTAAAAGATCCGCTAAAAAGTAACGGATACGGACACAGATACCGATCTTCTTTCTTCCTCGCATATCCGCGGATACGGATATCCGGCACATCACTAATCCTTATTACCACAAAATGTAAGGACGTTTTATTTCCCTAAAATGTCCTTACATTTTGTAGTAGGTCAGGTCCGCTAGTCGAGTATATTTACAATTGCTCAATTTTTATCATCTGCGGCAAACGGGGGAACGGTTAATTCGGGGGAAATGCGACCTTATGCACCATGACGATCATAGCCACTAAACCCCCACCCCCCAGTTCTCTAGGCCCATACGGGGCACATGGCGGGGTGCGCTTTCGCGATTCAACCGCCATGTGTCCCGGGAACGTTTAATTTCCTAGTGTATTACAAAATTTGCCAGTACTTTTTAATTGCCTCCTGAAAAGTACGCAATTTTGAGTTATGCGGTGTTGGAGATTGAGCGATTCGGTAAAAAGAACTACGGGCGCATGTACCGGGCGTGGCCCGAAATAGAGTGGCGTGCGAAACACAACCTTGTGCTGTAGGCGATAAAGGCGGGCAAGTTCAACGCGCGGGCTAAGTTGCGCTTGGGCTTGATGGCGGTGCGCGCGGCCGTGCGGCTCAGCCGGCTGCCGCACGCCGGCGCGCGCGCCGTGCCGCTGCGCGACGCCGTCAGGGACCCCTACGCCACGAGGGCGCTGCGAAAGGTAACCGCGACACAAGACACGCTCTCAACAACATCCGTGCGCGACACAACACACACTAACACGTGACATTATAAACTAAAGTCAATGTAAGCAAGACGAAAGCAATGGTTTTTGAGAGAGAAGGAGGTATAACAAACTGTGATGTTATGATCGAGGGACAAAAAGTAGAACAAGTGAAAGAATTTGTATATTTGGACTCACAGTTTACGAGAGATGGCAAGTGTAATGGTGATATTGAAAGGTAACCGCGACACGCTCTCAACAACACAACACACACACTAACACGTGACATTATAAACTAAATTCAATGTAAGCAAGACGAAAGCAATGGTTTTTGAAAGAGAAGGATGTATAACAAACTATGATGTTATGATTGAGGGACAAAAAGTAGAACAAGTGAAAGAGTTTCTATATTTGGGTTCACAGTTTACGAGAGATGGCAAGTGTAATGGTGATATTGAAAGGTAACCGCGACACGCTCTCAACAACATCCGTCCGCGACACAACACGCACACTAACACGTGACATTATAAACTAAAGTCAATGTAAGCAAGACGAAAGTAATGGTTTTTGCAAGAGAACAATGTATGACAAACCATGATATTATGATTGAGGGACAAAAAGTAGAACAAGTGAAAGAATTTGTATATTTAGACTCACAGTTTACGAGAGATGGCAAGTGTAATGGTGATATTGAAAGGTAACCGCGACACGCTCTCAACAACATCCGTCCGCGACACAACACGCACACTAACACGTGACATTATAAACTAAAGTCAATGTAAGCAAGACGAAAGTAATGGTTTTTGCAAGAGAACAATGTATGACAAACCATGATATTATGATTGAGGGACAAAAAGTAGAACAAGTGAAAGAATTTGTATATTTGGACTCACAGTTTACGAGAGATGGCAAGTGTAATGGTGATATTGAAAGGTAACCGCGACACGCTCTCAACAACATCCGTCCGCGACGCAACACGCACACTAAGACGTGACATTATAAACTAAAGTGAATGTAAGCAAGATGAAAGCAATGGTTTTTGAAAGAGAAGGATGTATAACAAACTATGATGTTATGATTGAGGGACAAAAAGCAGAACAAGTGAAAGAGTTTCTATATTTGGGTTCACAGTTTACGAGAGATGGCAAGTGTGATGGTGATATTGAAAGGTAACCGCGACACGCTCTCAACAACATCCGTCCGCGACGCAACACGCACACTAACACGTGACATTATAAACTAAAGTCAATGTAAGCAAGACGAAAGCAATGGTTTTTGAAAGAGAAGGATGTATAACAAACTATGATGTTATGATTGAGGGACAAAAAGTAGAACAAGTGAAAGAGTTTCTATATTTGGGGTCACAGTTTACGAGAGATGGCAAGTGTAATGGTGATATTGAAAGGTAACCGCGACACGCTCTCAACAACATCCGTCCGCGACACAACGCACACACTAACACGTGACATTATAAACTAAAGTCAATGTAAGCAAGACGAAAGCAATGGTTTTTGAAAGAGAAGGATGTATAACAAACTGTGATGTTATGATTGAGGGACAAAAAGTAGAACAAGTGAAAGAGTTTCTATATTTGGGGTCACAGTTTACGAGAGATGGCAAGTGTAATGGTGATATTGAAAGGTAACCGCGACACAAGACACGCTCTCAACAACATCCGTCCGCGACGCAACACGCACACTAAGACGTGACATTATAAACTAAAGTGAATGTAAGCAAGATGAAAGCAATGGTTTTTGAAAGAGAAGGATGTATAACAAACTATGATGTTATGATTGAGGGACAAAAAGTAGAACAAGTGAAAGAGTTTCTATATTTGGGGTCACAGTTTACGAGAGATGGCAAGTGTGATGGTGATATTGAAAGGTAACCGCGACACGCTCTCAACAACATCCGTCCGCGACACAACACGCACACTAACACGTGACATTATAAACTAAAGTCAATGTAAGCAAGACGAAAGCAATGGTTTTTGAAAGAGAAGGATGTATGACAAACTGTGATGTTATGATTGAGGGACAAAAAGTAGAACAAGTGAAAGAGTTTCTATATTTGGGGTCACAGTTTACGAGAGATGGCAAGTGTAATGGTGATATTGAAAGGTAACCGCGACACGCTCTCAACAACATCCGTCCGCGACGCAACACACACTAACACGTGACATTATAAACTAAAGTCAATGTAAGCAAGACGAAAGCAATGGCTTTTGAAAGAGAAGAATGTATGACAAATAGGGTACTTCCCTCTATATTAGAAAAGATCTGAAAGCATATAACTATGATAGCTTATGCATTAAATAGTCGGAACCATCATGTTTAAGTACATCAAATCGAAGATGTCCTAAAGAAAGGCCGGGTCAAGAGTACTCGCAACCGACGAGCATGCATGAAGACGCTCATGAAAGTGGAGGAAGCAAGAGAAGTGTGCCAGGATCGTAGCAAGTGGAGATAGGTGGTCTCTGTCTACCCCATTGGGAACAAGGCGTGACATACATGTATGTATCTACTATCATGCTATTAAAGAACCTATAACAATTAGCTTATTGCCAACATTAAAACACTCAATGATATTATGATCATTATATCATCCAAACGCGTGATATTATGAATTTCAAAAAAGAACAATCTCATGCAATTACATTTTCACCACCAGATCGCAAAAATTTTGAAAAAAGAAAAATAAATTGTAGACTAATTCGTAATTTCGGATTCTCGTCTTATCGTGTTATTTCCCGCCATTTTTTTACTCGAATATTGGAAACCTTTTATAGAGGATTCACATCATGATTGTGGATAAAGTCTTGAATGCTGTTATAATTAGGTATTAAAACACTCATGTGATACTATTATCATAAACCCACATTCGTGTTTTAATACCCCTGATTATACAACAGTTGCATAAATAACTATTATGACACTTTCGTCGAATATATCTCATCCTCCACTATACGGCGATCTTGAGCGTCCCAAGTCAGTAGACGCGCGCTCAATCTGCGAGTCGTTAGGGTCAGATCAAAGAGAAAATCGTGGTTTGTGGCATATTCTGCTGGGTTGTGTGTTTGGAGGCAAAAGAATGGGTTAAGTAACATTACCAACAAGCAGCTTTGGAAACCTTGTGATGAAGTCATGTCTGGCGCTCTTATTTTTTTCTGGTTCAGATGGATTTTTAAGAAATAACAACGATTTTCTAATACAGACTTCAGAGTTGAGTTCAGAGCGAGAAAATGCGTTGTTAACTTTTTTTGCGACCATTACATTTTTTGCTCAGCTCGACCAGGAGAACAACATAATTATCCAAAATATAGACCTGGGTCCCGAAAACCACTTGGCCATTTAAACAGTATCTATCATCTACTTAAATAGTGATAAATATCTATATTATTAGTACTAGAGCCACTTGATAAAAGTACGGACTACTTATCATCAGGTCACGCATGATATGGAGTACTATTGTCACCTGTGGGCGGGAGCACTTCGATACCGATTTTGGTGTTTTCGTCTCGGCCCAACGACGAGCTGACTATATCGTTGACGACCCCAAACTCAAATTCGGAATTGAGTTTCAGTAGAAACTGCCTCTTTGTTTATGTTCTACCGCGTGTACAATGAGTTTGTACCAAAAATTGTTTGATATTAGGTCTTTACCTATGAAATTGCCGTTTACCATGAAAAAATTTAAACGATTTTTTTTCATGTATTTTTTATTTGTATTAATCGAAGTAATCACCCATGCAATCATGCATCTTTGCCAACGTAGTGGCAGTTTATTGTTGCCCTTCTTAAAGAAATCAGCTGGACGGAAAGCAACAAATTCTTCAAAGGCATTTTGTACTGCCTCTCGGGTATTGAATTTTCTTCCCGCCAAGAAGTTATCCAAATTCTGGAAAAAGTGGTAGTCTGTAGGCGCAAGGTCTGGTGAGTAGGGTGGATGACGGAGAACTTCCAACCCCAGGTCTTGCAACTTGGAGACCGTCTGTTGTGCAGTATGAGGTCGTGCAGGAGCAGTGGAGAAGAGCGATTGACCAATGCTGGTTGGAAATGTGCCAGCTTCTCCATCATTGTGTTCAATTCTTCACAGTATACATCTGCAGTAATGCTCATCCCGTTCGGCAAGAAGCTGTGATGAATCACACCGGCGCTAGACCACCAAACAGTGACCATCACTTTTCTAGGGGTAAGTTTTCGTTTAGGGCATTGCTTAGGTGCTGAACCATGATCCAACCACCTTGCTGAGCGCTTGCGGTTATCAAACAGAATCCATTTTTCATCGCAGGTAACAATGCGGTTCAAAATTCCTTCATTTGTGTGTCTGTTGAGCAAGGCACGTCTCGACGCGTACTTCGCGCTGGCGATCATTGAGTTCGTGGGGCACCCATTTGTCAAGTTTTTTTACCTTGCCAATTTGACGCAAATGGACCAATATTGTTTTGACGCTAACGTCGAAAGCTGCTGCTAATTCAGCCGTAGATTGTGTATCATCAGCTTCCACAATCGCCTTTAATTCGTCATTGTTAACCAAAGTCTTCGGACGACCGCGAGGTTTATTTTTCAAGTCGAAATTCCCAGAACGGAAGAGAGCATACCAATAACAGGTGGTGCGTTGGTTTGTAGTGTTAGCTCCGTAAACGTCGTTGATGTTGCGTGCCGCTTGTGCCGCGTTGCTGCCACGACGGAACTCATATTCCATAATTACTCGAATTTTTAACGTATCCATGATGGCGAAACAGATTGAAATGCGAAGAAAATGTAACACTAATCAATAAATAAATTACTACTTTTGGAAAAAGAATCCCGTGTTTTTAAAACAAAATTAATTTGAAATTAGAATTCTTAGCCTAACAAAAACTATTTTGATTTGAAATGGCCAATACTGCACGGCAATTTCATAGGTAAAGACCTATTATTATGCCAACGGCCACATTCTATCGTCACACATCTCGTCATCCTGTTCATCCTCAAACGTTGGAGCCTACCTAGGAATATCCTACCTCAAACGCTCCGATGTGGAATGGACTCCCTGTCAAAATTTTCCCCGCGGAGTGTAGTAGGCCGTTTTTCGAGAAGGCAGTGAATAGGTTATTAATGGGTCGTCTACGGTGACTGCTTACCATCAAGCAGACCCTAAGTCTTACCGTCACTGTCGTGTTATAGAAAGGCGGGTTAGAAAAAGTAAGTTTGTCAAAATACAGCAATAAAAAAAAAATGTGTTCATTACGCAGGTGATTGACGGGTGCGCGTTCCGCGTGTACGGGCACTGGGTGAAGAAGGGCGAAGGTCAGAACCGCGCCGCTTTGTTCGAGAACATGCCCAAGACCGAGCTCAAGAGCCTGTACGTCACCAACCTCAGCCGGTAGCCGCGTGGTCAGTGCGTTCTCATTTACATCTAAACGTACAAATTATGTTTCTTTTTATTTCAGGTCTGATTCCATACAAAATATATATTCATTGTCATATTAGATTAATAGTACATTACGATATTATATCATATATGCGTTATGATGGTTATAACATGCGAGGCGGAATTAATTATTATTTTATTATACTCTGTCCATTATATTATTTTCTTTTTGACAGTTTAAGATATTTTGAAATCAGTGATGAACTCGCAAGTTACCGATTCGATTAAAACAGAATATCGATTTTATTTAAGAAGAACTTTTAATCGATTTAATGCAGCGATATTATTTTTATTATAAATATTAAATTCGTTTATCTGGTTTTTTCAAATACATGAAATAAATTGTCATATATTGTCTATGGGGTTGTCTAGGCAACGGGAGTTGTGAGGAGTGACGTTAGATTGTATGTGTCATTAAATACGGCTACGCCGTTTGGTTGTCATTTGCCATACAACGCTTGTATCACATTCATTGCTTTCATTGTGTATTGTTTTACAATATAATAAGTTGAGTTGAGTATTTATATTCCTCCTTATCAATACGTACAGTCTACAGTAGAGCTTAATTAAGTTCTCAATATGCCGAAAGGAACTGTGTTAAAAGGGCAATCGAGGGAGTTTGTGAGACGCCTTCATGAATACTTTGAGAAGGAATGTCAAAATGGTGAACCGCTACTACCAATATCGCAGGTTCGCAACCGTGTTGCTGCCGCCTTAGGAATTAGTATTCCAACAGTCACAAAAATTGCTAAAGAAGCCTACGGCAGTAGTGGTATGCAGAGTAATAAACTGTCTTCACCGAAAAAAAAGCTCCGACTCTGTAAAGTTACAAACATTGATGATTTCGATGCCGATGCTATTCGTCGTCATATATACGCGTACTATCAACGTAAAGAAATCCCAACTGTAAGAAGAATGGTAATTTCACTGAGAGACAGTGGTTTGTACCGTGGCCAAAAATCTTCGCTAGGTAAAGTGCTAAGAAAAATTGGATTTTTTTACAGAAAGTCTGATAAGAGAAAAATTTTATTGGAACGCCATGATATAGCGCTGGCTCGCTGTGATTTTCCAAGGAAAGCTAAACAAATCGAAGACTGGTCGAATGTGGTTTTCACTGACGAAACTTGGCTCAATGCTAATCATACAATATCGAGATCGTGGACTGACGACACTGCAGCATCTACTTCGGCTGTGCCTATAGGCAAGGGCGAACGCCTTATAGTTTGCCACGCAGGCAGTGCAAAAGGATTTGTAACAGATGCTTTGCTAACTTTTCCAAATCCAAAAAATCTGGTGACTATCACGAAGAGATGAATGCAGAAGTATATGAAAGTTGGTTTAGGGAAATGTTAACGCTACTAGAAGAACCTTCAATTATATTTATAGACAACGCGCCCTATCATTCGCGGCAAATAAATAAAAAGCCAACGCAAAGCAGTACCAAAGACCAAATTGTTAACTGGCTTCGTGATAATGGTGAGGATGTGACTGATACATTGTTGAAAGCGGAGCTGATAAGAATTTTAAATTCGAAACGTATACCTAAAAGATACGTCGTCGATGAAATGGTTGCGGAATATGGACATACTGTCATTAGAATCCCACCGTATCACTGTCAGTATAATGCCATCGAATTGATATGGGCACAAATTAAAGGGAAGGCAGCAAGAAATAACACAACGCCGCCGTTTACAGCAAATAAAATGTTGCAGTTATTAACTAGCGCGTGTGGTGATGTGACGCCTGAAAACTGGGCGAGTGTTGTACAGAGGACAAAAAACTTAATAATGTCTGATTGGGATCGAGATGTTGCAATTGATAACATGATGGCACAAGAATTGGTTATTTATGTAACAGAGGACTCAACTGACGAGTCTAGTGTAATTTACGAAGAAGAATCTGATGAATCTATGTAATAAATAATGTAAATAAATTTACTTGTTTAATTTTTATATTATATATTTGGCGAATTACCCGATTGGGGTAATTCGCCAAATATATAAAATTTTGCCTAATTTCCTTGGCATGTGTAAAACTTTATTTTTTCGTATATTTCTGATCCATTTAAGAAAGTTTTCCTTTTTCTCTCTTAAATGGATCAGAAATATATGAAAAAATAAAGTTTTACACATGCCAAGTAAATTAGGCAAAATTTTATATTTTTGGCGAATTACCAATTACCTAGCTAGTTTGTTAAAAAAATGGTATGTATGTGATTTTCTAAGTATTCTTGATTATAATTCTTGATTTAAACTTGACGTAGATGTTATTAACTACATATGCGTTTTAATATTAAAATTCACATACCTATAAATAATGTAAGGTAGCTGTCGAGAAGGAAATAAATAAATTTACAAATATTTGATTTGAAGACAATTTATCGCTTTATCTGATTTCAAGAACTGCTTATTGTCTGTGGTAGTTTGTTATGCACAGAGCACTTCACTATGTGGGCGTTACCCGTCTAGAAAGTATATTATTACTGTAGTACTATAATTTGAAAATAGAAACAATATTTCATACGCGCGATCTGTCAAAAAGAAAATAACATAATGGACAGAGTATAATAATTGAGCCGAGCATGTTATAACCAATATGCACGTATATCGTACGACCTTTTTTAACTCATTTGCGAGGAAGCAGAAAAAAACAATTAAATAAACTCAATCTGTGAATACACACTGTTGCTTTCCCGCCATTTTACTACTGACTGGCGCCGCGCGGCGATTAGTTCGAAATTTGAATAGCAATAGCGCGCGAAATGGCAAATAATACTGTTATGGAATTTGTATGGACTATAACTTAACTATGTATTTGCTTTGGTAACACATGCGTTTTTTATGACCCACTTTACATATTTAAAACCAGTGGAATTACATCAGATTTACGAGCAAAGGTGTTAAAATAGTACAATACTGCAGCGGCCAGCAATAGAGGCATTGACGGACGAACGTGTACATGTGGCACACATACGTAACTCCATCAATGCCTACTTGTGGCCAAGGCTTTGTATAGTACTTTTTTCAAATAATGCGCGGAAATTAAAACTAAGTAGTACCAAGCAGAACTTTTATTTGAAAATACAGTTATTGAATGTACAATTATTGAAATGTAAAGTGGACTTTCCGGGGATTATGTTGGTTTGGGTTAATTCTAACAAGGCCGAAGTTTGTTGTATAGTAACCTCTTCTGTGCCATTCTATATTTCAAAGTTTTTTTTTTCACGCGCCAAAGGATTCGTTTATTTTTTTTTTGCAAGCTAGTTCGATATTTAAATAAAACTCTGATAAGTTGCCTCCTTGGTTTGCCATTTTTCGGAGCAACAAATCGTTCCATTTTTAAAATACACGACAGATATGGATTTTCATACATTTTTTGCCGGCCGCTGCTCGCATGTATTTGGCCAGTACAGCAACTTCGATTTATCTCGAAGAAGGTTGTCAAAATAATGCTCAAAGGTGGTGGTCAAAATTTGTATGGAAGGTGGGCCTGAGTAATGTGCAGCGACGAAACTTTACCAGAGAAGAGTATAAATTATTGTAGATCATCTGGATAAAGATTAGATTTTAAATATCTCCCGTTTTTTTGTAATTCATAATTTAAATTATTTAATACTAGCAGGTTGATGGAATCTTTTTTTTTAAGTTTTTTTTTTCTTTATATTAATTTGCGCAAGCCATGCTGTCAAAGTCGCATTGACAGCGGACGAGTGTCATCATTGGTCACAGAGTATGTACATTCAGGGTGGTCAGTAACACAACATATCTATAACTTCATGAATTTATAATTACTAAATTACATTTCTTTTGTTAACTATATAACCAATTTCAATAAGATTTAAATAAATTAGAATAAATTGTAATAAATTTGACTTGAATATCTAGGTACTTTCAAACATCATTTACAGAAAAACGGGGATTTAAAAAAATATATAAATTGTAAATTGAACTCTGCACATGATTGAGGCCCACTTTTTGTCCATGTCCTTTCCTAGCATGTTTGAGAAAATGTATTTTTATATATACTTTTTATCATTTTATATATATATATATACATATATATATATATATATATATATATATATATATATATTATATATATATATATATATGTGTATATATATATTATATATATATATATCTCTCTCTCTTTAAGTGCAGCAATTTCGATATACTTCGAAGAAAGTTCGAATAATGCACGAATTTCTAAAAAATATAGGTGTTTGCATCGCAGGTGTACCAGGCTATCAGTGTCGGGAAGAACATGGCCGCTACACGCCGCGCTGCGAAGATAACGCACAGGTTAGCGGAGTAACAACTTATCGAGTTATTAGTTCAATTTTTCTATTACGTCGTATTATTTATCCGGCGCCGGCTATGGAATAGCTGGCGTTAGTACGTTGTGTAACGTAGAACTCGTTCTGTTTTGTAGCTTCTTAAGTATTTAATTATACGTGTACAGAATGGCCACGCGCTCTGTCGCGCGGCCGTTTTGTTTGCAGCAATAATCAAAGAGTATGTAGTTTGTATTTCTTTTCTCATTGATATAAGGTCCACAACGTAGAGGTAATTAGTATTATTATACCGCGTAGTATGTTTTATAACTGTTCGAGTGATTCGCTTGAATGTTTAGACGTTTTTGTGTTGTAGTAATGACAGATTTTCAGTAGAATATCGACATAGCGATGTTGCCAGCTTAAGTCGATTTTTGGAACAAAATCGAACCACGAGGCAGTTATGTCAATTTGTGAGCAATGTTTATTTATTGCGGTAATAATCTAGCTGCATACTTTTCTATGAAAACGTAGTCGATATTTGTAAAATCACACTGAAGTTTTGAACAATTTGGAGTAGTTCTATTCTGAGTGATTTTAATATTTTTTCATTATTAGGGTTAACCCGTGTAACTCAAGGTGCCTTTAAAACGCAATGCCAACCGAAGCATGCGTATATTCCAGTGTCATTGACGATAGAACATATTGTTACTTTGTTAAATTATACTTTCAATTATTTATATCTTTCACAGATTTAAATTATTTTGCAGTTCTGTTGGAAAGGTTTAAATTTGTAGTTAATGTGACAGTAATAACTGGTAATGCATATCACAGATAAAAAAGACAAGATCATAAACAATTTCCTTGCGTTTGTAATGCAAAATATGCTCGGCGTCAAATAAAACGACACCTTTTAAAAATCCACTGCAAACAGCTCTAAGCATTATTTGAAATATGAGGATAATATTGAGTATTAGTTAAAAGCTAATAAAAAGGAGAACCCAAATATATTTCTTTATTGGAATCGCATACTAGAATAATAAGTTGACAAAAGAATAAAATTCCTTAATTAGATTTTAATTAAAAACAATGTTTGCGCTGACCTGATGACGTCTTCAATACACTTCCGCATGGAGCTAGTATTGCAACTCACTAGCATTAAAGAACCGATTTTTCAAAGGCGTACATTTTATGGATCGGTCTTCTCTTTGCAAAGTGGAAAGACGTCAGGTCTTCAGGAACAGATATACTCTGACCAAAACAACGACGTGAGCTTTTTTTAACTCTTCACTTATGTTCTCTTCAACGGTTTAGTCAAGAGCTCAGGACGCGGTGCCGAGCGGAGATTATCTATCTTCCCTGCTCCCCTGAGGGGATTGGGGAGACTGATTGGGGCAATAGCCTAATATCCTGCAGTAGTTTCCACTGCTTCCAGTTGAGACGGCAGGGGCGTTAAATAGAAGCCATATACCCATGGCCTCTATTTTTGGAAATCTATCCCGTAAGCAGATCAGCCAGTCCTATAACAAACAGTTCAGTCAATGATCCTTTAACATTGATTAAATGTTCCTTTTCAATAAGTTTATTAATTGGACTTCAATATAATATTATAATTGATGGCGGTATAAATGTCTGTTACGGGATTATAGAGCATGATTGTTATTTTCGCAGAGGTCAGATTTTTTGGCGCAGAGTGTAGTTCGCGACTGTGTGTATTAGACAATGTGTTAGCAATAATTATTAAATGGAATTGAACGTTTTTCTAAGTCCATTCAAGAGTAAATTGTGATTATCAAAGTAGTTAATTAATAGGACAAACAATGCAGATAATTATATATATATTATTCAATTTAGTTGAAATATTCTTTGTAAAGTAGGTGATATAAAAAATTATAAAAATGTTTCACGCTTTTATTTAGTTGACCTAAGGTAGAAGGACAATGCCCAAATTATAAAGAGCTGTGCCCCAGTCACATTTATACATGCCCACTAATGAGATTTTTTTAATGTGTGCGTAATTAGCATAGATTTTTAAATGAAGAAGATATGAGTCGAAACTTCGTGCGAAAATAAAGATATTAGACAAATAAAATGAGCGCCTACTAATATTTATTAGCAAAGTTGTAAGACGACGATATGCATTTTGTTTGACATAAAATATTTTTTGATAAAAAGAAAGGTATGTATAATGTAATTAGTTGGAATCACAGTATATTCCTGGCATTTTCGTGTATTTTAGCAGCTTACACCAAAGTGTAAAAAAGAGAACTTATTTTTACATAGCACATATGCAATGTAAAAATAAGTTTATTAAATATACTTAATGAAAAGAGAAAGCTTGTTTATTTAGTTTGAATTACAGTATTTTTAGCTTTTTCATTAATTTTCAGTAACTTACATTATCTGCAGTTTAATATCAGAATTTTAATTAATTTAATGCGTCGTTTTGACTTTTGGCCATATTACTCAGTTTCGTAATGTCATATTGCCATTTCCGTTTCTAAGAAACACTTTATTTTATTGTTTTTCTCTCGCACGCCTATTTGCGAAATAAATGCCACTAAAATTCGTAATTTTATTTTTATATTTATTTACATTTTGTTATAGCTTTGGGACCAGTGGGGCAAATTTGGGCATTCTCCTTTATAAATACATACATACATATATATACAGTATGGTTATAAAGTGTTAAGCTAGGAAGACATACAGACGTATAATCACAAATGGGCTATATTGTGATCCGGTTTGGTAAAAAATAATGAATGGATTTACAGCAAAAACATTTTTTAAACTCAAAATTGTCCGTACGTACGTACGAACGTACAACTACCCGTACGAACATACACGTACACAGCTAAAATCAATTTTGGGCAATGTATACGTGTATGGAATTGGACAAATCGTTTATAATAATAAGTATATTAGCAAATTTAAGTTAGGAGATTTTTCAATGTCTTATTATGACTGGCATTCGTTGCTAGCTTTCTATTTATACCTAAAATAATTATAATCATTCTATGTATTGTCTTTTGTTAATACAATATTTACAACCAAAATGGGCTAGTAGCAAATAATTCTTAACAAAATCAATCTAAAAAAATAACTTTAAATGATATGTACTTATTGCCTACAAGTAAAGCAAAAGAAAGACACTTCATGATATTACACAATACTCTCAAATAAGGATTTGAGACCATTATAATAATTATTATATTTTTACACCAAAGCAAAAATCTTGACGAAACGAATAGTCGACATATACTAAGATATTCTGATCTCTTCGTTAATCATTTATTTCGATCTGGTAAACCTATAATTTATTATTGTGACTGGTAACTTTGAAACACAGTTAGTATCTAGATATGAATCTGTGAAGTTAGAAATTTGCTTAAATATTTCAGAAATTCAATAAAAAGGAAAATTGACACTACTACGTTTGTAGTAGTAACAATAACTAAATGGATTAACATTATTTGATGTCGTGTCTTCTAATTCAAGTTTAGTATAATGTTATAGAGTTTTCATGAAAATAATAATTAAAATGTTTTCTCGAGAAAAAAACATATTAGAAGAATGATTTCTGTGACCATTTCTTTTTCTCCGGTCGATATCTTGTAGTGTTGGTTTGTGATTAATTAAAATTATTTTAAATAGATTAGTTCGTAAGTTTGTTTATTAAACAAATAACATTGATTAAAAAATAATATTTAGAGGAAGTGTACCGAATATAGAATACAATAACAAAAACACAAATTAAATTATGAAAAACTTTAATAATTTAGCCTCTCTTTATTTGCAGGACTAGGAAATTTAATCAACTTTTAATCAACAATAATGAAATTAACCCAAATACAATATTTTGATTAATAATAACCAGTTAAAAAAATATTTAAAAATGGCACTTTTAAAAAAATGGCACCTAATATGGAATAGGGTATTCCATATTAGGTACCCATAACAAAAATAAACATCAAATTATGTAATTAGCCCTGTAGGCAAAAATCACATATAAAATCAGGACATTCGGCGCCTGAGCATTCTACGTGACTCCATTGTCGGCAAGCAATGCACTGAATCCATTCCTCACCTCTAGTGTCATCACTATAACGGCCACAGCAGTAGACACATTCAGCGTCTGCATTGGGATCGTTCACTTGCAGTTTATTTGGCGAACTATTATCAGAATCAGATGCCAATGATATTTTTTCAATATCTGATGACGAAGAGAATTATATCTTGCCATTTTCTTTTTCGACTTTTGTTTTCTTACCTTAACACCGCTAGTGGATGGTTTGTTAAACATCTCTCCTCCTTTTTTCACCTGCTGTTTTTTCTTGAGTGTCGATGCCTCTAGTTCCGCTTTATATGGGGATGCTGTTACCTTAAATGCTGTTCCAGCTTTCCTTCCTCTGTTAGACTGGCGTCTTTTTATTTGAGGATATGGCAATATCATTTCCGGGGAAATTATATGTCGTTCCACAGTTGCGGAGGTCGAGGAGGTAGAAGAATAATTCGCATTTGGTGACAAATTTTCTTTACAATTTTTAAGATTCTCACCTGAGATTCGCCTACTTTCCTTCTTTACAACTTCTTGTTTTTTTTGTATTTTCGCTACTTGGCCTAAATTGCTTTCCTCCTGTTCTGCTTCCTCTTCTCGCTCAACTAAGAAGTCTGCGTCACTGAAGATGTTTCTATTTATTGGATAAATACCAGTTCTTCTGAATCCATTTACTGCGATTTCTGCATTCTGGATCTTTAAATAAGCCTTGCCAAATAATTCCGCAATATCAAAGCTGCTTAACGGCCGTTGATTCACGACTATCCATTGGCGAATTTCCTCACTGTAGTAAGTCTTTAATGTCCCCATTACGGTCTTGTCTATTGGCTGTAATTTATGAGTAGAATGTGGAGGTAAACACAATATTGTCACGTGGTTATCACGAGCCATGTCTATCAAGTTGATATTGCGTGTATGACTATAATGTCCATCTAAAACCAACAAACCTGGACTTTCTTTAGTTGGTTTTATATGATCGAGAAAATGCTTAAACCAATCAAGAAAGATATCCGCTGTTATCCAACCAGAAGAATGATATCTAGCAATTGACCCTGCAGGTGCTCCTTTCATCAGCAAAATATTCTTCTTTTTGCGAGGGAAAATTATCAATGGTGGTACAAAATCTCCGGCTGCTCTTTGACATGCAAATTGTTATAAGGGATCCTCTCTCTGCAGATGTTAATGTGCCGATTTGCTTTTTACCTTTGGCTGCTATAATCTTAGGAATTTTCGACTGCACTACGCTCAACCCTGTCTCATCCACATTAAATATCCTATTTGCAGGAAAGTGGTGCTCTTGATATTCTTTTTGAAGTAAATCGAAGAATGTTTTCACATTTTCCTTTGTAAAACCCTTTGCACGAGCAAACGATGTACCTGTAGGCGTTCTCAAGGAAAGGCGATCCTTATGGCGATTAAGGAATCCTTGTAACCATTTCCGGCCAGCACGTAAGTTTTTAAAAGGATGATCAATACCATTCCGCACAGCCAATTGATAAGCCATTCTTTTAACATCTTTTCTTGTCAGTCCGAAATATCTGTTTTCCATTTTTAGTAGATATTCTACTAACATCTTTTCCAATTCCGGACCAAGAATAGTCTTTCGTCCTAATGAGGAATTTAAAGCATTTTCATCAGAAGATTTACTTAATCGAAACAATGTTGTCCGAGGTACGCTGTAGAGGTCAGCAGCCTTTTTGAACCCCATTTTCTGGGTTTTAACAGCTTCTATTGCCTTTGACATATTATTTTTATTCCACAGTCTGCGTGTGTTCTTTTTTGAATTCATTTTGTCTTTCGATGTCTATGTAACTGCAACAAACAATTGAAACATTAAATTTATTTTATAATTATGTAACGGTGACCCTAATATGGAATAGTATTCCATAATAGGTTTACTACTATATTCCATATTAGGAACATTGCATTTTACAACAAAAATATTTATACAAAATAAATCCTTTCAAGTTGATCAAATTTAACTACATAAACATTAAATAGACCATTTGAACAGAATAACTAAAAATAACAATTTAGCTACAAATCTAAGAAATTCAACATAAAGCAACATACCTATTTTTTCGACGGCGCCGGGCGAAATTTCAAACTGCACTCCACAGACGTCCGTTGTGTACGACTCGCAACCACGCACTGGCCTAGCCACAGTCGCGGGGAGAGGGGTTAGCATCTATGCGTTCAGAAACTTAACGCTTTTAATTTAAATAGTAACGAATTGGTCCATATTGGGAACGTATTCCATATTCGGTACACTTCCTCTACAGCTTATTGTTATTAAATATCTATAAAGAAATTATTAGATTGTATTTTAAAAGAAGTGAATTGTAAAATATTTATATTATTTTGTCGTAGACTCCATGTGTGAACACAGTTATTAGTAGCTTCACTGGTATTGTTGCACTGAATTTAGGAGAACATCTGTGATCGCTAAATTTAACTCGTATAAACAAACTTAACACATGTACCTACTGTTTTACTCTTGAATTAAAAATATAATATTGATGTGCAATTTTGTTTGTATTTACTGAACCCTGGCACTCCTTCCAAATCCCTTGGACTCTCGGATTTAGTCCGTCTAATGATGCGTGTTGTTTCAAAGAAGCGGGAATCTTCAAAAACATTGAGCTGTGAAAGAATGTGAGTAAATAAATACGGTGTGAGTCTGTTTAAGATTAACATACTTCTTTAATCGCTAATATTTAAAATAAAAATTTAATAAGTAATTTAATAAACAAATAAACTTGCTTATCAAATTACTTTATTCGATTTGGCTAGATTTAAAACTTAGACGAGTAAAATATAAAAGTTTACCCGTTACCTACTTTTAATTGTTTCGAATTTATTTCCGAAGTTCAGAAGCTACGTGTTAGGGAGTTCGAATAAATAAAAACAACATTGGAAATTTGTGATATAGGTAATTTATGGCCTACTAGCTTTTGCCCGCGACTTCGTTCGCGTGGACTTCAGGTTCGTCCCGTCTAGTCTAGTAATAAGTAAGAAATACGGTAACTAAGCACTGCCGAGCCCTAATCATAGGCCTATAGGTAGCTACTGCAGTATGCTCCTATAAACAGACACAACAGACATTTTGCAATGTAAGCGCAAAAAATGTGTTTTTTTTACGACCTCACATTAGAAACCTCAAAAATTGTAGCCTATGTGTTATTCTGATGTATAAGCTATATTGTGGTAAAGTTTCATTCAAATCCATTCAGTAGTTTTTACGTGAAAGAGTAACAAACATCCATACTTACAAACTTTCGCCTTTATAATAGTAGTAGGATCAACAAGTGACATTTTAAAACAATATATGGCTGTATGTCATAATTTCCATAGCATTTACTTACTCGATTTGTGCTATTGTACTATTAGATTGCTCCTTTTGTTCGTTCTAATTTGCTTACACAAGAACTTTTAATGAATTGTAGATAATTCGCGCATTAATAGAAACAAGTATATAAAATTCATACAGCTGTTTTATTACTTTTTCTAGTTAGCTACTAAAAGTATGATGACGTCAAGGTCAAAGAAAGGACGAATACTTTTTAAATCGTGTAAGTGATCTTACAATCGTAATTTACGTAACCATTTCAAATGAGCCATCGCTAATATTTAAACAGTTTTCGAAATTGTCTACTTATGAATTATATTTGGATTTACATAGTAATTACCGACATAATTGCTCACGTTAAATAATACCAAAATGATGCAACGCTCTCAATTATTTCATATTATCCGTATAATTACCTACTATTTCTGTATATAAATATCTTATCAGTGAATAGAAACCTTTTTAAAAGAAGAGGGTCATTCATCACTTACGGGTTGCGTGGTCCGTTCCAAAAAATTACGTGTGAAAAGACAACCTAAAGCAATTCATTCACCCAGACCGGTCTCAACTTTACTGCTTATAAATTGAACCTTGCGTCTTTCCTTTAAGAATCATAATTATATCACCCTTGTCCTGTCATCCTGGTATGGGCAGGAAACCCCATTATCAAGATTGTATGCAACATATATACTTTTCACAGCATTTTTATAGATTGATGGATACAGATTACCAATTCTTTTATTAACTTTTTTGTTTCCACATAACAGACGAAACCATTACATTATTTTAATAAATTCAACTAAACCCCTATTTTGATAAATATTGTTTGAACGAGCAGTCTGCAACAATTTTGGTTTTAAAACTTGTTACTGCGTAAAGATTCGTAGGAAGTGAAAGTCTGGTTAGAATGGCACGTGCCCGGCCGGTGCGCCTCCCCCCTCCGTTAACTTTGCTAACATTCGTAACTTAATTATCACTGCTTTCCGTTTTTTTTTTGAATTGTCCCAAAAAGATTACGGCTTGTACAATTTTATCGAGAATAAACAACACAGAGGAAAAGTATTAGATAAACAATTCAACCGGTTACCTATTTCACTCTTTCAACGTCTTACACTATGTCATAATAAGAGTCACATTGCTGTACTACGAGAACAACAAAAGTTTGTCGTAGAGTAGAGCGTGCCGCGTCACCGCGTGGCGAGGTGCGGGCGGGGGTGCGTGCATTCGATCGCTGGCCGCTGCAATGGCATCGATCGCGCACGCCCCGTGCTACGTCGCCGCAACTCGCGCCGCGATTGGTGACAATCGGCGGTCACGTGACTGGCGCGCTCGGGCCCCATTGGCCCGTACGAACGGCGGCCACGTGAGAGCGCTCCGCGCGCGTGGTCAGTCGCGGCGTGACAGCGGGCGCGCTCGTACTGCGCGCGGCTGTGCCGCCTCCCGTCATGAGCCTCCTCGACACGCTTCTCGAGGCGGCGCGCTTCATCGAGCTGCAGGAGCGGCGCCTCCATGCCGGTAAGTCGCGTCGTGTCCGGGGCAGGCTCGGGTGACTGCGGTGGCGGTGGCGGTGGCGGCGCGTCACGAGAGCGACTGGTGCTGGGTGTGCGCCGCGTTTCGCGAGCGGCGTCCAGTCACCGGCGCGCCGGTGCAGCGAGCCGACGCCCGACGCTCTTGACCTTGAATAGCACGCAGCCGCGGCCCCCGCCCCCGCCCGCGCCGCCCGGCCTCGCCCCACGTAAACAAAGGAAGCCTGAAATTCATTACGACGCCGCACGCCGCACGTAATTCCTGCATAATCCACCCCTGTACATATCCTCGCTCTTTTTACAACTATGTAAATGTCGCCTACGTGGCCACGCACACAATCATAATTTCATTTGTATACGACGAAATGCATAGTGTGGGCGAAGCGATAGCGCAACTAACAAAACGCTACACCGTCTTTAACATCGTTTAAACGCACTTAGTATGAGTGGGTGGCAGACTGGCAGGTAAAACTATGTGTACGTGGAGCGTGTTAGTCAACTTTGAAGCATGACGCATAACGAGGCGAGGGGGCGCTGGAGAGTTCGGTCAGCTGATCGGCCGCGGGGGGAGACGGGCTGCGGTGCGGGGAGCCAGGGACATGTGCACGCGCATTCAAAGGCACAGCAGTACGCCGCGAATCATGCGTTTTGTGTCTCTTATACAGAACAAACTCATAAGACTCATTTGGTGTATTTTACCTCGACCAAAAAGTGGCACAAGGCATGATTGTGTAACGACAAACGTGTCTGCTCATTGTTTAGCAGGTACTTAGTTTGCCTACGCGCGACGATGAACTCATTTTAACCGACCGATGTGCTTGTCCGCACTGCTAAACTTAACGTAAGATTCCGTCTGATCGTAAATCTAAAATATAGGAATTACCTAGCAGTTTCATGTTATTTATTATTTGCATGATTGCATAAAGAGCGCTCTGCTCGAAATGATAACTCCTAACAATGCAGTATCGTCAATTAATTGCTTATTGATGATTCATTTTTATGGATAACTATTTGATTAGTCAAGCTGCCGCTTAAAGCCAAATAGTGAGTAGTACATATTCGGGCGTCACAGACAAACATTTATCAGAATAGATAATCATCTCTGGTAGATTATAGAGCATCCGAAGTAATATTTATGGGGAATACTCTTCAAAATATCTGTTAAGAGTCGAGATCGTTCAACTGTTACACGGGGAGTTATTATGAAATATAAATTTGATGCCATTCTATTTATGGCCTTCTATGGTATAGTCGACTCTATAAACAAGGTCATAGAGTTCTTGGTGACGCAAAAAAATAAATCCGACCTTAAATTGTATCGCTTCACGGTGTAGGTATATTTCAACAATGAGATGAGAAAAGGTTATAAAACACTAGTTATTCGATGTGATCTTCTGAAATGTACGTAATTTACGTATAGAAGCTATATTAACTAACTAGTCATACATTACGTGTTGGAACGAAAATATTGAACAATCAATTTGTAAACAGTTTCGTCATACAGAGGAATCGCGTTGCGCGCACGTTGTTCTTATCGCTCGGGGCTATTATCAACAGACTACTAGCGGACTATGCGACCCTAGTAGCGCGGGCTCTTGTGGTCCGTTATGTGCAGACTGACATCAAAGGCTTCCTCCATTTTGTTATAAATGTAATTAAACTTTACAACAATATTAAAACCTCAACGACACAAAGATTTTGTTTCAAAAAACACCTATTGACATCGTGAATTTGTTGGTATACCTACATGTATTTGCGTGTTACCATTCTATTAGAAAGCAGATTAAAAATAGATTCCCAAATGAGATACTGAAGAATTTGTAATTCTATATCTATAGTTGCTTAAACCAATATTCTCGAGTTTTTGTAGAGTTAATAGGTATTAGGATAAACCATGTCATCAGATTTAAAATTTTATTCTTAAAGAAGCGGTGACAGCTGTTGTTCTGTATGTATTCTAAAGAATTGTGCAAAAATTGTAATTAAAATACATGTTGTGTAGATTTTGTAGAATAACTTGCAGCAAAGGAAGTACCTATACTTTAAAATTTGTGAAACGGCGTAATAGTATTTGTAATTATAAGAACTGGTTAATACCAGTTGTATTATATAACGCAGTAATTTAATAATTAAGCTTATTTGTTTGTTCGATCTACTGTATTCAATAAAAACGATTACTATTGATGAAATATTTACACCTTCATACATTTATGACTCTAATTTTGTTTTTAAAAACTGCAATTTCCAAATAGTCTTTTTAACAATGGAAATTGTTCTAACTTAAAATGCATATGAATAACAAAAAATCGTAGTTTCAAAACGTGTTCTGTTTTGTAAACAAAGCTAATATTAGGTTAGGTCACATTTTGAATGTATTTTATCAAGTACCTAAGAAATAAAAATCATTGTAATATCTACATGTAGGTGGTACACGCATACCTTATGCCTGACGCTTTCTGAAACAGGTTTGAATCCAGATATTCTACAATAGCTCTTTGGTTCGTGGCTTGCATAATATTAAACACTATACTTAAACGATTAAACAGCAGAAACGTATGGACGGAAGCTAATTACACTTTTAACTGTCAATTTTTTTTTTCAAATATCATAATTAGACAAAAGGATTTTGTCTTAGTGCTAAATTAACTATATAAACGGACAATAGTTAGTGTAGTTATTCACTTAAATAACCTTTTTTCATAATATTAAACCATGAACATAAAGGCAATTTTTGACGTAATATTATATGTAAATAACATAACTATGATTATACTATCGACATAGAAATAGGTAGTTATATGAAAATCAGATAAAATAAGCGTCAAAGCCACACTGAACAACAATTGGTATCATCAAGGCTCGACGTAAGGTCGCCGCTGGCACCGGGCGCGCAGAATGGTGAAAGGGATTGCGTGACCTCGTGCAAGCGTGACGCTGAGGACGCGTATGTAGTATATTGAACTGCAGGGACGAGCCGAGAGTTAAGCGAGACGGACTGGGTAAATAGAACGTAGCAGTAGGTGTTTCTATGAAAAAATATAACTGTCCTCGTCCGGATCGATCTGATGACAGTGTTCGATCACGAGATGGTCTGTTCATTAAAAACCCGTCAGGATTGTTCCCTTGTCATAATGGTAACGCATAATGCAATATGTGTACCATAGGACCATAAAAAAGTGCAATCTCGAATATTCGTAAAACATTAGTGTCGTAATATTCTTGTGAATCTTTGGGAATACTACCTTGTTTAATTCTCAAATTCGATGAAATTGTAACTTCTAAAATCAAGGTGATGATTGAAATGAAGGAGGTGATGATGACATGATTATTCATGACTTGTATTTCTTTAACATTATCGATCGGCGGTCATAAGGATAGAAAAATCTCCTAGCTGTTATGGCATAATTTATATAATTTTTATTACGGATTAGTAAAATATTTAAGATCAACAAGCAATAATAGTACTCATTTTAGTGTCAGTTGTTTTTTCCGGAAATACATAGAATATATTTGAATAGGTCAGATTGTCTTAATAAGACCATCACGTTGGAAACATAACGGACGCATTTTAAATTGGCTTAGCAGCATACGTTATTTTCATGAAAAATATTACATTTCAATTGTAAATGAGTTCAAGGAGTCAGCATAAGCCCAATATATGCAATTATTAACATATTGCCTATGTATTAGCAAAACACCGCCACGGTTACCAAAACGGTACCACGAAGTGACACCGTTATATGCTAATGGGACCCAATCAGTTCCAATTCTTGTACAAATTTAGAATTATTTTGTTTACCAAAATCAATATGTCCCACAGATTATAATAAATCTATGCTATATTAAAATAATTTAAGCACATCGCAATATCACAACAGTTTTTGCTATATATAAAAACTATATTTGGATTTACTTTCTCACCGCAATGCAACTGTGCTTCAAATATTTAATTGTGTATTTACGATATGAATTCCGTCTATCAGTTGCGTTACTCAATCAACTTTCTGAATGGAATAGACAAGCAGTGTCTCTACATCCTCTCTGTAGAGCCAGCTCATACTGTTCCCAATCAATGGTGACATTTTGTTGGTCGTCTGGTTATCTATCTATTTAAAAAGTTAAAGCCACAAGTAAAGATGGTAGACTTGCAGGTTATGTTCAGCTTTAGAAATGTGATCTGCATGAGAGTATTTCTTATCGGTGAAGATCACTGGATTTTACAAAGACCCGTGATGTTCCAGAAATAGAATCTAGGCAGAACGCTAGGTCGCAACAACCTGCAAAACCGGCAGGTGTGGTTACAAGAGGTGCAGGAGCGGGGCGCTGTTTGTGCGGCGATCCCGGGAGGGGCGCGGGCGGTGCACGCTGCACCGCCAAGGTCAGCCGGCGCACGCATGCGCCGTCTCGCCTCCCTGCCACCTTGCCGGAACATGCACCCACTTACATTTACGTGTTCCTATTGCACTCCAAATCGCGTCGGCCCCCGCGTTTATCGCTCACGGTCCACATCACGAACAAAGTACATGCTTTGTGCTCTCTACTATTTACGCCTCAACATTTTCTTGGTTCGAATGCTACGGTAGTTGCCGGCAGATTGATGATAGAGATAGCAATATCCTGTATAGCCAACTAGTCGAAGTAATCTGCACGTACGTATCTATTCATAAAGAATTAACTTAAAAATGTGTCTTTATTTGACTATTCTAGACGTTTATTCAAAATTCTCTTCCTGTCGGTGTGATTGTTGACGTTGTGTATCTAGTATGCTCAATGCCAATGTGGGTATTAGCTATAGCTGTGTTGGAGGCTAACACGTGTCACAAGCGCCACTTCGCGTAGGAGGGCTGCGCGCTGAACGGATCCGCGCACAAACTGCCAATTGAATACACTTCTAAGAGTTGTGATTACTATTACGTAAGGCCAAACAGTTCAAACTTACTTTTTTTATTAGTGATGATGATTTGACGAGGTCGCGCGGCCTTTCCACTTCTATCGGTAACAAGATAGTGCTTAATCCACAACGGACATTTAACATATATTTTTGTTCAAACTATAATTTTAGCATTATCATGTTAGTTACAGTAAGTTAGTAATTATAAATTATTGATTATAGTCACACTTATCATCATATTTACTCTGTAAATGTGACCAGTGGTAACTGTCCTTGTATCGATGGGAAGCCACGTCTCATTAGAAAGCTATACGGCATTGTGTACAAGTCAAGACCGCTACTCGGCCGCCTATCTGTAGGTTTGCTCGCACTGTTCTGCCGCTCGATTCGGTTGCAATGTTCCATTCACCTTATTTGTCGACGTTGAGGTTCAGTGACTCCGCCGCCGACCGACTAACTCCATAGAACACGTCATCTGCGTGCTAATGCAGTCGTTTCATCACTTACGGCTGAACGCGAAGCTCTTTAAATTCTGTAGGTGTCCCTCGGCGGCGGCGACGGTGCGACCTCATTTCGCGGTCTGTCCGAGTGCGGGCAGCGCTCGTGCAGCATTATGTAAAGTGTCGAGAGCGGTGCAGCGGTGAGCGTTGCGCTCGGCCGCGTGCGTTCCCCCCGCTTCACGCCCCTCGCGATTTCGTCCGCCGTCGGTTTCACTCGCAACTTCGGCGGTGCGGGGCTCCGGAGGTCGCGCTCCTCCCGCCTCCTCCGCCCTCCTCCGAGACAGTGTCGTCCGTGGCGGTCCTCGGCGGGCACTAAGGCACTCAGTCGTCGAGCGGATTGCGTCGACGACGGTCGACCCCGCTCTCCCGTCCGGTGCTAATGCCACCGCTGTTCGCGTGAATCGCATCACTGCCGGAATCTCGGCTTCGATTCCGATTCGGGAGTTTTCGTGGTAATTTGCGTTTGCGACGGTCAAGACCGCCGGCGTGTTCGAGCTAAAATAGCGTGCGTTATCATCGTGGCCTCGAGTGTCGAGACGAGATAACTCGAGGTCGGCGGCACCTGTGCGCCTGGCCCCACGTGCACACAGCCACGATCTGGTGCAGCCGAACACAATTAGCAGTCGCAACGTCGTCCGCTGAGCCACCTCGTACCCTTGCGCTGACGTCGATCGGCCTCCTCACTGAGAACCGGATTGGAAATTTCTCATACCTTTTGTATCCTCGTCACCTTTTAATTCTTTTGATGTCTAAAGAAATCTTGCTAAAAACCCTTTCAAAACATGATCAACATTAGAATGTTAAATCACACGCAGAATTTCTTATCGCGTTCGTGTTTTGTATGATTTATCGCTAGCAAATAACAATTTTTATCCGACTTCAATTGGGCTTTTGCGATAGAAAGATGCTATATCAGGCCCGACTATAAAAAATATGTTATTTTCTAATAAATTATTACCAATTCGTATCTATAGTTATAAGTTCATAATTATTTGTTATTCGTTCTGTTTGAGTGTCATTTCGTAGTATTATTATAATAGGGTTAAAATTGACTTAACACTATTTTTTCATAAACGACTATTAAGCTTATACTAAATGTTGCAGTACATTTGTATTTTATTCCTTATTATGTTGTTGTTAAACCAACTAGAGCACTGATGCGAGCCTACGGAATTATCTAAGTAGCATGTTTATTCAAAATTTCGTGTATTTACAATTGCATGAAATCCTTATTAAACTTTCTATCAAAAGGTGTACGCTTGTAGTGTATATTTTTTTGCAAAATTTAGGAGTAATTTAATTATTTTCTTCATGTTTCAATGTAACGTTTTGTGGTCCCTGTTTTCTTTTTTCGAAAACGTTATAATTTTTGTCTTTGGTTTTGGATGTACCTTGGGTTGATTTGACTTACAATATTATTTCCTACCGCACCTTGATTTCGGTTGTCTCTCCAGCGGCTGCAATTAACATCTAAATTGAACACATTAACTGAACACAATTTGATCTTATTGATGTCTGTAACATGTTTTGATAGATCTCGCCACTTCAAATGTACTAACTAAATACACCTTTTAAAATTCAAATAAGAATTTAATATTTAAATTGGCGTCGTTGTTGATATAGGTATTTAATTTATACGTACAGCTTTCAATATCGGATACGGCTCATTGTTTACCTGAGAGCAAAGAATACGGTTACCTAACTTCGTTTAATCTACTATCGATTGCGTAAGAAGGAACTTTTGGCAATACCGTCCAAGTTAGATAAGAGTAACACTGTAATGGTCGACAATAAAACATCTAATCCATCAGACGTGGTACCCTGTGTCAAATCCAAAGCGGTCTATCTGATTCGTTACTTTTAAAAATTATAGAGCTGAAAAAATAGCTGCTTAATGATTTATAGCATTGTTACATGTTCCCAATATGAAGACAAGAAGATTTACTGTCGGGAAATTATTAGTGATTGCATAGATAATAGGTACAAATTTCATTCGTATAGGTCGTTGTACTTAATTTCTTTGCCACACATTATATTGCAAAGTATATATTTTGCACGTTCTCTTCCACATTACACTAAGCAGATTTTTAATGTCATTTTGCTAATGCATGTATATTCGTGTACTTTTTTATTTTATTAAAGTTTTCATTAGTAATATCACCCATATAATGTTGTGTTAGCATGACGATTTCCCTAATTTATATTTTAATTAGGTTTCCTTTTCCTATCCACTTTAAATTGTAATGGTTCATCATGCCTATGTAAATCTTCAGCTTCCTAGGCATGTAGTCGTCGCCAATCGTCATATCAATGATTTTAATCTAGAAAAATCATGTTATAAACAAATCCAAGAGCTATCTCGGAGAGTAATTGACGCCATAGAGTGTTTATATAGCCACGCTTTGTACTCGGCGGCAACTAGTTATTACATAATATAAACACCGACACATGTTCGTCTCTATAATATCACTTATATAACTGGCGCGTGTATAAGATGACGTTGGCCTGTTCTTGTTCTGTATTCTGTCGACTTTATCCTGGAACTTCTTTTTTTCTGTTATTGAAGTGATTACAGGTCAAGCAACGTTGTCTAATACATTGAGCTTTTTAAGTTCGTGAAAATTCTTGCGTTCAACACCTATGCAGCCGTTCTGAATGTTGCTTATACTCTGAACGTTTGTTATTGTCCGATATCAACGTCGTGTTTCTAGCACGTGTACCCTATTGTATCGCTTTAGGCTGACTAAAGCGATAACATTTGTTGTTTGAATTATACCAAAGTTACACCTGCCGATTTTCTTATTTGCTAGTATGCTTATAGTTTTCTTTTTTTTTCTATTTTTAATATTTGTACAAAGAGCTATTTCAAAAATATTTGCTGTATAGAAAGTAAATATTCTTCTTAATTATTATCAATATGTAATATTCGATAAGAAGACGTAACCCCATGATGAAGGAAAATATATCCGTTATTATTACAACTTTCATATAAAATGTGACTTACAATCTGCACGACATTTGTGTACGATCAAATCTCAGTTTCATTCGAGTTAAAAACGCGAAGTCTGCCAACTCAGTCGGCCGCTGTACTAGGCCAACATGATTACAGAAGGAGGTAAAGTTAACTGTTGCGGTCTGAGGCGCGGTTGGTGGGAGGGGAGGCCGGTGCACGTGTCGACGGGCCATGCCATGCGTTCGTATATCACGCTCCCCTCACTTGTTGAGCGCCGCGCCGTCGCCGCCACACCGCGCCGTCCAGCCAGAGCTGACGTTTCTAGCTAACTACACAACTTTTACAGTCATCCTCTTCCGATTCTTTCGCACACGCTTCCTCACACTTGCGAATATACTATGCGTCGTCTAATAGATTTACAATGATGTTACTAACATCTTTAAAAAAATTGTATTATTAGCCGAAACTGGTTTTATATCGACGTCGAATGTTCATGTTTGTTAAATACAACATTTATTTACATTACAACACGTTGACTGTGAGAATCTATTTTTATGTTGTTTATCGATATCCGACGCAACGTCACAAACGTACCGCTGAAACTCCCTTATCTTTGTTATAGATCAGTAACACTGTGACTATTAGTGCACAATGATTTGATGTTAGTAGTTAAAATACAAGCCAAAATTATAAGTGTTGAAATGAATGTGACGCTGTGAAGTAACGGATGTAACGACAATGGGGATTTGTAGTTAACGAACGTTTCGTCCCAGCATAGAATGGGTACACTCATGGAAACCACCCAAGTAAATCTGGCCACTGCCAGCGGTTACCGAAGGCACACCGCAGAACCAGAGCTGTTTGGCGTAATGGGAACCCCAGGGGATTTCTTTTCTGATACTGTCCACACGATCGCAATAAATACGCGCGAGACAGAATTTGGGAGTATTGTTCAACCTATTCCAATAACGCTGAAAACATATAAGCAATTGCAAGCTCACGGAACCAGCATGGTGAACAGTTATGGGTTTCCTCAGCATCATTTAATCACTACCTCGTTGGTTGGTACTCCTTGCATCCCTGAAGTAGAAAGACCATCAACATCTACATTCAAGCCGGAACCAGCAAAAAAAGAAAAAGATGAAAAGATCCCCAGAGCACCTCCTAAGAAGAAGTGGATCAAGGAATACTTGGGTAAGTTTTGGATACAATTGGACTATTTTAAACCATCGCGAATATTATAACAGAGAAGTTGTCTGGCATGTTATGAATACGTTCTGTATATTATGTTTGATTGAAAATTGGTCGGTGTGCCGCGGGCGTCCTTGCTTTGTTTGTTGCGACCTCGTTTTGTTTTTGCACAACTGTTGGGGCTATTATTATGCATGTTCCTGAGTAAATGGATTTGATATCGGCTTTTGTGGCACCGCAGTCATGGGGATGATTACTGAAACCAATATTCATGACACAAATATTAGATTTATATATAAATATATATTACATTAATGACAACGATAAATCAATTTCGGAAATAGGAAAATACGCAAAATATATCCGCACGCCGCTGGCAGGGTTTCGTCAAGGTAGACACGTGGACGAGGTCGCAGTGCGAAACATGTGTCAGACTGCGGTAACTTTTATTATGTCAATGTGTCAATCTTATTATTAATTACCCCTGTACCTATGATTTTCAGTTTTAATTGATCGGTTAATTGATTATATTTTTTTGGAATATTATACATTTATTATATCTTTTTGCGTCTAGTGTTTATTTATTCAAATAGATTTTAAATCGCAATTTTGAAATTGTTTTGCTAGCCGTTCTCATCTGGAAGTTTTTATTTTTAGGATTCTAGAGATGTCTGAAGTTTATTAATTAAAACGAAAATGGACATAATCAGTGAGTTGATGTAGGTCTAGGAAAGCCTACATATTGGAAACAAAATTAAAAATTGCGTTTTTAGAGCTCTTGGTGATATATGTTATTATGAACTCGTTATCAGCGTCCCAACATACAAACAGATGTGCAGTAGGTATGTAACACGAACGTTTTACTTACTAGTACTTTGATAATGATACATTTGGACGCACAACCGGTAGGTTGAAATAAATTTAATCAACCTTCAAATAAACCTGTTACATGCTGTAATTAAAGTAGAATGATTTATGTAAGACTAACATGATCATGGATCTGTCCATGTCATTATAAGCTCTTTATGAATGAATTCATCAGATAAAGATTACAAAAGAATATAGTTAAAAATGTATAGGTACCTTAGTCATGGTTGTTGACATATATTTCAATAAAAATTATTTATATATGTATAATATATGTATGTCTATCCGTTACCCTAGATCCCATTGCACAAGCCTTACAGAGCTTAGTTTGGGCTGGACTAATTGGTGTAAGTGTAACAAATATTTATTATTATTATTATATTGCAAATATTAAAGAACTGAAGTCACATATTCCATCGAATTTAACTTATACACTATCCAAATCTATACATAAAAAAGAAATTGAAGTGTTTCTGTTTGTTCCGGTTAACCTCTGAAATGGCTGGACTGATTTTGACGGGACTATTATTGGTTAGCTGATGTAATAAGGTGTAATTTAGGCTACTTTTATTTTAGAAAAATATAGTAATGTACTGTCCACTACCGCGCGCAACTCACACGGGAATTCCAGTAATGTTGTCTTTGAAAATCCTACTACAAATATTGTATATAAAGAAATTTTTCAATAAAGCTAATACAAAAACCTAAATATAAATAATGATTAAAATAAAAATGTATAATAAAAAAAACTAAATATACAAATAAATATTTTATTAAACTCTACGCGGACGAATTCGACGAATAGTTATAAATAACTATTATTTATTCCACATTTGATATATTAAAAAATATATTAAGATTCGCATTTACGACTTAAATATATTTCTAGAATGTTAGTTGGTAGATAAGGCTAGGTTTTGTAAGCCACACTGAAAAGAATTTTAATTAAAGCTACCCTAATTAGTCTCAACTTAAGCTAACATTTAAAAGGCCAGTCTTCAGTTCAGATAGTTATTATTAGGCTTGTCTTTATTTGTAAAACTGTTAGCTGACTAAAATTATTCTGAACTAAACAACAACTCAAAATTATTATCAAGTTGCTAATTAATTTTTAATTAATTGTGTATTGAATCTAGCTTTGTTTATATAAATGTATAAAAACAAAACAACCTTTACCACAGATTTCTTCTTTAGAAACACGTCGATTACTGCGAGATCAGGTTTTCTTATATAAAGTAATCCACAACATTATTGACTCACGTAACCTTTTAGGGGTGATTACTTTAAGATGTCCCCGTGTTAGTGCTCGCTGTCGAGACGCATTTATTGTCCCAACCACCAAAACCAAAACCATATATGCAAGAAGCATATTCATATACCGTGTGTGTAATGCATTCAATAATTTTTTTACAAATGTAGATATTTTGGACTTCAATTTGAGTATAGGTCAATTTAAGTCACAACTGAAGTCTGAAATACTAGCCATAGGTTTATCTTAAATATTTCATTTGCTTTTACCCCAATTTCCAGTTTAATAGTATTTAATTTGTAATTTAGTTATTTTTTTGTATTTAATTGGCTATAATTTGTGTGTTTAATTGCTACTTTTCATTTTTTACCTCTCAGACCGTTTTTTTTTATTAACTATCTGTGAACACTTCACTGGTTTCTGTAATATTTTTTTTTTGTAATATTTATAGATTTAAGTATAACTGTTTGTGTTCCTAAGAAAAGAAAATAAAAAAAATAAAAATATTCGTAAGTTGGATTTTAATTACTTATTATTTGTATTATATATAGATTTATATTATATACAGATTTTTTTTATACTATAAACCTGCTTTTAGTATGCTTATGACCTGTACAACAGGTGATTTATCAAATCGTGTTAATAACAAACGAGAGTGAAATATTTGTTTATTCCCGATTCAAACGCGAATATGTATTTACAAAAACATCAACTCAATTCTTTATTTCAGAAAAAAGCGAATATTCTTTAATTGAAATTAAGTTTGACGCGCTGTGTTAGATTATTTTATATATCGATTATTTGTAAATGTATAATCGTAGTAATACAGTAACTAAAGTTTTAACAATCAAAGAAGTTTGAATATCATAGGATTGACAGATAAACTATGACACCTGTCAAAGCGGACTTAGGTGGAGAATTTAGTTGTAGTTAAAGTAATTTTTGCATATTATTTATTTCATTATTTTACCTCGACTATATCTATAAGTATTCTTAGGACCATATGATCCAATTATAGTTTCCCGCAAAACACTTCCGTGGCCAATGAAGTCTTCGTAAATTAATAAAATATCATTGGTATTGTGCTATATATTGTTTACGAGGGTTTTCGTAAGGTTTGGTATCTTTCAGCTCTACTCGTGGTAATGTAATTTATACTCTGTCCATTATGTTATTTTCTTTTTGACAGATCGCGCGTATGAGATATTGTTTCTATTTTCAAATTATAGTACTACAGTAATAATATACTTTCTAGACGGGTAACGCCCACATAGTGAAGTGCTCTGTGCATAACAAACTACCACAGACAATAAGCAGTTCTTGAAATCAGATAAATCGATAAATTGTCTTCAAATCAAATATTTGTAAATTTATTTATTTCCTTCTCGACAGCTACCTTACATTATTTATAGGTATGTGAATTTTAATATTAAAACGCATATGTAGTTAATAACATCTACGTCAAGTTTAAATCAAGAATTATGATCAAGAATACTTAGAAAATCACATACATACCATTTTTTTAACAAATTAGCTAGGTAATTGGTAATTCGCCAAAAATATAAAATTTTGCCTAATTTACTTGGCATGTGTAAAACTTTATTTTTTCATATATTTCTGATCCATTTAAGAGAGAAAAAGGAAAACTTTAAAATAAAGTTTTACACATGCCAAGGAAATTAGGCAAAATTTTATATATTTGGCGAATTACCCCAATTGGGTAATTCGCCAAATATATAATACTAGCTTTTGCCCGCGACTTCGTCCGCGTGGAATAGTGACTTCCGGCAGATTTTTGGTTTTTCCCACATTTGGTACCATAAAAACGGTCATTGTGACTAAACCTTAAAAGATAGACATATGCCGTCGCGGACTTTTTTTTAGATCATGTATAGAGGAATAATTCTTTCATACATATTTTTTGTGTATCTTGAACCGTTTTCGCAGCGCACGCAAAGAAAGCCTTCAAAAATGAATAATTTTCCCCGTTTTTTACACATTTACCGCTCTGTCTTTGCTCCTATTGGTCATAGCGTAATGTTATTTAGCCTATAGCCTTCCTCGATAAATGGACTATCCAACAAAAAAAGAATTATTCAAATCGCACCAGTAGTTTCGGAGATTAGCGCGTTCAAACAAACAAACAAACAAACTCTTCAGCTTTATTATATTAGTATAGATAAAAATTAAACAAGTAAATTTATTTACATTATTTATTACATAGATTCATCAGATTCTTCTTCGTAAATTACACTAGACTCGTCAGTTGAGTCCTCTGTTACATAAATAACCAATTCTTGTGCCATCATGTTATCAATTGCAACATCTCGATCCCAATCAGACATTATTAATTTATTTCATGTATTTGAAAAAACCAGATAAACGAATTTAATATTTATAATAAAAATAATATCGCTGCATTAAATCGATTAAAAGTTCTTCTTAAATAAAATCGATATTCTGTTTTAATCGAATCGGTAACTTGCGAGTTCATCACTGATTTCAAAATATCTTAAACTGTCAAAAAGAAAATAATATAATGGACAGAGTATAGGAAAGTTTTGTCTTTTTGGCCACAGAAGTATATTATGCTGTTCTACTTTCAGAGTCGAGTGCCTTTGCTAAAATCAGAAACGTGCTATGAAAATATACTTCATAACGAGAACATATAATAAGAAAGAATTTCTACGTAATACTTTTATCATATTCATTCTTGAGTATGGATATGTTGTATATATATGTTCCCAATAGCAAGGTTATGCTATTAAAAATTAAATATAAAATTATAAATTTATTATCACTTTCACAATATTAAAGCTGTAAAATAAACACTTTTGAAAAAATCCAGTGACATTAGTCTTTCTCTGTTTTTAAAAGATTACTATTATTCAAGGTGATCTATTATAATTTGTTTGATTCAATTTTTTGTTAAATGCTAAAGCAAAGCCCTTCGCTTTAGCACTCGTTGCATTTTTATGGTGATGCGCTGACATTAAATATACACAAAATATATTTTTAAACCATGCTTGCACCAACCACATAATAATAATTTTCAGGATAGATATTGTTAATTTTTATTTGATTGTAAACAAATTTGAAAACCTTATTAACGAGAAAAATGTTAGAACCTTGTTTATTATAATAATTAAAACAATATTTTTAAGTATGTACTAATTTAATTCTGTAACATTGAAATATTACAAAAAGTATTATTTACCTATAGCGAAATCTTTTTAAATTTGCATGTTATTTTTTAAATAAATATTTTTTTTATAAAATAACGTCAAACATATTTTTAACGAGTCTATTTTTACGTATTTAAATGATATTATGTAAGTGTCAAATATGGCTAGTACAGATACTATTCACCCATTTTGTTTTGACGTTATTATAACTAGTGCTTGGAATAGATAGTTTAATTTTATGTACTTGAGATGTAAAAATATCATATTGAACTTTCAAAATAGTATTACATCTTATAGCTTATTGATGTAATAATAAGTTGTAAACATAAAATTTTACAATAAAAGCGTAAAGACACGAATAGCAAATAAAAAAAAAAATTCACGCTGATTTTAGGTTTATCCATGTTACGCATTGATGTAAATTGACTTAATGTATGTTGATTGATTGACGCATTGATGTAAATTGTCTTGATTTAATGTAAATTGACTTTCTTTCTGCAAGTACATAAAATTAAAACTACCTATTCCGTGCACTAATTATAATAATTGTTAATATTTATCCTTCTCACACATCACGTGATAGCGCGTGATTAGTATTACGTAATAAACAATAACATTTTCTGCCTATAGGATAATTAAAAATAATTATAATGGGCAGTTCACACGCAAAACCTATCACTATTGTATTATTGAAAATCTATTGGTATACTATCTTCTTGTAGAACAAATTGCAACAGTTTATGTTCGAGAACATGTGAGTACAGCTTTGGCACAATGTAACTGGTTATCTTTAATACTATGAATGAATACTTCAAGACAGATTTAGAAACAATAAATACCATATTTAATCTTCAATAATGAACACTAGAGCATTCTTTCGTATAAGATAGACAAACTGAAATTGTAGACAACGATTCTCAACTTTCCTCCTTTTTGACGACTTACACATGAAGTTTGTCAAATGAAATTATAATTCGGCAAATGCTTTGGACGCACTCCCTACCTACTGCCAACTAATTCGAGACATTCCCTTATGTGAAAAAATGACGGAGCCGCTGTGAAAATTATGGACTGTCAAATGAATACTTTATTCTTTAGATATTGATTTACATGTAAACTTACTAGTCAGGAATGACTAGTAAATTGATATTTTCATACATAAATATATTACATCATAGGATCATTGAAATAACAGACTACACTGTTTCTATTTATATCGAATCTCCAACAATATCTTCCGATTAGTACCAAATTAGACCAAATTAGTACCTAGAATTAAACATTACTGCTTGCATAATTCTTAACTTGTCAGATTGCACAATTTGAATATTCTGCAAAAGTAACATAAAAATATTTAATATTGAGCACGTGAGGTCGTTAGCATGTTATTACAGATAAATCAATTTGTACTGATACATGCGTATCGGGTATTGGCGATAATTATTTATTGCGTTTCTGTAGTTTTGCGAATTTTGTCTGATCGAATAATGCTGACAGAAACTGTTTTGCAATTTCTGTTATTTAGGCTTTAGAGAAAAGTTGATGTATCTAAGCAATTAAGATACACAAGTTTATTTTACAGAAGATTTTGGTTTTATAAACTCGTTGTTGAACAATTTTGTATTGTATATATTTGATGATCGTATTGACAACTTTTTAATTTATTTCACAATGTGGTACAATGGAATCCTTTTAGTTTTAGTTATGATGTTTACTGGTTGGTCTAAATTTTAAGATAGTCATAAAAATGTGGCTATGGCCACAAATAACTTAATCTTATTTGTGGCTATTTGGATCAGGTACTAGATTGCCTAGTGCGATTGAGATATATTTTGTTGTGGCTTGATTATATGATTTACAATATACAAAATTGCCACATTTCCACATCATATTAATTACAAGAAATATGCAGTCTTATTCCTCTGTCATATAAGCATGTATTCCATACGTAATACCTTATCGCAATTTACGTATGAGTACAAGACAAGTAGTACAAGAGGGCGAACATATTGCGATGGATAATCTGTGTGAGCGAGCACGCTAACAAAAAGAAAGAGATAGCGTAACAACTGGTAGTAGAGCACGATGCCCCTTTGCACTGTAGCTCTACTTGTCGAGTCACGTGGCGCGCCCCCTCCCCATCCCGCTCCGTTGTTATCACAGCAACATGCCCGTGGTTACCCACTTGGCCTTCTAACTGCAATTCAATTTACACTACATGTACCTTTGTTTCCCTCCGAGTAAACCATTATTAGTGTTTATTTTATTTATTCTTTTTCTTCAGTTGTTTTTTCTTTAGCCTTGTAGTGTATGTTTGGTTAATATCTTTTCTGAATTTTGAGCGGTAGTGTTTATTTATATCATGATTCCTTTTGTTTGTGTATCATGTATGGTATGTTTCTTTCATCTCAACGTTTTGGCTTTTCTATTGTTTTCAGTGATTAAATAAAATGTTCAGCATAATAACAGCGATAACGCTACCAAATATTTTAAATCGAGTGGCACACCACAAAAATAAGGCATTCAGCACTTATTGTGGTAGCCAAGTCGTATAGTCATCGATACCGGTTTGCTCTCACGCGTGGGCGTCGGCGTGGTGTCTGGGTGGGGCGGTGTGTCCGTTTAGCG
The DNA here is from genome assembly GCA_036419045.1 of Scirpophaga incertulas. NCBI lineage: Eukaryota > Metazoa > Arthropoda > Insecta > Lepidoptera > Crambidae > Scirpophaga > Scirpophaga incertulas. Next base: position 4,929,161 of record CM071646.1, on the reverse strand, counting down.
CGCCCGCCATGCGCAATTTTACTAGGAGAGCATCAAATGCGAGGAGATCTTCGCTCTTCGCCACTTGTTTGTAAAGTATGCGATGCGGTGTCGTATTTGCTTGCGTTGCTACTATAGAGTTCATTCTCTGTATCTTTGCAAATTGTACAATGTGTGTAATTGTGCTCGCGTAAAACATAGCATTAAACGTATTTGAGTTTGTGAGTTCATTAACACCCTTTTGTTGAGTCGTATTCAATAATCATAAACGTGGATTCTTTCAAATGAAACCAATAAAAAATATATATATTCTTTTGCGTACAAAAACAATATATACTCGATAAAGTCTCAATAACAGAAGTCTCCAGATTTTCTAACTAACTTAATTATTAGTTGTACTTTATTGTGATTCACTTTTTTAACAGCGCTGTAACTTTTAACTTAATGTTTGGGAGTCGTTGTTTCGACATTATTCTTCGTATACTTTTTGATTGATGTACTTTACGAGGTTTCATGGACCTTGGATTGTCAAGAACGTTTGTAAAAACAAAGTAACTTTTATTCATTCAGTTTTGAGTTATACAATTACGTATATAATACTTGTTGAACAACAAATTGTTTTGAAATATACTTTTCGAGAGATGTTTCATAATGTACATATTGGTTTCGTTCGACATGTCACTTGTATTGCATAAAAACAATTTTTATTGTAACATTTTCATTTCACGCAGTCTCGTCAGCTGTCAACAGCAATATTATACCTACGGTGCGTTAAAAAACCGTTCGTAGTATTGTCAGGGTTTCCCAATGGTACATCAAGGTGCGCGGGGAGGGCTTAATGACGCACGTCTCGACCCCACCCTGATTGCATAACTACTCTATGTTTATGTTATCCCAATAGAGAGCCAGTTTTAATGTCCTTTTCTCCTATGCCCACTGTAATTATTAAAAGTTCATGCGATTATGGCACTAATTGCTCCAAGTTTCTATTGAACAAAGTCAAATTTACATTTTAGAAACCACAAACAAACAATTTCTAATTCCTATATTGTTTCTTTTGAAAAGATACTAACGACGTCTGTACGTTTTCCTTTAGGGATTTTTTTTCAAATTCATTTATCGATTTGTTTGTAAACTGTATTCAATGTAGGCACTCACTAATAATAGAAACGTTTAATCGCTTTAAAATCTACAAAACGTGTCTTAACAGATAACAAAATGCTAATCGTGAACGTTCTATTGATATTGTAATTTTTGCGTTCTATTGTCACTATTGTCACTGTCATATATTGTAAGCCAACGTCATCCTTCACTTAGTATTTGCGCCTCATACTAAATATAGGCGTTGGAAATTTTAATTTAAAATAAGTATTTACTTATTATATCTGCGTAACGGAGTGGTGAGTACACCGGTTTCAAGGTGTTGTTATTTCTGAGGTCCTGGGTTGAGTCATGGTTGTTAATATATCAAAAATATATATGTATGTATAATATATTTATTTATATGCGTTACTTTAGATCCTATAGCACAAGTAGCCTTACAGTGCTTACTTTACGTACTTTGGGATAGGTTCATTGGTGTGAGTGTAATAAATATTTATTATTCTTTATTTATATTTTATTCGGATAGGTTTTGTTTTGAATCTAAGTAGTGTGTAAAAGGCGACATATTTTTTTTATTTGTTAACAGTAACTCCCTCACGTAAAAGCAAAAAATTTAAAAAATTGAAGCTACTTTTATAAATCAACTTTGCCATTTTGAATTGGCATTTTCATTTTAGTGCAACATGTCGGAGTTGAAGAAGAATGTTCTTTAATAGACATTTATGTACATATAAAAAGTTTTCACCACGTTATTTCTATTTTATATATAATATTGTTAATGCCTCATAAAAGAAAACATAACTTAACTCTTTATTGTACACCAAATACAAGAACATAGACAAAAAGAAAACAGCAAATAGCATATAGCAATACGAGAGGCGGTCTTGTTGCTAAACAGTAATCTTCCAGGGAAGTATTAAAAGGAGATTTAAATAGAGTATGGGTTCAGTAATTGGGCAGGACAAACGCTATAACTAGTTTAAGTTAAGGAATCTTTGACAGGAAGTGAACACAGATTTGATTATCAAAGTACTTGGCATTCGCGCTCTCCTAATATTCTCTGGGTCCGGTTCCATAACCGGACGGCGTAAGCCGAAAAAGAGTATTGAAAATAACAAAAAGGTACTTAGAGGGAATTTTCTCAGTTTCCACATGGACTGTGTTATTTCGTCGCGATATTCTGTCAAGAAATGCAATGACATTAGTAAAACTGAAATGACACGACACCGCTGCGTATTTGTGAATTTAGGTTCGCAAGTAGCAGCGACACCATACAGACAGATGCAATGATAGGAAATCACAGACAGAGCGCGATCAAAAAACAACTAATTAAAAATAACAATAACTGTTAGATAATTAGATTTTTAATGTGGAATTAGCATAATTAGAAAGTTAATAAGTATAATTACATAAAGGTAAATAGATATCACGATTTTTTTTGCATAAAGTAAAGCGATTTCTATTTTTTTTTTCAATAAATGGTTCCAGCAAAAACGGTATCTGTTACTTAGTTGGATTATTAAGTATAATAAAATGAAATTATTTACTTAATTGTTAGTTATGCACAGTTACCCATAAACATGGATAATTACTACAATAACCTAATGTATCGTTAATTATATTTATATATGCCAAAATATTCTAGTAGATTTCAGGAGGATTTAATTTATGCGTAGTGTTTAAGTGCCATGGCCATACAATTTCTATAAGACTATTTTCATGAAATAACTAGTGTATCGTACAAATACTTTAAAAACAACAAACAATTTCTAATTCTTATATTAATTATTTACGCTTTCCTTTAAGGATTTTTTTTCAAATCAACTTATCCATTTGTTTATAAACTGTATTCAATGTAGGTACTCATTAATAATAGAAACGTCTAATCGCTTTAAAATCTGCAAAACGTGTCTTAACGGATAACAAAATGCTAATCGTGAATGTTCTATTGATAGTGTAACTTTCAAGCAGCTGATTTTTAGCGTGGCGCTGTTGTCAAGTCGCAACGCCACGCGCCATAATGAACAAGGACGTCATAATAATCATTTAGAGCACGCCCCTTTATGTTTCTCTCTGTCATCGCGCTAGTTCTATCACGTTCTACCACGCAGGTTTTGATCGTTTTCACGAACAAATCAATACGAGCTCTACAACGGAAGCTTCAAGATTCATTATCGTATGAGCAATTCTTACGACTGACGTAGTTGTTTGTTTGTATCTCCATCTCTTTCGCACCGCTAAAGCGTTTCCAGACCCGGTCACCATTTCGAGCTCTTGCTATGTTATGATGCCCTGGTACTTTACCGCCACAGATTGCAGCCGCGGACGAACGGTTGACACGCGTTTGACGAACGCTGACCACGATTGCCGGTGAAAGGCAAATCGTCGCTCGAATAAACAAGCTTTGTATGACATTCTGTGTTTTGTTGTATAGACATAAAGTTTTTGCTTATAGAAGAGGAGCCGAAGTCGCCAGTGTCGGTGCGAGTGGTGTCTGGACTGCCTCTGACTCCGCGCAGCAACGGCGTGGTGCGGGCGACGTCGCCGATGCTAGTGACGTCCCCCTGCCTGCCGCCACTCCCCGCTGTCGCCATTGAACCGGTACCGACGCCGGCTTCCTCCGCCCCCGCGCCCGTCCTCGACTTCGTACAAGAACATTCCAGGCCCCGAACGACAAGTAGTAGTCATGGGTAAGTCATGTTCTCCTGGTACCGCCGGTGTTCTAAACAGCTGAGCATTTATCGAGTATGCCGCGCGGTTGTAATCTCGAGTCGAGCGATTGTTTGAGATCACCCGTTTCATTGTTTCGCAATAGTTTTCTTTTTAAATAACACAATGCTTTCAAGTTAGGTGTAATGTACTAAATCTTGAACGTGTAAACTCAAATTCTAATGGCAGACATTTTACAGGCTTTTTATTTTATTCGAATTTCAAGTAGACTGCATGCGTATGCATAGTACGATGCAATCAATTATACATAATCATTTATGTTTATCTACAAAGCTGTACAGTAAATCAATAAATTCCCATTACAAATAATGCATGTAGGTCATGTTTATAAAAATTGAACTTCAAATAAAGTTGTAACATTATTTAGATTGAAGCAGATATCTATACATACATAAATATACTTACGTCTCTTTCTCTTGGGGAAGTAGGAATAATACAACTATAAATAATAAATACTGTTGTTAAGAAATCATAAGATATATGTTAGTAATTAATTTGTCACTATAATTGTAAAATACAGAATAAATTATGTGAAACGCAAACCTTCTATAAGAAGTTAATTAATAAATTAAGCGATAAATATGTGAATAGAATAGGAAATAAATATTTTTGACCAATATCTAACTACAAAGAAGAATGTTGAATAATTTTCTTAAAAAAATAATAAAATAGCAGAATACATTTTCATCAAGTTGCGATTATTGACCGTGAAGATATTTATGAGCACATCTGCTCCATGCTACTACACATAAGATTACAGTATTTACCAGACAATTTCACGTGTCCGATACACGCTTATTTTTTAATAGTCAATTACTAATATTGACTCAAGTGATGATTTTTTAAATACAATAAAATTTTATTTGCGAAAATAAATAAAAAGCTTTAGTTACGGTAATAACATCGTGTTATGTAAATTAAGTAGTTGTAATAAAATAAAACTTAAAAAATTAACTACCATGTTACACAGTAGCTGGTATACGTAGTTTTTTGTTTGGACAATATATTACTAAAAAGTCAATAATTAAATTCTAGTGGATACCATTAATATTATATTACAATGGACATTTAAATTGTAGTTTCATCTACGTTTAATAGTATTGTTAACTAAGGAAGTGAGTAATATTTAGTAAGTGCAAGGCACATAAGTAAAACTCAGTTGACAAACACGGTTATGACAGAAGTAATAGTTATTCCAAAATGTGTCATCAACTTCAAGTATTTTTTTTTTAATCTTATTAAGCCTTACACTATAATGGTTAAGCCGGCTAACTTCAAGTATTAAATATATGTATGTATAACGTTTAAGAATTGTATAATGGATTTCTCCTGGATATTGAAATCTAGAACCTTCCACTCTATAAATTAAATTGTGTAACATGTAAACAGGTCACAGTAGAAATTAAAATTTATCCTTGTTTAATTTCCATGTGTTTTTCTAACGATTGCTGTCAAGGTTTGGTTTTTAAAATACGTGTATTGAATAGTCAATCGCCGTTTTATTATTCGTTATTTGTACTTGTTACTATGCATGCATTGAAGTAGCCAACTGCATGCATGTTCGATGTTAGGGCTCGGATACGTCTATTGAGGACAACTGTAAGATTTAATCGAACCAATATTTGTAAATTGACCCATTTTTATCGCAGGTAGCAGGGATAATATTATCAGCGCAATGTTTATTATTTTCAATTCCCTTATCAATTGTTATTCAATTTTTGTTTCTACATTTTAGATAATGATGCACATTTTGATTCTATTTTTATGTTTCTTCATTGGCAAATAGTAACTAAACAAACGTATCCTATTGTTACGAGCAGGGGTCAGTAAATTAAACGGCGGTCTACCAAAACACTGAACTTTTATTAATTACCACACTAACAGTCACTAACTTCACCGAAAGCACTGAAAGTCGCTCCAATATCACTTAGATGTTTTCGCACTGTATCGCAAAACAATACTCTTCCCGGCGGCCGGACACAGCCTTATATAGTCCCCTAAGATACTTGCCACTCTTGCCAGAACATTCGCGGACACACTCGAATGTGTAGTCCAATACGTCGCGCGTTCGAGACGTTTCGAGTATAACTGTCTCGATACTCGAATATTCTCGATACACAATACTCGAATATTTCCGTACTATCTTTCTCGAACATTCTGTGTTTGTCTATCTCTTTCTAATGATGTTTTCTCATTCTAATACTTCTCGAATGTTCTAACTATCTCTGTCTCTTTCACTCCTATTGAAATTTATGTTCTTTTACTGAAGTAGGCTTAATGGCTTATAAGGGGTCCTGAAAACGCCTGAAAACGGGTTTTCAGGTTATTGCGGCATTGGATAGAGGGTAGCCTGAAACGTACTGAAAACATGTTTCAGGCGCCTGAAAACTACTGTAACTTGGGTGTAATTTAGATTTTTTAGTATGTGAAAGAGCTACTTCTGAAACGGCCTGAAACGACGTTTCAGCCTGCTGAAAACGTTTCTAAGTCACAGAAAATCACTTTTGAAGTTTTACTAAGCCACCGGCGTAACACTACCCCCTCCTAAGACATGCTCGTCCCGAGCATCATTAATTCCGTGGTATTTCGCCAGTCGGTCAACGTGAACAATCTTACAGGGACTACGTGCATTCCGCTGTATCCGGTACGTGACGTCGTTGATCCTCTTCAAAACTCGATAGGGTCCTTCCCATTTGGCTTGAAGCTTCGGAGATTTCCCTTTACTGCGGACTGGATTATGTAGCCACACCAACGAACCCTCTTCAAAGCCCTTGTTGTTTACATTTCGGTCGTAGCGGGTTTTCATCTTCTCAGACATCTGTTGGCTTGATTGTCTGACTTGCTCGTGTACGTCGTTCAACTTGTTGCGCAAATCATTCGCGTACTCGGTTATATTCCGCGGGGCATCAGGTGGAATTCCAGTAAGTAGATCCGCAGGCAACCGTAGTTCTCTACCAAAGTTTGCAAATGCTGGTGTCACCGAAGTACTTTCATGGACTGCGCTTCGATATGACATCAGGAATGGTTGGATGTGCTTGTCCCAATCCTTTTGCCTGCTTGACACAACCTTTGCAAGATACCTCTCCAATGTTTGGTTAAATCGTTCCACCATTCCATCAGATTGCGGATGGTAAGAAGTGGTCCTCGTTTTATGGGTACCCATAACTCGACACATCTCTTGAAATATTTGAGACTCAAAATTTCTTCCCTGATCACTATGAATTTCCAAGGGTACTCCAAAACGGCAGAAGACTTCATGGACTAATTTATCCGCAACTGTTGAAGCCTCTTGGTTAGGAATAGCGAAGACTTCCGGCCACTTAGTGAAATAATCCATCACAACCATGAAGTACTTGTTTCCGCATTCACTTTCCGGAAATGGTCCCGCAACGTCTATGGCAATCCTTTCCCATGGTGCACCAACGTTATACAGTTTCAATGCACCTCTGCTGCGTGTATGAGGTCCCTTTACTGCAGCACAACTAGTACACTTGCGGCACCAATCTTCCACATCGTCACGGCAATTTATCCAGTAAAATCGTTCCCTTATTTTCAACAGAGTTCTCGTCACTCCCATATGACCTCCCGAACATCCGTTATGGTACAGCTGTAGAACATCCGGTATCTTGGCTTTGGGTACAACCATTTGTAGATGACAACGGTCTCCTCGAGCGTTTTCCCATTTGCGGCACAAGACTTCATCTTGGATAACCAGGCTGTCCCATTGAGCCCAATAGCTCTTCGTGATGGAACTCATCGACGCAATATCACTCCAGGCAGGTTTAGGAGTACCGGCTTTGATCCATTCGAGAATCGGTTTGATGTCTACATCATACTGCTGAGCGTGCTGAAAGGTTTCTTTCCATTCATTGCTAAGATCCGTGTTTAGCATTCTCACAGGTAGGTCTGCTTTTGCCTCTTGTTTTACGCAGTGCTTGCAGTCTTCAGAGCAAGGTCTTCTTGACAAAGCATCTGCATTACCATGAGATCTTCCAGAATTGTAAGGGAGACTAACCGGCACAATGGTTTCTGATTTTGGGGGTAGAGCGGTTTTCTTTAAGCTATAGACTTTCCCCGGTGTGGCTCCTTCCATGAACAATTCTTCTCGTCCACAACTCATAATTCCTTGCTTGACGTCGATCTCACAACCATTCTTCCTCATAAAGTCTAGTCCGAGAATGCAGTCATCGACAATATCAGCCACAATGACGTTGTGCAGGTAAACTTGATTACCCAACTTCAACTCCACCTTCTGTTCGCCTCGGACGGGTATGTGCTGACCGGTGGCGGTTACTAAATTTAATCGCTCCAGGCTGTTGTTTCTGAAGTCCCTCAGAAACCGATTCGCAAGTTGAGAACTGACAACCGTGCGAGAAGCTCCGGTATCGATTGTCAGCTTACATGGCCTTCCGTTAACCTCGCCATTGATGATCAGGCTGTTCCCATCGTGGGCTTGTGAGATCGAAATCCTTGGGGCTCTGCGAACACCAGCCAGCACTCGCCCCGCAGTCCTGGCGTTTACTCGTTTCCCTGCTGTTGTTGGACAGCGCTATTAGCTGCCCTGTTCTCCTGAGGCCCATCTTCATCAATCCCTGAGCTACGCTTAGGACAACTTGATCGGAGGTGTCCCTTTTCGCCACAAGTGTAGCATCTAGGGCTGTATCCCTTGAAGCGGTCACGCACAGGTGTTGCAACTACCTCCCTGACACGGTGAGACCGATGGTCTTGCCTCACAGCTTCCACTTCTAGAGCATGGGCCAGGGCGTCTTTAAGGGTTTCGTGGTGCCCGAGTCTCACAGCAGCTCTCACTTCGAGGTCCCGAATGCCGTCGACAAAAGCCTGTACAAGGTTGCCCACAATTAACGTCGGTGCGGACTGGTACGCTTTACGTACCAGTTTTTCTACCTCTAGGGCCCATTGTTGCAGGTTTTCACCAACACGCTGAACCCGATCTTTTAGCTGGGCCCGAAACACATGTTCAAGGTGTGCGTCGCCGTATCTTGCCTCAAGCGCTTCCAATAGTTCCTCGTAGCTCACCTTCTTGTCAAGAGCTTCGAGGACTGTCAAGGCTTGATCTCGGAGGCCTAGCTTGAGTGCGGTCATGGCCTGGGCTTTAGTCCACCCATTTGCCTCCATTACAGCCTCAAACTGTATTTTATAGGCTGACCACGAGGAACTCCCATCAAAAGGTGGCACTTTGAATCCTCGCACCGAAGGAGCGGCACTGACGATAGTGGCTGTCCCATCTCCGACCTTCAGGATTACCCAAAGCCTTCTTGACATCGGCAATCTCAGATTCAGCTTCGGTGAGACGGTTCTCGTGTTGCAGAACCTTATCTTCTATCACTTTGACCTTATTGCCGAAAGTCGCTTGGAGATCTTTGATCAGGACCATTTGTTCATCTTGGCCGAGCTGCAGTTGTTCCCTCAAAAGGCGAGTCTGCTCCTCCTGACGGCGGGCCTGCTCCTCCTTATCGCGCTGCAACTGCTCTTCCAGACGGCGTGCCTGCTCCTCCTGACGGCGGGCCTGCTCCTCCTTATCACGCTGCAACTGCTCTTCCAGACGGCGTGCTTGCTCCTCCTGACGGCGGGCCTGCTCCTCCTGACGGCGGCCTGCTCCTCCTGACGGCGGGCCTGCTCCTGCATCATCGCCATGAAAGCCGCCCAATCTGGTGCGGCAGCCGACGTTGAGGGAGTGGCTTCCATAACTGACTGCTGGTCCTCGTCAGTTGGCGGCTGAGTAGCTCCGAAGCGTCTCTGGTCGGGTCCTGCCGGTCCTGTTGTCGCTGGCTTCTTGTCCGGATTCTTCCTTCCGTGTCTTCCTTTGGTAGAACCGGCATACTGATCCCACTTCTGACACCAAATGTTACGAGCTGGGGTCAGTAAATCAAACGGCGGTCTACCAAAACACTGAACTTTTATTAATTACCACACTAACAGTCACTAACTTCACCGAAAGCACTGAAAGTCGCTCCAATATCACTTAGATGTTTTCGCACTGTATCGCAAAACAATACTGCTTCCCGGCGGCCGGACACAGCCTTATATAGTCCCCTAAGATACTTGCCACTCTTGCCAGAACATTCGCGGACACACTCGAATGTGTAGTCCAATACGTCGCGCGTTCGAGACGTTTCGAGTATAACTGTCTCGATACTCGAATATTCTCGATACACAATACTCGAATATTCCCGTACTATCTTTCTCGAACATTCTGTGTTTGTCTATCTCTTTCTAATGATGTTTTCTCATTCTAATACTTCTCGAATGTTCTAACTATCTCTGTCTCTTTCACTCCTATTGAAATTTATGTTCTTTTACTGAAGTAGGCTTAATGGCTTATAAGGGGTCCTGAAAACGCCTGAAAACGGGTTTTCAGGTTATTGCGGCATTGGATAGAGGGTAGCCTGAAACGTACTGAAAACATGTTTCAGGCGCCTGAAAACTACTGTAACTTGGGTGTAATTTAGATTTTTTAGTATGTGAAAGAGCTACTTCTGAAACGGCCTGAAACGACGTTTCAGCCTGCTGAAAACGTTTCTAAGTCACAGAAAATCACTTTTGAAGTTTTACTAAGCCACCGGCGTAACACTATTAAAAGAAATTAATTTTAGAACTATCGTTCAAAGTGTCCTATTATCCTTAATATCTGTTCTACTGTAGAAATATGATGTTTTAGTGATGATTATAGTTCTTCTTTTCATCGACAGGCCTCCCCAAATTCCTTCCCCACCTTCGGTCGGCAGTAATGGTAGCAGCAGTAGTAACAGCAGCGTTCCCAGGGCAGGCACTCGCGAAGTGCATAACAAACTCGAGAAAAACCGGCGGGCACACCTCAAAGAATGCTTCGAACTCCTCAAAAAGCATCTGCCTACGACACCAGATGACAAGAAAACATCTAACCTGTCCATACTTGGTTCAGCAATTAGATATATTCAGGTCAGTAAAATGATATTCATCTAACCGACATGTACTTACTAAAGTAGTTGAAAAAAAGAAATTTAAAGCGACTATGTAACCACCTATGGGAATTGTCGGGAATCTATATATATAAAAAGCAATGCCACTTTTCGTTGTAATGTTATATTATAAGTTATAACTCAACAATGCCTTTACCGATTTGGCTAATTTTGGTCTTGAATTATTCGTGGAAGTTCAGAGAAAGAAGACTGGCGAACTTCTATATATTTTCAGACTTAGATTTAATGGTACCGTTCATGAATGAAATTTAATCATTCTATAAAACTAAACGAGACTAACAAAAAAGCTAATTGTCTTTTTCCTTTAAAAGTTAGGGTTAAAAAGATATTTGCAGAAAAATATTGAGGTTAGGAATCGGACCGCAGAATTATTTACTAACATTTGGTTATTAAACATGACACTGAACACTAAAATGACAAAAATATTTATTCTATTACAAATATCACAAAAAGTTTTTTAAAATATCCTGATAAAAAAAATACTAGTTAGAAATATCGCCAGTTTGAATGTTAATTAAGGAAGACAAGAACTGATTAGAATTGTCACCGGTACCAATAATTTTGTGATAAGAAAGTGGTAAACCTTCTGTTCTGGAATACATAAAAATTCTTGAATACTGGCCAGATATGAGTTGCATTATTTTTTTAGCCGACCTTCTAGTACATAGTTTTTACTATACATTTTTAACAAAGGATTATCTGAAATGATTAACTGAAATGCAGTGGCAATGAATATAATATTTGTATTTGTCAAAAGTGAAGGAATATGTCAAAATAACTGTAATTAAGCAAAGGATACGTATACTATACAGCCAAGTCTCTAATAATTTTATTTTTTAGATTTACGTTATACATACGCGTATGGTATTTTAACGAATGAGTTGCATTACATTAGATTATTTAATTAAATTAGTGTAATAAAAATGATATAATATTGATTTCTCACTTCTTTGATGGAATCTAATGTTTATCTATAGATAATCCGACTAAAACGTTTTGTTTCATCATCGTAAATATTTCTGTTCAATAACCAGATAGAAAATGATGAATATCTTTTTTTTCCCAGCTTTAAATGATATAAGATTGTTGAATTTAATTGTATGGTTAAAACTTTATGTATTTATCATATTTACGACTATATGTACGTTTTAGAAAAAATATTAAGTCTGTTTTCGCCAGTCTTCTTTAAAAAATTCTTGAAAAAGTGTAAAATCAACATCTTTCTATACTCCCATATACAAACAATTAGTATTAATACTTAAAAGCCAATTTGAACCTTTGGCAAAACAATCGAAGACAAAAAAAGTGACGTTAGTTCTGTCAAAATTTAATGTCATCATATGTCATTTCAAGTAGGAACAAAAAAACTGCCACTTTACAAATCTTTTGACAGGACGAAGTCTGTCGAGTCCGCTTGTATTATTGTAATTAGTTCTGAGAATGCAACAAAAACACGCTACACTTTTGGTATTTGGTAAAATAATATAAAAAATCTTATTACTTACTAAAAACTAATAATTTATTGTAAATTCAAAAAATAATGATAACGAATCTTTTCTTAATTGTAATGTTACGTGCACATTCTTCTGGACTGTGGATAGAGATAGCAAAATAAAAATATGTTTAATTTACAAAAGTTAGAGCGTGCATTTTATTAAGTTTCAATACTGGTTTATCATTGAACTAGTTCGTTAATCAACTAAGAAAGTTCACATTTTAAACGTAATATAATATAACTTTTTTCCAAAGTAAAACAATGTTATTTTAACTGTATTAATTACTAGGAACCCATAAAGCGTGTGGCGCTGGCTGTTATGTATAGTTTTACTTCAGCCGTGTTATACTTTGTAAGACTTCTTTAGAAATGTGTTGTCGAATATATATCAATTTTCAGAAGCACATACAAGTATGCTTTCGTAATGCGATTTATTGTATGGCTTCCGTTCTATACACAAAACTTTGTTGCGAACTTTGTTATCTTGCCTTTGCTGCTGTTTGTTCTTTTAAATTTTCAGCGTTAACCAAAGTTGGCAGAGTTGTTGCGACAGACTTGTATAAAATTCATTCAATTAACAACGTTTTGAAAGTCACAATAAACTTTCTTTTTGTAAGAAGTTTTTGTTTTACTGTTGTTAAATTTCTCAATCAAAACAACATTATATAGCAAATACATTCAGTTTTTGTTTTGAAATATACAGTTCTACATTCGGCAAGACTTATGGTCGCCTGGTACTTTGTTCGTAGGTGTTACGACGTAAGGAACGCGAATGCGAGCACGAAATGGAACGTCTAGCCCGCGAGAAGATCGCGGCGCAACAACGACTCGCCGCGCTGAAAAGAGAGGTATCGGTGCGCGCCTCCTCTGTTCGCATTCGTAGTAGCGGTAAGTTCAACTCCATGTAGTTTATGCGGCCCTAGTAAAATTGGTTGAGATTATTTAATATTTGGCGCTTCTATTAATTAGTTTATGACTATTATTAACATTTAATAGTATTTTATCTACATATTTATGGTTCAATTATTGAAAATGTATTTAAATCAGTCAACTAGCGCTATCTGTCTTATTATTTTAAAAACTTCCATCTGACTTTACGAGTTATAAATTATATCAGTTACTTGGAGTTTGGTATGATAACATTTTTAAATTATATTTCTTTCAGATCCTTCGTCAGATGTTAAAGATATTGATGCAACAATCAATGGTCAAGTTTTAGGAATTCCTATAAGTGTAAGTAGTCCAAATACGGGTTCTTTATTATTAAATATTTATATTGAAACTATAATATTATATTTTCATTCTAAAACACATTTAAGATTTCATACTAATAAACTTTACATTTATAGATTACATCTTCGCCACCGCGAGCCGTAACACGGGTGGAGGGGTCTCCCCCCGGCACCTTGAATCTGAGCACGAAGTTGCGCACATTGCCCCTACAGATAACTCCAACCACTTCGCAGGTATGAACTCCTGGTACCACGTTACAAATTAGAGCTGACTAATCTTGGATTAGGAGAGTTAGAAACTGGTTAGAACGGTTTTAGTGCACAGTAACGCCATCTTTCTTTTGAACTAATTTTTGACGAGTTTGGTTAGTGATCGTTGATAATAAAGTATACCAATGAAAAGTTTACTAAAAATTGTTTATATTATAATAACTATCGCCTGCGGCTTTACCCACGTGGACAATTTTTTTTATATGTTCTTATTTAGTCGTTTCAACGTGTTTTATGGTCAACCTTAATGTTTTCCCGGTTAACTTTTAACTCGAAGCATTAGATCTTGACAATTAATGCGTTTAAAGAAATAAATTATTCAGCATTCTTATAGTGGTTTACGTTATTGTAGTGCAATATGTGTAAATAGCCCTTTACGCCATTGTCTTTTATTATTTGCAGGTCGTGCGGACATCGTATGGTTCGAGACATAATACTCTTACCTTGACTACATTAACCCCAGCGGACACTACTCATCAGGTACACATGGTACATAAGGTGGCACATGAAACTTTACACTTGCACTATTAAAATCGCAACTATGTTGAAGAATACCAGTGGCCTAAAGCACAAATTGTCTAGGCTGTCGCGAGTCGTATTGTACATTTCCTTACTACAAAATATTGTCATAACAATAACACAATAATGAACAGAAAGAGTCAATTGAACTGTAACAAAAAATAACAAATTGTAAAGGACTGAATATCACTAATATATTATTAGTATCATTATATAATCAAAATAATCGCTGAAGCCAAAGTTAATCAAGAGTAAGACTGTCATAAAATAGTAGACTGTGTCATAAGAGTAGTCAACATTTTTTGTAATTACAAAAAAAGAACGTGCATTTGGCGGACATAGGTTGCTATCGTTTTTCTGAATTACCATTTGACCTTCTTGGTCTTGTTGATACTCATATTTTGTAATATATCCATGTTCCAAATTTGAGTTCGCTCATTAATGATTTTTTTTTTAATTTTATGACCTGGTAACATAGACCTTTGTCATAATTTGTTTGGAAAATGTTCATTACTTTGGGGCTCATTAATGAGGGTAAAAACCAACAGGTAAACATCTTTTGTACATCTAGTCAATAACAATAAACAAAATCAATAGAAATATATCTAATGGTGTGGTACTGATTTTCAATTATGTCCAGCACTTTGAGATGAATTACGTTATTTTTGATTATCATATTGTATTGTAGTTAATATTTCTTTTATTTTATTTAGAAAACATACAGCATTTATGACTATGTAATAAACATATTTAGTTAACTAAATACCATTAACATGTTTTCACATATAGAGTATAGACTATATATACTAGCTGGTAATGAGACGAAAACATATACTTAAAAATAAAGAAATGATAAGTTTTTGCTACTAAATTATATTAACTATGAGTGAACATTGAACCAATCAGATGACATACATTTTTTTACACTTTTGATACTTGAAATAAACAAATCTATCTCGGAACGATCAGCCAATGAATTAAAAGCGCTAGCAGATCTGATAATAAAAGAGTTTTTCCTATACTTAGTAGAAACACGTGGCAAAGAAAGAGTCAATTTTCGTCTAATAGTTCTTCCGGGGGCTCTAATATTTATTAATGATAGTAAATTTGGGGAATCGATCTTAGACTGAGCAATTTTAATCAGAAAGACTACGTCTGCGATTCTGCGTCTGACTTGTAGCGGCAGTGTGTGATATTTGTTACACCTTCCTTCATAGTTTGGTATAAAGGTTCTGCTCTTGTATTGCAAAAATCTCATAAACTTATGCTGTACGCGTTCCAGTCTATTAATATAAACATCGTACTGTGGATTCCAGACCTGCGAGCAATACTCGAGGATACTACGCACATATGAGCAATACAATATCTTAGCTACTTTAGTATTTCTTTAATAGCCTGTGTTGTTAAACATCCTGAACACTTGTTTCGCCCTTACACAATATTCTATTTTACGCGTCATCAATTAAAACATATTTCTTAAAATTTTTCAGAATGGACAACCGGAAAATGGGGTGACCAATACGCTTAGCACCACGTTAGTGCATCCCGCTCAGATACACCTCCCCATTTCGCAAGTATGTCGAAACAATTTTCCAGATGAACCAAAACGAGCTCATATTTCTAAGAATATTTTCAAAGTAGTAAAAGTTTAGTTAAACTTTCCAATACAACTTAGTAGACTATCCATCTAACCTATAATACACATAGCTTTATTAAAATCTGCAATCCCTATAAGCACCACGGGGCACGTTGCATATTTTGCCTGGCTTTTAAATTAAAACACACACCAAATAGAAACTTGTGATTTAAGTCAGACTTAGCCAGTATCAGTGTTGAGAATGTGGGTTTCTTTTTTGAACTCTATACGCTGACGCTCTTTGGGTAAATGAAAATATTATAAAGCAACCTGTATGGGTGCGAATAAATCGAAATATGAATTTTGCGTCAAGTCGATCAGCGAGACTTAGTCTAATGGTTAAGGTGTAATCACTAGCCTAGTTAGGGTAGGCTCGAAGGGAACAGATGAAATGTGATTATGAATTTTATCTACTATCATGCTATTAATCCTCTATAAAAGAACCTATAACAATTAGCTTATTACCAACATTAAAACACTCAATGATATTATGATCATTATATCATCCAAACGCGTGATATTATGAATTTCAAAAAAAGAACATTCTCATGACATTTTCACCACCAGATTGCTAAAATTTTGAAAAAAGAACAATAAATTGTAGACTAATTCGTAATTTCGGATTCTCGTCTTATCGTGTTATTTCCCGCCATTTTTTCACTCGAATATTGGAAATGGCAATCAAACAATTACTGTGTGCGTTGTTTACAAAAATGAGTGATTCTAGCTTTCTAAAGCAGTATTCTTCAGCAGCTTCGCAATTAGACTTTTCTTCTATTTACATAGTTCTTACAACACTGTACAACACCCTATGGTATGAAAATCTTTTATAGAGGATTCACATCATGATTGTAGATAAAGTCTTGTATGCAACTGTTATAATTAGGTATTAAAACACTCATATGATGCTATTGTCACACTCGGCTACGCCTCTTGTTTCATGCCAAATTCGTGTTTTGATACCCCTGATTATACATCAGTTGCATAAATAACTATAAAATTATCTGTTATTGTATCAATGTTCACAGGTGGTCGGTGGCGGCGGACTGGTAGTGGGTTCTGCAGCGTTGCAGCTTCTGTCTGCGGGTGGCGGGCTCCGCGTGCTGCAGGCACCCGTACACACAAACGGTTAGTGCTGACATAACAATTGTAAATGTATTAAATTAATAGAAAAATGTTAATGGGTATAGTTGTATTTTACAAAAATGTATAATTTAATAAATATTAATGTACCCGGCAGTATATATGCGATTTTGTAAATATTTAGTTTACAATGTAAAGTCAAGACAGATCGGTAATATAAATTTAATGACACGTGAGCAAATAGTTATTTATGCAACTGTTGTATAATCAGGGGTATTATGTTTTAATACCTAATTGTAACAGTTGCATACAAGACTTTATCTACAATCATGATGTGAATCCTCTATAAAAGATTTCCAATATTCGAGTGAAACAATGGCGGGAAATAACACGATAAGACGAGAAGCCGAAATTACAAATTAATCTACAATCTATTGTTCTTTTTTCAAAATTTTAGCGATCTGGTGGATGAGAATGTTCTTTTTTTGAAATTCATAATATCACTCGTTTGGATGATATAATGATCAAAATATCATTGAGTGTTTTAATGTTGGCAATAAGCTAATTGTTATAGGTTCTTTTATAGAGGATTAATAGCATGATAGTAGAAAAACAATTTAATAGTACCTTACGATATTAGTGCGTTATATCACCAATACACAAGTATCGTACTGCGTTTTTTAACACATTTGCGAGGAAACAGAAAAAAAATACATTTAAATAAACTCAATTTGTGAATGCACACTGTTGCTTTCCCGCCATTTTACTACTGACTGGCGCCGCGCGGCGATTAGTTCGAAATTTGAATAGCAACAGCGCGCCAAATGGCAAATAATACTGTTATGGAATTTGTATGGACTATAACTTAACTATTTGCTTTGGTTATACACGCGTTTTTCATGACCCGCTTTACATATTTAAAACCGGTGGAATTACATCAGCTTTACGAGCAAAGGTGTTAAAAATTAATTAAGTACACTTTTGTATAACTATTACTTAAATTAATCAGACTTGTATTGTGTGAATGTTGATATGTTGAACAAGGGAGTGATAGAGGAGAATGGAAGAAGACATGTTGTGCGGACCCCAAATAAAATTGAGAACAGGGCAAACGAAAGAAGAATCAGCCTTGTATAACTATGACAACTGAATTGTGAAAAGATTGTACCAAACTGGTTTACGCAGTTAATTTATGAAAAAATAGAACACTTTTTGGAAGTTATAAAGGAAATGTTAAATGAATATAGCTAGAAATGTAATTATATGAGCATACACACACTAAAACAGTTTATGGAGACTATAAAATTAATCTCTAAATAAATAACTTAAATCAAACCTCAATGCTATGTATTATTTGTTGACACAAGATTACTATTAAACTTAAGGACCTGTCAAAAATAACACTACATATGTTTTTTAGAGGGTGCTTGGGTGGTTTGGGCATGTGGAACGGATGGATGAAAGTAGACTGACCAAAATGATTTATGAAGCTGGAGTGAGTGGAGACACGGGACGAGGAAGACCTAGGCGAACATATTCGAACAAATCGAAAGTGTCCTCAAAAAAGGCCAGGTCAAAGTCCCGCAATCGTCGAGCATGTTATGAGAATGTTATGAAAGTAGATGAAGCGAAAGAGATATGTAAGGACCGTAGCAAGTGGAAGGACGTAATCTCTGCCACCCCCGTGGGAAAAAAGGCGTGAGTGTATGTATGTATGTATGTATTATATTATTGTCACTTATATCACGCGTCTTTAAAAGACACGCGAAATTTAACGAAAGTATGCATGGAGTGTACCAACTGGGACTAATCTCTATCTGCACCGTGAATAATGAAAAAAAAAACCAGTTATTATTATTATTATAACAAATACAAAACAATTCCAACTAACATTAACTCTACAATTTTGTTATTGACATATTGATTTCGCGTATCCAAAACGGAACGTCTTTTAACAATATAGTTAGAATAAAATAAATGTTGTACAGATTGCAGAATATGAAACACGTTTGGCGTTACGAAAAATAGGAAGATTCTCTTTGACCATAACGTGTTCGTTATTTCAGGTGTTACTGTGGATACCAGCAGGCCAAAGGAAAATGGCCTAGTATCGCCGACGCCAGTATCAACAGGTATGTAACCTAAGAAATCTTTACATTTATTAATGTTTAGAAAATTGACAAAAAAAAACTGAAAGTATAATAAGAATATAAAAATAATATGTTATACGTCGGATCGTTAATCTCTTTTTCTAACCTTTGAATAGTAGGAGATTGCGAAAAATACACAACCGTTAAATCACACAATATTTAATGATTATTCGTAACAATAAATGCAATTCACTAGGATTGAAAAGACGTTTTTCGATTTCAAACGTGGTGATCTTAAGATGGCGTAATCGTTATGTGTTCACAACACGTATAATGTCTTCACATTTCGCAACATTGTCCTATTCCCCACTAATTAAAATCTACAAAACGTCACATGCTATATAACTACAGCAAGTGACGTTTTGTAGATTAGATTTGGTGTAACCACCATCTATGATTTCACCCAGGAAACATTTGCCTGACACAACATTCGCAAAATAAACGTCAAATTTGCGAAAAGTAATACGATACGGTTTGAGGTGTCGTTGTAATTATCGTGAATTTGACGTTTATTTTGCGAATGATCGTCTGTCAAATTCAATTCATCGTTGTCATTTGAGGCTTTCTTATGTCAAAATTAATATCGTTCGTTCGATCGTCCGTTGAAATGTTTTAAGCGATAACGAAGTCCACGATATATCGAATATCGTTTTTAAGAGTACGCCCCCTGGTGCGAAGGACGCGTCGTATGCGAGGTTCCATAGCAGGGGTCCCAACACCGACCCCTGCGGAACGCCGCATTCGACCCTCCTCGACGTTCCATCCCGTCCCGTCCCATCACGCGATCGTCCTGTCGCGCAGATAGTCGCCGACCACTGCCGCAGGTAGGGAGGCAGCTCGTGGTATACGAGCGCCTCTCTAATGGCCTGCAGGGGAGGGTGCCGAAGGCGTGACGATGTCTAACGACACCGCCAACGCCACCCCCCCGATCGAAACTGCGGACTCCGACAGGGAACGAACACGCTGGATGGCGTCCAGCGTTGATCGCCCCCGCCGGAATCCAAATTGGCCGTCGGATAGGGGGACCCGCGCGCGACAGGTGCTCGCTGATACGAGCGGAGATAACCCTCTCAAAGAGTTTCCCCGCCTCGTTCAGCAAGCAGATCGGACGGAACGAAGATGGAACGTCGCCGGTCCTTTCCCTTCCTGAGGAGCACCAACCTGGCCGACTTCCAGTCAACGGGAACAGCTCGTGCTCTCGCGGAGACAGCTCGTGAAGAGCTGCCTCACCGTGCTCCCGAACGCCCTGAGCGCCAGCGCTAGCACCTTTCCCGGGACCCCATCTGGTCCCGGCAGTGTTGCGCGCAGAGAGCCGCGAAACGGCCCGCTCTCCGTCACCCGGAGGTCGGAGGACCAAGGGCCGGGCGACGGGGCGGCAGGGGGACTGTCCCGGACCCTCGGGGAAGAGCGTATCCACCGCTCTCCCACGACGAGAGGGTCCAGGGTCTACGTCAGCGGAGGGACCACGGTCGGAGCTTGCCCAGTACCATCCGGTACGGGCGCCCCCATGGGTCCCTCTCCAGTCCCCCCAGCAGCTCGCGCCAGGACCCGCACCTTGGCGTCGGCGATGGCGACGCCGAGCGCCTTGGCCGCGCTCTCGTACGCGCTTCTGGCGCTCAGGACTTCGTCGACTGAGGCTCGCCGTCTTCGACGGGCTCTGAGGTACTGGCGGCGCGCGGCTACTATAACAACCCGTAGCCGCGCGATCTCCTCGTTCCACCAGTACGCAGAGCGCCGCCGGGGCGGCCTGACTCGGGGCATGGAGACGTCGCAGATCGACGTCATCGTGCCCCGGAGCCAGGGCGCCCGCGCATGCACATCGAGGTCGGGCGAGATCCGTGCCTCCTCCGCCCAGTCCGCGACGTGGGCAGCGGCTAGGGCCGCATCCCGGTCCAGCCGCTTGATGGACCAACGTCGCGGACGGCTGTCCTCCTGGAGTGTGCGGGAAGGGCGACGGTGGGCCACCGACACGTCGAACACGAATGTGCCGGTGGTCGGAGAGTGAACCACCTCCGCCGCCACCCTCCAACCTGACACCATGCGGTGCGTAGAGGGAGTCGCCCATGACAAGTCGACGATCGACTCCCCCTGCCACCGCACGCAGGTGCTGACCGAACCCCGGTTTAACAGCCGGAGGTCCAGTCTCGCCGCCCACTCCAGGAGTGTCTCCCCTCTTACGTTCGTCCGGGTGTCGCCCCACTCTCGCGAGTGGGCGTTAAATCACCCAGGACGAGACTGGACGGGGAGCGCAACAGCGAACGCAGTTCGCTACCCCGTCCAGAAATGCCTCGAAGGCCGCAGTTCGGGGAGATGTAACAGCCTATCGTGGCCGTGGACCCCCATTCCACGGCCACGTAACCCGGCCCCGTAGCGAGCAGGGTGCAGTGCGGTCGGTCGTCGCCCAATAAATGGCGACCAAGCCCTGGTCGTCCCCAAACCACCTTGGTGGGTTCGGGACAGAGTAAGGCTCTGCGACGACCGCCAGGGCAACCTCATCCTCCGCTCGCGCTTGGATCAAAAGATCCTGCGCCGCGCGGCAGTGATTGAGGTTGCCCTGGAGCACCCCTGCACCTTGTGCTTTGGACGTCCATGTTAAGATTGGACGTCCATCGCTACGCTCGTCCCCGAGGCCGGGGCGGAGGTTTGGCGACCCCCCTCTTCCTTTTGGGTGGGCAGCACCTCCTGCTGCCCACTCGGTGGCGTGCCGGTCTGCCCAGGTCCTTGCAGACCGGGCAGGAGGGAGCACTCGCGGTGCAGAGACGGGCTATATGCCCCGGCTCTCCGCACCGGTTGCACAGAGTGCTCCGATCCACCTGCCGGTTAGGGCAATTAACCCTAACGTGCCCCCTCTCGAGGCACCCGAAGCACTGCTGGGGGCGTACCTCGAGTGCCTGCACCTTTGACCGAGGACCACCCGACCAGGAGCCGCCCCGCTGTCAGTTTCCTGACGGCCGCGAGCGGACACCTGACCCAGGCGGTCCCCAGGCGGGCGTGCCCGGCGCGTATATCCCCGACCTTAACGTCGGCCGGGGAACACCCGCCGGCAGCGGATATGGCTGCTGCCACATCCGCTTGGCGATGGACTCGTCGAGGTCCATCACCCGCACATCCGCCATATCCTGTTTGACTGGCTTGTTTACTGAATCCTGGACTCTATTTAATACGACTATTTCGGCTCACATCAACGGACTTGATTTGATTAGAAATCCCGGGATGGTCCATATTCATATCAACAATTTGATGCAAGTACACATAAATTATTTGTCGCTATGATTTTGTATTTTATTGGTATATGTATGTTAGTATGTTTGTATGTATATATATGTATGTGTGTAAGTGTATATATGTATTATAGTATGTATTGTTAAATTTATAGTAAGTATGTCATTAAGTTATACATCGCCATCTTCCCACGTAATAATTGATTTAAATTCCTGTCCATCCTAAGGTTACCTGGAAGAGATCACTCTTTGTGATAAGGTCGCCCTTTGTACAGTTAGTTTTAAGGATTCATTATCTGTAATTTTATTTTTTAACTATGGTCGATGTACAATAAAGTTATAAATAATAATAATAAATAACTCTACACCTAATTCCGACATCTGCTTATAATTAACAAAAGAAAATGTTTAAAAGTTTGATATGCCTCAGGAAAAATACGACACCTGCAATCTACCTTTTTAAATTTAATTTTGGAAATGACTCTTCATCTCATTCTGAATCTATGCAATGCAGAAACTGCCGATGAATAGTAATGAATTCTCTTGTTCTAGATGGCAGCGTTGTCGTAGGTGGGCTCGCGCCGCTCGTCGTGTCGCAGCCCGCACACTTGCTGCACACGCACACGCACACGCTCACACACAAGGTACTGACCACGTTGTCGTAGGTGGGCTCGCGCCGCTCGTCGTGTCGCAGCCCGCACACTTGCTGCACACGCACACGCACACGCTCACACACAAGGTACTGACCACGTTGTCGTAGGTGGGCTCGCGCCGCTCGTCGTGTCGCAGCCCCACACTTGCTGCACACGCACACGCACACGCTCACACACAAGGTACTGACCACGTTGTCGTAGGTGGGCTCGCGCCGCTCGTCGTGTCGCAGCCCGCACACTTGCTGCACACGCACACGCACACGCTCACACACAAGGTACTGACCACGTTGTCGTAGGTGGGCTCGCGCCGCTCGTCGTGTCGCAGCCCGCACACTTGCTGCACACGCACACGCACACGCTCACACACAAGGTACTGACCACGTTGTCGTAGGTGGGCTCGCGCCGCTCGTCGTGTCGCAGCCCGCACACTTGCTGCACACGCACACGCACACGCTCACACACAAGGTACTGACCACGTTGTCGTAGGTGGGCTCGCGCCGCTCGTCGTGTCGCAGCCCGCACACTTGCTGCACACGCACACGCACACGCTCACACACAAGGTACTGACCACGTTGTCGTAGGTGGGCTCGCGCCGCTCGTCGTGTCGCAGCCCGCACACTTGCTGCACACGCACACGCACACGCTCACACACAAGGTACTGACCACGTTGTCGTAGGTGGGCTCGCGCCGCTCGTCGTGTCGCAGCCCGCACACTTGCTGCACACGCACACGCACACGCTCACACACAAGGTACTGACCACGTTGTCGTAGGTGGGCTCGCGCCGCTCGTCGTGTCGCAGCCCGCACACTTGCTGCACACGCACACGCACACGCTCACACACAAGGTACTGACCACGTTGTCGTAGGTGGGCTCGCGCCGCTCGTCGTGTCGCAGCCCGCACACTTGCTGCACACGCACACGCACACGCTCACACACAAGGTACTGACCACGTTGTCGTAGGTGGGCTCGCGCCGCTCGTCGTGTCGCAGCCCGCACACTTGCTGCACACGCACACGCACACGCTCACACACAAGGTACTGACCACGTTGTCGTAGGTGGGCTCGCGCCGCTCGTCGTGTCGCAGCCCGCACACTTGCTGCACACGCACACGCACACGCTCACACACAAGGTACTGACCACGTTGTCGTAGGTGGGCTCGCGCCGCTCGTCGTGTCGCAGCCCGCACACTTGCTGCACACGCACACGCACACGCTCACACACAAGGTACTGACCACGTTGTCGTAGGTGGGCTCGCGCCGCTCGTCGTGTCGCAGCCCGCACACTTGCTGCACACGCACACGCACACGCTCACACACAAGGTACTGACCACGTTGTCGTAGGTGGGCTCGCGCCGCTCGTCGTGTCGCAGCCCGCACACTTGCTGCACACGCACACGCACACGCTCACACACAAGGTACTGACCACGCTCCTAGCGGATATTCTACATCTAACAATATACGTAATAAAGAGTAAACTCTTCATATTGTGTCATAACTTTATATTCGAAACATGATTTGGCACCCACCTTGGTGTAGATTTCTTTTATACCACTAAAATAGCCAACAAGTGTATGTGTCATGAAATTTAATCATCAAACTTCTCTTGCCATATCGACCTTTGATATTTTATTTCCTCAAGATGTCCTTAGTATTTCCTGGTCAAATTCTACTATTCTACTATTAATTGGACTAGCGAATCTTCTCTGTATCGTTGATTATTGTATTATATGTATTATATTATTATATTCTCTGTATCGTTGATTATTTTATATATATAAAAAAATTAAAAAAAAAAAAACTGGCAAACAGATCTTTCTTATAATTGGAGAAATAAGCCTGTTGTCTTGTTGACAAAACACATTTTTGCTTGATTTTAAACAATATTTTATTTATTTTGTATACTGATGTCAATGAAATAAAATATCTGTTACTTCTGGCTAAATTATCAAAATCCAATTACCACTTTTATTATAGGTATAAGATCTGGGATATTCCCATAAACGATTTTTTTGCTACATATCTGAAACTTAGTATGGCCAAAAATTCAGTGTTAGCTCAATCTCTTCTATGATGGAGCTTATGTCCTTCATTGATTGTGCTGAGATTCCTTAGGTGGGCTATCGGAGGAATTACTTGCTAATCTTTTATTTTTTAAAACTTCTTTACAATATTTTGTTTCTTCCGATATCTCTATCATACCTGATCTCTACTGATAGCACTGATATTCTTTCGTACTTTCCGGGTAAATGTTGAATGCCTGTAGAAGTCTCACCCTGAGAGTATTGAGATATTAGGATCGCACTTCATTTTCAATCATGACATCTCTACTGATAGCACTGATATTCTTTCGTACTTTCCGGGTAAATGTTGAATGCCTTTAGAAGTCTCACCCTGAGAGTATTGAGATATTAGGATCGCACTTCATTTTCATCATGACATCTCTACTGATAGCACTGATATTCTTTCGTACTTTCCGGGTAAATGTTGAATGCCTTTAGAAGTCTCACCCTGAGAGTATTGAGATATTAGGATCGCACTTCATTTTCAATCATGACATCTCTACTGATAGCACTGATATTCTTTCGTACTTTCCGGGTAAATGTTGAATGCCTTTAGAAGTCTCACCCTGAGAGTATTGAGATATTAGGATCGCACTTCATTTTCAATCATGACATCTCTACTGATAGCACTGATATTCTTTCGTACTTTCCGGGTAAATGTTGAATGCCTGTAGAAGGTCTCACCCTGAGAGTATTGAGATATTAGGATCGCACTTCATTTTCAATCATGACATCTCTACTGATAGCACTGATATTCTTTCGTACTTTCCGGGTAAATGTTGAATGCCTTTAGAAGTCTCACCCTGAGAGTATTGAGATATTAGGATCGCACTTCATTTTCAATCATGACATCTCTACTGATAGCACTGATATTCTTTCGTACTTTCCGGGTAAATGTTGAATGCCTTTAGAAGTCTCACCCTGAGAGTATTGAGAACACGCAATTTATAATAAAAATATATAAAATAGGTTTATATAGACTAATTACATACGATAAAGGCACCTGTACATACTTACTAGCATCAAACTTATATTTGTTAAAGATTTTAAATAAAACACTTACCTCCAGTAGCGGTATTGCGCGACCCGTTAAATGTTTGAAAATAAGTTGCACATACCGACGAGACTTTTAGTGCCGAAAAATACTTTGACCGAGACCGCACGCTCGCTACTAATTTCTGTTAAAAATCATATAACTTCGCTTTTTATTCGCCCTTCCCGTCACGCCAGCGATCCATCGTTTACAAACTATTACATATTCTTTTCCAGATGGTTGAAACGCAGATGGTGAAAGGTAGTGTGGCGCCGCTGACGGTGAGCGCGCAGTACCTGAGCGCGACGACCATCGTAAAGCCCGTGGTGGTGGTGGGCGCGCCGTCGCCCCCGCCCCCGCCCCCGCCGCGCGCGCCCGCCTCCTCCCCGCCCGCGTGAGCCCCCATCCCCCGCCGCCCCGTCCTCGACGCCGCACTACCTCTCCAGAGGGCCGATTCTCATCTATTTGATTTTTTCATGTGTAGGCAACTAATTAGAACATTTCAAACTCTGCCATTTTTAAAAGAAACCTCATTTGACTTTCTTAGGTTTTACCATTAGGCTTTACATTTCGTTATATCCATTTAAAAATAAACAAATCTTATCTTATTATTGTATTGTATCGTTATTTAATTTAAAAACATATATTAAAAGAAAATTATCAAAAACAAAAGAAAAAGAATTATTAACTGAACTAGAAATTGATACAACTACTCGGCACAATTAATTCTTTGAAAAATGGCGCATCGTGACATCTCCTATTGTAATTTGCAATCAATTTTCCTATTATAATAACTGCTCGAGAAAAATTATGAATTCGAACCCTTTTAGAAAAAGTTCGAGAATCGCCCCTTTTACATGACCATTTTTGCGCTCCTCGTACACCTTCCTTTTTGCTCACAATCACATAGAGCATTTTCGCGAAGAAAGTTCTTATCGACATTTATACTTTTGTTACACAGAGTAGGTAATATCTGTTGTATATTCTTATAAATTATTTCTTCAAATCCGTAAATATTGTCTACGTAACTTCAAAGCAAAGCATTGTTACGTATTTCAATGATAATGGACTCTTCGTGTCTGTAGATGATTAACTACTAAACATTGTAATCTTATGACATTAAACTATGCTTGACTAATAGAAACTTTGAGTAAATAATCTACCATAAAAATAGTTATGGATTAATGCGACATGCACATAAATTATAAACGATTATTGTTTATCGTGGACTATGTAATTTTTTGATCTCCTTTTAACGGTGTAGTCCCCTTTCAAGTCCCCTTCCTTTCCTATCCCAATAGCCGTTTTTGCGGTAACTTCAGTTACTGAACAATTTGGAAAAGGTCTCCACACACTGCCAAAGTATTCTTTAGCAATAAATTTGGTGCGAGTGACTTTCCTGTGTTAAGTCCCTGCGCCCAACGTCATACATCAAATTCAACGCTGGCGCAGTATCCGACAGGAGTGAGTGAAACAGAGTGATTCGCGCGTGTCTTATGTTAAGATGTCGCGATTTTATGTAATACTAGTGGTCTTCGAGGACGGTGAAGTGACAAACGTGGCGTGGAACTATTAAAACAGAAAACATCGTTCGTACCGTCTCTTCTGGTACATTTATATTTTTCTATTGATACCATAGTCCATATTGTGATGACATACAATAATGAAATTGTGTTTCGAGTGAGTGTAAGAAATCCATTATTTAATTTCTATTTATTTTTAGTAAGTACTTTAAGGGAGCAAATTATAGTCGAAACTAATTATTTGGAACTATTTTGGAGCGGTTTCCTCTATTCAATTTTGTATTACATCTTAAATGGATATGGACAGTTTTTATCAAAAGTAAGGGGGTAAGAAAATAATGAACACAGTTTTCTTACTTAAATGCATTCATTATGATAACTAAGTGGTTCATGGAAACTTTCTTCCGTTCATTGAGAAAATGTAGGTGTAGAGTCAAGTGTACTTGTTATATATAGAATAACAAGATAGTCTATTTTTTCTAATAATCTGTGATGCGTGCAGTTGATACTGTAGAGAACTCTGTACAAAAATGTCTTTTATAGGTGTTGTCAATTCCTAACAATATGTGTTATTAAAGTCAATAATGGATAATTAACGTTTAGGTATTAAAAATTGTGGCTTATACATGTATGCAATATTAATTTTGACGTTATGTGATAATTGGTATTGAGTACCAAGAAACCAGAAATATTGAGGCGATTGCAATGACAAGGGCCTGTTTCACCACTGACAGATAAAAAAATACAGATATAATTTTGGATGAAAAACAAAACAACTTGTCAGCCAGTAGCGAAACAGGATCAGAGATGAGGATATATTATAGTTTATAACTTGGTGATTAATGGTTAAGAGTAAAATACAATAATTAAAATGACTAAGATATCCGAAGTTGCAATCGACTGGTTTCTTGTGCTGGCACGGGCCGCGCGGCCGTCCTCACACTGTGCCTAAGCGGGATTAAATTTAATGAAATATAACAGTCAAGCTACGTTACTTTGAAATTAGCGTTCCTAGTTTATACTCTCATTAATTGGAGACACGATTTAATGACAAGTTGTCAATCTCAGACTTGAAGAATACAAAATGTTTTAGCTTGGCTGATTAAGTACATAGCTACAGTATAATTACATTATGCTACCAATATAGTATCTCATGTATTTGAATTTACACTATGCAAATGTAATTTCTCTTTAGACTAAGGTTATTCTAAGTCACTCGTGGTTATGATAACAGAGCTCTCTGTCCGCGTTGTTAAGTTTTACCGTCAGTTCACGTTGTTCTTGTTACACGGGTAGCCAGCAAATGGGGCACAGCTCATAACAAGATTCTGAGTATAATATCGTAGGTGCAACTAGTGCGAGTGAGATAGCAACGAAGCTGTGCTCCTTATTTTTATATTGTATATCTGTCATTCTGTTATGTGGATATGATGAAGACATTGATATAACATTTTGGACTTTATAGCAAAAATTGTGCCAACAGAGTACTTACGTTAGGAAATTGTTGGTTTATTGTTCTGTAAAACTCAACGACCCGTATTAATAAAGTTCTAAGCCTGACTTAGATAATCTTATTTTTTCTTTTTCTAATTAATACTATTTACTTAAAGATGGAACGAGACAACATCCATTGATTAACTAAGAAAGGCTTATATTTATCAATACGGTCAAATAGGAATAAATTCAATCGAGCTTGCACTGTCTGCTCAGGGAATGTAAATATGAATAGGATAATTTACGAGAAAATATTGTTATTCATTGAACCTCTTTGACCTTGTTACAAGTTTGTAATATTGTCAATTTAATAAAAAATGTCTGTCAGCCATCACATCGTAATAGAAGTTGAAAACTAAAAAAAAATTGTACTCATGTTGATGTTAAATAGTACCATTACCTTACCTTACAAAAATGTATGCTGTCAATATAAACAGTAAAGTTCAAACAAATATAAAACTCACAGTAGCTACACTGATATACGTAGTTACTTGTAATTTTGAATTCAAAGATTACATTGGACTTACATATTGACCTGTCATGGACTGTATATTTGCCAAAGGTGCTAGTTGGTAAAATTCACGATTTCAATGAATTCTGAAATGTTGGCAACACTTAATATGGCTGCAGACTGTAAATCAAGTAGGTTGTAATGTGTGTACACGAATGAGTAAGGTTTCCATTAAACGCTTTAAACTTGAGCCTACATTCATGTTAGAAATCTTAGTTGCCACCCGCAAGTGTGTACTAGCATTTTAAAGATGGAAAAATATTGAAACATTTTGGCAGTTTTACTATTTTTATATATCTTCAAATGCATATTTTATTGTAACTTATAAAGATTACGATTATAGTTTGGTACATATAGTGTAATTAAAAAAGAGACTGCAAATGAAAAGTAACTTTTGAAAAGTATTGTAGATAATATAAATACTGTGTATGTATGTATATAGAAATAATACATTTTGTTTTCAATAGGGGTGGCAACATCTCACAATCGGAAGTTGCAACATCTAATATCAAAATGTGTAACTCCTAAGAAATTGAAGTACTGTACAATTAATGAGTATTAAACATATAAAATAGTATAAAAATAATATTTATATATATAAAAAGTAAGAGTCAATCAAATTATTTCACTGGTGTTACACATTTTAGACTAGACTGGAAATATTAAAAAAAATGTTATTTTTACCTAAACTTTTATTTACATTTTAAGTGTGTTCGTTATTTTTTTATTTATTTGCAAACAATTGTTATTAGTATGACTAATCCCCATTTTTATTTTGGTTAGAATTCAAGTTTCAGACCTAGCATTTCTACACCTCATGCATGTTGACATTTACTATCTTCAATAAGAGCTTTCATATTTATTTCCAATTGGTTAGGCTGTGACTTAATTTAGTGAAATTATTTTTTGACTTTTTTATATTAATTGTATCATAATCTTTTTGACATCCGACCTGTATAGTCCAATAATAATATAATTAAGAGTTAAACATAACATGGCCGCTCCACAAGAAAGAAAATATTTTTGACAAATTTTATAAGCATTATATGTAAGTATAAAACAACAAGCAGTACCAATGTAAAATAAATGAATTATAAGTCTTATCTTGTATACTGTTATTTTGTCACTTTGCCTAATGGATTATGTTGAATGGTTATGTGTATGTATAATAATAATATAATAAAGAGAGAAATTTATTTTAATTGTAATATAATATTGTGAAGCAAATAATGCTCATGTAAATAAAATGATGTAGTGTATAAAGTTATAATTATGTTAGAAATACAAAAGAAATTACACATTTAAACTGGCTTTTATTAACTGGAGAGTCCAAGCCTCAGCCTGGTCTCCCCAGAACTTGTCATTCAGGTTACATGAAATTGCAATTAAAAGGGATATATATATATATGTATGTGTTGACGACCTCCATAGTCGAGTGGATAGTACACCGGTTTCAAGGTGTCGCCATCTCTGAGGTCCCGGGTTCGAATCCCGGTGGGGGCAGATGTTTGTGTGATGAATGCCAGCATTTGTACCTTAGTCATGGTTGTTGATATATATTTCAATAAAAAATATTTATATATGTATAATACATGTATGTCTATCCGTTATCGTAGATCCCATAACACAAGCCTTACAGAGCTTAGTTTGGGCTAGGCTAATTGGTGTAAGTGTAACAAATATTTATTATTTATGTGTGTTCAAAACACAGAATTTAGAAATTAGAGTTTAGAAAGAATTATAGAGACAAAAGTCTTTAAAATGTGTCAGGTTGTATAAACAATGGCTTTTTAATGTACTGTTCCTTACAATATTTATTGACACATGTTTTTATTAAAACCATAAGTTTTGTGTGATAGTGCACCTAGTTTTAGGACAGTAAGATGAAAATACATAGAAATAGTAATAATCCATATTTTTTGAAATATTAACAAACCATACATAGAAAATTGTAAGATAATGGACATTGAGTCATACCAATTACCACCACTAGTTTCTAAACATAAATCGACACCAGCAATTTAGACTACGCTAACTTCAAAAAGCCAACTTTACACCAGAACAGATTTCAAGTAAACTTGTGATAACTTTTTTAGTTACATACAGATTTTTTTTCTAATTTTGTACGATTTCCTATCTTTTAATGCTAAAGAAAATATTGCTATTTAAATTCCATAATTATAATTAGTTTCAAGTTTAGCTTTAGTTAGCTTAGTGTTCACAACAAACTGCGATAATGGAATACATAAAAGTTTAAGCTAACTTATACTTAGCTTACTTTAGTATGGAATGTACAAAATCTTAACACGAGTAATTTAAATGGAATTGTGGAAGAATTGCATCAATAAAGAATGTCAAGTGAAAATATGAACATTATTATTTGCTTATAGATAAACTAAGTTGAATAATAAGAAGTAGATCATATTTTGTAGGAGTTAGCTTAATATTTCCGAGAAATGTAATGACTACGTAAATCACATTAAATTGCGATAAATTACACATAACATAGTTTTTTAGTGTCTTGATTAGTTTATACCGCTGGTTTTATTAGAATTAAAACGTAAATTTAGATGGATAGGAAGATATTTATTTAAAATAAAATGAGATATTTTATATTTTTATTTATTTGAAAATTATAACAACTAATCAATGATATTCTTATACTAGAAACATCTCAATAAGTAATATTTTAAATCAACAATAATTAACTTTCTTCTGCAACAATAAAATTGTCATGCTATAACAATAATTCGGTACATTTATGTCACTAATTACATTTGTATCATATTTTTTAATAATTTTGACGTTTTGAACTGTATCTCTAATTTTGAAAATTTAAATTTAATCGTCATCACTAGAAACATCTTCAGTTTGTTCCCCAAATAATAGATTTTCATAAAAAATGTGATATTTTTCTGGTATGATGTTATTATCACAGTAGTATTTTAAATCTTTGTATTTTAGTTTATTTATTTTTAACAAACTCTTGTATGATTTATCAGGAAAAGGTTCTGAACGAGTTAAATCGAGTATTGCACCTCTTATAACACTGAATTTTAGTCCCTTCTACATCCCCTAGACTGTATTTATATTCCAACAGTCCATCATTACCAGGGTTAGCTACAATTTCTTTTACCTTATTCCATAAAACCTTTTCCTGATTTACGTTTTTAGTCCATTTTTTATTAGTAAATGTTTGTGTCTTGAAATCAAAAATCATATCTTGGTTAACTTCAATTACATTGTATGGTTTATCATTTACTTTGCCCATCTGACCAGTGAGTACCACTCATCCGGTGAATATATTTCTCTTCCCCTAGCAGTTTTCTCTATCAGAGCATGAACAGAATCACCTTCGTTTTGTGTATGACCCTTCTCTAAAAAACGATGGCAAATTTTGATTTTGAAAATATTTGCGGCCAATAAGTACATGTAATATACAATGCGATTGCGGTTTTGTCCACCACAATTATCTGACCATAAATTGACTTCAGATATTCCTTTAGAAACTAACTTAGAGAAGAAATCGTACAAACAACTGGCTACTTCGTTAGCGCCTCTTTTAGCAATTTGTTCGTCCCACATATAACAAAAAGCTTCTTTTGAAGCCAGTTCAAAAAACCTATCTTCATATTAGTATTAACTGTATCCCTATACTGCCTTATTGTTTTTACTTTATCATTATAATTATTTTGTGAACACCATTCTGCATACAATTTAAACATTTTTGAAAACGATAAAGAAGAATCTAAATATTTTTTGTTTGAACGCTTCCTGACATAATGGGATTCAACGGTATAAAAGAATTAACGTGATCAATAACGCTCTGTTTCATTTCATTGGTAATTATGGAGGCATGATTCTTATGACGACCTCTGTCATCAATAATATCTACAAAATCATTGCAGTCATTGTTTTTGCGTAATGCGGTATAGACAAACTCTTTGCTTATATTAAAGGTATTTAAAAACATGGTTTTACATACTTTTTGTGAAGAAGTACTATCAGTTACAGGATCGTGTAAAGAAGATGATAATGTAAAGTGTATGAACGACGACTAGTTTCTTCTAGATTAGTGGCTGTCTTTTTGTTTTTTTGCATAACATATTTTGCTATTATTTGCCATTGTTTGACGTGGCTACCTGTATCCCAAAACCGGGAAAAAAGCTCCTTGCGTGATTCATCTGTTATTTTTTCGTAACAACGTAGACGGCAAGTTGCACTACAACTCACTTTCATTCTTCTTGCGTCTTTCTTGATTCCTCTAGTAGAAATGTATGGCATTCCTTTATTATACAAACGTTGCCTTTTTTTAGACAGCCAATCATCTTGGTGCTTGAGACGCTTCAATCCTAAATCAGTCCTTTTTTTGGATCTACGCTTATTTTTGGGAGTTGATACATCAGTATAGTCACTTTCATTTAATGTTGCAGGTGAACAAATAGAAGCTGTTTGAGGGGACTCTAAAATTGAAAGATTATCAATATCCTGCCTATGAGTATTAACCCTTGGAGAGCATGAAACTGTATCATGGGTTGATGTTACTTGTTCTGTTGCTAATGTATTTTCGTGCGAACTCGGTACTAAGATTTTGTCAGAACTTAAATCATCATCAAAATCACAGTAAGGTGATAGGACTGGTGTACAATCTTCTTCATTACAATTTTGATTGTCAGTACTGACAGAAAACAAAGGTTCCACTGACTGAGGAGTCATCGCTATTGAAGAGGGTTTGTTAATATCAGCAGCAAAATTTGGCGAATTTAACATTGGAGTACTTGGAGGCCCCGCGATGTTTAAGTTGATATCAGGTTTTAGTATTAAATTTTTATTGTTTGTCAATGAATGAGAGATTGGGGACTCACAATCTTTATCACTTGTACAGCCATTATTTTGCCAAGAGTCACATTCGTTAATTTTTGAAGAGTCATCAAATACTAAATGTAAAAACTTCTAATTCTGGCGTTTCTGTTTCAGAAGGTAATGGAGAGGACTCTAAAACAATATATTAATACATAATTAATAAGTGAGTGATGAACACATAGTATAGGGGAAGTCCGGGCAAAGTGGACACCTTAACCTTTGACAGCCCATGTAAAGAAAATCTAAAGACATAGAATTAAAGGCAAAGGTGTTGGGAATCAGCATTTATTAAAGTTTCAAATAAAATCAAGAAACAGTGTAACATCAATACTTTACCAATAATTATCTATAATATTAAAAATAGTATCACAATCCACTTTGCCAACACACCGGGTAAAGTGGACAACACCATAGGGCAAAGTGAACACATGGTTAATTAAGGAACAATTACCATAAAAAGAGACAAAAATCAAAAAATATAATAAAAATAATGAGAAATTATAGGAACTAGTCAGTTATCAGTGCAATGGTCGCAAGTAAACGTATTCGTTCCTTCAAAGGCCGTACATTTTTCGTGACTCCATTGCTTACAGGAAATACATTGGATCCAATCATCAAGTGGTTGCCCATTGACTTCAATATAGTCTTCTCCACAAAAGTTGCATGTGTATTTTTCAGTATTTTCGATATGTTTAGATTTCTTCCTAGTATTTTTGGTAGTTTCAATATCTTTGGTCGTTTTAGCATTTTTGGTCTTGCCAGTACTTTTTTTAAGCGTAGGTTTTGTTTTGTATCTCTGTTAAAGTTCTGCAGTACTTTGGTGCTTGCTTTATCAAATTTTATCTAAGTATAAACTAATAAAAAATGTGTAAAATAAACAATCAATAATGATCAAAATGTCTACCGGTAAATCGAATACTACTGGGCTAAGTGGATACTATATTCACTTTACCCGTGTTCATTTTGCCCAATAGGTACATTTTGAACTCAACCTAAACTGAGATGAAAACAACAAACAATATCTCGTCAAAACTTGCTGTAATTCAACACAAGAACATGCACTTTACAGACATTATCACTTCAAAACGATAACGATATATTTAAATACATAATTAGGAAATTACTTACTTTGAAATATCGTAACAAATGACTACTTTTTGATTTTTTTTTGTTTTATTCACAAACGACGCGTGACCTTCCGCTATCTCTCTTTGTTTACGACTGAGGGGTGGAGAACGAAACTCCCAACAGGAGACGGACATGTTCATACGCGAAATTTTGGAATTATTCAGGGTATTCACTTTGCCTGAGCTATTCGCTATGCCCGGACTTCCCTACTCACAACAACTTGTACCTACTGAAGCGCCTAGTTATCAGATAAAAATATCACTACATAATATAAAACTAAGTACTATAAGTATCCATTCAATGTGTTATAATCATTGGTAGAATCCGTAAATTTATTTGGGTATATACCTTACTAGCTTCCTACTCGTGCTTTGCCCGCATTGTATCGAATTTTCCCATAGGAAATAGATATTTTCACACAGTAAAAAATATATTATACCTAGCGTATGTTAATCAGAGATAATGGGGCTTTCTATTGGTGAAAAAAATTTTGAAATTGGTCCAGTGTTTTCCCATAGGAAAAAAATATTTTCCCGTGGTAAAATGTATAATATAGCATATAACCATCAAGGATAACGTAGCATACTAATGGCAAAAGAATTTTTAAATCGTTTCTCTAGTTTCTGAGTTTATTCGTTACATACATACAACATTTCCTCTTTATAATATTATTATTAGTATAGGTATGTATTAGTATAGGTTACCTTATAAACAATTAACATTCGGGTTTTTAAACATTATACAAATAGTAGCACACTAAATTAATTAAATCGGCCGTTTGGGACCATTTCTTTGCCATTACTGTACTATTATACGGATACTTAAATTGTAAAGATTTTTTAAAATTTATTTAAAAATCTTTACAATTTAATTATTATTATTATTACGACAGACAGGACGAAATTTCAATTTTTCGGTATTCCGCCCTTGACCATGAAACCCTAAAAACATAACATACCAATTTAAACTAACGACTGTTGGAACTATGTATAATTTTGATAAGCTAAATCGTACTACTCTTATAACACGACCGCGTCATTTGAACGAATAACACTACGCTAAGTAATCATAACGTAGTGAGTGTTACACGAGCAAGGTGCCGAGCGACAAAAATTTTCTTAATTATATGTATTTAGGGCAATTTAAGGATATTTGCATTATTGAATTCGTTATAAAAAGTCTAAACTAATAATGAAACTCACTTCTCTCGTCATTTCCACTTGACATTTCGGGTATTTCCTCACGAGTCGGCAATTGGCAGTTACTGCTTTTGCTTAATTCCACTAAATAATGAGCTCGTTTCCGTGACATTATTGTTTTTATGATTAATACACTTATTAATACATTTAGTAATATATCAGCAGCAAACCCATAAACATGAATATTTAATTTGAGAACACTTATGGCGTGATTCCTGTCAACACGGCGACAAGTGCACGATAGATTTGTTTATCTACACAAGCGCCCGCGCGCGTCCCGCGGAGACGCCTCCAACCAAGGTTAGCGTAGTCTATGTCGGGTGATTTTAAAAAGTACATTTACTTAGCGTTTTCTTTAATTTGTAACTTTGTTATTTTTTAGAATTTCTATAAAAGTTTTATGTGGTAGTTTCTCCTCCATATATTAAACAATATGGTGTAAAAAAAAGAAACTTTCAAAATTTCAAGTTAGCGTAGTCTAAATTGCTGGTGTCGAAATTAAGTGTCACATTATCAAGGTATTTATAGCTTCGATCATATATTTCTGT
Source organism: Scirpophaga incertulas (assembly GCA_036419045.1). Taxonomy (NCBI): domain Eukaryota; kingdom Metazoa; phylum Arthropoda; class Insecta; order Lepidoptera; family Crambidae; genus Scirpophaga; species Scirpophaga incertulas. Next base: position 4,891,750 of record CM071646.1, on the reverse strand, counting down.
AGATACACAATTCCATAGAAAATCAAACAAAATATCGACCCCGGCGTCTATACATAGAAGAATAGATGTATATTATAGTAACAATTTTGAAAAAAGTTCTAAAGTGTCATATAATTTAAGCCAATTTAAATCTTAAGTAAAGTAATGAAGTATGAAAATAAATCCTTGTTAAGGTCGTTACATATTATCTTCTGGTTTCGATGATATAATGATGCCGTGAAATCAGAAATGAACAACACATTTTGAAAACAAATATATTGGATAATAAGCCCTGAGTCCGTTGCAATTAAGCACAAATTCATTTCATATAATAATGCTCCTACATTCCATTTGACTCCGAATATTGTGCTCGCGTCTTATCATTAGCTCTGTGCTATTTTTTCCTACGAGTGAGCCACTCGAGACAGAAAGAGATAGATGCGATGCGTTGCGCATCGTGGCATGGTACGCAAGCGTTTTAAATTGATATTTTAGTAATACATAATATGAATAAAAGTGTTTTACTCATAAAAAAATGCGCTAATAAATTAAGATAAAGATATACTTATTGGAAGTATGACATTCCATACTTCTTTTGCACTTTACGTGTGTCATTTTTACAATTATAAACTACGCATTTCGGCATCGCTGACGTTATCAATCGCGCGCGGCCACCGAATGAATGAGAGCGAAACAAGGCACATTTACTGTTTGTGCCTTGTTTCGCCGGTGCCACTTTTTAGACGGTAACTGTGTATCTACAGAAATATATGATCGAAGATTTATAGTCCATTTCTTCTTCTTCTTCTTTATCTGTGGCGTGTTGGCTGGTTTTGCCATTTGCCATATGCGAGTTTGTTTTGTAGATTGTGCTGAGGTGCGACGACTCGATTTTGGTGTATTAAGGTAGGATTAGGAGTTAGTACGATTTAAATTAAAAGCAGGTAACGATTTATGAATATAAAAAGGTAAGTTGGATCGGATAGGAATAGAATAGCGGTTGGATAGGTAGGTAGATAGGTACTAATATGCTGAAAGAAAAATAAAAGATATTGTGTTTAAATATATTAAATATTATGCGTGGGTAATATTAAATCTTAATATCGTTTTTTCTGATAAATTTTGATAGAAGTTTATATATATCTTGATCTATATTGTATAATAGACATGAAATTGACGTAGGAAAAGGAGTACCTGCAGAAATCAAGGAATTAATAAAAAAAGGGCTGTCAAATCTGGAACACTGAAAGAAAATATGGTTTATATCTGCCTCAATCTCACCGCATTCACATGTTGGATCGTTAATTATACCATATTTAGCTGAATCAACACAAAGGCACCCTTCACTCTTTCCCGCAATTTTATATTTTCGTTTCTTTTTATTGCAATGTTTGCAGATTTTCGCAGTTTTGCTCCTTTTCCTATTATTAGATGGAATGGCCCAATCCACAATTGTATGGTCAGTGTCAGCGCTTGATTCATCTTGACTCATGACAGTAACATTGCAAGCAACTGAAGGAATTGATCCCCCAGGATCCGGGGGATCATTCATGTTAAAAGTAAATAAAGACTTACCAAATAAACTGCTGCTAAATTACAATATATATATAATTAACTAGAAAATAAATAGAATTACACTACTCAACCGCTTTATATAATGTGAATAAATAATAAGAAAATTTGTAACAACTAGAAACACACCCGCCTACTTCAACGTTTCCCGCCTTTCAAAGTCAAATAAGATGATCTCTGTGACAGTTCGATTTCGACACTTGTAGAGAGGTCCTACAGTGAAAATAAAATCGATTGTTTCTGGTAATCGATTATACTTTATATGGAAATGAAATCGATATTATATTACTACCAAAATTTTGAGTATCATTAGTGTTTCTGTATTATATTGAAAGTTTTTGTTGATCGATGCATTTATCTTATGCATTTATATTGTATTCCTATTATATGTAGGTATAGTAGAAATATAGTCAAGTGTTTACCTGTGATTTCTTACTTTGAAAATTGTAACTGTTCATAACTTGGTATTATAACATCTGCGAAAGCTATTTACTTCATTGGTAAGGCTTGTTGATTTATATCTAGCTCTTGTTTTAATAACCCTTATGTGACAGTCACATAAACTACTAAGGTATGTTTTGCACTGTGTGTTACTCGGTAAATGAAACAAAATTTTAAAAAGAGCTAGTTATTTTTTATTCAGTATCTGATAAATCGCTGTCAGAATTGGTTGAAGAGTCGCTGTCCCCGACATATATTATGAGTTCCTCTTTCCACCGATCTATTCTGACGTACCGCTGATCCTCTAAAATTGTGTTTTTTTGTCTTTTCGACCACATTCGCCCAATTTTCACCGGAGTTGGCAAGCAGTTTCGAGTAATGTCAACATTTTGTTTGCCGTAAATGGAGGTGAAGTGTTGTTTCTTGCAGCAAATCCTGAAATAAAAATAAAGCTGATTATATAAAAGGTCATCAGGAAGTAACTAACGACTGGCTTTCAAACTGAAATAAAAATATATAATTTATACACGCTGCAAAGCAGCACTTACAAAAAGCTTATGACAGAGTGGTGAGAAATGAGTTGTGGTCGGCATTGTCCATGCATGGAGTGAGCAGCAGCCTAATTCGAGCATTAAAATCTCTCTATGTGAATTCTAATGCTCGTGTTAGGATAAATGGTGCATACACAGAAACCGTTTCACATCGAAAAGGTGTGAGGCAAGGTGTGTAGCATCTCCATGGCTGTTAACCTATTCATGGATCAGTGCCTGTCGATTTTGAAAGAGAGTGAATGTGGTTTACGCATGAATGAGTTACTTGTCAAATGCCTACTATACGCTGATGATCAAGTAATATTGGCATCATCGGCCAGTGAGTTGCAGGAGATGGTAACTGTTATGAATGACGCTTTAAATGATAAAGGAATGAAAGTGAACGTAAGTAAGACCAAGTATTGGTGTTTGAAAGAGATGTAAATATGACATGTGTGACATTATGATAGAAGGAGAAAAAGTAGAACAAGTAGAAGAGTTTGTATATTTGGATGTATGTTTACAAGGGATGGAAGGTGTGATAATGATATAGAGAAGCGAGTGAAAGCTGGTAACATGGTGAATGGGGCCATGCATACGTTTCTGAGTAGTCAGAAAATTTCAGAAAAAGCGCGACTAGCAGTACATGAGGGCGTGCTGGTCCCAACATTAATGTACGGAAGTGAAAGTTGGGTATGGGAGAAACGACATGAAAGCAGAATAAATGCAGTAGAAATGAGAGCTTTGCGGAGTATGGCAGGAGTAAAACTGAGTGACAGATTGTATAATGAAGTGATTAGAAAGAAATGTGGTTTGAAAGAGGATATCGTGACAAGAATAGAGAAAGGGATGCTTGGGTGGTTTGGCATGTGGAACGATGGATGAAAGTAGACTGACCAAAATGATTATGAAGCTGGAGTGAGTGGAGACACGGGACGAGGAAGACCTAGGCGAACATATTTCGAACAAATCGAAAGTGTCCTCAAAAAAGGCCAGGTCAGAAGTACCCGCAATCGTCGAGCATGTATGAGGAATGTTATGAAAGTAGATGAAGCGAAAGAGATATGTAAGGACCGTAGCAAGTGGAAGGACGTAATCTCTGCCTACCCCCGCACATAGGGGTATTTTGCATTCCTAGCCGGGTGAAATTAGCAAATACAAAGTTTAAACAAAAGCAAAAATGAATAGTTGTCAGCTAGCCAGGTAGCTACTGAACAAAAGACGACCCTTTCCGGTACCTGCGCCCGCGCCCAGCCACCCACAAACCAGTCGGAACTTGATCGTTGTCGCGTGCGCCGCATCAGTTATGGCTACATTAAAATATTACCGTGTTGAGAGCTCAGTGCTTCCTTATTGTGTATTATTTAACCAAAATTACTATGGATTATCATAAAACAGGTAAGAACACTTTTATTTATTATGATTCACTAATGTTTGCCTATATTTTTAAGGTGTAAAATCAATTACAACTGTCTCAATTTTTCAATCCTTTTTATCCCGAATTGTTCCTTTCAAAGTGAATATAGTTATCCTTCCGAGTGCTTCCGGCTAACGATTTCTGTTCTAACGTATGACAAATACAGTCAGACGATATATGTTTAAAGAATTGAGTGCTACTTTTTGCTACTTTCGACAAAACTGACACTTTAGTGCAGGTGTTAGCCAAAAACCAATAATCGTTATTTTTAAGCAAATTATGAAATGTTTTCTTTTTTATTGTTTTAGGGATACCAGGGGGTTCTAACTACAAAGTTGTAACTAGAGAATACCTGTTCAACAAAATGCAACAACAAGAGTTGCATACTTTTGACGAAAAAGTTGATTATTTGGCAAATTACCTTTTGGCGTCTGACAACTTTAATGAGGAACAATTAAAGGTTTTGAAACATAAAATTTCACATTTCAAAAGTGATTTAAAGAAGAGGTGGCTAAAGGCAAATAGAATTCTTGATAAATTTATTACTGCCAATGCTACGTGGCTTCAAGGAACGTTCGAGATACCCATTGTTCCGTTACCGCAAAAGCGAGCCGGTCGCCCATCAAAACCTTTTGATGAACTCTCTGATAGGAACAAGCGAAAGAAAACCAGTGATCTACGGTCAACTGTTAGTCAAGGAGTGTTAGTACATGCAGCCAAAACTAGTCTGGAGACGTCTGGCCATAGACATGCGTCCCGTTTACTGTCAGAAGTCATGAAGTCACCGAAGCGAGCAGAAAAATACAAACAAGCTTATTCAAAATGTTTGCAAGCTAGTGACACACAATTATCGCCTTTAAAGCATTATCAATGTTTGTTGAAGCAGACCTATCAAGAAAACAATATGAGATCGTCAGAAAATCCAATAAGAAATATTACCCTTGTTATAGCTTAATACAGAAAGAAAAGATAAAGTGCTACCCACCAAAGTCCTCAATTACTGTGACTGAAACAGCTGCAGAAGTTAATTTGCAAGACCTATTAAATCACACAGTTACTAGACTGCTCACTTATTTAAAAGAAAATTTGAGTAATTTAACTGAAGAACAACTAGGTTCATTGGAGCTTATCTATAAGTGGGGCTGTGACGGCTCGCAACAGTCCCAATTTAAGCAGAAAATGCAAAATGAAGACTCCACTGACTCCAACATCTTCCAAAGCTGTTTAGTACCGCTTCAATTAAAATGTGGAAATAAAATTGTATGGCAAAATCCGACTCCCTCTTCACCACGATATTGTAGACCAATTAGGATACGATTTACCAAAGAAACTGCTGACTTGACGAACGAGGAAATCGAATACATATCTTCAAAAATAGATCTACTAGAAAACAGTCAATTCATAAATGATGATGGCTTGTCTGCTAATGTTAAGCATACTTTGACATTAACAATGGTAGATGCTAAAGTGTGCAATGCTGCAACGCAAACCAGCTCCACAATGAGATGTTACATTTGCGGCGCTACTTCTAAGCAATTTAATAATTTAAAAATTAAATTGCCTGTTGATATAGAAGCCTTAAACTTTGGCTTATCAATCCTTCACGCTAGAATCCGCTTGTTCGAAAGTATTTTGCACCTTTCTTACAAGCTTCCGATAAAGAAATGCAGGTGAGATCAGATTCGGACAAAGCTACAGTTGCAGAAAGGAAAACCAACATCCAACGAAGATTAGAATCGAAACTGGATTAATGTGGATGTGCCGAAAGCTGGGTTGGGCAATACCAATGACGGTAACACCAGCAGGCGATTTTTCAGTGACCCTCAGAAGGCTGCAGAAATTACCGGTATCGATTACAACCTGATATTTAGGCTCAAAATAATTCTCGAGGTAATTTCAAGCGGTCATAAAGTTGACTTGAGAAAATTTGCTGATTACTGTTGGGACACAGCAAAACTCTATGTCTCGCACTACGACTGGCATCCGATGAGCCCGACTATGCACAAAATTTTGACGCATGGTGCTACAGTTATGGAAAAGGCGTTATTGCCTATAGGATTACTATCGGAAGAGGCTGCTGAAGCCAGGAATAAACATTTCAGGATGTATAGATACAATTTTGCGAGAAGTTTTCTAGAGTAGATTGCAATGCAGACGTTATAAATCGCCTTCTACTATCGTCTATCCACTGCTCACAAGTCTGAGGCCAAAGCCAAAAAGCAGGAGCCATACTTTTTCGAAAGAAGCAATAGCAATGTTTTTGCCACCTTCACCAGAATCTGAAGACGATTCCGATTCGGAATCTGAAGCAGAAGAGTTCGGAGAAAGTGACAAATGAACCCTGACATTCTTCCTCGTCAAATTAGATTTATATACACAGCTTTTAATGTAATTCGTTAACCAATAAAACTTTTTCAAATCATGAATACTTCTTTATTTGACTTTCGAGTCAGCCTATGATGCTTACTGTTGAACAAAGGCCTTCGCAATTGGTCGTCCATAGATATTAGTAAGACCTAACTACTTTTCAGCAGAAAAAACCGCATTATTAATTTCGCCCGGCTAGAAATGCAAAATACCCCTATGTGCCCCGTGGGAAAAGGCGTGAGTGTATGTATGTATGTAAATTAATAATTTTTACGCCTGCACTGTGTTTTGCCGAGTGGAGTGAGGGCACCGGAGGCCCACTTGGGGAAATGGGGTTAATAAAGTTTGACAGCTACTGACTAAAAAAAATGTTAAACTTACCTTTAACTTGTGCCCAAATCAGTTCAATTGCATTGTACTGGCAGTGATACGGAGGCAATCTTAACACCTGTGTCCATGCGCCTTGGTCAACTCGTCCAAATAATATGTGGGTGTCTGTGGTTATTTTCTTTTAATAAAATCAGCAATTTTTTCTTTACCATTGTCATGTCAGCCTCCACATTATTTTATTCAGCCATTCACTATAGCCGCTTTATTATTTTGAGATGTTGGCGGTTTATTAACTTGTTCGAGAATGGTATTTTGCGTTGTATTAAGATACGGTGGATGTTCATTAAAATGCCTTGATTTTATTAATTGCTTTATTTTATTCCTGTTAACACACATTTCCTGTTACGCAGCGTAGACCAGAGAGAGAGATGAGGCAGCGTTTCGTAGACAAACAAAAATTCTACCATAGATAATACAATACAGTATTTATACTCTAATACCGCCCCTCAATTTTTAGTGTAAAAATAAAAATTGCTTATTACACAATATATGGCAACCCTATTACTTAACATTACAATTTTGCAACTGTCGATAAAAAAAATATGTCATGTGTCACAATTGACATCTTTCAAAGTGAGTCATCTGTCAAAATTTACATTTTTACTAACCTTAAAATTTCACAATACAAAACATTACTCTAACCAGGTTTTACCACAAACTATCACTTTAAACAAAGCATCAACTTTTATTTTAAGCCAAAAAGTAACTTATCTTTAAAATAATTAAACTTCGGGCTGCATAATGCCTTTGTAAAACAATCAGCAATGTTCTCACTTGTTTCTACAAAGTTAACACATAATAACTTTTTATTTACCACTATATCTTTGATAAAATGAACCTTAATGTCTATGTGTTTTGACCTTTTAGTGTTCTCATAGTTATTTATCATTTTTATAGCACTCATATTGTCACAATACATCACAACACTGAACTTTTCACTGTTAAAATCTTCATTTAATCCTTTCACATACAATAATTCAGTTTCTTGAGATAATTTTATTGTGTTTTCATTTCTTGTTATGTCTATTCCCAAATAGTTTGTTATTTCACCAAGATCCTTTGCATTAAATTCCTTTACTAATGCCTTGACAGTATATTCTACAGTAACTTTTTGTCCCATCAAAATTATATCGTCCACAAATAATATGAGCCATATATTTATTCCTTTGTATAGACACACATCATAGCTTGATCTCTTTAAGTTAATATTTTCACAAAATTTATTGAATTTATCATTCCAGCATCGCGGTGACTCTCTTAAACCATATAATGCTTTTCTTAATTTTAGAACTTTTGTTGTGCCTTTTACTTTGACTCCTTCAGGAATATTTATGTATGTTACTGACTCTAAATTTCCATTTAAGAATGCTGAGGGAATATCTAGTTGTCTAACTTCCCAATCTTGTACTACAGCATGTGACAAACCTAGTCTTATTGTAGACATTTTTGCAACTGGTGCATATATATTGTTATTATTCATTGGATCTATATCTTGCTGAAAACCTCGAGCTACAAGTCTCGCTTTATTGCTTCCATCCTGTTTAGTTCTAAAGATCCACTTAGTGTCAATTGCTTTGTGTCCTTTTGGTAAGTCACTCTCTTCCCAAACTTCTAATTCTTGTAATGAATTTATTTCTTTACTTATGGCTTCTCTCCAAGATTCACTTTTTATTGCTTCACTATAAGTTTTTGGATCATCACTTCCTATTAATGCATATGCCATGAACATTTCATAATCAGTGAACTTCTTTGGTAAGATTTTAGTACGCACACTTTGATGTATATCTTCATTTTTATTACACATTTGCTCTGTTTCTATATCTTCTTGATTATCTTCTATCTCTTTCTGTTCTATATTTTCTTGTAGAATATTGTATTCTCTATTACTCATATTTTCCTGAACATCATACACAAAGTCTTCTTCATTAAAACGAACATCACGAGATATGATTATTTCACCTGTTATTGGATCCCATAAGCGGTATCCATTTCCTGAATATCCCACAAATCTTACAGTTTTCCCTCTTTTATCAAGTTTATTTACTCTTGGTAATATAGTAGTCCATGCTTTACAGCCAAATACACGAAGATTATCATAGGAAACTCTTCCATAAAAAATATGTGCTGGTACATCATAATTCAATGCTTTTGTAGGAGATCTGTTTACTGTGTATGTTGCACATCTTAAAGCTTCACCCCACATATATTTTGGTATGTTTGTTTCTGTTAACATTGTTCTCACTTTATCCATTAATGTTCTATTCATTCTCTCACAGACTGAATTTTGTTGAGGAGTATATGTACAAGTTGTTTCCTGTTTGATACCATGTTGATGATAAAACTTTTTTAATTTTTCATTTAGAAATTCTGTCCCTTGGTCTGATCTTATCCTTGATACTCGGTTTCCATTATTATTCATTCTGTTGATATATTCTATTATATAATATTTAGCTTGACTTTTATTCTTTAATAAATATGTTTCTGTAAAATGTGAGTAATCATCAATAATTAGTAAATAATATCTTTCTTCTAATTTAGTACTGGGACTTATTGGGCCTCCTATATCAACATATATCTGTTCTCCTATTCTCTTACTCTTAGAATGCATAACTGGTTTGAATGGCACTCTGGTTGATTTACCTTCCATACATGCATTGCATATTTTTGGTGAGGTTGGTAATCCAAGTAGTTTTAACCCTTGATGATTCAGATGATTTAATCTTTTATGCCACAAAATACCTTTGTCTAATTTCTTCAATATCATTGCTTTTTCATGTTCATTTATATAAAACTTTATGACAAATAATCCTGTGTTATATGAATTTCCGAATAGTGTTGTAGAATTATTACTTATTATTGCTCTGTTATTTTGAAATATTACTTTATATCCTTGTTTATTTATTCTTTTTACAGACAATAAATTATGAGACAATTCTTTAACTATAAGTGCTTCTATACTTAGTATTATGCCATTTTGCGTTTTTACTTCTAATGTTCCTTTCTTTTTTATGTTTATTACTTGTTTGTTCGCTACTATCACTTTTAATTCTGGTATTTCTATTATATCTATCATGTATTTTTCATATTTACTATTTATCATATTATGTGTAGCACCTGAATCTATAACAAAAGTGATATCATTTTCTTTTTCAGTACTGCATGACTCATGTGATGAATATGCCTCATCTGCAATAAATGAAACTTTCTTCTTTTCTTCAGACTTTTCTTCTTGCATCAGATTTGCTCTTGGTCTTGCACCTCTACTTCTGTTTCCTCTCATATAATTTCCTCTGCCTCTTTGTACTTTACTGTAGCAATCTTTTGCGAAATGACCTTTCTTTGAACATTTATAACATTTTATAGTTGTCATATCAAAATTGAAACTGTATTCTTCTCTATTTTTAGTGCTTGTCTGTTGTGTATTCTTTAGTTTAAGTTCAGCATCTAACAATTTATTTTTCGTGAAGTCCAGTGTCAATTCCATGTTAGTGGACTCTAGAGCTGTTATGATCGGGTCGTATGAGCTTGGTAACGTTAATAATAGGTGACAGACTTTATCTTGATCCGTTACTTTGCTTCCAGTCTCTTCTATTTCCCTTAATATTTTATCGAATTGGCGAAAGTGTTCACTTAGCTCATCTGTTTCTGAACATTTTAAACTTAGAAGTTTCTTTTTTAGATATAATAAACTTATAGCACTTTTACGCTCAAATACATTTTTGAGATTATTTAACATTTGATATGACGTTTTACAGTCTCTTACGTATTCTAGATACTTGTCTGATAAACTCTGTACTATAATGCTGCGGGCTCTCGCGTCCCTATTTCTGAGATCTCTTTTATCGGCGTCACTGGCTTTTTCAATGTCTACATTTTCGCTTACTTCTTTACATTGTTTTTCCTCTAGGATTATACCAATCCTAAATAGCCACGAGCTATAGTTATCGCCTGTGAATTGCGGCAACTGCAAAGTTGAGAAGCCATAGTCTTACCATGTGACCGTAAACGCACTTTTTAACTTTCTATCAATCTGTGCCAATCTGGCTTAATTCTGAACATCCAATTACTTTCCCGTCCTACTGGGCCCATAACCTATTAAGATACGGTGGATGTTCATTAAAATGCCTTGATTTTATTAATTGCTTTATTTTATTCCTGTTAAACACATTTCCTGTTACGCAGCGTAGACCAGAGAGAGAGATGAGGCAGCGTTTCGTAGACAAACAAAAATTCTACCATAGATAATACAATACAGTATTTATACTCTAATACGTTGTCCATTAACTTAATAAAAAGGAGATGTGTTTTCTTACGTATTCAAACACTATCTCGAATTATCTAAAGTCGTTGAAAAAGATTCGTCTCGTTTGTCGGAATTCAATGTGCGTCTCAAGGCATTCATTCAATACGCGAAACTTTCGAACAAACCATTTCCATATCAATTGCTTAGCAAAGAAATCGGTACCTTAAATTTGTACCTAATTATAAAGAAATTCAGTCATTCGATGATTTATATTACCGAATTTTGAGCGTCGCAAGTACCGTGAGTGAATCATGGCAATCATGCGAGAGTGGCAGTTTGCTACCTACGGAGGTTGATAAGAACGGTGCCGGTACTACCTTCAATAATTCGCGTTCCGTGAAGCCGTGTTTGCCTAAATTAGAACTATTCCATTTTAACAGTAAACTCGAAAATTGGCAAACCTTTTACGACACATTTACTAGTGTAATGAAAACCACCGTTCTTTGTTACAAATATATGTAATACTACAAACTTGTACACTGACTGTTCACTTTAAAACTAACTCGTCGACTCTTGCTTAAGAACTAAACTGTGCTTAGAGACTAGGTCACAAAATCAAAATCAAATCAAAATAATATTTATTCAACATAGACCTTTACAGGCACTTATTGACGTCAACAAACAAAACAAAAAAAAAGCTTAAATAAAAAAAAACAAAAACCTTGTCCGTACGTACGAATAAGGAAAAAAAAAAGAAAAAATATATTGACTCGACACCTGTTCGGAAATTGGGAGAGCCTTCTCGAGAAGAACAGGCAAGAAACTCTGAAGGTCTATTTTTTATCTCCTCTTTTCAATGTTAACAATCACAATAATACAATACAAAAATACAATATAGTACAAGATACAATCACACCTGACACGATTACAGTCGTATGTATGTTTACATACACATATAAAATAATACAATATTATAAATAATGTTGTTACCAAACATAGCTCTATGAATAGTTTAAAGTCACATTATATACCTTCATTTGCCGCCATTTCATTTCAGTCCGCATCAGTGGCGCCAAAACCACAGTTTCCTTTTAGTCAAATCAAATACCATTTAACATTACAAGTGCTTGACTTATTATACAATTGAATACCTTTTTATATATAATAAAATCATAACATGATGTTACAAATCGTTGACATATTTTTTAACAACTGTCACTTGATGAAAAACTTTTTAGCACAAAAATTAATTCACCAAACTGAAAAGCAAAAAATGATTAACATTTTTAGTTAAGTTTAACATTAGCTTCATATATAATGGATTTTTAATCAGCACCAAAGAAACAAATGAATCAATTAAAAAACCGCGATACGCTTAAAATGATCTTACTTTATACTTTTTTTTTGTGGCTACAATATATTATTGACCACATGATGATTACTTTTTAATTATTTATCGTGTGGTTTATTTTTTGTTGTTGTAATACCCAACTCTGCATTAAAATCAGTAAGTAAATTACCCATACTTCCCACTGTTAGGGTAGGAACTTATATGGAACAAATTTCTGGGGTATAAAATTTAAAAAAAAATATATGTAATAATCGGACTATGTACTTACTTTGTATAACGTTATGCCTTATCATACACAAAAAAATATTTACGCGCCGTACTTCCTTTGTTTTTTTGCTGGTTAATGGAAATAAAATATTTAACGTTACTGGTCGTTATTGTCAAATGACTGAATATTTATTGGAATAAGATTTTTAAAAAATCAAATGAACATAAATTATCATTGAAACAAAGAGGTAAATAAGTAGTAAGTACCTATTTTTATGCCAATCAATGGAGAACGGCGGAAATATCCCTATTCATTTATTGTGTTGTGTATTCACTAGCCAGGTAACGAGCTTAGCAATATGGGCCCCCTATGTTTAAGGTGCTATAAATTATGTCTGTAATTTTCGTCTTACGCAAATTGGGCGGTTTCGTATATATCGAGTAATTAAAAGGTTTTTGACTCACCAACTTATCTGTCACTTACTATTTAGTAATTAATTCGTTACCTACTGTTTGAACCTTAACAATACATGTTATTTTTTCTATTTAATCTTTACATCATAATGGATAAACCAGATTTTTTATTTTTTTATGTTAAATAAAAAAGTATGAGCCGAATATAGCAGTAGGATAGTGTATTATTAATAATAATGTGTAGTAGTATACCTACTTTTTATATACAATTTAAATGGTAAGTATGTTTTTCTCAAACATGCGCAGAAATGAAACGCGTGAGAGCCTTGAAGTCATTTGTACTAATTAATTGTTTTGTATATTTCACAACTTATAAGATAATACTGGCGTACCGATTTACTGAACAGAGCTTTAGTTTTTAGTTTGTTATTCTGATATGTAGTAATAAATGCACGTAGTCATCAATATATCACAGGACAAGTAAATGATGATTGTGTAAACAAAGCTTATATATTTCTTCGGATTTAGTAGATTTACTATTTCCATTCCCAAAATTAAAAAAGCTATCTACTTTTAGTTTAAATGCCGCCATTTCATTTCAGTCCGCATCAGTGGCGGCAAAACCACAGTTTCCTTTTAGTCAAATCAAATACCATTTAACATTACAAGTGCTTGACTTATTATACAATTGAATACCTTTTTTATATAATAAAATCATAACATGATGTTAGTAGACTTTGAAAATCAAGTTCCCCGCTATATTGAACAACATATGCAAATATAATATTTACATACGCATGAGTTTCCTAAAGTTAATTACATGACAATTCTTGAAACTTAGGATTTTGGAGGCCGTTTGCTATCAAAACAAATCTAATCCTTTACAAGACCTTGCTCAATTCGTGGTCACACGGAGTTTTGTCAGTGACGTGTAAACAGTACATATTTTGCACTGTTTGATAAAGCTGATAATGATCTCACGGAAGAAAAGAGCAGGTTCTGTGATTATGTATGTACTGGTCGCGTCGGCTTATTATCAGTACGTTGTTATCAACTCACTTTCTTGTCTGTCAGTTCGTTAGTTCGGCTGTAATTTTGCAATCGATTTAAGGTTTTTGACGATGAATTATATGTCTAAAACATTCAAAATAGCTCAGTGTTAGGTGGCAATGCATTGTTTAATCGCGTGTGACAGATATTAATAAAATAATTTAAAAAATAATAATAATATATTAGCTGGCAATGAAGTTTTTCTATACCATAGAAAAAGACGTGATGAAATCCGCGTCAGGACTAGGATCACCGACACAGACCGAAGAATTGGGAAACTTAAGTGGCTACAGGATTGACGGCCGTGTTCAAGTGACCGGCTTATGCTGGGATACGTAAGCATTCTACGAGGTGGACTGACTTTTGATGGAAATCGCAGGAAGGTGGAGCAGGTCCAATGGGTGGCCCGTGTCTAACTGTTTTTTTTTTTTTTTTTTTTTTTTATGTGATAGGGGGCAAACGAGCAGACGGATCACCCGATGGTAAGCAATTACCGCCGCCCATGAACGCCCGCAACACCAGAGGAGTCACAAGCGCGTTGCCGGCCTTTTAAATGGGAGTACGCTCTTTTCTTGAAGGTTTGGATATCGTAACGCCTCGGAAACACTGCAGGCGACAATTCATTCCACAGTTTAGCTGTGCGAGGCAGAAAGTTTCTAGAGAAACGCACAGTGGTGGACTGCCAAGTATTGAGATGGTGAGGATGGAAGGTTTGTCGCGTGGAACGATGTCGGAAAGTACTTGCAGGGATTAGTCCAAATAATTCCTCTGAGCATTCCCCGTAGTAAATGCGATAGAGTATGCAGAGAGAAGCTACATCTCTACGCAATGCCAAAGGGTCAAGCCGACTTGAAGTTTCCTGGTGGTCGACGATGCGAATCGATCTCCGTTGAATCCGGTCTAGAGGGAGAAGCTGGTATTGGGGCGCCCCTGCCCAAAGATGAGAACAGTATTCCATATGAGGCCGGACCTGTGCCTTATAAAGTTGTAGACGGTGGGCCGGTGTGAAATACCGCCTCGATCTATTGAGCACACCAAGCTTCTTCGAGGCTAGTTTAGCCTTACCCTCTAAGTGACCACGGAACTGAACTACGCTCGATATGTCGACACCAAGAATCCCAATTTTGGCTGAGGCGGTTAAGGGAGTGCTCTCAAAACGAGGAGACACGATAAACGGGAGCTTTTTTGCTGTGAACGCGCAGACTTGAGTCTTTGTGGGGTTAAATTGGACCAAATTAAGTCTACCCCAATCTGAGACTTTCTTTAAAGAAGTCTCAATTTCAGACACAAGTTTGTTTCGACTCTCGATGACGTTTTCCCGAGAAATATTGGCTCGGCCGGTTATAAAATGTGTCACCCGTGCTATCATCTGCATAACAATGAATGCCGCTGATTTGCAACAAATCATTAATATGCAGAAGGAATAAAGTAGGCGACAACACACAGCCTTGAGGAACACCAGCATTCACAGACAACAAGTCAGAGCATTGACCGTCGACTACTACCTTTATGCTTCTGTCTGATAAGAAGTTGGTGACCCATCCGCATAATTTCTCGGGAAGCCCATAGGAAGGAAGTTTTGTAACAAGCGCTTTGTGCCATACCCGATCGAAAGCTTTCGCTATGTCCAAACTAACCGCTAAAGCTTCTCCCCTTGTCTCGATCGCCTGTGCCCAACGATGCGTAAGGTACACCAGAAGATCACCAGCCGAACGACCTCTACGGAAACCGTATTGTTGGTCGCTAAGCAGCTGGTGATCCTCTAGGTACCCAAGGAGCTGTGGAACTGTGGGCGTCCTCGTTCAAATGACGACGAATTATAAAATTAACCGTTAAAACAATGTAATGAAGGCGATGTGTTTTGAGTAGTTTATTAGCCAAACTATAAGAATCAAGGGAAAAAGGAAACAAAACTGTTTATTGAACACATTTTACAAATAAAATATTTTTAGATTTGTTGACTTGTGGCGATTATGTCTGACTCCAAATGGATCGAGGCAGCTTGACCGGAATGGTATAAGCACCGCTGTCTTAAACTAAGCTGGAGCCCTTGGGCACATAAGAATTGCACGCCCTTTAAGAAAGTAAAAAACGCGAATTATTCTAACATTTTTAAAATAAGTTTGTTATGCTCGCTAAATAAGCTATGGTCGCGCAATACAGCGGTTGGAATACTGCACTAAAATAACTTTACTGGTTAAGTAATTTCGACGGTAGCGCTTCCGTTATTGGAATCCCGAACTACAAATCCATAGGTGTCTCTCGGTCTCAGCTTCCAGATAGAAATGAGCCGTCTTGGACCGTCTGTCTTCGTTGATATAATGGCGTAGTAGACGCCGCGTAAATATCTATACTAATATTATAAAGAAGTAAACTTTGTGTGTTTGTATATTTGTTAAATTGTAAGGGGTAATCTCAGGATCTACTGAACCGATTATAAAATTCTTTCAGCAATAGAAGGCCACGTTATTGCTGAGTGTCATAGGTTATATAAAAAACCGAAAAATAAAAAGGTTTTTTACGTGGTAGTCCGTTTTGCAAAGTGAATCGGAGAAAAGAACAGGCAGCGGACGGCGCGCGATGGCTTCGGGTTTAATTCGGATCGCGTTCGTGCTCGCTTCGGGGATTATTAATATTATGCTCAACGAAAGTGGGCACGGGTCATCTTCATATAAAATTACTAATTTGTGAAAAAATGTAATGTCTAATGTGTCCGACAAAAATGTTTTGAGAATAAATGTGTGAGAGAAATTGTAGGTTCGTTCGTTCGCCCTTAAGGTAAAGGCGGTATTGGGTGTAAGGGCCTTATGGCTTGGATGGAAATCATTCCCCTCTTGTCGCAGCTATGTATGTAATAAGGGCTAGCTGTTTGATTGAACGGCTATTTTAACCAGTTGGGATCGACATATGCACTTCTTTACAAAAAAAACTGTCGGTAACGCAGTTCTACAATATAATACGAAACACAGGGTATGTTGTGTACAATCTTTGTTCCAAATTGATTTTAATTATGTTAGTTTTTAACTCAATGTATAGGGTACTAATGTGATTCATTACTTTAAAATTAGTATTTTAAATATTTGTGATTAATAAAATATTATCGGGTTTTGTTTAGCATATATTTTATTAAAAAACAATTGAAATTATTACTTGATAGCTTTCTTAGCATGTAAATAAATGTATAATCGTGATTACAAGATTATTTACATATTATAACATTATTAAATGTTACCAATGGTGTTTACATTTAAAAAGTTATACAGTTTTTAAATTAAAAACGGCCTAATTACATATTAGGTATTCATAAACGTATTATAAAAAATATTAAAAATAAATTGTATATTAAGATTTCTATTTGTGACTTTGCACTGTACTTAAAATGAAAATAAACGAATATATAAGAAGAAAATGCATAAAATTTGCGTCTCGGACAAGAATTGAACCCGCGTCCACCTAATCGTGTTGACGCCTTAACTTTAGACTTTTACCAATAACGATTGTTATTAAAAACTTCAACTGTATACTTCACCTTTTAATTTGTTAACTGTTTGATAACTAAGTAGGCATGTACCAAAATATAACTTCTAAAACTTAAAAAAAAAATAAGTTTAATTAAGTTGATTAAGAACAAAGAAAGTAAAAAAATTGTAAAAGAACATACGTATAAGAAAATCTACAAACGTAATTTTTGTAGTGGCAATCATTCCGTCACTGAGTACTATCCGTTGAATCGAATTCTGCTTGGGTTATATTTTTAAAAATTTTAGAATTAAATATGTAACTCAACCAAAATAATAATAAGAAGAACGAAACAGCTCCAATTGAGCTGTCAAACAAACTGATTTTTAAACGGTTTTATTTAGCTCAGCCCGGTTCATTCTTGGGTCAAATTTAGTAAATCAAATTTCACCCTCTTCCTGTCAACCGATTAATCTGAAATTTTGTATACACTTTGGATTTTGGTGACAATACAATTATATTTATTCATTATCATTATAAATTCAACATGGCCGCCGCTACAAAATGGCGGACAATTTAGGTTTTATTAATCCCATCAATATGGGTATCAAATGAAAGGGCTCAACAAGCAAAATACAATATACTATAAAAATTAAATCCAAGATGGCGGCCGCTGCAAAATGGCGGATAACGTAGGTTTTATCAATCCCATCAATATGGGTATCAAATGAAAGTGCTCAACCAGTAGAATACAATGTACTATATAAAATTAAATCCAAGATGGCGGCCTCTACAAAATGGCGGATAACTTAGGTTTTAAAAGAGAATAATGCGAAATAAAAACTAAAAACTAGAAAATAAAAATAGGTAAAAAACTTTTTAATTTAAACGGTTTTATGTTAAACATACATTGCAATGTTTAAGATAAATGTACTAAAAATGTACTAAAAACCAAAAAATAATAAAATAGATACAGTCGTGGGAATTATAAACATATGCATAGACTAGACTAAAATAAAACCGTGGGGCACATTGAAACAACACAACGATTGTAGACAATTGATGTGCCCCACGATTTTATTTTAGTCTAGTCTATGCATATGTTTATAATTCCCACGACTGTATCTATTTTATTATTTTTTGGTTTTTAGTACATTTTTAGTACATTTATCTTAAACATTGCAATGTATGTTTAACATAAAACCGTTTATTTTTTGTCAGATTGCTATGTTCTGCTTCGCAATGAGTGTGTGGAAGGCGCACGAACAGAAGGTTCGACGCCTAACCGACTAGCAACACCGGCGACCGTGCCGGAGTCGTTAGGGTCGAAACAAAGGGTGGCGACGCAACTTGAGCTTAACTTTGCGCAGAGGCAATGTCCTAACCA
Organism: Scirpophaga incertulas; assembly: GCA_036419045.1. Classification (NCBI taxonomy): domain Eukaryota; kingdom Metazoa; phylum Arthropoda; class Insecta; order Lepidoptera; family Crambidae; genus Scirpophaga; species Scirpophaga incertulas. The sequence continues at coordinate 4,872,943 of CM071646.1, read as the reverse complement.
ATGAGGTTAATCCGAGGTGCGATTATTGCTAGTTGAAAACAAACTGATTGTTGAATCCTTTTATTTATAAAGGGGCATAAGAGTAAATTGATCACTTGATAGTAAGCAATAAGTGCCGTCCATAGACATTCGCAACACCAGGCTAGTCACAGATGCATTGCGCGCCTTTTAAATGGAAATTCGGGTATGTTTTTTTAAGGTTTGGGTATTGCACGAGTCCGGAAATAACGCAGGCGAAAATTAACTCCACTTTGTTAGTGCGAGGCAGAGAGATCTTGGAAAAACGCACTGTTGTAGACTGCCAAAACTTAACGTCAAGTGATTTGCGGCAAGGATCATTCTGAACAATCAACACTCGCCGTAATAGAGGTATTAATTAATAATTAAGGGCCCAATCACAACTCTTCATGGATGAAGTTCATCCCGTGATCAGGTGATTTAATTTGGTATCATTCCTTTTCGTAATGGCGGACCTAGGCGGACATATCTCGATCAAATCGAAGATGTCCTAAAGAAAGGCCGGGTCAAGAGTACTCGCAACCGATTAGCATGCATGAAGACACTCATGAAAATGGAGGAAGCAAGAGAAGTGTGCCAGGATCGTAGCAAGTGGAGAGAGGTGGTCTCTGCCTACCCCATTGGGAACAAGGCGTGACATATATGTATGTATGTATACTAGTCCTATAGTTAACCTTCATGAACTGATGTGATGATCATTCATTTAGTTAATGTACATATTTATGGGGAATCCGAGTCACATACATCGGAAAAAAATTATAAACGAAAACAAAGGAAGTGTCAACTGAAAGAAATCAAGGTTTGCCTTATCACTTAGTTTACATAATTTCGCCGGCACATCCTTTATCAGGAAGTAGGCGTAATGAACCTCGATGTGTTTGTTCTGTGACAGTTGCGGCGTCGTTATAAATTGGCGTCATTTTCGAGTAGTGTGCATACCTTCGGGAGACCTCCGCTCGCTTAGTACTAACTACAAATAATATAATTTACTTAATAACTTGAAAAATACAAAAAATCGGTTTCCCTTTAATGTCTAACATGACAAAATCATTGAGTATTTTAATTTTATTCACTTTCCATAATGGATTGAATGGTTTACCAGTTACCAATGATATGCTTAACAATGTTAACTGGAGAAATAATATTTTATTCGATAATAGCATAGATGGAGAAGATAATATTAACATATCCCATTTAGGACCAGAAGCATTCGGATCGCCTAAGAATGAGAGCGGTAAGTCATTACTCATTACGTCTTTAATTAGATCAAACGAATTGTAATCTTGTTTATTCAACATGAATAAAAAGAGTGATTCGTAGAACTAAATAATGGTAAAGTCATTTATTTTACTATACTTACTCCCATAAATGATAAAATGCATTAAATATTTTAATTAAATCGGAGATATTCATAGCTTGCAAGAGTGTGTATGAAGTCTTAGAAAATTCAACATATCTTTCCAAGTCGCATTCTCAATGTCATGATTTTTGCTAATTAGCAATGCAATGGCTGGTATAGTAATATAATTTAATTGTGCTATTAATTTTAAATGATCCGCTTCTATCTACAGGTTTATCTGACGAACCCATTTACTTGACCTAAAATGTTGGATACTTGCAATTCGAAACTAGTTTATCACGTTTTCAAGCCAAACACGGTCTTGATGACAGCTCGATAAAGTTGCCATTATTTCAGTTGTGATATTTCGACAGCCCATTTCCTTCTACTTTGTCAGTTGTGGTAAAATATTCGTACTTGCTAACTAGCTCGTGATAATTTTATTTGGCGTCATCTAATAAATGTATATGCCTATATTACAGAGAAATACTTATAGCAAAACACGAATGGGAAAAGGGTGGAATGTTTTTTAAGGAACAGGGAATTTTGTAGTACTTTACAAGTTTAAAATAAAAGGTATTCCTATTTAGGTCACAGTTAGTAGTAAACGGCCCTTTTTAAGTACCCACTCTCCATTAACAATTAATTTACTTTATTTACCAAAGTTTTGTCAAAATTTCATTTGGTAACTATTATAACTTATGTAAGATGTTACAGAGATAATAGCTCATTTAAATTAAACATTTCAACGTTTTTATTGCCGGTTTATACCGTTAAAATATATTTAATTTACTTAAGCGAAACCGAACCGAAGAAAAATTTATCACTATCCGATTTCAATACAAAGTTTTTATATCAATTATGATTGCATGATATTAAGCATGATTGTTTAGTGATAGTTTTTTCTGTGTCTTAAATACATTATTGTCGTAACGTTTAATCAACAGTTTTGTCATTATTGCCGTAACGTTTAATCGCCCTGAAGCTGAGCCTATTGGGTCTTAGGGTAAATAAAATAGGACTATAAAATTTCGAGGGGAAAATCGTGACCAAACCTTATTGTACGATTTATCGACTGATGAGTGCTCTAGTTTCATGCTAATTTGTTTATTTTCATAATTATTTAGGAGAAGCAGTAGCGGAATGGACTGAGGATTCTCTGATGAACCCTGAGGAGATGGGATCTTACGCAGAAGGCGATATACTGGTGCCGAGACCACTTACGAGGAATGGCGTGCGAGATCAGACGTCGATGTGGCCTAACGGAATCATTCCTTACGTTATCGAGGGATATTTCAGTAAGTATCCAAGAATAATATTTAATTATTTATTTTACTAATTGTATTATGACTCACTCACGCAAAGGATTGTAATAATGATTCGCAAGTCAATGGCAAAAGACCTTATACTAAAGAGAAACAACAAGTGCTATAGGTGGTTGTGCAGGAAGAGAGCTAAGTTGTTGTTTACTGCGAGTACTGACTTTCAATCCTGAGCAATCGAGGGATTATGCAACTGAATCATGAGAGTAACCAAGTAGTAGTTCAAGTTTTCGGATTTGTTTTATATTTGACAGGGAGAGTCACTCACTAACTCAACTTTAGATATCGCTGCAAGATAATGCTATATTAACGTTTTTTTGGTAATCAACCAAACGGGCTCAGTAATTCCATTACCATTGAATTGAAATATAAAAACTTCTGCGCATAAAGGGTTCCAACTCCAATTTTCTAATGTAATTATTTATTTCATCTGCTTCGTCCTGCATTAAGATGTATTACAAATGGCGGACTTATTCTTTAAATATTATCTAAATCTAACTTATATCATCATCTAAATTGAGAGATAAGAGGATCCCCTTTTTTTGTATCTACGTTATACCTGCAGATGGTATTATTCAGCTCTCATAAAATTCTATTCCACAGATCAGCAACAACGAGACATGATCAGAAAAGCAATCGCCGATTACCATCGCCTTACTTGCCTCCGCTTCGTGCCTTACAGCGGACAGAAAGACTACCTGACTATTCAGAGTGCAAGGACTGGATGCTGGTCGAGCGTCGGCCGTCTTGGTAACTTTTATTTCACTTTTATTCGATTCGATTCGGCTTGCGGAGGTTGATCAAGTATCAAAACTCAGAGAAAAATTAAAGTGGCTATTTATGAAATTGCGGCAACAAGAACATATCCTTTCCATCCTTTGTAGCGTCCTGTGCGACTTATGCAGGTACCTCTCATTATTTAAAATAGCGTTTTCTATTTCTCGAGGATGATCATCATCGGCAACCGCAGCTAAGTTCGGATAATGTCCTTATGTCGGTCTTTTACGATTGCTCTTAAAAATAGTTGTACCGATTCTGATAAAATTTTGTATGTGGTTAGTTTGAGACTTTGGGAAGAATATAGGATTTTTTTTATTACGGGAATATGACTTTCTTGTGTGAAAGTCTGGTAAATTCTACTGAACCAATTCTGATGTAACTTCGTTTGGGGATAGTTTGTGAGACAGCGAAGTATGCTAGGGTATCTTATTTGCCTCTAATCTCGTGTGATATTTGGATTATTTTTGGATGACTTTGGATTCATGTGCGTTTGAATTATATTTTTCGTCTCTTTCCCATGGTCGTAGGTACATATCATAGTTTTCTACTTTCAATTTACACACATTAGGAAGGTACAGCCTCATTTTTAATAAGTAATGCCTTTTTAATCTCACACTCGTCGGGTGCGAGTACTCTTGCTTTAGAATAGCTTCTCTTTGTTCTAGGTAAGTTCGTTAGGGTCCTCCGCAATTGCATTCACCTTTTAAATTTTGGTTGCTTAGTAGAGTGCTCCATTGGCAAAATGGCAAATTGCCGTTTAGAAATAGCACTCACGGCTGCAGTTTAAACTATAAGTTGACCTTCAGACAGCCTGTACGTAATAAGGCCTGTTTTCTTTGTTCAAATGTATTTCTTGACATGCTGCTAATTGTACGAGTATAAAATTAGTATGTTTAGTGGTATGTTTAATTGTTATTTGTTTCCAGGTGGTCGCCAGGAAGTTAACCTCCAGATCCCCGGCTGCGTGTCCAAGAAAGGCACGGTGCTGCATGAGCTGCTGCATGCTGTCGGCTTCATGCACGAGCAGAGCCGCCCGGAGAGGGACGACTTTGTAAAGGTGGTCTACAGTAACATCAAACCAGGTAGAGTCAAAATTGGCAATAAAATAGTTTACCATCATATAAGAAAAATCAGGAGTAAATATAAATCTTTCTATCCAATTTGTGTTCAGGATCGGAAACCAACTTCCGGAAAGCAGACCGCGCTAATACCAACGACTTCGGCGTCAGTTACGACTACAATAGTGTCATGCATTACTCCGAGTATGCGTTCTCCAAGAACTCTAAAAAGACCATTGAACCTAAGGTTTATTTTCTTTTAAATATTAATAATAAATTTGTTTTCATTCACATTCCGTTCTAATGTGTGCGAAATTATTCTAATTGTAGTGTTTATATTGAAATGACTTCCGTAATTGACTAATCGTTAAATACTTATCATCACATCACGCATAGCTCATGATAGACTCACAGTCCTTATTTAGGTGATATTTCTAAAATTAAAATCGTATTCAAATAGTCAAACAAATATAAATTTGAGAGGACACAAATGCTACATAACCTTCTATGCGCTTATATTCATACATGAAATAATTGCAATAGGGTACTTCCCTCTATATTAGAAAAGATCTAAAAGCATATAACTATGATAGCTTATGCATTAAATAGTCGGAACCATCATGTTTAAGTACATAAAATAACAAAAATAATATAAAAATTAGTTTCAAACTATTCACTTTTTTAATCTATACCTAAAACAAGAGCGAAACATAGGCCGCCATGTCGTGACGTCATAAGGTACTGTAAACTTATGCGTGTCAATGTCATTATGAATACAAGTACGTACAAACAATAAAAAAAGACGTTTGTAGGTTGCTTTTTTAATGTAAGAGAACGTTATAAATACGATATAAGTTAAATTGAATTCACGTGAATCACATTATGGAAAGCAGTTTTGTAAAAGGAGATAGTACGAATTTACCAAAAATAAATGCATTAATGGTCGGATAATTCTTTGCTGCAAATCCCGACTTTTGTTCTGCCGAGTTACGGAGTATTAAAACATCGATGTCAGTATTACTCTTTTATTATTATTCCTTTATTAGTTGTTTATGTATAAAAGATAATAACTCATTTTTAAATTATGAATATAATAATACATAGCATCAAACATAGAGCTTTGTTTATTATTTACATGCCGTATTGACGTCATCGCTACAGAGTAACAACTCATACGGCGCCTTCGTCTAATTACGCGCGAAATTTGAAAATATTAAATTTTAATGCAATTTTTATAGTACTTAATGAGTGTATAAAATTTTTATATTTTTAGTATATGGTTTACTGACACGCAAGGATCAAATTAAGATTCTTTTCAAAAAAGAGATTAATTCCCTATTTGCAAATTAGGAGAGTCTTCTCAAAAAAATAAAGGCAAGAAACTGCACATCAAATATTATCATATCAATACAATACACATCAAAAATGTATATAATACAATACATATCAAAAATATCCGGTATAAGATCACAAAAATTATTTATTATATTTTTACGGACTATTTTGTAACATTATTATGATTCAATATAAAACGTTTTAATAGATTATTCAGCAGCTTTTTAATTTGAATCCAATAATGTATGAATCTAAAAACTACTTCTATTATCATTTTAAGGTTACTGGAGTAACTCTTGGACAGAGGGAGGGATTAAGTCGGGGCGACGTCAGAAAGGTGAACAACATGTACAACTGCAAGAAAGAGTAAGTCGAGCTCCGAATGTCAATTACTAGGAATTTAAAGAAATTGAATATAATAATAATAAAAAAAAAACGTTTATTGTCCACGAAAAGGAATAATATCATTTAACTTAAAAGCCAAATAGGACAAAAGGGGACAGGTTCAGCATATGCTGACTTAACGATTTCAATTATTTTATTAATATTCAAAACTAGCTTTCTGCCCGCGGCTTCGCCTGCGTGGATTTCGGCATTGGGTCTATAGAGGGTTAAGGGTCATAGCTTTTGCCCACGGCTACATATGCGCGGAAGTCGGTTTATGGCGCGAAGGTTTTGTTGCGCATCCAGTGGGATCTGTCGATTTTTTCGGGATAAAAAGTGGCCTATGTTACTCGGGGATAATGTAGCTTTCCAAAGGTGAAAGAATTTTTGAAATCGGTCCAGTAGTTTCGGAGCCTATTCATTACAAACAAACAAACAAACAAATCTTTCCTCTTTATAATATTAGTATAGATTAAATTATCTATACTAATATCTAAAAAACTTTTTTGTAGGCATTTTCAAACTCCACATTTTTTTCCTAGTAGGTACCTACTCAAAAATATATCTTTCATAGTTAAGGCAGCGTTCGTAAGAAACGCTTTCAATCGACCGTTTTTTCTCCGATTCACTTTGCAAAACGGACTACCACGTAAGAACCTTTTTATTTTTCGGTTTTTATATAACCTATGATACTCAGCAATAATGTGGTTTTCTATTGGTGAAAGAATTTTTAAAATCGGTTCAGTAGATCCCGAAATTACCCCCTACAATTTAACAAATATACAAACACACAAACTTTACTTTATAATATTAGCACCTATAGATTAAAAAGAATATCCCGGTTAAATGGCGTAAAAGGGAAACTAAACGTAAACTATTTGTAAAGGAATTTTACTAAGAAATAATGTTTTTTTTTACTAGTATTTAATACTTTATTACTTTCTCAATTTAAGCGCTATAATAAATATATTTTGCATTACTTTCTAACCTTAAAGTGCAAGTTTTCATCTTCGAATAAGGATATTTTATATAATAAAGTTATATAAAATAGTTTTCAAATTACGATTAATATTTAAATTTAAATATTTCATTGCAGGGAACCTCAGAATGGCTGGATCGGTGGCGTCTGGTCAGCGATATTTGGCAACCAATAATTCAAGATAAAGCATTGGCTGCCATGAGTTTCTGTTCGTTTGCGATCCATAAAGATGATCAAATTTTTATACAACAAAGAATAACACACAGCGCCCCTAGCGGAAACATTACAAACTAAATTTTACTTTTTGCGTCAAGATATTACCCAAACAATTGAGTACTGTCCAGATTTGTTTTTCTTTTAATTGTAATATGTTGTTTAATTGTATAGTGACGTTTGTTGGCACACACAGTAAATACTTGATAGATCTACTTAGAATGAGACATTATTCTTTGTTTGGAAATCTTACTGTTATTTTATACATAGTGCTCAGACTTTGTTTGGCTGTCTTTATTATTACTTTATATGACTTATTTAGGATATGTCGAATATTTGTCAAACACTTTAGCATCTCACGGTAGCCTAATAAATGCTTGTTTTAATGTCCTTCCATGTGCACGCTCTACCAATGATCTGATAGACTTAAGTTAAATTTACTAGTTTTAATCACTTTTTTACAGAATAAATTAATAAACATTTGAAATTACCTGTTTTATTTATTTATTTTTATTACTATGTAAGCATCTAAAGGTAAGGCTGCAATCGCTTGTAGTAGTGACACATAAGATTTGCAACATATCTGCAACCTCCACCAGAAGTATTTTGTAGCCAACTTGGGACATAAAATGGATTGTTACGGTAAAGTGTAATTTCTAACCCTACCTTTCAAAGCAAACACAGGAATGTAAACCATGTAGCTATAGAAATTGGGAAGGCGGGGTTGTCAATCTGTCAATCTTGGTATGACTTGAGTCTTTCCGGTAATACCGGATGAATTCAACCAATATTTGCCAAGAGCAATCAAGTTTAGGTTAGCAATTACATATTCTAAAGGAGATGTCCCATATTGGTTTATAGTAACTAACTCGGGTAAATTTGATATATTTGGATAGAAGGCTCTAAAAGAAAGTAATCGCTGTAAGTCATGTTATTTTCAAGACCCCCGATTTTTAATAATTCGTATTCTAGTATAATAAAAAATGAAATATCTTTAATGCAATAATTACACATTGCTTAAAAAAATATCAACAAGCCTTTTAAAAATCTAAATACATACATTATTGCTTTAATGAATCGAATATTTCTAATTTTGAGAAGTTTTTAACTAACAAAATATAGGGACTGCTATGTTACTTAATGTATGTTATCTAGAGCCAGAAAAAAATATTAATAAGAAATCAACTGACAAGTCAGGCACCTGCTGTCAACTTCATAACTCAACGGAAAATATTAAACATAGAGTAAGATACCGGTATTCACAGATAATAAAAACATCATTAAGGTGTTGCCATAATGAAATGTTTCTTAAAAACATGTTTTATTTATTTAAAAATAATTGGGGGTGGTAAAAATATTTGTTTTATTTGTTTCATACTTCATATTTTTTCGGCTTTCAATTTAATGTAGTTTGGTGTTTGTTAGTTAACGCTGATCACAAAAAACCAACCTCCTTGTAATAAGAGGACATCTCCTTTGAAAATCTATCCATACAGATAATAAAAACATTTCAAATTAAGAATACATGACATACGATAAATAATATCTATACTTTTTCGGAATTTGGATGCAGGTCAAACATTTTGACACTTCAAAATAAACGAAAAGCTTCCAGAATGAGGCTTAGATGCAAATGAAGAGTGCAAAAGAATACATATTAGATAGGTTGTGATAAGAGTGGCAGGTTATCTGGACTTCTTGGGTCAAGTAAAATGAAAGGCTATATGCTCCTAGTTTTTCTTTTACACAAACTATAAAATATGACCAAACAAGGAAATGCGGTGTCCTTTTGTCATCCCGCTTAGTCGAGCCATAAACAATGTAGACAGAAAACCACAAACACAAACCACACAGATACATATTGCGTTGCCTACAAAATCAAAAGACTGCGACATGCTTACTATTGAAGTTGGGAACGGTGTAGTGAAACATGTTGGAACTTACACATATCGAAGATAAGTCATTTCATTATTCTGTAAATGATATTGTTTTAAAAATATGTAAAAGAAAATCACATAGTAGAGTACAGTAAACACTTTATTAACATCATTAGCTACTATTCTTAGTTAAATACTGACTATTCTGAGTGCACATGGAACTTACACAGCAATGTGGCATTATTACGGATCCATTGTCATTTTGCAGGTACTAAGCTTTAACTGCTGCGAGTCAAAGATAGTGGGTTAGAAAGATTCTGAGGTTATTCGTATTTGCTAATTTCCGATTCCATAAAACACTTGACATATGCATACGCCCGCTCACACTTGCAAGTTTCAGCTGAAACAATAAAAAAAACATTTTAACCATTCGTTCCTACTAATATTATGAACACGAAAGGTTGTGAGTATGGATCTTTGTTGAATGGATTAATAAATTTAAAATAATATAGCTTATATATCTGAATAACAAATATTTAACAATGAATAACAAATTTATAAAGATCTCTGCAGCTAGTCTTATATATAAAAATGAATCGCAAAATGTGTTGGTAAGTGCATAATTCAACAACGCCTGGACCAATTTGGCCAATTCTTTTTTCACAATGTTCGTTGAAGTTCAAGGAGGGTTTTTACAATGAGGAAAATTCGAATAATTATCGGAAATACCCTAAAACAATCCATTTTTTTCCATACAAACGTTTTCTAACTAAAACGTACAGTCAATTTGAGCTTTATTGTTATTGTATAAAGTTCATATTGCAAGCACTCACTGTTGTCTAAGCATTGTAGGGGTGTGTGTCAATTTGCGCTTTATTAACGCTAAAAAAATAAAATCATATTTATCAAAACAGTATGCATGTGTGCGTTAGGGCACAGAATACATCGTTGGAGGTTTTAATGTCACGTTCCAAAATTGAATAATCACAAAATGTAAATAGTTCATTTGGACCTTTTTTGCAATTAATTTTTTTTTAATCCCAACGCCCTACCACCGGGGTGACGGTCCTGTATATGAGAATTTTTTTGACAGGACAGAACAAATCTTTTTGACAGGACGAAGTCTGTCGGGTCTGCTAGTACTATATAAAGATGGATGAATACACGCATACGATTATTATATGAAAAAATTGTTCACATCCGGATTTGAATTTGCTATTAGCTGACTCGGTTGATATAATTCTGTTTGATGTTTCATGGTTAGCGAATAAATATTCAGCGAGGGCGAAGCAAAGATATTATAAATAAAGTATTAGCGCTAATCAAGCATTTTTTCCAGCAGCAAAAGCTGACTACGGCTGTTATCTGAAACCTTTTTGCTTTCATTTTGAAGTCAATTGACTCAGAAAGTAGTAATGATAATAAAAAAAATGTATTGTGTTCGACAGAAACAGATTAGTCTCTAGCGATAGAATTGTCTGTTGTTGCTGAATCTTCCACCTTAATTTTCAGATACAAATGTATTAATTTATGAAGTCGAAGTCAACTGTTTGTAGCTACGCAGTAGCACACAAACATACATATTGAACTTACTGGGAGAATAAAGTCAGTTTTATTTATGCACACCCTTCTAATATCATATTAGTAATTTTTACAGTGGATTAAACAAATATAACTTAATTTTATAAACATTAAAAAAATAAAACAACCGAGTTAATTGATTAGTACGAGCGCCCAGAGCTGGCGTTCTGAAGCAACTGACTTTATTCTCCCAGTAAGTTCAATGTGTATGTTTGTGTGCTACTGTGAGCTACATATTTAAAAAAATATGCTCCATCGATATGATAACAAGGATGTAGATAATAAGATGACTTATCAGCTAATTAAGTTTTTTCTAACGACTATTTTACATTCCATTTCGTTCTAAATCTCTATATTCAAATAATCATAATAAATATTTATTACACATACACCAATTAGCTTAACCTAGGTTAACGGGTAGGGTAGGGTAACCTAGGGTAACCTGATCTAGGTTAACGGATAGATATACATAAACTATACATATATAAATATTTCTGATAGAAATATTGTATATTATCTGCTCCCATCAGGACTTGAATTCGGGACCACAGAGATGGCGACACCTTGTACCAGTGTACTAACTACTCGACTTCAGAGATCGTTGATTTCGACACTTAGAAAACTCGCATAGCGTGCACTCTAGCACTCTAGCATCTATTTCTACTTTTCCAGCAGTACTTGCATAGTTTAGTATATAAGTACTGCTGCAAAAGTAGAAATAATTATCTCACGGATAAATTGAAGTCACTGGAGCAGCGGAGGGACTTTGGAGCCCTTTGTGTTTTCTATCGGCTCTTCAACGGGAAGTGCTCCGAGGAACTGTTTGACTTGGTACCAGCGCCAACATTCTATCACCGTACTACTCGACGCTGCAATAGACTTCACCCTTTCTACCTGGATCCGTTCCCGTCTAGTACGGTGCGTTTCCAGCGATCATTTCTTCCACGGAAATGTAAGCTGTTGAATGATCTTCCTGTTGCGGTGTTTCCCCTGCGCTATGACATGTCCCTCTTCAAACGAAGTTTAAAGAGAGTAATCCTATCACGGTAGGCAGCGGCTTAGCTGTGTCTACTGTGCTCATCTGCCACGTACGGCAATAAAAAAAGTTTCAAAGGAGAAGGAGAATCAACTTTCTTATAACTTATTTGTGTGCCTGAATAGTCGATTGAAAATGCATACTCCTATTAGTGGCGCAAGCGGCAGCCAGGTCTTGGAGATCATCTATGTCTCTCCCACTACGTCGGCTCGCGAATAACATTGCTGTCCGGGCAGTATCGTACTCCGCGTCGGGCGTGGCTACCCCGGTCTTCTCCAGCACACAGCGAACGTAGCACTGCAAGGAAGACATTTTTTATTTCAAATTTTGCATGTTTGTATATCTTCTGCAGATAAATTTATCGGGCTCAATATAATTTTGAATCGGAACGAACATATTCTTCGATCGAGTGATCGAAGAATATGTTCGTTCCGATCGATCGTTCGATTGGCGAGTGCCGTTGTACGGTACAACGTGGAAAGAGAAACTTTTGACTTTATTGAAGTTTTTAAGTGCGACGTACAAATTAACACAATTTGATATTTTATTTTAAAGTTTAATTCATTCATAAACATATACCACTTACTTTTTGTGTCTTATCGGTTTCATCAGGAAAACTGCCACTTTGATTAAGTGCTTCCACGTAACCTGCGTTAAGTGACGTTGTTTTGATATATTATAATAATAATTTTACATTTTAATTATCATGTCAATTGCTCGATTCGATCTATGAATCTGTAGTGTCGAAAATCTTGTTCGATATATTCATTAAAATCGAATTCGATTTAGCATTTTCCGCCCACAAGACTTCACAATAGATTACATAATTAATAAACTATAACCGAACATACAAATGAGTTCGCATAACAATTGGGCAAGTAATTAAAATAACTTTTATCGAAATTTTCTCCAAAACAATGGTTTCGTAGATAGTCGAAATATTTAAGTTGATTAACTCAGTTTGCTTTACATGGATTATTTCTATATTACCTGCTAACTTCTATTTATGTTATCTTAAAGTCAACTAACTTACTCATTTCAATGCGAAAGGTTTCGTTGCATTCGACCATCACTGCCATAAGATCTATCGTTTCGTCAGTTTTAGACTTTGCTTCATCATCACTATTTTTCATATTATCAGATTTAACTTTAGTAGGATTATCATCTGGTCTTATATTTGCTGAATTAACAAAAGATATTGTGAAAATGAGTAACGCTAACCCAGCGACCTTCAGCATGTTGGTGAACAGTTGATGCATTGAGGAGAAATCAGAACATCCCAGTTCTATATGTAGTCTGTTTTTGCCGGTGTTTTGATTAGTTTATGCCTGACAGTTGTAATGATTCGACAGAGGTTCTAAACTATTGATATTAACGGAGAATGAAGTTCCTTAACTTCCACAGGTATCTTAATCAAATGACAATAAAAATGGGGATTACGAAAGAAACATAAGCTCTATATGAAGTTTACATTTACGTAATCCATTGTAGGTTTCCGTCTATTAAATTAATTTGTACAGCTTGAAGTAATTGTAGAAAAAATCGCAATTATGATAGATACATCTGTCATATTAGCATTGAAATGATGGGTGGTCTGTTTCTATACATCATTAATATTAAGAAAACAATGAAAATTGAAAACGAATATTTTTGTTTTATAGATGTTAGTGGTGGCTTCCAGCAGATAGACCCTAGTGCAGCTTTCTCGCGTAAAAACTATCCCGCGCAGAAATGCTAGCTAACTCTGACGATTGCGCTTAATTTTTAATAGCATTTTTAGAACCTATATTAAAAAAAAATGATTTAAGCAAGCAAGAATTTATTAAGGAGAATATTTGTACAATAAAATAATTAAAATGTATTTTAAATTTGTTAATTAATAAAGATTACATTTTTGTCTTGAATATTCAAGTCAGCAATCAAAGTGAGGCTAGGGAGATTTTCTCTCACCTTAGGTATATACAATAACCTTAGAAATTAACTTCTTCTGAAATTAACGCAAGCTTATATATACAGAATACCCTATTGTTGAAGATGATTTGTTTTATTTCACTACAATAAATGTTGGCAACAGCTGTTTATAATTCGATGGATAAATTTAACCACATAACCGTGAAAAGTATTGATAATTCAGAGCTGAAAATTGTTTCCTCGTTTGCAGCACGTATTGTGAACACGCGTATTTGTCGGTTATTTAGACTGATTGTGGTGATTACCTCGTAATGTTGTTTAGTGGTCGTAACCAGCCTTCTATGACTGGTATTGTCAAAGGTATTAATTTTTTTTTATCTTACACTTACGCCAATTAGCCTAGCCCAAAGTAAGCTCTGAAGTCTTGTGTTATGGGATTTAGGGTATAGACATACATGAATGAGGAGGTCACCTACCGATTGACTCAGATACTCACCGGGTACGGCTGCTTCGGTGAGTATCTGTGTCGAATAGGACGGGAGGGATCGACACATTGCCACCACTGCGCATCCGACCTCGACTCGGCCCACACGCTGGCGGAGTGCCCCGCGTGGGCCTCCGAGCGCCGAGTCTTGGTCGCAGAGATCGGGCGAGATCTGTCTCCGCCGGCATTGATTGCGGTAATGCTGGCGGACGAGGGAGGCTGGAGGGCTGTGGCCTCCTTCTGTGAAGCAGTGATGCTCCAGAAGGAGGCTGCCGAGCGGAGTCGGGAGATGGCCGATCCCGCTCGAAGGAGGCGGCGCTGGGCTCGGTAGCACAGCTGCGGCGCCGCCGCGGGTCGCCGGCGGGCGCGAGGAAGTCGCGACCGCTACGGCGACCCGGGATGGACCACGCCCCTTCCGTGGCCGGGGGGCGTCGTCGGTGGAGGAGACCGGGGGAGGTAGTAAGCCTCCCCCGAGGAGGGCTCCCCTGCCCCAGCCCCACATAACCGCCGGCTTGCCACAGCCGGGGTATGCAATTTAATGCATTTTCCTCAGGGGAACAAAAAAAAAAAGACATACATGAATAATTGATAGAAATATATATCAACAACCATAACTAAGGAACAAATGCTCGCATTCATTACACAAACATCTACCTCCACCGGGATTCGAACCCGGGACCTCAGAGGTGGCGACACCTTGTAACCGGTGTACTAACCACTCAACTTCATTCTGTGTTTGTGATTTTGGGTTTCATTAAGAAATTGTTATATATTTTACCTGTTCTCACGACATGTGAAGCTTAACAGTAATTGTATATGTAAGTATTACGACATATTATTGATTTTTTTTTATTTAATTTAATAAATAAAGTTTACAAATTCATATAAAAACGATAATAACTACTTTAGTCATAGACTGTGTTGAAATGCTCGTAGTGTTCACATTTCTATATAAACAAGAAAGATTTCATTGTCTTTTTGTTTGTATACTAACAAAGTATTGAATAGTCTCCAAAACTACTTGACCGATTTGGAAAATTCTTTCACAGTTGCTACACTAACAAGTTAAGAAACCATAATATAACTCCAACAATGTATCCCACCTTGGGTGAAAAAAATACCAAAAACTTACTTACATCGCCTGCGCTGCGAAAACTATTAATTAATAGAACAAAATAATGTACTATGTCTTTGCAGAACATATAATTATCTACAAAAAATATCGCAACAGCATTATGTCTAAATATATAAATGCTACTGCTATAAAAGCTCTTTTATTTATTTATACTTTGGAATTAATCCTGAACAAAATAAATGACCATACCGTTAAGAAATAAAGTGTCGCGCGGTTCAGTCGCGGTTGGCTCTCTACGCAGCAGGCGTGTGCATTGAATCGAATAAATTTTACTAGAATATATTGTCAGTATATACTTTAAATTCGTATAGTAGATGATTCATCCCAAAATAAAAGTTATTTTTATCAAAATAAACAAAGTTCTTTTCAAAACTAAACAACTGTAAAACTTTCAAATGTTTTGCTCGGTGACTCACCAGCGGCCGCTGGTGAGTCACCGAGCGGGCAACAAATCCTGAAGATGTCTCGCTGAGAGACGAAACACGTGTCGACCTTGTCTGCTTGTTGGACAAGTCATCATGAACTGCGCGGAATCAGCAAAAAACAATATCCTTTGTAATACAATGGACTTCCGCAAAATAACACCTGCTACAATAGAGTACTTTCAAATGTTTGTTTAATGCTAGTTCTTATTACTTATTTTTCTTATTTAGTATATTTTTGTTATACTAAGTACGCATATCGTTGTATCCGTATACCCCTTTTTTATTTTTTGAGGGGGGGAAATGCGACCTTGTGCACCATGACACCGCGCTGGCAAGACGCGATCGTGTGCGGGGCTCTCCGGTCAAGAGGACCGGCCTACCCACTAAAACCCCCCCGAGTTCTCTGGGCCCATACGGGGCACATGGCGGGGTGCGCTCTCGCGATTCGACCGCCATATCCGTATACCCCTGTATCTTACTCGTAACATGTGAAGATTATATGCAAGGGTTATAAGTATCAATGGTTTGGTATGGTTAATACAGGTTTAGTACTGTTACGCCGGTGGCTTAGTACAACTTCAAAAGTGATTTTCTGTGACTTAGAAACGTTTTCAGCAGGCTGAAACGTCGTTTCAGGCCGTTTCAGAAGTAGCTCTTTCACATACTAAAAAATCTAAATTACACCCAAGTTACAGTAGTTTTCAGGCGCCTGAAACATGTTTTCAGTACGTTTCAGGCTACCCTCTATCCAACGCCGCAATAACCTGAAAACCCGTTTTCAGGCGTTTTCAGGACCCCTTATGAGCCATTAAGCCTACTTCAGTAAAAGGACATAAATTTCAATAGGAGTGAAAGAGATAGCAATAGTAGAAAGAGACAGATATAGTTGGAACATTCGAGAAGTATTAGAATGAGAAAACATCATTAGAAAGAGATAGACAAACTCAGAATATTCGAGAAAGATAGTACGGGAATATTCGAGTATTGTGTGACAAGGATAGCACAAGGAAGACAGTTATTCCTACGCGCTTGTGTATTGGACTACACATTCGAGTGTGTCCGCGAATGTTCTGGCAAGAGTGGCAAGTGCCTTAGGGGACTATATAAGGCTGTGTCCGGCCGCCGGGAGGAGTATTGTTTTGCGATACAGTGCGAAAACATCTAAGTGATATTGGAGAACTAAGAAGCGACTTTCAGTGCTTTCAGTGAAGTGATTAGTGACTGTTAGTGTACTAATTAATAAAAGTTCAGTGTTTTGGTAGACCGCCGTTTAATTTACTGACCCCAGCTCGTAACAGTACTATAGTCTTTCTCTATTACATAATGATCAAATGAAAAAGACATAGTGATGCTCAATAATTTAATTGTACAACACCATTAAAATTCATATTATTTGTGGACATGGTTTAAAGGACAAGGTACATGTTTTTAATCAATCGTTATGGTAAATTATAGATGGACCTTTGCCTTCCATCTCAAAATCCCGCATATCTTGCTCTCTATCCTTAGCATATTCAGAACCTTTATCTCCATATCTACCGCCTTTGCTATTAAATTCTCCTTTCATGTCTTCAGCAGTTTTATTACCACTGTTTCCACCATTAAATTGACCTTGGCGGTCATTGTAATGTTCTTCGTTGGTTTTGTAGTTCTCTTCAAACTTATCTCTATTTGATTCGTATCTTTCTTCTACTTCCTTATTGAATGTTTCTTGCTGTTCTTCATAATGATGTTTCTCGTCTTCGTATTCTTGTTTAGCCTGCTCTCCATTTTGATCCCTGACGAAAAACCAGTAGGTAACATTATTTTAAATTGTACTTTGAATTAAATTTATATTTACAGATTGTTTTTTGCTGTTGCTTTTCTGCTATTTCATAGAGAAATGTTGTCGTAATAAATAGAAACAAATAGCTAGTAATGGTTCTTCTTCGTTGGTACACTTTTGGTATTGCAATCGTACTTGTAACTTAGTAATATCTGAATTATCTGAGTGGAAGATAGTATTTGCTTCAGGACACCGCAATATCTCAAGTTGAAAATTGCACAAATTTAACGATTCCCAGCGACAGACTTTTATTGTTATCAATTTTTTTCTTGATAAATTAAGTTATTATTACAACTTAAGCATTATAGCTCCTATCATATTTATTATAGCTAATCAGTGACATTATTAAATAACTCACCTATCTTCTTGCATCTCATTGAATTTGTCTTTTCCTCTTTCTCCTTCGGCTTGCCAATACTCTTCTTCATCTTTCCGCTGGTCATTAAATATTTGGCCTTGGTCATCTCGCTCTGCGGAGTAGCTAGGTAACTCCATCTCCACTCTGTCTGGTGACCTTACAAATCGTTTTCTGGATTCAGCTATCTGGAATGCTAAAATTAACACTGAATTATTATTTTTTATTTAGTTTTTCTAGAAATAGTTGAATATATTATTTATAAATAAACAATTTATTTGTTAATATTTTACATGTTTGATGTCAAGTAGTAGAATTCGGCTACTAGTCATATAATTTTTTTTTTATGGGATAGGGCAGCAAACGAGCAAACGGATCACCTGATGGTAAGCGATAACCGTTGCCCATGGACACCCGCAACACCAGAGGAGTCACAAATGCGTTGTCGGTCTTTTAAAAGGGAATAAGGGGGGAAGGGGGGTTGGGCCTCCAGCACCCTCACTCACTCGGCGAAACACAGCGCAAGCGCTATTTTACGCGTTTTCTGTGAGGCCGTGGTATCACTCCGGTCGAGCCGGCCCAATTCGTGCCGAAGCATGCATAGAATAAATATAAGAATGCGACTATTTTCAAAAATGAGTGTTATTATTGTTGATATTTCTGAGTCTAGAAAAATATAAAAAAATAATAATAATGCTGAACAATAGATTATAATCCTCGAGGAAGGCCTAAGTCCAGCGGTCGGCGTCTTTTGGCTGAAATGATGATGATTGATTACACCGCGTAGCACACCTAGGCTGTATGCCCGGTCTTTGCGCTGGAGCACGCTTGGTTAATCGGTGAGATGGGTGAAGATCTCCCTCTCTCCTCTCTGGAGAGTGAGGAAGCTTGGAAACAAGTAAATTACTTCTAGGTGGAGGCGATGACGCAGAAGGAGGTGGCTGAGAGAGCCAGGGAAAATGATTCCGAAGCTCATCCATGCCGCCGTCGATGAACGGGGCGGACGATACAATGCATCCGATGAAAGAAGTCTAATAAATAAATAAATATTTCTTACACTTCCACCAATTAGCCTAGCCCAAAGTAAGCTCTGAAGGCTTGTATTATGAGATCTAGGGTAACGGACAGACATACATATATAAATATATTTGATAGAAATATATATATTAACAAGCATGATTAAGGTATAAATGTTCGCATTCATCACATAAACATCTGCCCCCACCGGGACTCGAACCAGGGAGCTCAGAGATGGCGACCTTGAAACCGGTGTACTAACCACTGAACTACGGAGATCGTCTAAGCACTCACAAGCAAGTCTACTTCCTTCTGACGGCAACTAGCGCGATCCCGGTCCGAGAAGGCCAGGCCTGCATTGCACGGATTGCCGCCAGTCACCCGCCGATCCCCTGGATGCCCTTTGGGGAGCAGTCGACAAGATTGTGGTAGTTTCCGCGAGGGTTCTCACAACCTTGTCTGGCAGTGCCAAATCGTTTGTGAGGGGCATCGTGTGGTTTTCAGTCGGTGTACCGCAAGTCTGCGGAGAGTCCGACATAACCCCACGGCTTTCCCGAGTCGCACGGGACTGCGTAATGTCATTTTCCAATAGTTCCCAACATACTGACTCTTATAAAAAGAAGGAAAGGACAGAATCTTATTATATGTTTGTTGAGAACTCTGATTCTTCAGCAGCCAGTGATAATGTTAATACAACTACAATAGATCTGGAAACACTACAATATTTAAAAGATGAAGACAATACCTTAGAATCCTTGAACAGGTATCCTACTGTGTGGGGGAGCGCCCTGGAACCCGCGCACGAAGTGCCTAAGCGGGAGTGGCACCGACGGATTGTGGCGGCCTGGCGTGCGCAGCTCGAATTACGGATCTGCGCGCGCCAGCGGGCCGTCGGTGCCGTACTCCCGCACCTCGAAGCTTGGCTCAACGGGAAGGAGGAGGTCACCTACCGATTGACTCAGATACTCACCGGGCACGGCTGCTTCGGTGAGTATCTGTGTCGAATAGGACGGGAGGGATCGACACATTGTCACCACTGTGCATCCGACCTCGACTCGGCCCAGCACACGCTGGCGGAGTGCCCCGCGTGGGCCTCCGAGCGCCGAGTCTTGGTCGCAGAGATCGGGCGAGATCTGTCTCCGCCGGCATTGATTGCGGCAATGCTGGCGGACGAGGGAGGTTGGAGGGCTGTGGCCTCCTTCTGTGAAGCAGTAATGCTCCAGAAGGAGGCCGCCGAGCGGGGTCGGGAGATGGCCGATCCCGCTCGAAGGAGGCGGCGCCGGGCTCGGTAGCACAGCTGCGGCGCCGCCGCGGGTCGCCGGCGGGCGCGAGGAAGTCGCGACCGCTACGGCGACCCGGGATGGACCACGCCCCTTCCGTGGCCGGGGGGCGTCGTCGGTGGAGGGGACCGGGGGAGGTGGTAGCTTCCCCCGAGGAGGGCTCCCCTCTAGAGAGGGGAGCGGAGGCTGGGGGTTCCCGGAAGTGGCCTTTGTGTTCCCAGGGGCTCCCTACATGCCTGAGGAAGGCCATCCCTGAGGTTTTTAGTGGGTAGGCCTCCCCCTTCTGGGGAGGAGAGCCCCACATAACCCCGGCTCGCCACAGCCGGGGTATGCAATTTAATGCATTTTCCTCAGGGGAACAAAAAAAAAAAAAAAAAAAAAGGTATCCTACTGTAAAAAAACTCTTCCTTAAATATAATACCTGCTTACCGAGTTCTGCCCCTGTAGAACGACTATTTTCATTTGGTGGAATGATTATGAGGCCCCATAGGCGGAACATGAAAGATGAACTCTTTGAACAAATACTAGTTTTAAAATCAGTTCAATAAATAAAAGTGGTTATGCTTAACAATGTATTTTATTTTCAAAACCTATTTTAAAAATACGTATTTTGCATTTTGTATTTAAATACTTTTATTCAAAACTATTTTGTATTTCTATTTGAAATAGTGCTAGCAACTATGCATTTGCATTTTGTATTTAATAGTTATTTATTATACAAGAGTGGAAAGTTCCTTTTTAACCGCGTGCTCGATTTGGATGACCGAGCAAGCGAAGGATTCTAAATTAGAATCCTGAGCGTCAGCGAGGGAAACAAACGAGCACAAGGTGAAAAATCTTTCCACTCGAGTGCAATACGTAACTTTTCATCCCACCTCAGCGAGGAAATGACAAAATGAAAAAGAAAACAATTTATAATGACAAATTATATTAAGCAATAAACGTGAAAAACTAGAATGGCGCGAAGCACGCAAATAAAACAAAGAAACCAAGAAGGTTCCAAATTTAAATTTTTTCACAATTTAAAAAGTTCTAATCATAAATTTGGCACCATAGAGGTTACATTAAATAGGTTTAATGACGTTTTGAATTTACAATTATATTGAGTACTCATTATATGTGATGTTCTAAATTCAAATCTACTTTGCCGCTCAAGCGAATAAAATAGAATTTTCCAGACAGATTTCAGGATCAAAATCAGGATGAAAATACTTTTACTAAACTATTTTTCACATCTCTGCCCGCATGGGCCTAGAGAACTCAGGGGGGTTTTAGTGGTAAGGCCGGTCCTGTCAGACCGGAGAGCCCCACACACCGCCGCGCTTAGACAGCGCGGTGTCAAGGTGCATAATGCATTTCCCCTCTAAAAATAAAAAGGGGTCTGCGTAATGTCATTTTCCATACAAAATAATATGATGATGTTAGATTATAGTATTAGTTGGTTTAATGTAAGTAATACAACAGATTCTGAAACATTTGTCGACGACTTGTAGCATGGGTGTACCATACATAGTATAAAACAAAGTCGCTTTCGCTGTATGTCCGTATGTATGCTTAGATCTTTAAAACTACGCAACGGATTTTGACGCGGTTTTTTTTAATAGATAGAGTGATTCTTAAGGAAGGTTTGTATGTATAAATGCATAATATAGTAGAGAAACACTGATAAATTTAAAGGTTTCTAATGTGATGTCGTAAATAAGCACGTTTTTTTGCGCTTATATTGCAAACGCTGGCTGAACCCTACGAGATAGACCAAAATAATGTACTACAGTATTGTACAACTTACAAAAATCCACAAAAAAGTCCGCGATGGTATATGTCTATCTCTTAGGGATAACCCACCATAACCATTTTTTCACTGCACCCGTGCGAAGCCGAGGCGGGTCGCTAGTATGTATATATACTAAGAATGCACATTACACATATGTAGTTGTTACAAATTATGTTGGTTGAAGCCAGTAATAAATAATATTACATACTAGCTTCCGCCCGCGGCTTCGCCTACGTGAAATTAGTGTATGTACCAAGATTCATGGTCTTATCTTCAATTCAACCCCTATTTCACCCCCACACTGGTAAAAATTTAAAAATGCTAGAACAAACGATTTTTTTGTTTCTTATGACGTGATATTTGACGAACTTGCATACTAACTTTCAACCCTTATTTCACCCCTAGCTGGTCGAAATTTCAAAAATGCTAGAACAAATGTTTAATGATTTCTTATCAAGTGCTTAAATATAATGTTTCATGGTTTTATCTTTTAAAATTAAGAAATCCCATACAAACTTCCAACCTCTATTTCAACCCCTTTATCTTTTTTTTTCGAAATAAAAAGTTAGTAGAAATAGTAAGCCTATGTTCTGTCTTAGGGTCTAAAGATTGTCTGTATCAAATTTCATCAAAATCGGTTGCGAGATTTAAGCAGAAAAGCGTAACAGACAGACAGACAGAGTTACTTTCGCATTTATAATATTACTTGGGATTACAAGTGAAAATATACTTACCCACGATTCCAGCCAAGATGACGATCAGAATCTTAGATGATGCCATTTTGTTGTGTTGTGTGGTTAAAAGTCCCTTCATGTTTTATACTCGTGCAATGGTATACAATAATATTTAATTATAGGTTTCATTTGACATTCTGTGCATGCGCATGATAGGAAACACGCAAAGGAAATTTAATTTGACCCTATTTTTAAATTTACTGAAGGAAATTATGTAAAAAATTAGACCGAATTTCCATAATGAAATATAATGCATGTTACATCCCGAAACAAATAAGAAAAATGTTACTATTTTTTATACTATGGGATATATCTTTCGTTCATATCGGTAGTCGGCATCACATAGCTATAACGTTTCGGTTATCATTAATTTTAACAGTATTTTTAAAACTTTTTCTAGTACCTGACGCTGTGGTACATCTCTTATGAAATGTTAATAATATATACTTAGCATAAGTCACTGTATTTTTTTTATTTTAAGTCAAATACAAGTCACATTGATTTATGATTGTGCAGAATACTGTAATTTTGCAATTAGTCAAAATTCAAATCAAGTATATTGCCATGCCAAATTAAGTATATTTTTTAAATTGGAATTAAATTAATTTCGGCATAACAAATGAAAAAATAATAACTTTTATCATCGAATGGCGGGTGGGCATTTATCGATAAACACCGCATACCGACGATTTGAGGAAGATAGTGAATACTTAGTGTGGGGTGTCTAGTATATTTTCCCGATCTATTGTGTAATTCGTAGAAAGTGCTGGACGGATCGGCGTGGAGACCCTTAGGTCGGTCTATTATATATATATATATATATATATATATATATATATAATATATATATATATATATATATATATAATATATATATATATATATAATATATATATATATATGTATATATGAGTACTAGCGGACCCGACAGACTTCGTCCTGTCAAAAAGATTTGTACAGTGGCAGTTTTTTGTTCCTAATTATTTTATAGATAATATCGCATAGCCAACCAAATCGCAAAAAAAGTCTAAATGAGCTATTACATTTTGTGGCTATTCAATTTTGGAACGTGACATTAAATCCTCCAACGATGTATTCTGTGCCCCAACGCATGCACGCACACTGTTTTGATAGATATGATTGAATTTCAACTATATGTAGCGTTAATAAAGTGCAAATTGACTCTTTGATGTTAGGAACACACCTTCATTGCTTAGACAACAGTGAGTGCTTGCAATATGAACTTTATACAATAACAATAAAGCTCAATTCGACTGTACGTTTTAGATAGAAAACGTTTGCATGGGAAAATAAAAGGGCTGTTTTTAGGGTATTTCCGATAATTATTCGAATTTTCCTCATTGTAAAAACCTTCCATGAACTTCAACGAACATTAACAAAAAAGAATTGGCCAAATTGGTCCAGGCGTTGTTGAGTTATGAGCTTACCAACACATTTTGCGATTCATTTTTATATATAAGATTATGATAATTAATAGGTTTTTATACCTGTATTTGTCACCTTTAGTTAATTAAAGCACAATTACACATTTGTCTTTTTAATGACTGCGTGATGCACTAGACAGGCGATGTTTTATCAGTGTATGCATATACGAGTATGTATGTGACACTCTACAAACCAAATACGCGAGCCGATTTTGATGATTTTCAAATCTATCAATTGACCTTAATCTTGCGAGTGTCACGCATGACATGACATTAATTAAAATTCAATATGGTATAATATTAATAAATTCTAATTCAGCTCATACAGACTTAAACAGTGACCCAGCTGTATCTTCGCAATAATAGGTTCCGACTGTTAAAATCTGTATGAGGTTCGGTTCGGATTAGACTTTATTCGTACATGACCAAAGAACTTGTTTTATTTACTTTCACCTTAAATGTAATTTAATTTCTTTCTGACTTTGTTTAAATTTAGTTATTAATCAAATATAATATACATTTTGCATTTGATTTATGTGTCCATATTTTTATTTTGTAATTACAAGCCTGAGATACAGGTTAATCCTAGTTCAGGTATGTTCATAGTTATTATAATACGTGTATACATATAATTTAAGCTAAAAAATGTAATATTGACTATAGAAGTGTTTATTAAATAAATATTATTATTATGTAGCTTAAATCACGTATCTTTATAAGACACGGTCCTTTATAAGGCTTGCGCGGGGATACAGATCCAACGCGTAGAGGCCATTTATGCGAAATTTAATGAAAGTGTGCGTGGAGTGTACCAACTGGGTCTAATCTCTATCTGCATCATGAAAAATGCAGCCAAAGACTATACCTAGTTAGATGCACAGAAACTATTGTCATTAGTGGTCAAAACGTTTGTGGCCTATTGCATTTCGATTTAGGTGGTAATGAAAACCGGGCTATGGAAGAGACTCCAGTCACCTGCCTTCTCAAAGCCTCCTAATTGATTTAAATATGGCAGGTGGTGACTCGCCGCTCACTAAATGGGCCCTCCAAAAAAGCAGACCAATATTGGTGCGAAGAGAGCAACATTGGTGTGAACGGCTAAGGGTGTAGAGAGGTGTGTCTCCGGCTAGGTAAGGCAAGACAGAGGCGGGTGGCATACGCCCCCCTGAAGCACATCGGTACCCTCGGTGACGCAACTCACCGACAGCTCGCCACAAGCTGCCGTGAGGTAGACTGACTGCACTGATGGGGCATTTATGGCAGTCAAGGGGCATTAAATG
Source organism: Scirpophaga incertulas (assembly GCA_036419045.1). NCBI lineage: Eukaryota > Metazoa > Arthropoda > Insecta > Lepidoptera > Crambidae > Scirpophaga > Scirpophaga incertulas. The sequence goes on along the minus strand of CM071646.1, from coordinate 4,847,356 downwards.
CCCCACCAGCGGGCGATGGGGTCGTCACTTCCCTACGCCTTTATTATTATTATTATTAATTACGCAGTAAAATTTTTTACGCAGTCGGGATTAACTTTTTTATATTTAAAAAAAAATCACGATATCTCTATATGGTGGTTGGTAATCGTGATAATGAATTTTCATAACTGTCATGGCATGAGTGACACATAATAGTAGCTATTAGAAATTACTTTCACAAAAAACAATGGTTTTCTTGAATTCAGTTTATCTAATCACATTATTTATTATATTACTAATTTATTCTCTAACGACGTTATCTAAATAGTTTTGTTACCATTTCCATCGTTATCTAATCGTGTGGAATAGTAAAAAGTTCGTGCTAAGCTCAAACAGGTTCTTAAAGGTATCTCTATAGCAGTCGTGCAGGTAACGTCCATTGGAGCTGACATGGGTAAAACACACATAGTAATATTTTTGTCTACAAGCTTATCATTGTATATAGCATTCGCAGAAGGTACGTGAAAAAATATAATGACATATTCATAATAAATAATGACATTTAAAATTTATTACAACCTCAATTAGTGTAGTTATAATTCACCATACACGTTACGTTTGTTACTATAATAGAGGGTAATAAAATAATATTAGTAAATCTTCCCCTTCAACCTCCACTATATGACATACTAGCTAACCCGTGCCCACTTCGTTGGGCATAATACTAATATCCCCGAAGCGAGCACGAACGCGAACCGAATTAAACCCGAAGCCATCGCGCTCCGTACGCTACCCGTTTTTTCACCCATTTACTTTGCAAAACGGACTACCACGTAAAAGCCTTTTTATTTTTCGGATTTTAATATAACCTATGACACTCAGCAACATTGTGTCTTTCTATTGGTGAAAAAAATTTTGAAATCGGTTCAGTAGATCCCGAGATTACCCTTTACAATTTACAAACACACAAACTTTACTTCTTTATAATTAACTAGCGACCCGCCCCGGCTTCGCACGGGTGCAGTGAAAAAATGGTTATGGTGGGTTATCCCTAAGAGATAGACATATACCATCGCGGACTTTTTTGTGGATTTTTGTAAGTTGTACAATACTGTAGTACATTATTTTGGTCTATCTCGTAGGGTTCAGCCAGCGTTTGCAATATAAGCGCAAAAAAAACGTGCTTATTTACGACATCACATTAGAAACCTTTAAATTTATCAGTGTTTCTCTACTATATTATGCATTTAATTATACATACAACCTTCCTTAAGAATCACTCTATCTATTAAAAAAACCGCGTCAAAATCCGTTGCGTAGTTTTAAAGATCTAAGCATACATACGGACATACAGCGAAAGCGACTTTGTTTTATACTATGTATTGATATTAGTATAGATATATCCAGTTTTCCGGATTCTAATATTAAATTTGCAAATTGTTGAATTGCCTAAATGTCGAATCCCAAAATATTGGATTTGAAAAATTACTGTAAACAATTTTTGGCAAATGGTAAAATTTAAAAAAGTTCAAATGTCTGTAATAAGTAGAGATCGGATAATCGGATGCATATTTACCTAAAGTTAGTTTAAGACAAAGTAAGGAAACGACTTTTTATTGTTTTGTTATTATTTTTTTTTATTATTTATTACCAAAAAAAAAAAAAACAATTCATTTTCTTACAATGGTACTACTAAAACCTCTCGGGTTTGTCTGTCTGTTGAGAACAATGTTACAAATCATATATGTAGGTATTCGTACAATTTTCTTAAGCCTAATTACAAAAAATCGAACAATAATGTTACACAGATCAACAATTTTTAAGCCTAATAGTATTAAGCGTAATAACAACAGCGACAAAGAGTCGAGAGTGACCAGTGTTTTGTCAGTACTTATATCTATTATATATAATTATATATATATACACATACACACACACACATATATATATATATATATATATATATATATATATATATATTATATATATATATATAGTATATATATATTATATATATAACTATATTAAGACTTTAATTCTTCCAGAAAGTAGTTTTTCAATTTGTGTTTAATGTTGTTTTTAATAATAGGGTACTTCCCTCTATATTAGAAAAGATCTAAATGCATATAACTATGATAGCTTATGCATTAAATAGTCGGAACCATCATGTTTAAGTACATAAAATAACAAAAATAATATAAAAATTAGTTTCAAAGTATTCACTTTTTTAATCTATAAGTACGTAAAACTAGAGCGAAACATAGGCCGCCACGTCGTGACGTCATAAGGTACTGTAAACTTATGCGTGTCAATGTCATTATAAATCATAGTACGTATAAAGCCGCAAAACAATAAATAAATAAGTTTGTAGGTTGCTTTTTTAATGTAAGAGAACGTTATACATACGTAAGTTAAAATGAAATCGCACGTGAATCACACAATGGAAAGCAGTTTTGTAAAAGGAGATAGTACGAATTTACCAAAAAATAAATGCATTAATGGTCGGAAAATTCTTTGCTGCAAATCCCGACTTTTGTTCTGCCGAGTTACGGAGTATTAAACCATCGATGTCAGTATTACTCTTTTATTATTATTTCTTTATTAGTTGTTTATATATAAAAGTAAAAACTCATTTTAAAATTATGAATATAATAATACATAGCATCAAACATAGAGCTTTGTTTATTATTTACATGCCGTATTGACGTCATCGCTAAAGAGTAACAACTCGTGCGGCGCCTTCGCCTAATTACGCGCGAAATTTGAAAATATTAAATTTTAATGCAATTTTTATAGTAGGTACTTAACGAGTGTATAAAATTTTTACATTTTTAGTATATGTTTACTGACACGCAAGGATCAAATTAAGATTCTTTTCAAAAAAGAGATTAATTCCCTATTGCGTTACATATGTAGGCAACAAATTAATCAAATGTGGTATTTGAAACGCACTCGTCCGCTCACCGTAGTAGTTACTGGCAGATATGGTAACCAGTCAACACGACGTGTATATACAGAGTGCTTTATTTCGACTTGTATCTGCTTGTTGAAAAACTGTTGTCTTAATAGGTTTAGCTTAACTTTCTCAAATACTGGTAAGGTTTTGCAAAGTATGAAAAGATCGTTTTCATGTTTTATTTTAACTTCCATATTTGGTAATACTATCAACTTAAGTATTCTGACTTGCAATTTATATAGTGAATCCAAGTATGTCTTAAAAGTACGGCCATAAATGGAGATCCCATAAGATACGATTGAGTCAAAAAACGCGTTATACAGTAAGAGTCTTGTTTTAAAAAGGTATAGGCGGTTCTTAATAATATAAAATTTTGCCCATATCGCACGTAACTTATCACAAATTCGCCAATTTAAATAAAATTATTCACCATTTCTATTTTTTTTATTCAATTATTTCATTGATTATTGTTTTAGTCAAACTAGCTCACTACCTTCGTATATAACACTCTTCATGTAATAAATCGTACATTCATAAATTGCACGGGGAACTGAAACTAAACTTCATGTAAATACGTATGCATAGTTGTATAAATGAACCCGGAGTCTCGGTCTTTTGAAAATAAATACCACGTGCTAATTTAGTAATTTTCACACAATATCACTACGTTAAATTTGCAGTACCGTATTTTCCCGGGATTTTTATTTAACAAAATGTATTTTAAAAACCCGCTTCCATAATTTGTGAGCCAAAAATTAACTTTAGGTAAATATGCATCCGATTATCCGATCTCTAGTAATAAGTGAAAACAAAATATCGTATAAAACAAAAAAGAAATAACAAAAAAAAAATCCAATGTTTAAATAAATAAATTTATTTCAAGTATGACGACATGGAATTAATATATTTTTTCTATTTAGATTTTATATAATTAAAAATAATATGAGAACGATTAATTAATAAAATTAGGCAATAAAACGAAATTTGTTTCATTTTGATATAACAATTACAAATTTACATTTTTTGGAGTTCCTGTTTTTCATGTTTTCGCTTTTTATGATTTTTCCTTTATAAATAAAGTACCTCTCATATCGTACCAAAGTATATTAAAGATAAAATTGAAAGCAAGACTGTGACTTACTAAATTAGCAATATAATCTAATCTAATCTATCATATGATGAGCATCTAATTATTTTTTAATTATTAAGCCAAATATATAATACTAATTATGTGTATAAAATATTGGCAACACTAAGGATCTTATTCCAAAATCAAACTCAATCTCAGTCTCTGCTTGAGTATAGCGACTGCTTGAGTAAAAGGGGGTAGTCGTAATCGAGTGATCGACATGTCAAGTTCTGTGGAATCAACTTCCTTGTTTATTCGGATTCAAGTGGGATATTTGTGGCCCCGTACCGTAGTACCGTAGATTTGAGGATCACATTCTAAAATCAAACTCGAATTTCTGTTTGAGTATACTTAGAAAGAGATGGGTTTATTGAGCTCATATTGAACCATCCCTTTCTAACTGTATTTAAGTAGAGATTTATGTTAGAATCTCATTCGTAGTAGGAGTCATAATGTCAGTCCGCTTTATCGAACTCCGTGCGCTGTTTATTGCAATATATTCAGTATATAAGTAATATGTTTATTGCAATATATTCAATATTAATTATAGTCTATTTTCAGCAATAGTTTTATGGATATCATATGCACACATAGCTTAACGAATTGTGCTTTATATCTATGTCGTTTAAGCACAAAATGCAATGTTGATGTATTTTAAGTTTATTAGTAATTACAGCCAAGGTCTTTTGCAAATGTATTGAAAGTTGTAATACAAAATATGAGCATAATCTTTCATCTAGATTTATACTGTTAGCTAGTTTGTAAACCTTATTTTTTTGCCTTCCAGACATGCTTATATTACATAATCATAGACAATGATAACAATGTAGATGCAAGGTCATATTCAATAGGACAAGACACAGAATACTAAATAGGAATTCTGTCTAAATGGTCAATCTTTGTTTTTAGATGCAATGGAATCAAATAGTCCTAATGCCAATGACGAATACAGCCACATCCATAGAAGCTTACCAGTATTATTTGAATACTTACTCGTAGCGCTTGAAGGCAAACCTGAGGTTCTGGAGAGCAATAGTGCTATTGCGTTTAATGAAGCTTCAGATCAGAATGATGCACCGTCTAAGAGAAGCACTAATGAAATTGATGATGTAGATGACGAACGAATAAGTGAAGACGGTGAAATAAGTTATGAGGACTTAGATTTTGATTCGATTAGTGCTTTAGTTGAAGCAGATATCAATGATTTGAGCACTGAAGAAATCGAAGAGAAAATTTTGATAGCAGAACGGAAACTTGAAGAACATAATAATAAATAGCCGAAAGCAATTTTTTAATACGTGTAATTTGTTTTATTGATTAATTAATTTGATTATCAAATATCACTAGTTTATAAATTATAACGTGAAATAAATATGAATACATGTAAATCAAACATGATATATTAAATTGTACGTAAAATATATTCAGTTTTTCGTTGACTTCTATTTTTCAATCCACATTACACATTTGTCATCATTATGCCATCGATTTGTCATCTATGCGATATTGGTAAATTATAATAAGGTACGTTGAAGCTGTACTCATGATCTGTAAATATAAATGATTGAAATATTACATTATTTTGGTTGTTATAAAGCAAAAAAATACACTGCATACAAAACACAAACATTATATTTTAAAACATATAAAGTTGGCAAATGTTGAATGATTTTAGATGTTTTCCACAATAATAGCGGTTTAGATAGATTTGAGAGTTACTTAATTAATATTTTTTATGTATTTCTTATAAAAGTCTCAACCAAGTAGCTCTGGTTACGGTAATAATAGGACAAATAAATGAATCCAAGCTGACAACTCAGAGACGCGATCTGTACGACTAGAGTAATACACACGAGACTAATTTATTACACTCGCTCAGAAGTTCGGAACTATTCCCTTTGTTTTTTTTTTTAGTTTGATTTTTTCTATTCAAGAACAAGTAAATAGCAAAAGATTAATAATACTGTCAAATTAATAAATCAACCTACATTTTCAGCATAAAAATAAACACAATACATAAGCACTACTATATATCCATTTTACTAAGTTTAATGAAGTTTCATCGACTGGTTATTAAGAAAGTAATTATAGTCCTTAAAATGTAGCTTGATCTCTGTGACAGCTGTCACGGAAAGCACGCCCATGATGTACTGAGTTTCGTACTAGCACACACAGAACCTGTCCATTTCATTCTTTATGGGCATGTCAACCAAATTAGTGATGCGATAAATCATCGTGAACGTAAAATATATACTGTCGATTTTGTAAATAAAACTTTTTGTAAACGGTCGGGTTTACCATATTATTATTTGCGTACTACAAATCCTATATTTTTCTGTGTATTTTAAAATAAATAAATGTATGACATGTATTCGATAGCCAAAGACATTAATATACAAATCATAGACAAAATAAAAGTTACGAGCACAAGTATTTATCAAAACAATGTGCCAGTTCAGCACACTTATTTTAAAATAAAATAATAAATCATTTAATTTTATTGTGTATTATAAAACCTTTATTTACTAAATTTAATGGCTAATAAAATTGAATTATTAAAATACTAATAATAAATTTCGCCGCATTTGGCTCAAAGGGCTTGTGACGCAGCCACAATCTAAAAAAAACATGCCGCCATCTTGTTTGTTGCGTCTTTGCTTTTGCAATACTCGACCTTTATTTGATCCCAAAAACGCAATAGTTTTACGTACCGCGATTTATATAATTACAAATAAATAAATGAGTAATTAAGTGGACAGTTAAATTACTTGGTATTGTGACTTGCCATCTTATGTGATATTTTGGCAATGTACAATGTGGTTTTTGTGGGAGTTAAAGGTTTGCTGAAAATCTCAGAAAAATCACATGTACTATAAGCGACAGTAATCACTAACAATGAGGTGGGTAATCAGCTTGATTGTCAAAAAGGCCTAAAGGACTAGAATGCAGGCCAGTAAAGCATCTCGATTGTCTAAATAGCGCACAGCGATACAAAAACTGCTGGTATACTGCAGACATGCAGTAATGATAATGACATAAGCAGATGACCTTGGTAAAGTGTTTCTGGAAACAATCAAACATCATTTCACTAATAAAATACTCACCGTTATAATAAGCTTTCGCGAGAGAGTGCAAATACCCAGAGTTGAATAGTTGATTTGATTAAGCTGAAGGTAGATGGAAAATTTTCTTAGTTCGTTACATACAAGTTTCTCATCAAAACAATTTGCTAGCTTACTCACTAGGCCACCGGTACGGGTTATCTGTAGAAAAACGATTTTTTTTAATTAATGGCGTTAGTGAACCACTGCTGTAGTTCGAAAAGCCCTTTTCACCAATAGACCAAACAGAATATCCATCTCATAGTAAGTGGTTCCATTTAGCTATAGTACACATGCTTCCTGTGAGATCCTGTGCATTTTGCAATCCACACCAGAAACAAGGCACGTATCCAGCATGTGACATAAAATGTCGCAAGATATGCCAGTAAAATTATTAGGTAACATCACTAAAGTCATATCTTATCCTTCAAAGTGAGGATATGTATATCTTCGTAGTCTTATAGGTATGACAAACTGCTTCACATCAGAAATAGGTAAGATGATATCGATTAAATATGATAGAGTGATATATCACTTTAAACTGTCAAAATACAAAAGTAAATTTCAAGATGGCAGTGTTAAGGAAAATAAATATTTTGTCGTATTTTCGTTGTTCATGACTACGGGGGTTGATTAGTATGAATATCACAACACGATATGCTAAAACCATATATTGTGTTTAGTGTTGTCAACCGAAAGCTGCCCATTACTGTCAGCAGATCATAAATTTTGGGTCGTCTCTCAATACGCTAGCTCAGTGCAGGTTGATGGGGAGTTGTTGCTAGCTAGGATGTCTCCCAGAGATACTAACTCTGATAAAGTAGAAGTCAGATAGATTGTATAATTTTATTTCCTTTTATTATAGAAAATTATGTACGGTTAGCAACACATAAGTTTTATGCTGCAACTCTGCAACTCTGCCGCGTTGCTGTCGGTACAGGCATGTACCGATATCCAAACTATTAAAGGTACTGAGCGACATTGGGTCCGATGGGGGGATTTCTTTTTAATAATAATTCTACATGAATATGATACTTTACTAATAGAATATGAAAAAAAATATACCCATTACTGATTTCGTTTTATTCCTTTCCATTTAGTCTCCTGTAAACTTGTAACTTTTATTTACACATTTTACCAAACTGTATAAATGTATAAATCGATTGACATCATTCATACATTATAGTGTTGACTTGTTAAATATTTCCTTTTTTATAATTATTTTTTCTACCATTTTTTCCACCAATTTTGACGACACGTTTAGCGCAGTGGTCGTGTAATCGGCTTCTACGCAACGGGTCGCGGGTTCCATTCCCGCACGTGACAGATATTTTGTATGACCTACAAAAATTGGTTCCGGTCTGGGTGTTTGTGCATGTAAGATTTCTATGTTCGTGACTGCACCCGAGTGATTCTTCGAACCCTAAATTTTCGATGTCTTGAGGTTTATTTTTGTAAGTAACTGACAAATCAGTCTGCAATTAATTTTATAACATATTTCAGACTATTGTCTATCTTGCACAAGTTATTTTTTTTAAATAATATTTTATTAAATATTTCAAAAAAATATTTAAAAGTAGTTCTTCTGACTAATATGGTGTGTCCGTAACCCAGTTTCTTGAACATTACTAACAACAACATTATTTCATATTGATAAATTGATGTAAATTATAATTATTACGAAAGAATATTAGTTGTTTCTTTACACCAAAAAAATGGTACTAATATTTACGATTGTTTATTTATAAATAAAAAAATAGTGAGTGTCCTGCACAAAAGTCTGATTCATATTCACGCGCTTCACTCGAACGTACCCAGCTAATTAAGAAACATGAGGCGACCCTTTCCCGCGCTGGTGGTAGCCAGTGGCTCGGTTGACGTGGTCGTGGCTGAGAAGTGTGGCTGGTTCGTGTCGTCGCGGAGATATAAAGGTAAATATCTGATTCATATAGCCTTGGTACACCTGTGTTTCTGATTAGTATGTTCGTTTTTATAATTAAAGTAAATGGTTTTCAAACTTGAATCTGCGGGAAATATAATGCCATTGGGGAACAGAAACCTATGTATAAATAACAATCTTTAATTGCACACGTGTGATGATTTATCGATGTTTATGGGTAAAATTCTGATTGATATGTGTTTGATTCATATGGTAAAAATACCATATTAATCAGAATGTCACACATATTGTTAATGAAACGTTACATTGGCGGCACGTTACGCCTGTAACAAGTCATTTCGTATGAACCTAATGTTATTTACGTGTCTAAAAACAGTAGCTGTAAATTTCGCAGCAGTCCTAATAACGTCAAAGGGGTTTCATATCTATCGACGAATAAATTTTCGAAAATTAGACTATACCTGAAATTAAAACTAATATATTGGTATTAAACTCCGTTCGTCTAGGTAATAAAATAAAGGTAAACAATAAAAACAAACTTCGTTTAAATGAGAGTTTAAAAATCAAATTAATTAACTAAATAACATAAATAAAATAATGACGAGTGGTTAATGAAACTACCTACTTACTCAACTATTAGTTTTAGCGGTAGTTTATAGGCTCAAACTACTGCTTAGACGAAAAGGGTAATATACTGTAACAATATATTAACTTTTAAGACCGTTATAACGTAACGTGATAAGTCGTGGTTCGATTCCCGCTCAAGAATTTTTCTTACAATTTTTACTCACCTTTTAATAGGTATACATTATTCATAATTGGGTTGAAACGTCAGGTCAATAATAAGGTATCTGTAACTTGAAATTCCTTAAAATATTGAAATTTCAGTCATGTGTCAAACAGTGTATTATTTGTATACATACCTACTGTAGTGGCAAATACAAATACAATACTGTACATGCTGCATGTACTGCATGTTGTCAAAATTGAGACAGTCTTATTTAAAGGCATTTTTAAGTATGATTATTAATAAATTTGTAATCTTCGTTTTTATATTACAGTACACAAAAATGCCACCAGTACTATCTAAGGAAGAAAAAAGAGAGAAGAAGAAATTGCAGAACGTATTAAAAAGTAATTAATATTGTGATGATTGATATTGTCAAGTGCCATATTACGCTGTGATGACTAGATTTAGGTATTATGATAAGCATCATGTGCATTTACTGTGATTTTAATAAAAATTGACTGATTTTTCTAACTAGAATTTCATTTCTATCCCTAATTCTGATTCATATGTCACAGATTCTGATTCATATGGCCTCAAAATTTTTAAAGTTAATTATCTCGGAAACCATTTTATCAAAAAGTGTGCCTTTTTCACACATTGTATCTTAGGTTACCATCTTTCGTAAAAAATATGTTTTATAAGCTTAAATGTGAAAAAAAATTAGGCCATATGAATCAGACAAAGAACGCAATTTCGGAGAAACACTCACCCACGACACAGGATAAAAATCTTAGAGTGGCGCGACATTTTTTTTTTCTAAACCATTCTAAAATTTACTGATATTTATCTCACCTCAACCTGTGTCAAATGCGAGGCCTCAATAACCGTGAGGATGCTGGAGAAGTGGATCAATACCCGTATGGGCGACAGTATTACCCAGAGCTTACCTACACTTCCTGGGAAGGCTGTGAAAAATACGTATAATATACTGTATGCAGTTCAACTTTGATATTAATTAGCTAAACCGATGTGTGAAACGCTGAGAATTCGTGGTCATTTCTGTTAATTGTCATAGAGTGAATCAAAATAAATAAAAAGATTCACTCGATTTTATAAAATAAGTAATTTAACAGAAAATCATTGTAATGTCAATAAAACTAGCCAGATAGTACATATATTACATATATTATTATATATGTAAAAGACTTCCTTGATCTATTATACTCACTGAAAGCTTGTATTGTGTTGTAGGACATAATGAGAATGCGTATGAAGACTGCTGACACCAGTACAGCCAAGCTCACGCTGGTGCATTTGGCCAGCAGCCGGAGAGCTTTGAAGGTTTTGTCGTATTCGCGCAGTAATTTCTTTAATGTTTCGTGTGCAGTCTTACTACAGGTTTCTGTATAATACAAATTGTCATTGTACATTCATAGATATACATAGGTAAATGTTTATATCACTATAATGGCATAAAGACTTACGCCATGCCTGATAAGTAGACCTAGACTACCTTTTTTTTTTTTTGTTTCCCTGAGGAAAATGCATTAAATTGCATACTTCGGCTGTGGCGAGCCGGCGGTTATGTAGGGCTCTCCTCCCCAGAAAGGGGAGGCCTACCCACTAAAAACCTCGGGCCGTCTTCAGGCATGTAGGGAGCCCCCGGGAACGCCAAGCGACTTCCGGGAACACCTAGACCTACCTAGTAATACACGCCTACAGCTCCAGCAGCATCACAAACGCTCTGTGTATAACCACTTAGGCTTCAGCGTGAGAGGATGGAAACCCTATCAATTGGCGTTCGGGTACCATCCTGATCTAAGTAACTTCGGAATAGGACATCGTTGGAGATATAAACTTCGAGAATCTCAACGCTCTGGAATTATTAAATACTCACGTCTGTCCTCAAAGAGAGCTTAGGCAGAGGTGAAACACGCAACCCCGTGAAATAAGGGTAAGCCTATTGTCATTCTCCGAGCGTATTGCAGAGATATCATCACGGTAAACTTCCTTAGTCAGGTCAGGTTCATGGGAATAAATGTAGCGGTGCCGCCTGTATTCTTAATCCGTTTTTACTGTTAAGAATAAGGAGGATGGATGTGTGGCGTGACAAGGATGGATAAGATAAGGAATGAGTACATAAGAGGAAACCTGAAAGTAGCGCCAGTGGTAGAAAAAGTGAGAGGAAGTAGATTAGCATGGTTTGGACATGTGATGCGGAGGGATGAAAGTAATGTCACAAAACGAATGTTGAATATGAAAGTGGAGGGATACACGGGCAGAGGAAGGCCGAATAAAAGATGGATCGATTGTGTGAAGAATGATATAAAAATGAAAGGAGTAAACATGGAAATGACGGCTGATAGAGAGGAATGGAAGGAAAAGATCTACTGCGCCGACCCCAGATAATAGGAAATGGGCAAGAGGATGATGACTGTTAAGAATAAGGAGGTATTAGGAGCTCCGACGAGACCCAAGACAATCTCACTTGTCAGAAACAACGGTAAGACTCTGGCTATCCCAAACCATCCTGCATTGCTTACGCGTGCCAAAAGCGTCCCGCATTGCTGTCTCAAAAGCGTCTATATGATTTTCAAGGTGGATGGTACCAAGTGCTCGTTGGTACCAAATAACGATGGTGGAAAACATTGGCACAATACCGGCACAATAGATGCTAAGAATCCCCTGACGGATACAATTTATAGTCAAACGACCTTGGTTCTAGCAACCTATAATGTTCCTACAAACACTGTGGATTGACATGAACCTGTTGGAAGTAGAATTGAGCAGGATGCCCAGAAATATAGTGGGACTATACTTCTCCGAAGAGAGAGTGAGGATATTATGGTTCTGATATCTGAAAACGTGTTCTATTTTCAGGAAAATCTGTCTGCAAGTATACGGTGAACTATTTTATACAGATTGGGAGTGTGACGGATAGGTACCCAATAATCAGAATTATAGGCAGTATTCTTTGAAGATCATTTAGGTTACGTTTCAATCTCGATGCGACTTAATGAAGAATTACAAGAAATGTTCGCTAATAATCCTCACGAAATAAATGCTTCCATAACTCACTACACCGTTGTCCTGGGTAATTTCATAAGAAGGCAAGGCATGGACAATAGTGAGTGATAAATGAATGAAATTTAAGTTGGTCCATACAGCGGTAACAAGAGTAGCCTGCTGTATTCTGTTTGACACAGTAGTGATTTCAGGCTCAAGGTACATAGTCTAGCTCGTGTTATGAAATGTAATGTAGGCTCTATAATGCATCCAACCTCGACTCGGCCCAGCACATGCTGGCGGAGTGTCCCGCGTGGGCCTCCGAGCGCCGAGTCTTGGTCGCAGAGATTGGGCGAAATCTGTCTCCGCCGGAATTGATTGCGGCAATGCTGGCGGACGAGGGAAGTTGGAGGGCTGTGGCCTCCTTTTGTGAAGCAGTGATGCTTCAGAAGGAAGCCGCCAAGTGGGATCGGGAGATGGCTAATCCCGCTCGAAGAAGGCGGCGCTGGACTCGGTAGCACAGCTGCGGCGCCGCCGCGGGTCGCCGGCGAGCGCGAGGAAGTCGCGCTCGCGGATACGGCGACCCGGGGGGAGGGATCACGCCCCTTCCGTGGCCGGGAGGCGTCGTCGGTGGAGGATATCGGGGCAGGTATTGTAGCCTCCCCCGAGGAGGGCTCCCCTGTATCGGCAGGGGAGCGGAGGCTGGGGCTTCCCGGAAGTAGCTTTGCGTTCGCGGGGTCTCCCTAGATGCCTGAGGAAGGCCATCCCCGAGGTTTTTAGTGGCTAGGCCTCCCCCTTCTGGGGAGGAGAGCCCCACATAACCGCTGGCTCGCCACAGCCGGGGTATGCAATTTAATGCATTTTCCTCAGGGGAACAAAAAAAAGCTCTACAATGCATATCCAAGTTATATATATCTTGAAGCAAACCATAGAAAGAATATAATTATTGCTTGAAGAGCATGAATTCTTACTTATATTTAATAATCTTTCCAGTATGCTGTTCAGGGACTTTAGAAGCGAGTGTATTTCTAGAGCTGTAAAGAAAAACTGTTGCTCTAGGAAGAACAGCATTACGTAACTCAGTTGGTAGCCCAAATACAGGAGCGCTGCAGATTCTGTAACACACATGAATTAAAGATTTTTTTATGTAATAAAATACGCGACAGATTATTGGAGTTTTTACGTACTATAATGAACTTGAAATATTTTAAGGACTTTGATCTTCAGAAGAAACTCAATTCTTCTTCCTTCTCAGTTTGTTTATCTGTCTATTAAGATTCCCTTTGTGCGAGAACTTATGGCGGTATGAAATTCAAATTGACAAATAATACTCTTTGTAACTACGAGTCGACTCATATAGGTCTCCTTAAGTGGGCCTTCAATAAAATAAGGAACTTCAATGAAAAAATCTAAATTTTATCAATCGCATCGAAAGAGTTCAAAAGAAATGCTTGAATATCTTGTGCTATAGACTTAGCTTGAATCGTACACTTCGTACATACTCAGAGAAATTACAAAAATTTAATTTACGAAGTCTAAAATCTCGTCGCTTATATATAGATCTGGTCACATTGTTTAAAATTATTAATTCCCTAATTGACTCTCCCCCTATTTTATCGTCAATAAGCATTAACATCAAACCTAGGGCGCGAAACGGCTTTACAAACGTTTTCTTACTACAAGTATTCAAAAACAATACTTCCTTTTACAGTCCAATTGTCAGGATGTGTCGCCAATACAATGATGTCTCAAAGAATCATCACGAGACAATAGACATATTTGGTCAAAGTCTCACAAAATTTAAAAAGAGCGTGATGAACATATTGTGTTATACGTGATTAATATATTGAATGTTTATGTTTTATATTAAAGTAATTATAAGTAAGTAAAGTAAATTTAAGTTTTATATTACCATATATGTGTACTACTCTAGTTATGTGTCGTTCATGTTGTACACATACCTAGGAATACAATCTGGTCTACAATATTATATTTAAAAAAATGTATCAATAATCGATTGTATTCTGTTTTGTGTGTCAAATAAATAAATAAATAAATTGATTTAAACTAAATGCTAAATCAATTGACATCATTTAGCTAACAAATTAGTTATAAAGACTCCTTTAAACATTTGGACTGACATATTGAACGACGAAATTATTGATCCTTATTTATTATGCTAACTCTTAATAATGCGCACTCTTGTGACTAAATAAAACACAGGTCACGGTTAATGTCGTTTTCACGATAGGGAAAAGGAGAACAGTGATTGGAGTTACTACAGTCGGGTCAGTTTAATAGGCCACATTTGACATTTCATTAAAATTCCTCAACTAACCTTGTAATGGCGGACATAAAATATTCAATATTTTTTTAGTTTGGAAATGCACAAATGGCCGTTGTTACAATGTTGCGTTTAGTGAAGTCTATACGTAAGTGATGTCCCTCAAAAAATCGAATGAATGCAATGATTATTTGTGAAGGGATTATTCACCATGAATTAATAGACAAATTTTTATTAAAATAAAACATGTTATTCTTTTGTTTCATAATAAAAAACAATAATAACTTAATAAACAGAGAAATAATTGATATTAAAATTTTTTAAGGCAATTAAACTCGTAAAATATATTAATACAGTACCTATAAAAAAGAGCGTATTCCCATTTAAAAGGCCGGCAACACATCTGTTGTTGCGGGCAGCGATAATCACTTACCATCAAGTAATCCATTTGCTCGTTTGCCTATTACAGTTATTGTGGAAAAGTACTTTTTTTATAAGATAGGGATCTTATAAAAAAAGTACTTTTCCATAATAACTGTATTCGATTCACATATGTTTGAAGTAAATATCGATTTTTTCACCATAATCGGAGTGTTTAAGCAGGTCACCTCCCACCTCACAAATGTCAAATGTGGCCTATTAAATTGACCCGACTGTAGCTACGTCCTGCCGGCCAGCAGGGATGTAAGACAGCTGGTAACCCGGAGGCGATGTCTGTTCCGATAAATTAGTGGTCGTAATTAGTTTCTTAGTTGTTAAGGAATTCAGGTAGCTTTCTCAACTCTATTGAACCTTTGGACATAGCATATAATGGGTTTTAATATATTATTTGTATACACACTTTTCTCAGCTTATGTTCATTTGTAATTTTAAGAACGATTACGAAGAAGTACTTACTGCTCTTGTTTTTTTTCCACATGTCGTCTAAGATGATGTGTTGGTCTAATAATAAAAATATTACTCTCAGGACGAGGATTGTCAGCAAAAAAACTATCTTCTTTCGCTCCGATGAATCCTCTGTGTTAGGTACATCCATTTTTAATCTTATCTAAAACAATTTAAAGTTGTAAATCATATTATCATTATCATGATTAGTAATATAGTGTTCAATCTACGACTGATTGTATTGCCGAAATTTAGTGTTGGAATTTGTGACACACCACAACTGTGTGTGGTATTCAAGCACTAGCTTGAATACAAATTTGTGCGTTATGTTTAATCTAGGGTCGTATTGTGAGTGAAAGAACCGTTTGCGCAGATGATTATTAATTAATTTTGATTGAAAGTAATGGATAGAGCAGTTACATTTCAGGTTTATTAAGATTAAATATGATCATTGTCTACATAAAGCTGCAATGTATATTTAATCCGGGTGCCGATTGCTGACCGAGCTCCTTCAGCCACATTACTAACTACGCTGCAGACTGACAAAGTGTGCAGTCTTCACAGTTATGATACTCATAGATTTGGAAATATGTACTAAATATTTTTCTATCATGTGATGTCTTACAGGTCCGTACTTGGTCCGAACAGCTTCTTCTACTGCGTTTCAAAAATTGGCCAGTGGTTAAAGTAGATATTTTATATGCTCATGCAAGCCACGTTAAGAATACCCTGACGTCGTTGCAGTCTATAATTTCTAGAAGATTACCTTCTGTAATGATTTCAAACACTGCAACATCCCAGCAAGCCTTTGCTGACTTAAGATCACGGCGACGTTAGTAGACAGAATTGAGCTGAAGATGTCAGAAAGCCACGCCAGGGATATCGTGAAGTTGCGGAGTCGTAATGAACGTCGCTGGGCTGTATAGTCCAATACGATTGCAGAGATGATAACTGCATCTAAAATAAACAATCTGTAATAGCATGTATTTGAAATACCATAAAACGCTGAGCTATGAATGTTTGTAAGTTTCGAGATAACGCTTAATGGTGACCGTGACCCGTTGGCTCGTTTGCCTGCTCTAATATAAAAAAAAAATGCCTGACCTAAGGATAAGAGTGATGTCGATAAGATGCCTTTTAATTACCGTTTTATTCTAGCATGCTAGCTTTCATTTTAGTCTAGCATGAACTTATATCGGAGTAAATTTCTATTTAAGATTTTTTATAAATGATATTCTTTCTGTTCCTTTGTTTGTTTTTTTATACCACTTGGTGACAAACAGGCCTACAGTCTGCCTGATGGTAAACTGTTACCTTAGCCTATCGACACTTGCAACACCAGGTGTGTCACTCGCGCATTGCCGACCCTTTAAAAACCTATTTACGCCCCTTTTGAAGAACCCCATACTGTAGCCCTCCGGGAAAACCTCGGCAGGAATCTCATTCCACAATCTAAGTTCAAACCTAACGTAGATTTAGCCACTGGATCTAAAAATAACGCCGTTTTCTTTCTTTTTCAATAGTTAAAGATTAAAGACAAGATGAGAGACGTTTGTAAAATTTTTAATAGACTTCCATAAACAAGACTTCAGAAGACCGCCATTCTCTCTACCCACCCCACCGATCAAAACTGTACCTATAGATAGTTACAGTTTGAGGTTGAATTTTGTTACTTTTCTTAAATTATCTTCCTGTTTAGTTGTCGACAGCACGTGCGAACTTGAGCAATGAAAATCTCCGTTCAATATTTAAATTTAAAGCTGGAGCAATGATTAATTTCAACCTATTATGCACCATTAATACTACAAGGATACTTCAATAAAATCTACGACCCAAGCTTCAATTAAAATCAGTCTCTACTTACCTAAAATGACAACTAAGAGGAGTTGAAGGACATAAAGAATTCGTGAAACTTCTACTCTGCACCCTCCTCTTGTTTTTTTTATTAGAACCGGCGCCATTCCGGCGATACAAGACATATAGAGCAGTAGGCTCATAGAATCAGATATGATGTGCTCTTCATCAGGGTTGGGAGCTGTATTTTTAATTTTGTTAATAGGTCCTGCAAATTATGTGTATCTAAGAAGTAGAAATTCAAATGGTTGCTCATTAAAATAAGAATAACGTGCTTGTCAATGAATGACGCTCCGAATAAAACCAAACCGTAAAGTCTATGGCCAAATTTTGACTGTATTTGGGACGATTTATACATTATAGAAGAATAATAACTTTAATTTATTTAAATTATCGACAACATGACCCATGCGCCACCTCCGAGGGCGGACTACACAAGCATATTGTAATATTAAATTAGGCCTAATGCGAATTGGTTTACTTTACGCCTTTGAGGTTCTACACAGGTTTATGTACTTAGGCTGTTTCTTTTCAACGAAGGGATATCATGTGTATTAATTACATAGGAAACAGATTGAAGTTTGTGTACGGGAGGATTGTCCTCGTACCTCTGGGGTAGACCAATGCTGAGGGCACAGCACGACCAAAGGCCTTACCTCTTAAAGCAAGCTTTAAACAATATTGAATTGAAAAACGGAAATACCGTTCTTGCAGGGTATAGCGTCAACTCGCTTGCAATATCCCCCGTCAAACATTTACTCGGTCCTTGAAATATACCGGGTCAGTTTTCACCCCTCACTGTAGGGCAAACTTCAGCGTCCGAGACAGTAGACGCGCTCTTGCAACTTGCATCGCCTACTCTTTTAGTTCGACCCTAACGGCCTGGCCCCGAGCCGGTTCCGTTAGCAGGCAAAATACTAGGTAGAGTTCATATAGCCATCTGCGGTTTTAGTATATGTTGGTCCAAACAATCTCGCTTGCACTGCGGTTTTATTACTGTTTTAAGCGAGCGTGGTAGGTTATTTTATTCAACCAGTTTTGTTATATTCATATCACTAAATGGTCACAGATGATAAGGCCCAAGATAAAACATCCAAGCAAATACAATTTAACATTTTCAGCCATTTTATCATGCTGCTAATCAAATAACGTGTTTTAATATTATAATATACGTAATTCATGTAAATAATAAAGAATTAAATTATTACTGAATTAATTAATTAATAATTATAGATATTCAAATTTGTATAAATATTTTTCCTTACCAACTTTCCTTATTTGTGAGTTAAACGAACGCCTTGAAATAAACATTTTGTTTCCAGTGATTTCAGAAGACCTATACATTAAAGAAATATTTCTTTTCGGACATTAAAATGAATAAAACTAGATAATGGAAAATATCTCTACTAATATTTTAAACGCGAAAGTTGATAAATATGGATGGATGGTAACGGTGATGGTTCACGTAAAAACTACTGAATGGATTTCAATAAAACTTTACAATAATATAGCTTATACATCAGAATAACATGGGTTACAATTTAAGATATTGTGTGAATTGTTCAAAATATTACGAGTGTTCTGCGCATTCTGTCGCTTCTTTCGAATATAACTTTCAACTATGTCTGTGGGTTTTCTATTGTAAGAAACTACTGATTCCGAAAAGTTTTTCTTTCTACGTCAGAATGATCTTATCTATTGTTCTGGTTACACTAAACATGATAACGATTCAAGGTGTACTCGAACAAAACTATTAATCTTTCTAAGCAAATTTATATTGTCTATTTGCACGTGCAAGTACACAAAATTTCATATGATTAATATTAGTAGGTACGTTCCGACCTCGACTCGGCCCAGCACACGCTGGCGAAGTGCCCCGCTTGGGACTCCGAACGCCGAGTCTTGGTCGAAGAGATCGGGCAAGATCTGTCTCCGCCAGCGTTGATTGCGGCAATGCTGGCGGATGAGGGAGGTTGGAGGGCTGTGGTCTCCTTCTGTGAAGCGGTGATGCTTCAGAAGGAGGCCGCCGAGCGGGATCGGGAGATGGCCGATCCCGCTCTCAGAAGGCGGCATCGGGCCAGATAGCCTGGCCTGAGGCGACCCGGTAGGGACCTCACCCTCGGATGGCCGGGGGGTGACGTCGTAGGAGGTTGGAGGGGAGGAGGCGGCAAGATCACTCCTCCCCGAGAAGGGCTCCCCTAGCGCACGGGAGCAAAGGCCGGGGGTCCTCAGATGCGACACTCGATCCTGAGGGCCCCCTACAACGCCTGAGGATGGCCATCGCTGAGGTTTTTAGTGGGTAGGCCTCCCCCTTCTGGGGAGGAGAGCCCCACATAACCGCCGGCTCTCCGCAGCCGGGATATGCAATTCAATGCATTTTCCTCAGCGGAACAAAAAAAAAGTGGGTACGTTACTGCAGGGTTACGAGCGTGAAATATTAATCAAATCATAAGTATTTACTGCTATTTATCCCTACCAATAGATTCTAGCCTGATTTTGGTACTTCGATGAATGTTTCCCGATTGTACGATCCCCGATTTCATCAGAAGCAGATACGAGCTTCCCCTCTCTATCCTCATATAAAGTAAGAAATAATACAGGCACAATTTTTTTGTCTGTATTATATGACACATGACAGCAAGCAATGAACAAGTGAGCGAAACTTGCGTCTACATTCTATGCAACTTATCAGGCTCCATTTGGTTGAATTTTCTCACTCTCAACAACACAATGAACTAAAGAAACCGAGCCTTTAGTGGTGCACTTAAGTTGGGTAGATTTCGCTTAACTTGAATCTATTGGATTCTACACAGTAAAATGGTCCCTCATCCATGCTAATGTCTGACTTGAAATCCATCTAACTGTGTTCGTCAGTAAAGCTAAGGACCCTTCATTTTGTTCGCCTTCACAGAATTGATTTCTAAATGAAGTTATAACAGTTATCTGCGTACGAAAAAAGAAAACCAAATCAATAATAGGTTCTTAACCATGTAATTTTTCGATGGTATTCAAAACTTTATTACTCTTTGCATAATTTTTTTTACTGTAAAGTGCAAGTTTTGGTTGCAATTAAACATTCGAGAATATTTCATGAAGAATAATTTAATCCAGAAGAAAATCTTAAAACGTATCTAATGTTTTTTTACGTCAGAATTTTGTACATTATTGACTATAACTTTATGACAACAAATTTTCTTGCCTTCGAAACTATGTTATTATTTAGTTTAATGTCTATTGACATACATATGTGTAAAAATTTGGTAAAGTTTTCTCTCTGTAAATAAATATTTTGGAGTTTTCGTTAGACAGAGACATAGACATTTTAAGAGCAGTATACTACTTAATAGCTTTCATCAGCAATCAGCATTATACTAGAGCTGAAAGATGATGTCTTGCAAATCCTAATATTTATATAGTTAAATTCTTTGCTACAATATGACCAATTTACCTTAACATTATAAATATAATTCAGACTTATAACAGACAAAATAGACAAATTAGATAAAACAAACATCAAATATCACAAAAAGAAATGAGTTAGTTAAACATGTATTTTACATACGAGAAATTACCTGTAGCTCTACCATGAGTTAGCTATCGTTTTCGATAGGCATTTGACGTATAGTAAACTACAGAACCCATGTCAGGTTGATATATATAGAATAGTACAAATAAATTCCGCTAGGGGCGCTGTACAAAGTTTTCATACAAGAATTTAGGCTGTCGATATCGTTTGCAAAACGAATGTAAACTCGGCTACACTGTTTGTAAATTAGAAGTCTTCTGGAGAATCATTAAAACTAGATTTAAGATGACGTTTGCTAT
The DNA here is from genome assembly GCA_036419045.1 of Scirpophaga incertulas. Classification (NCBI taxonomy): domain Eukaryota; kingdom Metazoa; phylum Arthropoda; class Insecta; order Lepidoptera; family Crambidae; genus Scirpophaga; species Scirpophaga incertulas. The sequence continues at coordinate 4,825,707 of CM071646.1, read as the reverse complement.
AATATACAAAATGAAACATTTTGCTTTACAATATGACCGATTTTTTTTTATTGGATAGGGCAGCAAACGAGCAAACGGATCACCTGATGGTAAGCGATAACTGTTGTCCATGGACACCCGCAACACTAGAGGAGTCACACTTTTTTTTTCCTCAGGAGAGGAGGCTGAGAATTCATCATGGATACCAACGCAACAGGCAAGCAGGGATGCGTTGATTATGTCGGACTCCTGGTGCTGTAGAGGCGGCTCGACCACACAGACCTACCGACTAAACTCAGCCTAGCCTTGGCCCTAATGGCCCTACGGCTTGAATGGAAGGAGTCATACATGCATTGCCGGCCTTTTAAAAGGGAATAAGGTGGCAAGGGGGGAAGGGGTGGTTGGGCCTCGTGTACCTCACTCAGTCGGCGAAACATAGCGCAAGCGCTATTTTACGCCGGTTTTCTGTGAGGCCGTAGTATCACTCCGGTCGAGCCGGCCCAATTCGTGCCGAAGCATGGCTCTCCTACGATGAGTTACATTAATATTATAAATATATTCGTTTCTCCACCTACTATGACAAAAGGCATCATTAAGGACTGTTGATCAAACACCCGTGATGGAAAATTTATGATATGACGATAAAGAGCATTTTGAATTTCCCCAAATATTTACTGACGAACCATTACGAATATTGAAGTTCTGGGTCCGTACTCTGAAAATATAACTTGCGATATACCGTCGTCGTTACGCCACACGCTTCGCTCTAACTTCACTGTGTGTTCATAAGTTAGAGTAGGACGTGTTGCGACTAGGTCAACGATATATAGCTCAGAGTACAGGGCCTGATTGCATATATTACTCTTGTTGTTTGTTTGAATGTCTATTATATAATATACGAAACATGGAGAAATATAATTTGTTCAAGAGCACGTTGGAAGCATACCTTAAAGGAAGACCTTTATATACGTTGCAGGAGTTTTTTGATGACAGGACCGGAACTTGATCTGAGAGTTGATTTACTTATTCAATATATTATGTAATTTGTATTATATAAAGTGAACAATTGATTATAAGCTCTAAAATAGAATAATAGGAATGATAATTGAAAATAGGCTAATGTAAATAAATAGGTAAGTTAGTGCAGGTATATGTAGAATAATTGGTGAAAGATAGAAGTATGCAGTGTAGCGTAATGTTGCAGTGCCCTAGCAGGGTTTCATGTTTGAAACAGTGAAATGTGAGTAAGTGTCATCAAATGTATTGTACAACATGAAAGCAATAAATAAATAAATTAGTTTGACAGCATTTAAGTTGGACTTAGATTTATATGAGTTTAGTAGATATAGTATAGTCAAAATGAAATGAATGGTCTTAATCAAAATGAATGGACTAGACATAACCTCCAATTAATTTTTTAAATTTCTTTCGCTTTGCTGTCATTATGCACGATCTAATTTGTGATCAAAATTGTACTCCTGTAAATAGGAGCACAATTTATTTTTTGAGTTTTTCTGGATTCTGTGTGAATATGAATGAGTGTCTATGAATTCTTCCGCGAGGCAGAAGTACTATTCAAAACTGTTAACTCACTAAGCGAACACAAAGAGAAAACTATTCGCACGACCCCTTAAAGTAAGTTTAATTGGAGAATTTATATTTAATCGAATTCTGGGTCTTCAAATCAATACCCAGTGGTCTTAACGGAGGTTAGGGTCAAATTGTAATGTTATTGACGCATCATCGAAACTTAATTTTGGCATTGATAGAAGTAACGCTTTAGTTTATATATAAGCCATTCATTATTTAAGAATCACGTAACTAATGTCTACGAGTTTTGTGTTTTAAATAGCACTATTTATTTATTAAGGGATAACAAACAGTTATTATATGTAAAGTACCTATATAATATTAGTTGTTTTGTGACAACAAAACAATTGATATATTACTATTTATTCTTTACATATTATTATAATTACATATTATTACTGCAACCCACAATTATATAAGCGATAGGATACCGTGGATTTAATAAAACTGTTATTGTCATGTAGCTGGCCTGGTAGCTTGCTATAAACCATCTTATAGTAAAAGATATCTCATTCGCTATTGTTATGCGAGTATGTATATGAAATTATACCAATTGCCCGAATTCGAGCGAACTCTGCTCGACCTCTTCGTATAAAATAACATTATTTTTACACCTGTTTTCTCAAGATCAGAGACTACAAATTTAACAATCTAAAAAAGTAATATACTGAAAATTAATAACTCCTCGAAGTTTTGTTCAAACGCGCTTGTATTACACTTAAGCCCCGAAGAGTACGTAAAAACACACTTACACGTTTACGTTTTTAAAGTTAAGATAATAATGGTAATTCTTCTTCATTTGACATTCCTTGCGAGTTATCTGTTCGTCAATATTCATAACTCTTGTCATGTCGCATGGTCTCTTGTTATGAGTATATAAAAAGAAACAACTCCGAAATACACTTAGTATTTCGGAGCACTCCACTATGAATAAAAATGTTCCTGAGAACTTTAACAGTGTTCGTAACATGGAGCACGATTAACTGTGGTGTAATCCCACATTCCTACATACCAAAGATATATTATATCGAAGAAAAACCAAACATATTCCTTACTTTTACGCCGATTAAGAATCTATATGTAGCAAAAGACAATCCATCAAATTCAAATTCCACAAAACTCAACCAGATTAAAAACTACATAATCTCACATTCAAATATTCGACCATTAAAAAAAAGTGAATTTATTCATAAAATAATGAAACGCAGCTATGACATTTATAAAGAGGAAGAACAAACAACAATAGAAAACATGAATGATATATTTGAAGAATTACTTGCTATTATTGAAGAGAATGGCAAAACGGAAAGAGTGGAGCCAATTAAAAGGAAAAGGCGGTCAATATTCAGAAATGATGACCTAAACCTTCCAAGCCATAATGAGTAAAATGCCTGATGCTAATAAACCAGCAGCATCATGTTTGAAATGTAACTGAAGAAAGAAGATACATATCTGGCGAAAAAATATGAAAATGAGTCTTTACACAGTGCTACTTAGTCTTACACAGTAGATTTAGCAAATCTTATGTATAAAAAAGAATCGCAAAATGTGTTGGTAAGCTCATAACTCAACAACGCCTCACCAATTTGGCCAATTCTTCTTTTTTATATTCATTGAAGTTCATGGATGTTCAAGGATAAAGTTTTTACGCCGAGAAAAATTCGAATACTTATCATAAAAACCCTAAAAACAGCCCTTTTTTTCCCAAATAAACGTTTTCTAACTAAAACTGACAGTCAATTTGAGCTTTATTGTTATAGTATAAAGTTCATATTGCAAGCACTCACTGTTGTCTAAGCAATGTAGGTGTGTTTCTAACATCAAAGAGTCAATTTGCGCTTTATTAACGCTATATAAAGTTGAAATTCAATCATTTCTATCAAAAAAGTGTGCGTGTGTGCGTTAGAGCACAGAATACATCGTTGGAGGATTTAATGTCACGTTTCAAAGTTGAATAGTTTAAAATGTTTATATATTTTTTATTTAATTATTTTTTATTCACAGCGCCCTACCACCAGGGTGACGGTGCTGTACAGGAGATTTATTTGTCCTGACTATAAAATAAGTAAGAACAAAAAACTGCCACTTTACAAATCTTTTTGGCAGGACGAAGTATGTCGGATGCGCTAGTATAAGTAATTATAAAATGGACAGTAAATCGTGTAATCTAAACCTATATATGTATGTAAACTTAAAAATAGCATTATTCATGTGTGTAGTACACTTTATCATCATCACAGCTTATATACGTCTCACCAGGGGTCATGAGCCTAACTATTATTATGTTATGGCGATTAGGCCTTAGTCAATCGCGCACAGTGCGGATGGATGGCGAATGTATGCAGGTTGCCTTACGACGTTTTCCGTAACCGATCATAGGGCGTCAGATAAAAAAAATATAAATTTTGAAAATGAAAAACACAATGGTCGCTGTAGGAAGTCGCGACCGCTACGGCGACCCGGGATGGACCACGCCCCTTCCGTGGCCTGGGGGCGTCGTCGGTAGGGGGGACCGGGGGAGGTGGTGGCTTCCCCCTCTAGAGAGGGGAGCGGAGGCTGGGGGTTCCTGGAAGTGGCCTTTGTGTTCCCGGGGGCTCCCTACATGCCTGAGGAAGGCCATCCCTGAGGTTTTTAGTGGGTAGGCCTCCCCCTTCTGGGGAGGAGAGCCCCACATAACCCCGGCTCGCCACAGCCGGGGTATGCAATTTAATGCATTTTCCTCAGGGGAACAAAAAAAAAAAAAAAAAAAAAAGGATTGAACTTAAAGCCTCATGTTCAGCTTTGCAATGAGTGTGTTTGTGGAAGGCGCACGAACAGAAGGTTCGACGCCTTGCCTGCTAACGACACCGGCGACCGTTCCGGAGTCGTTAGGGTCGAAACAAAGGATTCAACGCAACTTGAATGCGCCGTCTAGTGGCTCGGATGCTCAAGATCGCCGTGTAGTGGAGGGTGAGAATCTACCCGGTACGTGACGGTATCGGGTATATGTTTGACAAGGGATGTGTGGCCCGGGTCGTCGCGCTCGCCGACGGGCGCGGTGTGTGAGCGAGAACTCGCGGAATCATCCAATTCGAAAACCAATAGCTATAGTCTATATATACTACTAGCTTTTGCCCGCGACTTCGTCCGCGTGGAATAGTGACTTCCGGCAGCTTTTTGGTTAACCAACAACATATTTATATTTATATTTATATTTGAATAAAGATTAATATTATTATGTTGATACAACTTAAACAAATTATTTCGACCAAATTTGGTACCATAAAAACGGTCATTGTGACTAAACCTTAAAAGATAGACATATGCCGTCGCGGACTTTTTTTTAGATCATGTATAGAGGAATAATTCTTTCATACATATTTTTTGTGTATCTTGAACCGTTTTCGCAGCGCACGCAAAGAAAGCCTTCAAAAATGAATAATTTTCCCCGTTTTTTACACATTTACCGCTCTGTCTTTGCTCCTATTGGTCATAGCGTAATGTTATTTAGCCTATAGCCTTCCTCGATAAATGGACTATCCAACAAAAAAAGAATTATTCAAATCGCACCAGTAGTTTCGGAGATTAGCGCGTTCAAACAAACAAACAAACAAACTCTTCAGCTTTATATATTAGTATAGAGTATAGATTAGTGGCCCGGTACGTGCTTTGCTACGTATAAAGTGAAATAATAAAAAAATATAATTTAACACATTTATTCATCTAGAAAAATAGTACATTATGATACTAGTGTGCAAAGTTGTTCATTGCATACGAGGCGGTATTGGTAATTTAGCCGAGGATGCAATTAACAATGCTCACGAGTTTCATACGACGTTTTTCAACACAAGTTGAGGAAAAAAGCTAATAAAATGCAAATTTATATTTATTAAAACAATTAGTAAATGTACAATTTGCGAAGTGATACTGTACAGATTTTGCGGGCATTTTTACGGTTTGACATATAGTACTGTTGGTATTAGTAGTTTGAATAATGTCTTCATTCTCTTGGGTAAATGTCGGCGATGCTGATACATTTTCATGGAAATTTACAATTTCATTGAAAGATTCGTCGCCAATAGACAGACGATGATCCAAATAACCAACGTCGCGTGAAGTCGACAAAACTTCTATTAAACATTATTCATGACAAAATTTCTATTAAACATTAGAATACATTTGTTCGAGAAAAAGAAAGTGCTACCAGACTAAATTAAGAATGCACTGTACGTATATAAAAACGTCTTGTAACAGGGAACAACCGAATTTTATCGGGTTATAAATATTACACACTACTGCGTAATGAAATTGCGCACTAGTGTGCAATATCCTAGTTTTTGAGATTAAAAACACGCATGAAACAGCCCCGTTATGAGAACGTGTGTTGAAAAATATATTATTAATTGCTAGATATTTTAAAACTTAATCCAAAACATTTGGATAAAAAAATTATCGTTGCTTATAAAAAAAAATATGATTTGCTTTAATCAAAACACGTCCAAAATGGAATGACCGCTTGAATGCAATGAATGCAAAACATGCTTGTACTGTCAACACTGAAGAAAAGTTTCAATTTGACACAAAAATCCCCATTCATTAAATTATCCGCCATTTATTGAATTCATTTGTTACAAAAAAATATGATAAATGAAAAACCGCTAGCCGATTTTGTGCAAACTTTACCTAAACCACTACTAAATAGTCCGAACAAGGGCCAAACATTTGGTTTGCATAGGTCAGCCCGTTCTTAAGTTATGTATAGCGATGCAAACACACGTTAAAAATCCATTTGCTATCATATGCAATGTGTTTAGTAATTATGGAAAAACGTATCTTTGTTGAGATGGATCAGTCAAAGATTCGAATCAGTAAAGTGCTTCATTTGAATCACTTGTATATATACAAATATTCTGATATAAATATTGATATTGATACATTTATATCAGTGACTCTGAGTCAATCGTGTAAGCGCAACGTCTCGAATGAAACCGAGATGCAATTGAGCGACGTGATCCGAAGCGCTCCGACTTTGAACTATTTACTTATCTCAATCGTGCGAGCGTCGCGTGCCGATTGAAACCGAGATGCAATTGAGCAAATGATTCATTTGAAGTGCTGTTAGAGATTTGAATCAGTTGGAATCACATCAATTGATCACTTGGAAGAAACGACTCACTGAGTCGTGTCTGTAAAAATTGACACATCTGAATCTAGTGTTTAGTGAAACTTGTGAATGACTGAAATAATTTATAATATTTATAATAAGTGGGTGACTTTATAACATACATAAGTACATACATACATACCATTATGTAGAGTTCAAAGGATTATATAATATCTAATATATTAACGAGTACACAGAACAAAACATATTTGTAATGTCATTATTCCTACATTAGCATTCAAATACAAATATCATTTGCCCGGTTTTTAGGTTAAATAAAGCTTGAAATAAATATAACGTTTACCGTTAAGACTTCACATAAGGTTCTTAACGTGTCTTTAGCAAAAGCAATAATTAAACTTAGCGATACTTTAAATGTGAGATATAAATTGCATAAATTCGCAAAATTTCAATAAATAGTAACAGACGATAATTATTTTCTTAAATAGTATTTATTTAAGAAAATAAAGCGTAAGGAACAAAGCTTATTTTGATCGGTGAATATTTGAATATAAATTAGCTAAATATACCACACCACGTGAAAATTAAAAAAAGCAACAGTTAAAGCTCCAAACGTCTAACGAACCTCTGAATGCTATTTATAGTTAAAATATTGTGAGTGCATTTTCTAATATCGACCGTTCATTATCAGCTATTTTTGAATGGCTAACATTTTCATAACATTATAATGATATGTTCCGAATGTTCAAAATACTAATACCAATCAAATTACAGCATTTTGGATTAAGCTCATATTAAGTTCAAAGCATCAAATGATGAACAAAGTAAATTGTACGGTGCACGGAGTATTGTATAAGATTTTAAAAACATGCCAGCTATTCGGCGTAGCTCCGATAATGTTTGTGAGAGCTCCAGGGGGATATAGAATACGAAACAACAGGATCTTTTTCGTTATAAGCCGATTAATGTTCATCATAATAGGTATGTTTAATAAATAATAATAATATACATTCATTTCCATATTTTAATAAATATTAATTATATTAATAAATATTACTTTTACTCACACCAATCAGCCTTGTCCAAAATAAGGTACTGAAAGGTTTATCTAGGGTGATGGATACACCTATATTTACTATACATATTTTTGATAGAAATATACTTTAACAACCATGAATAAAACACAAAAGGATCAGCGAAGTTAACACAAAAATAAATACCTAGCCGGCTGCTACCACAAAAATAAATTCTAGTCAGCTGTTAACACAAAAATAAATCCCTAGTCAGCTGTTAACACAAAAATAAATCCTTAGCTGTTAACACAAAAATAAATCCCTAGTCAGCTGTTAACACAAAATTAAATCCTTAGTTAACTATTAACACAAAAATAAATCCCTAGTCTGCTGTCAATACAAACATATATCCCTAGTCAGCTGTTAACATAAAAATAAATCCTATCCTAGCTTATTTTGATCGGTGAATAATTGAATATAAATTAGCTAAATATACCACCACGTGAAAATTAAAAAAAGCAACAGTTAAAGCTCCAATCGTCTAACGAACCTCTGAATGCTATTTATAGTTAAAATATTTTGAGTGCATTTTCTAATATCGACCGTTCATTATCAGCTATTTTTGAATGGCTAACATTTTCATAACATTATAATGCATTAAATGCATGCATGCAGCTATTAAAACAAACATATATCCCTAGTCAGCTGTTAACATAAAAATTAATCCCTGGTCAGCTGTTGACGCAATGACGCTCAATAGATTGCTGAGTATCATCCTTTTTTCGGTGATGTAGAGCTGTCGATACTAGCTAGCTTGATTAGTAGCGAGCTAATATTTTTTCTACAGACTTCATTTCTGATAGACGTTGTGTGTATGGTGATTTTAAATATATATTATATACTCGTTTAAGTTACATTCTATTGCAGTAATTCGCAATGTGGTTCAAGTAGATCCCAGGGGTCCAAGGAAGACTCGACGGTGATACGTTGGGCGTGACAAAAAAATGGGGGTCCACAAATGTGTGCATGAAAATTTGGCTTCTATAGTGAAGAACTAAACTGTTTGCTTAACTTCTATCAAAATAGCCAGATAATATTATAAGAAAGCGAGCGACTGTTACTTGTAAAAACTTGCATATTCCATATAGCTTTCTGCCCGCGGCTTCGCCTGCGTGATTTCGGATTGGATCTACAGAGGGTTAAGGGTCATAGCTTTTGCCCACGGCTACATATGCGCGGAAGTCGGTTTATGGCGCGAAGGTTTCATCGCGCTTCCTGTGGGACTATCCGTTTTTCCGAGATAAAAAATACCGCAAAACCTTGCTCAGGAATCACTCTATCTATTGATGAAAACCGCATGAAGATCTGTGCAGTGGTTTTTGAGCGAAGCCTTTATTGCGCATCCCGTGGGATCTGTCGATTTTTCCGGGATAAAAAGTAGCCTATGTTACTCAGGGATAATTTAGCTTTCCAAAGGTGAAAGAATTTTTGAAATCGGTCCAGTAGTTTCGGAGCCTATTCATTACAAACAAACAAACAAACAAATCTTTCCTCTTTATAATATTAGTATAGATAACACTTTATTGCACAATTAGACATAATGTAAAATATACAAGAAATAAGGTGTACAATGGTGGTACCATATTCAATACAACGCGTCGAGACTTGTCGTAATTTTTTTTTACAAATCTAATTTTCACTTTTAGGGTTTCGTACCTCCAAAGGTAAAAACAGAACCTTATAGGATCACTTTGTTATTCGTTCGTCCGTCCGTCTACCAAGACCCTTTTTTCAGAAACGCGTCGAGATATCAAGCTGAAATTAATATCACATACTCAAGTCTCCTATCTCTCAAAGCAGTAGAAAAATCAAATTTCTAAATCAAAAGCAAGCAATAAAAAGATATGGTCGTTTATGTTCCATTTATATTGCATATTTTGACATTTGCAAGGGAATCAAAACCTATAGGGTACTTTCCGTTGACCTATAATCATGAAATTTGGCAAGAAGCAATGTCGTGTAGCACAAGTAAAGGGAAACAGTAAATTAGTAGTAATTTCACAAAAAATAAATTCTTTACAACATAATTGGGAAAAATGGGAAAAATCTTTAAGACTTAATTCTAATAATGAACGAACAATTTATATGTTGACAAATTTGTACGGAACTCGCGTTGCGCGAGTCCGACTCGCACTTGACCGGTATTTTTTGTTAAGATTAGAAATTCGTAGTAATGTAACTGCAGAGTCAAATTTTCCAGCTACATTTTGAAAGTGGTCTATGAAAGTAAAGAGTTTGGGTAGCTTTGTTCTATTGGTATGGCACAATTTGACGTTTTGCGGAATATAATATTTTAAAACATGCGTAATATTAAGTTATATCTATACCGAATATTCAAATATCATTGTATTTTTAGTTACGGCGACACTGACTTGTTTATTCATGCAATTGAAAGACTTTGTGGAGGGGACCTACAACGGCTCAACAGTGATACCATACAGCTGGTTCACTCTGGCTGTATTTACCATGGTAACGACAATCACTGACATATACACATCGCCGACGGTGATGAGTAGGAACCTCCAGATTATCACAACAATCCACGAGGTATGCTAGAAATTACTTTTCATTATTATTGTCGTTTACATCACGCGTCTTTATAAGACACGGTCCTATATAAGGCGTTCGCGGGGATACAAATCCAATGCCTAGAAGCTAAATGGCCTCTAGAAATATATATTAAGCAACCACGACTAAACAATAAAAGCATAAATAGGTTAGCGAAGTTAACACAAAAATAAATCCCAAGTCAACTTTTAACACAAAAATAAATTCCTAATCACCTGTGAACACAAATATAAATCCCTGGTCAGCTGTTAAGACAAAAAAATCCCTAGTCAGCTGTTACCACAAAAATAAATCCCTAGTCAGCTGTTACCACAAAAATAAATCCCTAGTCAGCTGTTAAGACAAACATAGATTCCTAGTCAGCTGTTAAACAAAAAATATATCCCTAGTCAGCAGTGAACACAAAAATAAATCCCTAGTCAGCTGTGAACACAATATAAATCCCTAGTCAGCTGTTAAGAAAAACATAGATTCCTAGTCAGCTGTTAAACAAAAAAATATATCCCTAGTCAGCAGTGAACACAAAAATAAATCCCTAGTCACCTGTTAAGACAAAAATAAATCTCTAGTCAGCTGTGAACACAAAAATAAACCCCTAATCAGCTGTTAAGACAAAAATAGATTACTAGTCAGCTGTTAAACAAAAAATATATCCCTAGTCAGCTGTTAAGACAAAAATAAATCCCTAGTCAGCTGTTACTTAAACAAAAAAAAATACCTATTTAACTGTTAAGACAAAAGAAATGCTTGCTAGCTGTTGACGCAATGGCGCTCAATATATTGCCGAGTAAAAAAAGTAAAAAAGAATATTTTTTCGCAGACATAAGCTCAATACTTAGGATCAAATATTGTTTTTAAATATTAGTAGGGATTGCAGACAACTTAAACTTATAATGCACGTGTAAGTGAAGAAGAATAATAAAGGTGGCTTATGCATAGATTTTTATTTTAGATACAGGTGTCAGTAAAAAAGGATTATATATTGGCTGCATCATCATATGTTTGGGCAAATTTTATACTTCTAATTGTGTATACGGTATTTGCTTTAACCGTCGACATGATAAATCAAGCGATCTTTGTTATTAACAACGACATTGACGGTAAGTTATTTGTTAGTGTAAAAATTAATTTCAATGAAAACGAAGATGTACCTTACTTTTTTTTTTTTTTTTTTTGTTATCGCTGAGGAAAATGCATTGAATTGCATACCCTGCACCCCGGGAAAAGCGCAGAATTATGTGGGGCTCTCCTCCCCAGAAGGGGGTAGGCCTACCCACTAAAAACCTCAGCGATGCCCCTCCACTGACGCCTGCCGCGAGCGCTCGATCGACGGCGCATCCGACATCGCCGCCAGACGCGCCGAGGAGAACTGCCCGCGGCGTGACAGGGCCATGGGAACCCGTGAGGACACTACCACGGCCCCATCGGCGTCGGCTCACCAGAGGTGAGCCACTCGCTCGCCTCCCCGGTGGCCGGGGAGGCCGTCGATCCCCCGGGGCATCCGGGGGATCGCCGACTGACAGCAACCGGTGCAATGCAGGGTGGGCCTTCCCGGTGGCCGGCCCCGCTGGTCGCCGTCAGGAGGGAGGACGTCCCCTACGCCCACAGCAATATGCCAGGGCGCCAGGGTCGTTCCCCGTGGTGGCAGAGGGGGCTGTTAGGATTACATTTCCATCGCAGCCCCCCCGCGCTGTTGCGCCGCCGGTGTGGGGGCCGACCTCTTTTGGAGGGCGGCCGCTCTGCCCTTCGTCCGGGCGGGGTTGCACCTACGCCCGCCCATGACGTGGTTGCACGGCCGTTTACCGGCCGCGCAAACCGCACAATGGGGCTCCGACTCACATTCGGAGCGCTTGTGGCCCTCCTGGCCACACCGACGGCATAGGCTGCTCCGGTCGATCTCGGAGGGGCACCTCTGGCCTACGTGGCCCGTGCCAAAGCACCGGAAGCACCGCAGTGGGCGGGCCTCCAGTACACTGACCAGTGCCGAACTCCAGCCTACGAGGAGCCTCCCCTCCGAGATCGCCCGGGCCGCAGCGACTGGACACCGCACGAAAACGTTGCCCAGACCACCTGGACCAGAATGAATTTTTCCTATTGAAATCTGGCCCGCGCCACAGCCACCCCTTGCTGCTATGACGCTGGCCAGTTCGGACTCCGTCACAGTATCGTCCAGCCCCGAGATGCGCACCTCCACGCACTTCGTGGGCCGGACGACCCTCGCGTCTTCGCCTACCACCTCCTCCAATTTGGAAGCCAGCCTGTCGGCCTTCTCCGCCGCCTCGGCGCCAGGGATCTCCAGTAACCTGGCGCCGGTAAGGGTCTGGCGAAGGGCCAGCTTCTCTATACCTAGGTCCGCAAGATTTATAAACTTGCGGGCCTTCACCAACACTTCGGAGTAGGTCACCCCTTTCTCGACGGCCGCGGGGCGCAGTGATATAATCACCGCGGCCGTTTTGGGGGGGACCAGTTTTGGCGGCGCTGCGGCCGGCTTCGCCTTTGGGGCTGGGCCGGCTGGGGCGCGCTTAGCCGGAGCGCACGGAGCCTTAACCGCTGCTGCGAAGCTTCGCGGCGCGGCGGGCTCGGCGGGCTGCGGTTCGGCGGGAGGGGCTTTCTGGGCCCCTCTGCGCTTATTGCGGCGCGTCTTCTTTCGTCCGCCTTCCACCTGCGTCCATTCGGCCTCGACCGGGAGATTTCTAGGCGCCGGAGTCGGCGCCGGGGCCTCCCGGGAGGCGGAGGGTGCTGCTGGTGGGGCGGGCTTCCCCTTCTTCGGCCGGCCACCTGTGACCTTGGCGGGAATCGCCGAGGTGGCCGGACGGTCCAATGAGGCGCTCGGAGGCGCCGTCTTGTCCGCTGCGAGTGGCGGACGGATCTGCGGGGCAGGCAACAGCCTGCCCTCGATTCCTGCGAGGCGGGCGTTTACAAGCCCGCCCATCTGTATCATCGCCTCCCGGAGCCACTCCTCCTTCGCTCCGGGGGGAGGGAACGCCGTTGTTCTCGTCGCCGGGGACGGCGCAGCAGGTGGCGCTGCCGTCTTGAGGGCCCTCAGCTCGGACGTCAGTTCGATGACGTCCTTGCGGAGCTGCTCCAGCTCCCGCCTGAGGGCCTCATTCTCCTTCTTCAATGGGCGCGCGTCGTCGGGGATGTGCTTCTGGGCGACCTCCCTGAAGCAGTCCCCGATGGACGCCGCCGCATTCTTCAGCGCCTTAATGTAGGGGCCGCTGAGGTGGGAGGACTTTCTTGCCACGTCAAGTATGACTTGGCAATCAGCCCTCACCACTTCCTCAAGCTCCAGCGCTGGCCTCTCCGTTGGTTCCATCGTGCTGGCTCCGGCGGAGACCCTGGCCTCATAGAAGCGAGACCGGGTCTCATACGCCCTCTTTTCAGCTTCGGCCACCTCCCTGTCGAGGCGGGCCTGCTCCTCCTTCTGCTCGGCCGCTGCCAGCTCCCTTTTAGCCTGCGCCAGACCGACGTACTCTCCAGTCGTCGGTGGGCGGCCACGTCCGCGGCTGCGACCCAACTGCGAGTCCCGCGAGGTGTTTTTGGCGGTGGACTCGCTGCTGCATTCCTTCGAGAGTGGAGATCCTCTCTTTTTCCTCCTCCGGATCTTCCGACTCCTCTTCGTGGACGCGCCGTCAGATTCGGACGCGTCCCCAGCACAAACGGACTCGGCAAACGACATCATCGACCTTACCGAGTCCGATGAGCTGGATTCCTCCATTCGTCTTTTGCTTGCGGAGGCTTCTATCGCCTCCGCTGGGCTTGATGTACGCGGCATCGCCGCTTCCTCCGCTACAGAAGAGCCGACTCCAGGCCTCGACTTCACAATAAGTGAGGAGGACCTGGATCGGTTCCTGAACTCTCTGGAAGAGCTCCTCTCGCTGAGCCTTCCGCTCCTACGTACACTCTCAATTTTTTTAAAAGAAAAATTTTGATCCATCTTGATCCCACGAGTATGGGGGAAGTGGAAGTCCGCCCGGGCAGTGCCCCCTGTACCCGGGTAAGCCTATATACTGTGAGGGTCGGCCGGTACTCACAGGTTTTAGCAACTTCGCTGTTGGGTTTTAGTGGGTTTTTCTTCCCGCGGGCCAGCCAATTAAGGCAAGCCCCCCGGCCAGCAAACTGCGCGACGTACCCCCCGGAGCCACCGGTGGGTGGTTGAGGCACAGATGCTGGTAACGGTATCACCGAGGCGGGTGGCGAGTCCGCCCCTACGCCGTGGATGTCCGACATTTCTGCCGAACAACCACCGACGTCGGCCCACAATGGCCCCTCCAAGGTAATTTTTTATAGAGGTTTTCTCCTCGCAGCCCTCGCCCCGAAGGGCGACAGCCCTCACAGCCCTGCACTACGTACAGGGCCACGAGCTTCCATGGGGCAAACGGACCCTCCTCGAGATGAGGAGGGATAGCTGCCCCACCAGGGTAATTTTTTAGAGAGGTTTTCTTCCTCGCAGCCTCCGCCCCGAAGGGCGATGACCCTCACAGCCCTGCAACTACGTGCAGGGCTACGAGCTTCCCCCCCCAGCCAGTTTCTGTCCGCGCCGGCCGAAGCCGATACCCCCCATATCTGGGGGGCGTTCCCCTATCCGCAACCCGGGGACGCGTCCGATGGGGTCTGGCAACTGCACACGGAAAGATGTACCTTACTGCGGGGGCAGTTGGCGGATATAGTCTCCACTTCTCCTCCCGGTTCTCCTCCGAATTACTGTATTGGCAGTTGCCTCGCGGTCTCTCTCCGCATTTTCTTTTACTGCCATTATGGTCTCGGCATATATGCCCATGGTCGTCCAGCTCTCCTGGTCTTTCACTATCTGTTTGATCACGGCTTGGACGGAAAATCCGTCGCTATTGCTGCCGTCAATCTACTGCTCTCCGCTTTTAAAGCTGTGCACCTTTCAAGTGCATGTTGGGCGTCCACGTTCTCGCACTCTTCGCAGTGGTAGCATCTGGCTGTGGACTCAATCCCGGCGATTCGACACAAATAGTCTTCGAAGAGCAACCGTGCCACGAGAGCATCTATGTTAGGCGAAATATCAGGATGCTGTGTCACTAGGCCAGCCACTGCGGGAGGATAGGTTGTATTGCATCCACCGTTCAGGTTCTCAAGTCTGAGAACCCGATATACTGATGGCTCTCGCTCTTTTCGCCTGCCTCTCTGCTTCCATCTCGCGTGGAAGCGGTAGATGGCCCCAGGCAATCGTCTCTTCTCTCTAAAAAAACACACTGGCGGGGAATTCGGCTTCTAGGTCCCAGGGAACCGAGCCAACCAGTAGGCATGTTGCCTCGTATCGCGCGGTATCCACGGGCAGCTCTGATCGCCATTACTCGCTGCAGTCGTCGTAAAATGATGTCCATATATAGACGCCTGCAGCTTTCAGTAGGGCTACCAACGTTGGGAAGCAGACTGCTCAAAGCTTCCGCTGTACCAAGAAGTTTAGGTGTCAGCCTTTGGATATGTTTCTCCACTTTCCATCGGTTGTCGAGGACCAGTCACAGGTATTTCATGGTAGACTCGACAGCGATGGAAGGATCTACCCTTTCCTAACTATAATAGAGCGATTAGACCTTATTCAACCACGCTGGCCCAGTGAAATACCTAGTATTATACCTTTGAATACCTACTACTATACCGTTGAATTTCTTCGCAGGTATTGGCAGGTTGCCTCGCGATGTTTTCCTTCAGCGTAGGAGCATCAAATAAATGTATTCAAAAAACGATAAAAACACATTGGTACATGGCAGGATTGACATAGACCAGTGCCGAGACCTCAGCACCACCATTGCTCCTTTGATGCCTCAACAGAATAATAAAGTAAATACGATGACGTCTCTTTTAAAATCCTATAAAAATACTCCTCTCATTACCTGCCCATTTGAAGATATATCTTTGAATAAAAATGATTGTATGTTACTTACAGTAATCCGGCTTACCTTTCATATTCTGCTCCTAATACCGACAATCATCATACCTCTAAGATTTATTCAGTTTGTGTATAGTGTTATAAACGTGGTATCGATTCTGAAGTCAGTGAACAAAACAATGAGCTGGCTCCTATATCGCAAAACTACAAGCGACCAAACTGAACAATATCAAGGTAAAACCTTATTCAGAGTTATATATTTATTTTTTATATTTATATAAGATTACATTGTGATGTTAGACATAGTAGACAGCTAGGCTATTCAAGCTACATTAATCCCAAATAATTACTTGATTAATCCGAAATTGACTATTTAGAATTTAGTAAATGGATGGGCGTGTCTTCTTCTTCTACGGTCTAATGGTCTTCTTCTACGTAGCGAGTAGAAATATATGAAATATAGAATATAAATATAAGAAATATAATAGACGACCGAAGAAAATATGGATGGACTGTGTAAGTGTAAGTCATAGAGGAGAGTGGAAGAGGAAGACATGTTGCGCCGACCCCAAATAAAATTGGGAACTGGGCAGGAGAAAGTAGAAGAAGCAATCAAGACTGCGTCTGCTTGTAGATATGAACCTGCGGCGCGCACCGCAAATTTGTGTATGCAATGCGTGGACGGAGGGAGACCGTCAGTTCAGACTGATTGTGTTAGTAGACGGAGCACGAACTAAGCTAGCTGCCGTGCCTGTCTGTATATACACCTTCAGAGTTCAGAGTTTCTTGCCTGTTCTTCTCGAGAAGGCTCTCCCAATTTCCGAACAGGTGTCGAGTCAAGTATTATAAATATATATATCTTTTCAACATTTAATATATTTAAGTTTTTTATCAAATATTTATTTATTTATATTTTTTGATTTATATATGTGTCTGTAAAGGTCTATGTTGAATAAAGATTATTTTGATTTTGATTTGATACAAGTTGGTTTGATTAATATATTGCTGATAGCCAACTTTTAGAAACTATTAGGTTAGGTTTTGTTATGTTAGTCTTTTTTCCCTTTGTGTTAATTGGCAGACCACAAATAAAATTGGGAACAGATCAGAAGAAGAAGAATGCCCCATCCCATCAGAAAGGATAATTTAAATCATCAGGTTTCGGATAGTTCAAGAGTGTATAAACGTGTGTTTGCTCTCTATATATTTAATATTTTTAGTTCTTTTCCCTTCTTGAAATGCTATTTTGTTATACTCGTATATTTTGTACAGGTAACAATGAACGATGTTCCATATG